>JAMGYY010000015.1:1200000-1859992 GCA_024713755.1 Morchella sp. 2018-W16 | reverse complement strand
CCTAACTTCTTCTTCTTCTTCTTCTTCAACCTAACTAACCCTAACTAACCCTAACTAGACAGACAAAATATGCCGGCAGGGCATGCCACGGACCTAGACTTAGTTGGCAGGCCCTACCTTCTTCTTGGTGGGCCAAGGGCCGGCCAAAGCACACGGGGCACATGTAGGATTGTAAGGATCGATGTGAGACTTGGGCTGAGGGGTTAGTTTACCGCCAGATCACCCCTAGCTATATGCAGAAATACAACTAACAAGGCACCTACTAGAAATACACGGTGCTCCGCAGAAAACGACAACCTACCCATGACTATCATGCACAAGCCTGGTACGCTGTCATAGCCTGAAACGTACAAGTATGAAGTAAGCAAAAAGAAAAAATATGTGTTCTTCTCATGCCGTGAAAGCGAGTGATACCCCAGATGTAGAGTTTACTCTCGGACGCAAAACTAACAGGTCGCATCGTCTCCATATCAGGAAGGATATATATTTTGGGGTTTTGTGTAAAATCAAAGGGAAATGATCGAATACTTGCTATAAGGTACCCTCGACTATTACTTTTGGTCGTACCCTTGTGAAAAGGTTAGAGGAGGGTCTTTTCGGCAACACACTCCAAGCACCCAAGCAATGGTTATGTACTCTCTCGCCAGCCCGGACCTTAGTGGCCGCACTCTGATCCAGTCCGACATAAAAGAAGAGACAATGAGGCGGAATAAAGACAGTTTGCGGTTGGGATAACGAGCAGTATGTTAAAAATGGCAAGCAACCTGGTTGTCGATCGCTCAATGGTTTAAAGAAAAATATACGGCAAAATCTCGAACGGTATAAACATTTGGAAAAGGTTACCATCATCACTCGATTAGCCTGAGTGGTGAAGTGGAAAGCCAAAGACTGCTTTATGGTCTTATACTCTGGCCAGCTAACCGTGCTAAGCGTTTGTTCTTTAATTGTAAGTGGACAAAAATATTCATTGCTCCGGTATATATTACGGTACCGAGCAAATCCAAAGCAATAACAGCTGTCACGGTCAGTAAATATTTCAAAATTGGCTATATATCGTAATCCTTGGCAATTCGTCGTTAAGAAGTCTCTTGTTGGTCATAGTTGGTGTGATTATATCTCCTAAAATCAGGAGATCTTTCCTATTTTGAGCCTGGTTCGTGTCATTGTTGCTTTTTTAGCTTGATTGTCGCTATGGACGGGGTGTCACGTGGAATTAGTTGTCGCTTTGTAACTGCTCCGTACAGTACACTCTAATTCTCTTCAATATCTTCGTAATTGGACTTAAAATAATTCGTGTGGCAGCTGACTGTATATATGTGAGACACTTCCTGCAATCTCTGGGCTAGTTCGACAAAAAAGAAAACATCGGCCAAAGCAATTTGTGCAATATGGTGGAAATCCGGAGATGCTATTACAAAAGACTATGGTCTTGAGATCAAATGAATACCGTCAGAGTCATTTTACGGGATTATGATGTTGACGATATCTATAAGCCCAGCGAAGCCGGCTACTATTACCTTGTGCAGCCTAATTGAAGGTTAAGCAAAGAGGCTGTGGAAGATATAAAAAAGGACAAGGTACGGATAACACTCAGTTTTCCTATAATGCTACAGGTACACATGAAATTAAACTCTGGTTTGGGACGGCCGAAAGTCAAGATTGGGCGTTTCTATCGTGCAAACAAAACACGGTGGAAGAAGCATGATATCATGTCTAAATCCCTACTATGATTGCATGCGTCGCTATTGAAACCGATTTTGCTTATGGATAACTTTTCGACGCATCAGCTCGCAATGAAGAAATTAGAGGGATTTCGCAGCCGACTCTGTACTAACAGGGGTGCGGAGGGCTTGAGAAGAGGTTTCGCAGATTTAATCTGTACTCTCTCTTGCATGATGCCTTGAGTTGTACTAGTCTGTGGAATATGGGCGTGAGCGGTCCAATAACGTGCATGAACTAAGTCTGTATTGATTTTTCACGGACTTCGTGTAGCTCTAAGTGTCTGTATCTCGTCCTGTACTAACTTGGCGGCTTAGTCGCTGCGGCCACTGTAGAAATAAGTAGACAAACCGGTTGCGAAACCTCTCTATTCAGCAGGGCTTCTAATGGGATATTGCACTATTGGGCTCGGGCCAGTAGTTGGGCAAGCTGCGCTGGGCCTCGATTTTGATATTTGGGCTGGACTGGGCTGGGACTCATTGGAGCTCGGGCTGATAGGTAGATGGGCCGTGGTTTTCTCTTCAAACCAAAACTAACCCAATGACGCCAATCAACTCCGATATTCCTCCCCCATAGAAATACCTGACCAATTGAAGACAATTGCCAGCATCGAGATAAGTCAATGCTTCTCAAGTTAAAACAAGGTTGTTAAAGATTAATACGAATACAGGTCATGTATCAATTAGGTCTCTCTATAGGCTTATAGGCCCGCCCGGCTTCTGCTATTTGGGCAGGGCAGAGTTATTCGTGGGCTAGAATGGGCTGGGTGGAGGCATCTTTGAGCCCGGGCTGGCTAACCGGAACCCCTACTACTCAGGGCCCTTCGCAAAAAAGCTCTCCCTTGACAACCAACGTGCAGGACGAACCGACCAATCAAAAGTCGACAAGTATTTCCCTCAACACCAGGAAATACCCTGCTTTCGAGTTTTCCTCCAATCAGAAAACTCCACCCAGATACCCTCAAGGCTTCACCATGAGATATAACGATCAGACAGTTACTTACAAGACGCACATGTCAACCAACTGGAGAGAAAACAAAGCCATGAGTATCCAGAAACTCATGGTTACCCACGCCGACTTGCAGACCCAGCAGTTAGAACAGATTACGAGACTACGACAGAACATTAGTTCCCTAGCGAAGAAAAACAATGAACTGACACGACAAGTTCATGACCTGGCAAAGAAATTACAGCAATACCCCCCTCCGAGGGTACCTACCGAGACCAGACCACAAGCCGAAGCAGAGACAGAAATAAATCAAATTGACACAGACAGCGAGTCAGACGACCCCCCCTCCGACACAGAGACAGAAAATTACCTCGGCTCGGAACACGGATCCGATTGCATAATGGAAGAAGTCCCAGAAGAGACACCACAGCCACCGCCACCACAGCCACCACAGCCACCATCGCCACCAACGCCACCTCCACCAACGCCACCACCAGCCCGAACACCTACCCCTCCCTCGCCAACGTTAGAAAGAATAAGAAGACAGTGGAATCTGCCTGAGGAAGACATACAAAGAATATACCTCGGAATAAAAGAAGATCAGCAGAAACTACAGACCACGTCACCACCGCCGGAGAGAAGCAAGATATCGGTCCACTCTCACCCGAGTCGTGCTCAAGAGAAGAAAAAGATTGGCATTACCGCCATCTCGCAGGATAGCATCAGACTACAATACATGAGGCAGGGCATGGAAAGATGGAACGAGAAAAACCCAGGGGAAACATATACGATAAATGAATGGGCATGGTTTAAACACAGCGAAAAGACGGCGTTCCTTATCCTCCCTGTACCAGGGAGGTTTGCCAGAGAAACAGACTTGGGCGAAACCGACGCGCGGACAGGCTGCTTCAAATTTCACGATACCGAATTCGACTTCAGGATCCTACGATACCAACAGCGGGCCATAGACGAGATAGACCTATACAGGAAGGAAGGGAGGGCCACATTTGAAATTGTTACATGTTGCTAGTTTTCTTTTGGGGGTGCTTGCACAGTGAATGATGAGGCTCGAGACAATGAGCGCACTGTGTTGGCGAGTGTTGAGGAGGAGTGATGACGTTTTCCTTTTCTTTTCCTTTTGTTGGCGGCGGTTGGAGGAGCGTTCTGGGGATAAAATAGTGCGCCGCCATAGCCTAAGGGCTGCATGCGAGTATGATGTAAACAAAAAAAAAAAAAAAAGGGCCCTTCGCAACACACTAATTGTCTGGCTACCTGCCAATACCATTTCAGTTTGGCAACCTCTCGATCAGGGAATCATGAGAAGCATACACTCGGTGGTATTTCGTTTCCTTGCCAGGGAGTGGATAAGCTCAATACTATATCTCTCGAAACTCCGAAACCTTCTAAAATCGATACTTTCAAGCTATCCAATTGGCTGTAGAGGCATGGAGTAATGTCAAACTCCAATTTATCTAAAGGCAACATGAAATACCTCGAGCCTTTATCTCTGCTATCAAAATAATATAGTCCTCCAATTTCACTAAAGGCAATATGAATACCTCGAGGCTTGATTTCTCCCGTCCAAATTATAAAATCTTGAAACTCACAACCTAATTAACTTCAAAATACCACACGACAGGGGAACCAGTAGATCCGGATATGCTAAGTGTTCGAGATGATGTTTTTTTGTTTACATCACTAGTTGTATCCAGCCCTTAGGCTATGACAATATCACACCCCCGAAACTACCCTTCCTCCGCCTCTCACGAAACAAAGGGAAAAACATGAGAAGGAAAAAATTCCTAGTAATCCTCCTTACTTCCGGGACAATTTGTACCATTACTCTTTTTCTAGTTCTCCCCATCCTTGATTTAGTTCCCTTTCTCCCACTGCCTCTTCCTCTTCCCCGCCTCTGCTTTGCTTGCACTCGGTCCACTGCTTCCATATCCTCACTGCATTTCCTACACCTTTCTGGGTCCATAGTAGTTGTCTGATTCTTTTGTGTTCTGGTTCCTGTCGTCTGCTAGTCGTGGATTGAGGGCACGCAGTGTGGATATGCCCCACGTCTTAGATCTCTGCCCCACACTCGCACGCTGTCGAGATGATGTTGAAAGAAGTATCAAAAACAGAGTCTTGAGAGGGGGCAATGAGTTTAAGTAATTTCTTGTACCGCGTCGAAGAATCTATAATGGATGGGCCAACGACCTAGACCCCATATTCATAATGTATAACTAATTGATCTACATAGCTGCACTCACTCGAGCTTCTAAATACAGCATCAAGGCCACACCCGGAACAAACCCGGGCCCAACCCGAGAATCTGGATATCCCAGTGACAATGCAGAGGTAAAGTCAAGCACCGAATATAAAGCAGCAATTGATAGTGTGGAGGCCTTGGGAGACATTTACATTCAACGGAGGGATGCTCGGAGTGCTCAAGCTGATATAGATGGAAAGGTCGAAGCAGTATACCCTGAATCTACAGTTTCACTATTGAGGATGCTTAAGCGTAGTCAGGCCTTCCAATGGGCCATGACACTACTGGGCTCGCTCGGGTCGCATTTGGGCGGGCTGGAGTGGCTTTGATTTTATAGCTGGGCCGGGCCGGGCTGGCCCAACAAAACATATGAGCCCCAGTATAATCCCCCGATGGAAATACTCTACGAGTACCAGCACCGACACAAGACACTTCCTTAAAGGTTCGAACAATATCATTGAAAATTAATTTTATTTCAGGGTCATGCATCGATTAGGCTTCCACCCATCGAATATATGTTCAACCTCCAAGTCAATCACTTGCACCGAAATCTGTGGGCTTGTGGGCCTGCCCGGGCTTCTGGTATCTGGGCCGGGATGGGCGAGTATCCCGCGGGCTGTCCTGGGCTGGGAGGAGGCATTTCTGCGCCAGGGCTGGCTCATTGGAGGCGCTGAGCGCAATACTGAGGAAATAAGAGTTTGCTGCCTGGGAAGGCAAGCTCAAAAGAGGATTTCTGGGCACTGGAGAGAGGTGTAAACTAGTTTCGCATTACGAGTGGCCCTTCGTACGGCGCTTTGATGGCAGAACTGTACGCACTCAGCCGGGCTTTTTAATACGCCGGGCCGGTCTATATTTGACCTTGGACAGGCCCGGGCCGACTGGCCCATATAGAGCCAGGACAGGACACAGAAAAACAAATATATGGTCTCTCAAAAGATGATTTTCGAAATTGAGAGAGCTGAAAGGGCATTTGAAAGTAGATTTTCTCCCAATTAGTGGAGAAATATAGTCATAAACCGGCCCATATATTATTCCGCTTGACCGGTCCAAACCATGAGAAAGAAATCAAAGATCGGTCCGGCCCATATACCCAGCGGCCCATTAGAAAGCCTGCACTCAAGTACTAGTTCACTTAGCACCACAACAATTTCGCTTTGCAACTTACAATATCAATAATGATCTCTTCTTACTCTACTATTTCCAAGTCGTGATTAATTTATAGCTCCTCTAACCGTCCTGTTGTGGTTGGGGAAAATCAATAATAACTGTCGCGCCGAACCCGCAAATAAATAACCTTCACCCTGGCCTCCTATAAGGGTACCCTCCCTATAGGGTAGTTTGCGGTTTTAGATCTTTGAAGGTTTCCGTACCCTTATAGCAAGAGTCCACTGTAGTACCCGGCTCCCTACAGCCGAATCGCCCTATCCCATGGCTCGTAGCTTAGTTTTGACCCTTTGACTACAGCCTTCTCCTGCAACCCACCACTCATGAAACGATACAAGCCTAGGCTCCACGCATTAAAACCATGTTGATGAGTCCTGAGGTCGATCTGAGAATATAGGTTGAGAACTAGGCACCATCGGCTACCGGCGAGGGCTTCAAAGCCCTCTGCTACGGGTGATGGGATAACGGACAAAAGTGGCGCGAGGTCGTACCGTTACAGGGCATATACCCTTATATACAAGGGGAGTTTGTGTTGACAAAGGCTATTTACAACCCTACCTTCATAAAGCGATTATTAGGGGTAATCAAACCTGAGTTGAACTTCAGTTGAGTCCCGGAGTGGTGGTTCTTAGTGAATTCTTTTTCCAAAAGTCCAACCAGCGATTTCACTGGTTATGTTTTGAAAAGATGTTATGACCTTCCCGATATGTATTGGAGTCTGCCACTTGCGCGCGCCGAGACCTAAGCGAAAATTCCAAGTATCACGGGAAAAAATGTTGTTCTAATCATGCCACGAACTTTAGACAAAAAAGAACCCTCAAAACGTTGCAGATGTTGACGAAAGCAGATGCGCAACTGGAGGTGTTGGGTTACGCTGTGTCAATGGAATTTATCGAGTCTTCTATTGAGGTTGAGAGTGAGAAGGAGATATCTTCTGATTCGGAAGGATACTTGAGTAATACGGAGGATGAGGATAGGGGTGATGACAGCCAAGCACAATTGCTGTTAGGGCAATCGGCTACGAGAACGGAGGCACTTTCATCCGATACTGAAATGAGCTCTCAAGCATTGGAATTCCTTGAGTCATTAAGACGTTGGGAACCCCATTATCACACCCAAAAGCTAGCGACAGTTGAGGAGTGGTTTTATCAGCCTATTCTTCAAAAAAAAACGAGTTGTTAAAATATTTTTCCGAATGAGTGAAAACTCTTTTGGAATGATACTTTCAACTTTGCGACGCCATCCAATTTTTCACAACCTATCGAACTACTCACAAAAGCCTGTTGAATATCAGCTTGCTGTTTTTCTGTAAAAGTTGGGAGGGAGAGGAGGTGGGAACATGGTGGCTTGGGGTATCAGAAGGGACGGTACTCTTGCTATGTTTCTCGGGTTGATGGTAGCGATTGTAGCCATGAAATATGTTTACATCAAATGGCCAACAGCAATACAAAGGATTATGCATGCGCAGAGAGTTTATGATGCGTCTATGGGGCTGTATAGGGTTCGTTGATGGCACTTTATCATGAAATATGCACCTCTACTTGATTGGTATCTTCACTTCAATCGTAAAGGCACATATGCACTGAATGCATTAGTGGTTTGCAATGACGAGTCCGGATCACCTACACACGAGTAGGGGATACATCTACAGTCCATGATGCTCGTATCTCCGATCGTTCTTGGCTCGGTTTCGATCCTCAACTATTCCTCGCCGATAACGAGTTCCTAATCGGCGGTTCAGCTTATACCTGCACAAAACAAATAACGCCGTTCTCTCAATAATGAATGCAAACTATTCAATGCTATTCAACTCCCGAAGAACTGTTATTGAACATGTTTTTGGCATTCTGAAAAGCCGATTTCCTCCATTACTTTGGTCGATATCAAAACCACTAGTCCAGATATCCATCAAACCGCTGCCGAGTGGTTTGAACCAGCCTGTATCCTACATAATTTTTTATTGGATAACGAGGATATGAGCCGGATTGGGATTATCGAGAGGATATTGCAGAATTCGCACGGGAAAATCAGGAGTTGGTGGATAATGAAGTAGAATTAAATAGAAGTCAACGGGATGATGCATTACGGGAGACTTTGTTCATGCATATGAAGAACAATATTGCTTAAATATTGATATGTACAAAAAGAAATGCTTTTGAAGGCCAGTCCAATGTTAACGATATATAGTCGGATATTAAGAGGAATCCGAACCCCGAGCCAATCTAGCCAGTAGCAACTCTGTTTTCTTCGCAGCCTAATCAGTGACTCGGCATGTCTATTTCTTTCTTTTCCCAATAGAAACTTATAGTTACGCTCATCTCACTGCTTTCCCCACTCCAGTCTTTTCTCTTCAAATCTCATCCGCTTGTCCTGAATACTCTCCAAAGTTTCCTCCACCAAATTGCCCCTCTTTCTTTTTAATGTTTTTTGACCAGTGTCTTTCACCTGACCCTTCCGTCTTTCCACAGTTGGATTCTTCCTTCCGCCGGAAAGTGGATGGTTATCACCACTAGAAATTTGTTGAATATTTTCCTCCAACTGACCGTCAAACTCCAAACAAAGGGACATCTTATCTTTCATACCCGAGGACTTTTCACAAGCTCCCCATCCAAAAATATAAGATCTTCCTTCCCACCCGTTTCAGAAACAAATAAAGGTCTGATTGCCTTGTCCCGCTTCAAAATATCATCAATTTGGTCAAAATAAGGCATATTTTATTTAACCAATTGAGTTTGATACTGCTCCATTTCTCGGGATCACCACCATCTTCCGAACGTTGGCCTTCACCAGTAGACTGTCGTCTATCTTTAGCGGCTTGATACTTCCTTTTCATGGTCTCCCATTGGGACTTGACCGCATCCGCTGTTCTCATTTTCCCAAAAACTCTGTTGAGATTTGAGGTATGTGCTCCTCCCGTTCGAATAATTGGTGATGCCTGACAACCAATCAAGCAGTTACTCCTTCTCGTCATTGTTCCAAGCCCCGGACTTGGGTTTTGTATCTACCAAAGCGTGCTTCGAAGATTCTTTGTCCACCGTAAAAAAATCTGCTACTGACTGATTTCTCAGCGCTAATTCCCGAAAGCTCAGCGCAGGAGCACGCAAATCTAATGAAGATTTTTTCTCTGGTGTTGGAACTGTTCCCTCTCCGTTTTGAATGGTTGTGAATTGGCTGAGTACACCCTGATTTCTCGGCATAGCAATCGGAAAGCTCGGCGCATCGGTGCGCCCCCTTCCCTTTTCACTAGACATCAAAACCGCATCTCCTACAACCTCAACTGAGAGAACGAACTCCTATTAACAATAGGGCCGCATCTCGTCATTGGAGATCGAAGGCTCGGTGCATGAGCAGACACTCCAGAGAAGCCCGCTTCCCCAACAGTCCCAGCCATACCTCCGGGCCCTGGATGGATGAAAACTGACTGAGCTAGAACTGATTGCTCGGCGTAAGGTTGCGATTTCTCGGCGCATAATCATGCGGACAATCATTGAAATCTATCACAATCGGTTAGTATATGGTTTTGATGAATCCGGATAGGACTATAGGATGTGAGGTGGTGATCAATAGGGGAATTTAAATCACCCAAAATTCGGATAGGGAGCTGTAACATGTCTCCTTCCATCATGCCTTTTTGTTTTTGGTTGTTGTAGATATCAACTGCCCTTTTCCTCTGAGGTTGCGAAAAAAACCTTTACCCCACCACTAGTAAAGACGCGAAAGCAATAAAAAAAAATTGACTTGGGTCTTCAAACCTCAACCCCCATTGTGGCCAACTTCCGCGTGCTAAAAACTTCAACTGGGCCACAACTTTGGGACTTGAATTCAGGTTTGATTACCCCTCTTCCATAATCCGTTAAAGCTGCCTATTGATTCGTGTAGTATTGTCTTGTCTGGATCTAGTGATGGGGCGGAACCGAGGCTATTCGGGAAAGCCAAGAGACCTCCCGAAATATGTCTTGGCGCTCTAAGAAATTCCGTCATTTGCCTGCAAGGAGGTCAGTTCCGAGGGTTAGAGGTGGCCAGGCGAGGTAGAAGAATATAGGCCCCCTCTAGTATAGCTTGATAGCATTTGTCCCCCGACAATCGTGAGTGTTTCATCTCTAATGCCCCACTCAGGCGAATCTCGAGATGCAGCCAGTTCTTTCCAACACAGTTCGCAGTTCCAGAAGTTGAACTTTAGCTCCTTTCAAGATTTTCTAAAGTCTTTGGCAGGCCGATATGGTATGAAAAACCCTTAATGGTGAGAGTGTTAATTACTTAAAGTAGTAAAATAAGCCGCTAATCTTTGAACCAGAGATCAAATGCGGGGGGAACAATTTTGACACCGGTCCCAAATGACAAATGCGAGCGGAAATTTCGCAGTTACATATATCGCCGTCGTTTAGTTGTGAGGAAAGAGACAGAAGACTACACTTTGGACGTTCATGAAGTGCATTGCACCCATTGCCTCCCGGATACCAAACCATGGATTACCTCGCCAAAGAATTGCACTTGCAGTTTTTTTTTGAAACACTTCCGCCACAAGCATCCACATTTGTCACTATGCGACGATGAAGAGTTCACGATGTTACGACAAAATGGTTTGAGTAAACACGGCCTTGAGTTTGAAGATGAAGATGCACTTGATGAGATGCGTTCCTGGAAGGTTAAGCGGGTGGAAGATCCGCTGAATAAAGATACTTTCCGTCAATTGTTTACTTCTTGCAATTATTTCTAGTAATTCGCCACAAACACTTGTTGAGAACACTGAATTCCGGTAAGCTAAAGCTTTTTATTTCTTTCTTGAACTTAACTAATATATATATATATAATAGAGACCTGCTTCTTTATTGCGATCCGGCTTCACCAATGATGTCAAGGCGTGCTTTATCAGATGAAATGTTCAAGTACTATAATGAACGGAAAAGAGTTATTTGTCAACGTCTTAAATTTCATATCGACAAAGGTGCTAAAGTGAGCCTCACACTTGATTGCTGGTCCTCTATTACCGGATCACAATATTTTAGTATTACCCGTCATTTTATTGAACGTTCACATACCGGTTGGAATCTTCAGTCGATTTTATTAGCATTCTTACACCTCCCCGGCCCTCACACCGCTGAAATTATGGTAAAAACCTTAACTCGGGTGCTTGTCGAATACGGAATTGATTCATCCATAAGATGCATTACCGCTGATGAGCCAGTGTCAATTGGGCATGTTTGACTACCTTGAAACATCACAATTACTATCTGGATTCACAAGAAAGGATTGTACTGTCAGATGCATCGCACATGCTATGAGTCCCAGTGGACAAGAATTACTCAAGACATTGAAAGCTGATCTTTCTCCCCCCTCTTTTTTTGTTTACATCATTAATTGTGAAATTGATGAATATCAAGGGAAAAATCCAGAGCATTTTGCTGATGACGAGAATGAGGAATCCAGCCGCCTACAAGGTGAAGTTGATATCGCCGCTATTTTTAGAGTGGCACGGCGTATTGTATCCAAAATATGACGATCAGACAGTATGTGGGAGTCTCTTCAACGGCAATGTCGATGTCGAGTTCATGGGATATCCTCTCCGCCCGATTTTCGATGTCAAAACACGATGGAATAGTACAAATGACATGATCAAACGTCTGCTTATATTAAGACCTGCAATCGATGATTTGACTCGTCTTGAAACAAAACTTTCAAACTCTATCTAGACGGTCATGACTAGAGCGGTTACAAGAAATATTGGAAATATTTATAACCGCTACCGAGTTTCTGTCCGGTGACAAATATCCCATTCTCTCACCAATACGTATTTTATTCAATCCTAACCAGCAACCTAAACGAAATCGTCCAATTAGAAAAGACTAGGAATGCTACACTTATGTTAGCATGCTCCAACGCATGGGAGAAGCTAAATGACTATCATTTAAAGGCTGATCAAGGCTCTGCTCAATCAATCGCTACTATTCTGTATCCTCGATGTAAGCTCAATACTTTTGAAAAACTCGGATGGACAAAGAAGCAAACTGATATAGCAAAAAAGAATTTGCAACGAGTTTTTGAGCAACAATATATTATCGTATCAGCTGTATCCGGTCAAATACATGTCACACAACTGCCGAATACCCGCTCAGTCATAATCCACTACCAGTACGAAGTATGACTGAATTTGAAAAAAACAGTTTTTGAAAATCAAGGTGGAGTGACATGCATTATCAAGGTACCGAGGCGGTGAAGGCAGAACTGGCCAAGTATCTTGCTTCGCCAGTAGCCAATTTCACGGTAAAAATGTATTATTTCTCTACTTTGTATTAGCCCGGGTCTAACATTTCTCATAGGTTGATCCAGTCCGTTGGTGGGAAACAAACTCACCAGAGTTCCTGCACTCTCTATAATGGCTCAAGACTATGGATCCATTCCTGCCTCTAGTGTTCCTGCTGAGCGTGTCTTTTCAAGAGCAGGAGATCTGATCACTAAGAAACGGAATCGCTGGTCGCCATCAACTACAAATGCTATTATGTGTACCCGCTCTTGGTTAGTATTCTCAGAGCTTAATTTGGAAGAGCGGAAAAGTTGGATCAAGGATGGGAGGATAAAGCCATCATGACAGTGGGTGCGGAAACAGAAGAAGATTGGGAGATTGGAGCTTCAAGCTTAAGTGACAGCTCTGAGTATGGTGAATACTAGATAGTCTGCGAGAAGTTGTAATATTAGCATTAGGATCAACAAACAGCAATATTAAGAGTCTTCGCACCTGTAGTATCCTACGGCTATTATCACCAATTGTGGATACCAGCTAGAGGTCTCACGGAAATTCATGAGCCTGTTTCATCATTGGCGAGATGGTCTTTCAGGTGGTGAGACCGGTCTTGAGCGGTCTCACCCCCATCACTATCTAGATCACACTACTATTCGGCTGCCACCTTAAATGGACAGCATCCAAGTACCGGATTATGGATAGGACGCCTCTTGGAACTCAACTTTGACAGAAAGAGTCTGCACCCTATTCTCTCTCTAATATACAGCTTTTGTTCTAAAGGTTCTGCCGGTGGTGAAGGCGAGTGATATCTCGTGATGCCAATATCTCTCGAAAGATTGAAAAACAGGATTTAACCGGGATCTAACAGATTAAAACACATATAATTCGACTCCGTAGCACCTCTCTATATCACTGTATTCCTGTTGCGGCATTGGACAAGTGAATTTGATCGAGTGATATTTCAAGATTGAAATACTTTTGGCATTAAGACCGGAATGCAGCTAGATTGAACAGAACTTTTTGATAGTTAATCTCAGTGTATTAATCATGTCATACTCGGCGCAGAGCTGTGCTTTTTGCTATTTTTTTCAGGTTGGGCACAGGCCGAGCTAGTTCGAGCTTTAGGTTCGGACGCATCGAGTTCTCTTTCCAGGAGTCTCTATCTAACCTATTAGTAATGGGTTGATATTGGCAAAATTGTAATACAGCAAGGGTAGATCATCTGAGAATCACCTGAAAATGAAATATAGATCGATATGACTATCTTTAGCTACACCTTTGAGAGCTCGGGCGAGCTATATCCTTGAGACCGGACATATCGAGCCTTTCTTCCCACAATCCGGGCTAGCTCGGATTTTAGGCCAGGCTTGTCTCGAACAGGCTCGTGCCCAACACTATTTTTTTGTTCGCTTCATTAATGCGGAGTGGTATCTCCGATGCGGCGGCGGCTCACTCAAAGGATAGAAACCTTTAGCAAGATTCCCATGCTAAGTTAGATGCAAGTAGGATGTGATATAATATTTTCGGCTGCAAGACTCAAAGATAGGCATGGAGATATCTAATCCTTATGCCTGTAGTTTCCTTCTCAGAGCACTTGTGAGCCCCTATGTGGGCCAAGAGGCAAACGCAAGTAGCATAGTCTTAGGAATTAATAACCTTTTCTTCGTTGCCTTTCACACCCGTGGTTAAAGTCTCTAATGGAAATACGAGAACCGCGGCAAGTTAAATAGTTCCCAGTATATACGAGATTCTTTGTTGGCTTGATATATGAGTCAATCAATCCACGTTATACTTTTCTTACTGAGTAGTATAGCTGGCGACAACCGGATGGGGTAGATCCCATACCCACCAATAAAAAGAGCATCGAAACGCCTTCCTTCATCACATATCACATTAATTATGGCCAAAAAGATCAAAAAAGAGGTTACCGCGGCAAGGGGGGGGGTTTGATGATGCCTACGGGCTACCTGACGGAGGCGATCCAAAAGCGGTCTGCCACGCTCGGGTTACGAAATCTGGGGGACGGGGGTTCATTGATCCCACTTCGATAGACTATCCGCTATCTAACGGGTTATCGTATCCAACTGCTCTTTCGCTCCAGGCCTACTTCAATCGCAAGAAGCAAAATAAATCCTCTTCGCCCCCAGAGCCCCAATCTCCAGTATTATACCATTCACACCCGACAAATATACAGTTGCTAATCTTCCTCCTTTTCAGGACTCTGGACCAGTCTGCAAATGTATCATCAAATGTCCAACAAGATTTTGCCCTTGCAAACAATCTAAAAGAGCATGTACACCTGCTTGCCACTAGAACGGTAGCGCTTCAGAGAAAATATGCCTGAATCTCGAAAATTGAGGTACCCCACGGCTCAACTGGTTGAACGTGGATCATATCTATTGATAGTATTGTGCTTTCGTAATACAGCTGGTTAGCTACATGTATGTCGGTATTAGGGAAATGTAATTTGCATAACGTATCAATTAAAACATGGTAAATACCTCTCGCTAGTAAAGAATCAACACAGAATTCACGACCTTAACCCACGTTTTAGCTAGTAAAATGACATCATAGTAGCGGTGAGAGAAGTGTAGGCTCCGGCGTTCTTTTCGGTGTGGAGAAGCACTCTATACAGACATTAGCATACCTGCGGTGAGAATAGGTTTCCGCCAGATTGTGCGGTTGCTACACAAAAGTGGTTGGCGTAAACATATTCCCACGGTGAGTAGGTGCCGGAATAAAGAGGTAGGGAGATACTCGAGATATAGATGGATGTGGGGGTGGAGGTGAGGGTGAGGTGAAGATGAGGTGGGGATGAAGGCGAAGGCGGGGGGTTAAACAGCGCCAAGGGACGTGATTGGCGCACGCTAGGCCCGATCGTGCTTAGATTCTGACACCCACCTCACTCGTAAAATAACAAACGACACGGCGCGGTTGGGAAATTTAGTATGATTATGGCGGCCAATGGAGTACTGGGTTGGGAAACTATTTGGTACGATTGAGCACTTTTAGTAACTTATGTTGCTTGATAATCATCACCATCCTGCTCTTGGATATATCCGGCAATATCGTACTCCCCTTCAAGGCCCCACGCATCCTGCGGAATTTTAAATCACTCGGCCAACCAGAGGCAAGGCTAAGGTCTTGTTCCATACTAAATTCTGCAATCCCTATTGACTGTCCGAGTGAGGAGGGTGTCCCAGTGGCGAGGGAGGTCGTCTATACACGTATCTATCACATATGAGCGCCAGTCCAGGCACACTAGCCCCGGATGCAGGGCTTACTACGCAAAAGACTGCCGAGTTTTCGATGGAGGATAGACACCAACCAGGTTAGCAGAGGGAGGCCCTGAACCCCCCCGCCCCCCAGCTGCTGAGGAGCTACCAGCATTTCAAGAGGCCGAAAAATGCACCGTGCACGCAAAATTCCCCCGGAAATACACGGTTTATCTCTGGGAACATAAGTATTAGGGCGTTGGTCCATGTTTATAACCATGGCGGAGGTTACCTTTCAAAAGGTTTTTTTTTTGTTTACATCATACTCGCATGCAGCCCTTAGGCTATGGCGACGCACTATTTTATCCCCAGAACGCCCCTCCAACCGCCGCCAACAAAGGAAAAGAAAGAAACATCAACATCAAACTCCTCCGCAACACTAACCAACACAGCGCGCTCATTGTCTCGAGCCTCATCATTCACTGTGCAAGCACTCCAAAAGAACGCAAACTAACAACATGTAACAATTTCAAATGTGGCTCTCCCTTCCTTCCCATATAGGTCTATGTCTTCTATCGCTCTCTGTTGGTGCCGGAGGATCCTGAAGTCGAATTCTGTATCGTCAAAGGTAAATTTGCCTGCTCTCTTTTCTGTCACGCCCAAGTCTGTTTCTCTTGCAAACCTTCCTGGTACAGGAAGGATAAGGAACGCCGTCTTTTCGCTGTGTTTAAACCACGCCCATTCTTTTAACGCAGATGTTTCCGGTTTTGACTGCTCCATTTTCCCATGCCTGCCCTCATGTATTGTAGTCTAATGCTGTCTTGCGGGATGGCGGTAATGCCAATCTTTTTCTTTTCTTGAGCACGACTCGGGTGAGAGTGGACCGATGTCTTGCTTCTCTCTGGTGGTGGCGAAGTGGTTTGTAGTCTCTGTCTGGCGGCAAGGATACCGGGGTGAATTCTTGTCGATGGCTCTGGCGGGGGTGGCGTTGGTAGGGGTGGCGTTGGTGGAGGTGGCGGTGGTGGCGGTGATGATGGTGGCGGTGGCTGTGGTGTCTCCTCTGGGACTTCTTCCATTGTGCAGTCGGATCCGTGTTCCGAGCCGAGGTAGTTTTCTGTCTCTGTATCGGAGGGGGGGTCGTCTGTCTCGCTGTCTGTCTCAATCTGGTTTGTTTCCGTCTCTACTTCGGCTTGTGGTCTGGTCTCGGTAGGTACCCTCGGAGGGGGGTATTGCTGTAATTTCTTTGCCAGGTCATGAACTTGCCGCGTCAGTTCATTATTTTTCTTCGCTAGGGAACTAATGTTCCGTCGTAGTCTCGTAATCTGTTCCAACTGCTGGGTCTGCAAGTCGGCGTGGGTAGCCATAAGTTTCTGGATACTCATGGCTTTGTTTTCTCTCCAGTTGGTTGACATGTACATCTTATGTTCGCTGTATCTCATGGTAAAGCCTAAGAAATATCTGGGTGGAGTTTTCTGATTGGAGGAAAACTCGAAAGCGGGGTATTTCCTGGTGTTGAGGGAAATACTTGTCGACTTCTGATTGGTCGGTTCGTCCTGCACGTTGGTTGTCAAGGGAGAGCTTTGCCAAACCTAGATATGATCCAGCCAGCTGCTGTAGAAGCCGTATTAATGTGCATTGGCTTTAACGCCTACTGGCTCTGGTCTAGTATTGAGTTACTGATTGCTTCGTGATGATTAAATGATTGCAGCTCTCCATCTACAAGACTGGGTAGCCAGAGCCAGTATATTAGACAGGTTAAGTAGTATTAAACCCTCGGTTTGATTTTATCCTTTAATTTAATCTCAGCCCTAATGAGCCCCGATTCCCCCAGACAGCTGACTTATACGATACACTGAGCTAACTACGGTTTGTTTTCTAACTACCGCTCATAAAAAACGATTCTTCATCTGTTATAGTTCGAGCTAGCTTAGCCCCCATCTTTCATTCAACTGTATGGAAAACATTAGCACGTGGTCGTATGTCCCTACCAAGAAATAAGATATCTGCAATGACAAAGAAAACCGCTCTTAACATGAGGAGGGATAAAAAAAAAAGGCAAAATATGTTTCTGGTTATTAGAGGGGAACATGGAACCGAAGAGCTTTACCCACGCAAATATAAGGCCATGTATAAAGCGGAGAACAAGAGAAAGAGTCAATAAGAACAGCCATATAGGAGGCTGGTCAAAGTACCGAGCACTACAGGCCAACATGCTATAGCCCAGCCCCGGAAAGGGCAAAGGAATTGAATGGAGGACAGTTTAAGCACAGGACAGAGTGGTTTTGGTCGGCTTGAGGTGATCATATGATCATGGCCATGCATGGCAGTGCTCGGTGGTGGGAGGATAAACGGCTAGCTTTGAGAGTAAACAATACAGGTGAAAGACCGAGACCCAATCTTTCATCCACACGTACATAAGGGCTCCGGTCAACTTATTTTTCTTATAGCCACACATGTCGCTCAAAATGGCGGATGTATCTAGGTTCTATCGATCGTGCGTGGATAATAGACAAGTATGAAACACTTTCACACATGTCTTAGTACACCCAATGAAAAACATGACGGAACATGCACTTATCCCATGGTCCGTGGATGCTGACCCCCTATAACAGAGGAATGAAATTCGTATGGAAGATCTATTATTTGATAGGAGAGATAACAAGATCTGTTAGTAAAGCCACATTAAATTTGATTTTTTCTGGGGGGTCTGCATTTTACTGATGGACAGCGGGATACAAAAAAAAAAGAAACGAGAGGCACCTTACTCAAATACGGAATGGGAAGGAGTGTAGATAATAAAACTTCTGAACTGTACTTATTTGAACGGCCTCCATCACCGGACCTGTCTTAAGGCATGAAAAGTCGTTTTTTTACTTTTTCACACGGTGTACCGGGGGTTAACCATAAATACCGAGAATCGGACACCAAGATCTATCAGACCCTCCGTATTTACCCTCAACATATACCCCCGTTGCCTTTTTATCATCATATAGTCTCCCTTTATTACAACCCACAAGAATTGAATAATACCGGATAATATGTTTGACCAAAGACCGATATGCACTGGTATATAGAGATATTTTAAAATTTGTACTCCCAAGCTGAGTAGTTGAGAAACCGCGGAATGCGAGCTAGTGACTAGGATAAAAAAAATGCAAGCGGCTGTGGTGGGGTGATGACGAGAATACGTAGCCTTTGAGAGCTTATAGAGGGGTAATAGTCCTCTATCGTACAGATACCACCACATCTTCCGGTCACATCCATCGACAATTTCATCAACCTGAAGCGATGGTAAGTGGAATAGCTCCACCAAGAGTTCTTCGCTAGTGAGATAGTACATAGCCGAAGCTAATATCTGGTAGCATGGCAGGGACCACGAAAGCTCACTTCTACAGTCTCCGGTGCTAGGCTATATCCTAATATACAGCATTGGACAATGCTCAACGGAATCCGACCACCAGGCGTGGCGGGTCCTGAGTTGCTAAAAGAAAACTGCTCCAGTAATGTTTGGTGGGAATCCCAGAGTCCCCCACTAGCGCTTACAGGGACCAGGTCATATCTTCCGGTGTTTTAGAGATTTCACAGCTTCGAATTCTCCGGAGAGATTTGCTAAAGACTAACTTCAGATCTATCCTGAGGACCGAGAGGAAGGTGCATTTGCTGGAGGCTGGATTGGGATATACAAAGCGATAATTGCAAAGAGCTTGCTATAAAACTAAGTGTTTCGAAGCCAAAAAGAACGGTAACACGACTGTACCCGGGGCCTGAGACTCGGAAGATATTAACTAATTACAGTGTGAATAGTACAAGAAAGTATCACTACACCATTCCGGCAAACAACGTTGAGTGAGGTGGAGAGCAGTGAAGGATTTGTGAGCCGGAAAGCTAAGAGTGTATGTTCTGGCCCCTTTATGTAAAATTACTTACTATTTAGGCTCGGTTAGCAATATCCACCAAAGATGAGCCATTTTGCAGAACAAGGGTGTGTAAGCGGGCGAGACCACGGCACTGATTTAATATGAGCCATGCTTTGTGTATTGGTAGATTTCCATATCAAGTCCAACCTTTGAGAAGGTTTCTTGTTCATTTACCCTTTGTGCAATTCCCACAGGCGTCTTTCAAACTTGAAAGTGTAAACGGACATGGAAGCTGAATTCATAAAGTCAAGATATCAGTACGAGCAATATGAAGACAATAGTATCTCACATGGCATTAGAATGATGGAGCTGATGATGTCTATCAGAGGTGCGCAGAGCTTTCGTTACATAGGCAGTGGCGGGCGCAAGCTGGGCTGGCTCGAGCCCATATTCAAAAGCTCAGGCGCATTGAGGCATTGGTAATGGTTCGAGAAAACCGGAGTTGTGTGATATATACCGTACCGGTCAATGAGGTTGGGACAGTCCCCCATTTCTGACAGCCGCTGCATTTGGTACAACCGGTTTCTGACCAATTCTATGTTGGTAGAGACCAATCTCTGACTTCATATTAGGCCAGAGTTCTCGTGGGTCCCAGTCCTAACTATTTCTTATACTTGCTAACTGAGAAAAAAAATACAAACCGTTACCAGCCGTCAGTACACCCTGTCAGCACCCGTTAATCTTTCATTCCTCAAAAAGTCTCAACCCTACCGGTACCAGCTGTTCTATGAACTTCACACAAGATGGAGGAATTCTCCACCCTGTCAGTGCCAGCTGCACTTTCAAGGCTAAGTGAGATTGAAGAGGTCAGTTCCGGTCGGGCTCTCAACTCCGAATGAGATCGATATGATAAATGCTTTATTGATAGGCTTAATAATGTAAGCAACTCCAGTGGCTACTATTATTTCAAGAAATCAACCAAGTGTCCGGTTCTTTTTTCCTTCCGTTACGAAAGAGGAGTTAAATAAGCAATGAGCTTAAACATTAATAAATGATCGAATCAACCAGCTTCAGACAGCTAAATGTACCAAAACAATTAAAATAGGACAGGATCGTCTTCAACAAGAACTTAAGCGGGCAAAGAATAAATAACATCCATCGGAGTCACGTCAGAGGCAGAAAGACAAGGAAGTTAGAATGGGGCTTCGGGATTCAGTTACAGGTAAGCATCCATCTATTGTTGCTGATCTACAAAGAAGATACAGTCAAGATGAGACATTTGCGCGGTTGAGCTTTACAGTTGATAACTGGATCGATAAAAAATCTATCAAACGCCCCTGGTTTCCAAAGGTTGAAGAAGGTATGAAGTCTGGACTGTGGTACGTTGCAGGTGACTTACAATTCTTTCGCCCTATCCTTTAGTATCAGACATCAAAAAGTCTTTAACGGGATTACGAACTGCTAGTTTACCTGTGAATGTGGCCATTGCACGCAACATAATGCTAGGTTATATAAGCGGGAGCTATTGTGAACTTTTTAATCGCTCCTATAAACACTCCTCTTTTCCATTTCGGCAGTACGCCCCCCCCCCCCCCCCCCCCACACTGAACTCAATTGGACGGTAAGAGTTGGAACAAACACTGCTCAAAAACTACCTGAAAACTGGGAAAGAGAATGTGAAAAGATGTTCTTCCGTATATTTTATACAGTCTTTACAGAACAAATCCACACAAAAATGATCGTTAATCTTGATCAGACTGGAATTACATTAGTCCCTGGTGGTTCCTCTAAAACCTATAAAAAACGTGGGTCGCATCAAGTCTCAATTCACGGAGAGGAATAAAAACGATCTTTTACAGCCATAATTGCAAGTCTTGTTTTCTATCTCTATTACCTACTCAATCAGTTTGAGAAGTGATAACCGAACGCCCATTCCCACATTTCGGTAGAAGTAATGAAATCAGTCAAGGCTACGAAGCAGAAATCAAAACAAAGGTCACCCCTTTGTTAATAATCCGAATAAACACTGGTCAATACGACCAAACCATGTTTTGAAGAAGTATTACTTTCTTGCCGTATAAGGATGGTAACTTATCACTGTACTTGAGTGTTTGTCAGTGCTACAGGAAAAGCTCTCCGAGATTGGCTAAAATCAACATATCCTTGGCTTATTACTACATATGTACCCGCAAACGGTACAGGTAGTTACTATTCTTTATAGTTATGGCTATATAGTATGACCTGAAAAATACTAATAACTTGAAATATCTATAGGTGTCTTTGAACCATGTGACGGCGGAAGTCTCCTGTATGTGTGTCAAGATTTTGTATTAGGGTGGCGCGAGCATTACACGATTCCTGAGGCGGAACTACCATAATGTTAAGTCAGACTGTAGATGTGGTACAGCCGAGTAGATATAGCAAAGATGTCGTGTTCGATTCCACGTTTGAAAAAAGGAGATAGCATCTCATATATTCAACTAGCTAATAGTCCTCATCGCCATTATCATAGGACCCTGCTAGGATAATGGTATCTTCATATTCTGACTCTGACTCCTCCTCTTGCCAGTGTTCCTCTTCCTCTTCTCCCGCTTCCGCCCCCTCATTGTCAGTATCGCCGGATGCGTCCTCTTCGACTGATTCCTCCACATAACGACGGCATTTCTGTTTCTTGGGGCTGGGTTTGACCTGATGAGATATGCTGCTTTTAGTCAATTTTTTCTGGGTTAGTTTAGGTTTGGAACCGCAACTAGACGCCTGCGCCTTGGCCGCCTGAGCTTTGGCGGCCCTGGTGTTTTTAGCCACAGTGGTTGGGATAGGCTTCTGGCTATCCTTCTTCAGCTTTTCCTGGACTTTGGAGGTTTTCTTGGGGGCGGATTTGACAGGGGGTTTCGGCTTGATAATGTCTTTGACTACGCTTTCCATAGGCCTTTAACTGACTTTTTCCATAAACCTTTAACTGACGCTTAGGGGCTGCTTTATCAACAGTTACAATATCAGATATCTCCGCTTCATTAGCATCATCATCAGACAACTCAAGATCAGGCTCGGGGTTTGCTGCACGTTGGACCCCTCCCATGTGAGTAGAATTTGAGAATAATTTGCGAACAGTGAAGGACCCCTTCGGGAGATCGTTAGCGAATAGTTCAAGGTAGGGGCAAAGTGAAGTTGAACCTGGTTTACTGAATTTCTACGAGAATTGCTTTGATGTTCAGATACCATTTCCGATATCTGCAACTACCCAACAACGGAATTGGACTATATGGCCGACTCAGTGGCTGGCGGGCTGTCGAGGTCTATGTAGACAGTTGCGTTCCCCCGCAAGGTTTTGTTACTGACGCTTAGGGGCTGCTTTATCAACAGTTACAATATAAGATATATCCGGTTCGTTAGCTTCATCATAATCAGATAAATCAAGATCAGGCCCAGGGTTTGCTACAAGTTGGACCCCTGCCATGTGAGTAGGACTGCCGTCGCCCGACAACTCTGGGGGAGGTGGCGTAGTCGCCATCGGCGCGTCTGGCGCATCGTTGCCAGAGCTGGTGCTGTGGGAAACGATTTGGCTGACCCGAACCTGAGCCTCACACAACAAACATATTCTTTCTGTTAGTCTGGTCTTCTGTCTTCTGTCCCTGAAGCACCCTGCCCGGAGCCTCGTCTCCGACCCTGCCCCTGAACCTACACCCGAACCTGAGCCCGACCCCGCCCCGTTAGACCGCAGATGGTTATTAGTGGGATCAAGCAAAGAATGACCAAGAGAGATAGGCAAGACCTGAGAAATTGCAGGGCGGTGGTGGGGCGGCTGTGCTCCTTGGTCTTGAAATAGTATGCGCTCGCGAATGAGCAATAGTATGAGGGGTTATGACGAAATTGTATTACTCACATTAGTCATGAAGACTGTGATGAGTCACATTGTATGGGTATATCAACGCTCATTATATTTCCTTTGTACGACAACATTTCTGTATAAATATGGGGTTGTTTCCCCCGATAGTTTGCAATGACAAGTCTTCTCTACTCTCTATATCTTTAGGTTATGAGCCCGGCCAAGCCAAATCTAAACAACACTACTTCATACACACTAGTACATTTCATCGTCCACCTAAAATGTCTTCTGAAGGTTACAAACTTCCCACCTTACCATGTAAGCTTGCTGGTCAGGCTCACTATACGGTTTGGAGGGACCTTGCCTCAGACATGTTGAAGGTCTACGATCTTTGGAAAGTTGTCAATGGAAGTAGCCCTCGTCCAAAATACAAGGAAACAAAGACCTCGGCTCCGGTGGTGACGACAGCCCTAGGTCAAACAACAACCACACAGGACGACACAGAAGACTCAGCAGTTACAAGCGATAACTCGGATGAGATACTAGATTGGGACAAAAAGGATACCTTAGCAAAGGTCTTCCTCAAGAATAATATCGAATTTGACCTGATTGTCACCCTATCTCCTTCGACTACTGCCAACGAACTCTGGACTCAGCTTGAGGAAAGATTCGATCGCAAAACAGTAGCCTCGCTCCATTCCTTGCTAGCGACCATAACTACCCTACAATACCGCCCAGACAAGAGCATGAAAGACCATCTAACCGAATTCACCACTCTCTGGTCCACACTACTTCTACTTAACCTCCAACTCAACCAATCGAAACCAGAGATCCCTCGGTTACCATCTCCATTCAATCGCTCGCGTCTCACAGATTAAGGCCTCCTTCCTCCTCCTCTCATTGCGCCACCAATCCCTTGAACATGTAATCGACAACTTCCAATCCAAAGAAAACATTACCTTCGAAGAAATATATGAGAAACTAATGGACCTTGACGGACGACGCTCACATGAAGAAATTGGTGGAGAAGCATACAACATGAGAACAGGACGACGAACCCTTACAACAAAACCAAACGCCCATCCAAACCACGCCACGCCCAACCGAACAAGTCGGATAATACCTGCACTTGGTGCACCAAGAACGGCGATCACGCTAAAGGACACACACACAGAGAATGCCGGAAGCTCAAAGCTTTCAGAGATAAGGAGAGATCCGCTGCATCCGGCAACGTCGCATCAGGAACTGCCTTCGTCACATGGTCAAACCTTCCCACCTTGTTGACAAAACTTTCAGAACCACTCGTCCTAGAAGAGGATGAACTCATAAGCCTTCCTGATACTGACATGACTGACGCGTACGCCTTCACCTCTGGCACCACCAAAACCGACTCTTCTGCATGGATCTTTGACCCTGGTGCATTAACTATACGACCGAACCCAAGTTCCTAACCCCGCACCATACACCCAAGACAAGCATTACTGTCGCGAGTGCCGCAAACTCAAGGTAACCGAATAGGTAAAGTCCACGCTAATGGGTCATACGGGCCAATAACTTTGAAAATGTGTTTGTCATCCTGAGCTAATGTAAACCTAATGTCTTGGTCATGCATCGCGTAAAGTGATTCACAACGACTGGGAACGAAAACGGCTTCACCATTTACAGTACTTCCGGCAACGACATCATTGGGAAGGCCACAGCCAACGGTTCGGGACTTTACATCTTTGAAACAAAGGATACAACCTCCCATCACACCGTCGCTACGATTGGCACCAACGTCTTGCCACACGCCTGCCTCGCCCCTGCAACGGTTAAAGAATATGGTCGCCGACCCCAAGTCACTCCCCAAAACAGGTAATATAAACGCCAGAACACCCAGAACTCGCCAAATCCACCAAAAACAACCTCGCCTCCTCACCGAACCTCGATCCAGAAAACCATTAGAATTAATACACCACCTAAGCGGCAAATTTTCCACTACCTCCTAGGCGGATTCAGTTATTACATCACTTTCATGACGATCATACTAGATTCGCACATGTTTATTTTCTTAAATCAAAATCGATGCAGCAGACGCGATCAAACCAGACATCGATACATGGAAAATCAAATGGATACGACAATCAAACGGTTTCGGCGACAACGGTGGCGAATACATCCTCAACATCTCAAAACTTCTTTCTCCAAAGGCATCAAACACGAACTCACGGTCCCTACTCACATGAATCAAACGGGATCGCTGAAAGATTTAATCGAACAATAGCCAACACAAGACGACGCAAGACTCTTAGAACGGAACTACCAAAAATCACTCGGGCAGAAGCAATTAACATGATGGTACACGAAAAAACAGACTCCTCACTAAGACTAACCAACATGACACCATATGAAGATTCCACGGACGAAAACCCTTCATTGGGACCTCCGCATCCTTGGTGAAACCATGTTCAGACACACTCCGTTGAAGCAAGACCAGCCGGATCCAAATTGGAAGCCAGAGCTATGACAGGTCAATTCTGCGGATACGGAGACTCCGACAAAATATGCCGCGTCTATATACCATCACAAAGAAAAGTTGTCTTATCACGTCATTTTCGCTTTAAAGGTCCATCCGTAGGGGAAGAAATAAACATACCAGTAACCACGGATACACCCACCAAGCAAAAAATCAAAATCGAACCCCAATCTCCACCACAAAAGGATTCCTACAGGGACCCTAAAAGGATCTCCTCTGGATGAAGCAAGTGGGGCTTGACGACGAGTTCGCCATCAACGCCTTCGAAACCAGTTTATACTCATACTGACGATGATGACATACAATTACAGATACTACGCGAAACCCAACAATATTTCTCGGACCAAGAAAACCAAGAAGAAGAAGAAGAAAACCAAGAAGAAGAAGAAGAAAACCAAGAAGAAGAAAAAGAAGAAAAACCTGAGGAGGAAGAAGGACAAAAAGAAACTATCCAACCAAGACGTAACCCAATACGGGAACGCAAAGCACCCGAAAGATACGGGCACAACATCACCAAAGACCAATCACTTCTCAACGAACCAACCACTTACCACTGCGATTACTAGTCCCGACTCGACAAATGGAAACAAGCCATGAAAATCGAACTCGACTCACTAGCCCGCAACAACACATGGAAGATGGTTCAAGACCGAGAATAGAAAACTCGTGGATTCAAAATGGGTATACAAAATCAAACTCGGTCCAGACGGCAACCCGACCAGATACAAAGCTCGGCTCGTCGCAAAAGGATTCTCACAAGTACCAGGGCAAGACTTCGATCAGACCTTCGCTCCTGTCTCCCGCTATGAAACAATCAGACTCCTCCTCACCCGCTCACTTCAAACCGGCGGAAAATGCGACCAGATGGATGTCACAAGTGCATTCTTATATGGAGAACTCAAAGAGACATTTACATGAAACCTCCTCCAGGACACCAACCCACCGCAAAGCATGCAAACTCATCAAATGCATCTATGGCCTCAAACAATCCTCAAGGGAATGGTATGCCAAACTCTCCTCCGCTTAATCAAAATGGGATTCAGAAAAGCGGACTTGACTGTGTCTTCATACACCGAACAGGGAAGTTGTCATAGCTATATATGTAGACGACATCCTAATCTTCTACTGGAACACCGAACATAAAAACGAATCAGCCTACAACTCCACGCCAATTGAAATGACGGAAGCCGGAACTGCTAGTTGGGCACTTGAATCCACCTGATCCACACAAAGACCGGCATTATCCTATCACAGGAAGCCTACCTCAAACGCGTGTGCTAATCAAATATGGGTTCAACGACTCTCGACCCGCACACACACCAATCGATCACAACGCCACCCTCCAAAAGGAACCCCAGAAGAACAAATCGACGATCCCACACTCTATCGATCGATCATCGGATCCCTCATGTACGCAGGTATCGGAACCAGACCTGACCTCGCCTACACCGTCACAATGCTATCCCAATACTCATCATGTCCCACGGCTCACCTCAACGCCGTAAAACGCGTTCTCCGCTACCTCAAAGGAACCTTAGATTGGTGCCTACACTACAACAAAACACAACCAACCGCCCTCATCGGTTACAGCGATGCTAGCTACGCCTCAGACGTCGATGACAGACGATCCTTCACAGGCCACTGCTTTATGCTAGGGGAAGCCCTCATCTCCTGGCGCTCTTACAAACAACGCTCCGTCGCCACTTCCACAACAGAAGCCGAATACATGGCACTCTCAGATACCAGTCGACAAATGATCTGGTTACGCAACGGACTACATGAATTGGAAAGACCAAAAATCTCTTTTATACTTCGCGGGGATAACAACGGCTCTCTTTCTTTGATTCGCAATCCTGTTTTTCACAAACGTTCAAAACATATTGATGTACACTTTCACTTTGTCAGGGAAAAATTTGAGGAAAAATTGTTTAGTCTTGAATATGTTTCCACATCGGAGAATGCTGCCGATTTATTTACTAAAGGATTGGAAAAAGGAAAACATGTCTTATTTTCTACTATTATTCATTGTCACTCCCGAGGGGAAGTCTTGAAATAGTATCTTCATGAATGAGCAATAGTATGAGGGGTTATGACGAAATTGTATTACTCACATTAGTCATGAAGACTGTGATGAGTCACATTGTATGGGTATATCAACGCTCATTATATTTCCTTTGTACGACAACATTTCTGTATAAATATGGGGTTGTTTCCCCCGATAGTTTGCAATGACAAGTCTTCTCTACTCTCTATATCTTTACTTGGTGCATTTGTAGCGGACAAGGTATTGCTGGGCGAGTATGAAAAGATTAGCGGCATGGTGCGGGTGAGTGGGAGGTGTGCGGGAAGGGCGTGGGCGGCTTCTTTCGTCAGGGCTGGCCAAGAATAGTCCTGCATGTGGAGACATCTGGTGTGGGGCCATCCGTGGTGCCCACTAAGGAGGCCTCTATCGCCGGTGATGTGAGCGTAGGTTCGGCCTCCACGATGGGTGTGTTCTCGGCGGTGGTTCCGACGCGTGGTGGGCGTGATATCGGCATGCTAAGTTCCACTAACATGTGAGAATTGGTCTGGACTATGGACGGACCGAGGTCCTCATTCTGCTTGATCGGTGCAGTGCTGGCGGGGCGGAGTAGTACAGTCGCTTTCGAAAAGCTGTGGAGTAAGTCAGGGTAGTCTGTTGCAACGGACTATCGGGAGGGTACAGGACTATCGCATGGCTAGTCGCGAATTTAACCTCATGCGATAGTCGTGTACCCTACCGATAGTCAATTGCAATACTTAATCCACAGGTTTTCGCAAGCGGCTGTAATCATTATCGTCAGCCTTGTCATTCGCCGCCACCACCATCTCAAACTCGTGCAGGGCCTCTATTGTTATATTCTCCGTCTCGCTGTCCCGATCGCCTAACGAATTAGGCAGTACAGACGGACCGGGGCCCTCATCCTGCTTGACCTGTGCAGCGACTTATAGGGCGGAGTAACACCCGCTATACCCGACCCCTAGCCCCTCCGCCACCCCATTCATCGTATGGTTGGTCGCCAACTCCATCAAACCCTTCCAGGACTCTATGGCCGCCTGCTCTCTCATCCTGTCTCCAGAGCCTACCGCTGTCAGCCCGGGCCATCACAACCATAGATCACACATTCTTGTACCCCTTGAATATGATATCCTCCCTATACCAAGAGACGCAACCTCGATCATCCTCTCCATACTGGGATACGGATACCTTAACTTGAGAATCCGGGCTCTGGAAGATCTGCAAGACGCTTATTAGGCCTGTGAATACTCCACAGATCCGCGGTAAGAGTGGGTCTTGATTCCTCCAGAATGCCTTAAACGGACACTTTAGCCATCCGGGTGCTATTCCTAGAGGCCTAGTAGTTTGCCGGAGAATGTTCATCCTCTGGTGGCGTTTCCTTCTAGTCATAAGTGTCGGCTATAGAGGGATCCATTATCCTGATAGTTGCGGCCGGTGTCGTTGATTCTATCGGTTCAAGTCAAAGTGCTGGTAGTATGAGCCGCGTCTATGGTGATGGCAGAATAACAATACGTATAGATACCGCGGGGGAGGAGCGAGTTAAAAAAGAACTGACCAGCTCTTCACAGCAACAAAAAGGCAGGAGGTGGGACTAGGTCGCTGCAGCGAGGCTGACACCTTTTACTCTACCGTATGGCGTAACGCGCCAGTTGCCTAATCTGACCGCAGGCACCTGTGTCGGCTACGTACAAAGCGCCGACGGACTGCAAGGGCTATGCACTGCATGATTACCTTGTTCTTCTTGTGACATTGGACAAATAGCGGGTGGTTAAAGCTATGATATCAAGTGAGAGAACCGGATGGGTGTTGACAGTTTCGGTCACGCCAAAAACAACACTCAGGCGGGTGCGTAGAACCTGAAAATGGCCTTTGATGGCAACAGCGTCTGATTCGCGTAGCTGGTGAAAGGCTATACCCAACTGAGCCCCTGCATGCAGCTTGCATTATCAGGTTACTTCGGCCATGAATACCGCAAAGACTCACGCACCTTAGTGCGAAAATCTGACTTATAGAAGAAATATCTGAAGAAGATCTCTGCCCTTCAGCAAATCATCAATGCAGACATCCTGTGCGGCAATAATCAAGGTGGTGAGTTTCTGCGGTACTCTACACTCCGGATAGACCGGCTGTAAACCGAGCTGAAGATCGGTTTCTGCCATCAAAAACTCAGGTTGACACACCTACCCTCTTTCTTGAACCTCACAATGCGGTGCTGGCGGCTGAAAGGGTGGGGGCACCCTACCACTCTGCGCCTGGGGGACGTGGTGGTGGTGACGGAGAGTGAAGGAGGCAGGCAGAGACTACAGGAGGCAGGCTGAGAGGCATATGGAGAGTTAGTTAGGGCCAGCGACCAAGTTTATCAAGTCACTACACAAGCTAAGGTATATGATTATGTAGTGAGTAGAATCGGCAGTATACAGATTAAACCAAGGTGCGGCCTCCTATGCCCACCGGGCTTACATGAAAAAATCCCTTAACAGGAGAGGAGGGCAGAGAAGAGGGGAGGGAGCGGAGGGAGCGGTAGTATGGATGGTGAGGGTTAGAAAAGGAGTGATCCCCTGACGAATGATGAGCCTCGAGATAATGGGTACGTTGGGAGAGGAAAAAGACTAGACAGGAGAGCGGAAGGCTTATTGAGCTTGAGTTTGTGTCTGAGTTTGTTTCTCCTTTTTCCTTTGCTCGTTCTTGCTCTTGAGGCTGGCGGTGGAAGCACGGGGAGTAAAATTCATCTTCCTCAGATGGAGGAAGAAGGTGGTTGCCATACCCTAAGGGTTGCCATACCCTAAGGGTTGCATGCATGCATGAAGTATAAATATATGAACAAACAACACCGATCAAAGTCGATCATGCGTTATCACTCATCCCTGCCCTCGCCTACTGCCTACCTCTCTCCCTGCCTGCCTACATGCCCCCCAACCTGTCTGCCTCCATTCCTGGAGGATCTTGACTATGCAGATGCTATAGAAGTGGTTGGGAGAGGTCGTCTTATGCGGTTGTATGCGCGGGGAAGGGCACTGCCGCGCGAGAGCGGTTTCCGGGGGGCAATCGAGGTAAAAATAAGGTTTTGCAGGGATCTGTGTCCCTAACTTCACCCCCACGGGAAACCCGTAACAAATCTAGAACCCAGATCTCCCCTGAAGTTTAGTAATCTGAACCAATACCTCCCCCTCCCCCTCCCCCCCCCCTTTGTTCAGATTCAGATTCTGTAATTTCCACGGGACACTATTAATATCCCGTTCGAATTATCACCAGCAATTTAGATTATTTGGTGTCAACCAACGGCGTGCTTGCATGCAGACGCGTGTTACCGCGCTACGTGTACAAACGTCGTTCTTGAACATCAAGCTCCTCTCCGGATCCCTCCCGAGAGCGCTCCGACCATTATCGGACAATGCATTTAGCTTCTTCACAGCGGGATAGGCCCTTGGCGCGTATCAACAAAACCGCCCTATTTCACTCAAGGAGCCGGTTTACCAGCCTTTCAAACGTTCACCTTCTCCTGACCAGGATAGCCTTTGAGCCTGGAAACCGAGGAGTGGAGATTCGAGGCAACATTCTTGACAGACCAAGTTTGGCTCTTTAAGAGGGCGCCTAACGGAAGTACCTGTACGCGGTCATGATAAACAGAGCATTATACTGGGCAGGGAAATTGGGCGACGTTTACATCCAGCGGTACACAGATCCTCACAGCGGGGAGAGACAGCACCGCGCGGTAAAGGCGATTGTAGTGCGCGTTTGTAAAGGGAAAACCAAGGATGTTGAAGGCGTTGATAATGATGCGAAATGTGAGATATAGGCCTAGGGAGTTAATCCCTATCTCCGATCGCCCATGCATTATATATGATGGTCGGTTTCAAGGGACAGTATGTGGAGATATTCGTCTTGTTCCATCGGTGGTATCAAGACATTAACAAAGCTAGATTCATAGTTATAGATTATGTTTCTGGAGGAAACCTCGATGAATATGAGCCGTGAGACAGAGCGGGCGTGAAGGCAAATAGTCTCGAAGCAAGTACACAACTCCTCAAGGCAATCGATATCCTTCACCGGCACAATATATGCCATCGTCGTCGGTTTGCCTTCCTTTTCCCTCTAGGTCCCGGGGTTCCTGATTCTTTCTTGTCTCATCCATTACCCCATTTCCCGTCAGGATTTGCGACCTCAGGATTGCAAAGCCCTGTAGCGAGGACGGCAGTGCTTGAAAACCAAGATTGGTATAGCAGAGTATAATGTGCCTGAGGTATCAGGACCCCACCCCCCCAAGCGTGCAGAACGGCTGTATCGGAAGATACAGAACCTTGTCGATAATCTGTATCCGTAATTGATCATGAATCATAGGGTTAGCTAGGGTTAACTAGGGGTAGCTAGGGTTTTGAGACCAGATCCGTTTGTCCTTTGACCCTAGGCAATTCTTACATTACTATGAGGGAACTCGCCCCTTCCCTGATTATCATTTCGGATGCGTTAAAGTTTTATTATATCTTTATTAAAATCCAATTCAATAGCACGTCCAAAGGCAGGCTTGGATTTACGTCGCCAGCGGGAGCCCTGAACCAATGGACCCGGCCAGCGATCCACACCCAACCCGTTACAATCGGGCACACTTGACAAATGTGGGTATGGTGTCCCGAGTGACTAAATATAAGGAGACAAAGCCCTGGGCTGCGGCTTTTGTGATGAGGGGCTCTTCCGACTTTAAGAATAGTAAAGTAAGGTCATGCTAGGGGGACCTTGCCCCCGCTCATCCGTTATATAAGTTAATTCTTTTACATTTACTAACTGCCTGACATACATTTCATATCCTTCGAGCGCACACCAACCCCCCCCCCCCCCCCCCCATATACAATACGGGTTGCGTCGCCACGCATAATCCGCTTGGTCGTGGAGTGGGGCTCTAATCATAGATAGGAATCATAGGATGGTGCAAATTGGGGCAAGGATGTCAACAGGCCGTGGGTTGAGATGGGCCGCCCGGGCACCTTTTGGGCGGGCCAGGCCGGGCCTCGGGTTTCATTTGAAGGGACGGGCCAGGCGCAGGCTAATATTTAGCCCGGGCTAAATGGGCAGGCTCGGGCTTCAAGGTGCCCATAAAACCATAGCAGTTCTGCCTTGATATATAAGCATTATCTACTATAGGAGGCAAGGTAAACAGCGTTTATATATTTCCTACTAAAGGAGCTAGGTTAGATAACGGCATTTTCGATCCTATCTACATTAATCCCAAGAAATTTGGTTCGAATTGTGATGAACACCGTATTTGTGGGAGCCTGGGCCATAAAAATGGCCTGGCTATTTGGCTTGGGCCAGGCCACGATCTGGATAGCATGGGCCGGGCCAGGCCGACCCTATTTTTCAGCCTGGGCTGGCCCATTGGCGCCCTTGGCCTTGGGGGGCACGGGCCGTCTGCGGGGGGCGCGCTTCTCCCCAGCTCTCTCTCCCAAATTCGTAGAGTATTGTTTTGCAAGATATAGAGGAGTAACGAATCCCAACCTTAGAGCTTAAATGAGTTTGATAATATGTATACTTCCACTTAAGGTATAATTACTTATAATTATTAATCCAACACATTTATTTATCATATATTTATACTTCATCCATGCGCGCAACTCGTAGGTTAAGGCAAACGCCCCTTCCCTCTTCCCGGAAGTGGCGTATATCCAACAGAGAGTGATACACAGTTCCTGGGAAATCCTAACCACCGGCTTCTCATGGATATCTGCATATAGTTGTCTAGTACTACTGTTGTTGAAGGTTGATTCGGCGGAGGATACAACTATGCGCCGCTATGCTGATCTAAATGAAGATGCCACTAGGAGGGATATGTTACTAAGCAAAGACTACACTAGAAACGGTTATCGTTGGCATAGCTGGCTAGTGAAAAATTGTAATGAATTATTGCCCAACCCCTGGCATTACTTCAGCCGCCATAGGTAGAACCCAAACGCGGATATGCTTGCTTGCTTCATAAATACAAATAATTACCCAGCAACTACTAAACTACCATATTTCCATATACCTGTGGTCAGATTCATGCCAGTCACCCAAAGGAAATAAGGCATAATCTCCCGGTCTTAACATATCTGACAAAAGCCAAGCATCACCTCCCCCCGGTCCAAGACATAAACCAAGCTATAAAGGCTCAACCCCCCAACCAATCGACATTCCATAATTCCGCCGTAGCCCTTAATTCCACTTAGCCGCCTAAACATTATTAAAAGCAAATGCTCTTTGTGCTCTCTGGCCAACCGCTTTGAATTTTTCCTTCAAGCCTTTCCGGGCGTACCATGCTGTCGCAACCGCAGCAGCTGTCCCAACAACAGTACATACTGATGCAATAATAGCAATCGTTTGACTAGATGGACCGTCGTTGGAACCAGTCATAATCGTCGTACTAGCAGAGCTTGATAGGATGGAAGTGGACACCTGACTAACATATCCTGTGGCGGTGCTGCTGATGAGATACGTTCCTGTGACACGTGACGTGGCGAGGTTATCGCTAGTAACGCCAGCCCCTGGGGCTGCAGTCGTTTTGGTTGCTGGTACATAACAGTCAGCTTCACGCCTATGTAGTATAGCAAGACAAGAACAGAAGTGTACAGTACCTATAGAGGACCGTGTTATTATTTCAAATCCAGCTATATATATTGATAATGGTATCAGCCACAAGGCTCTAATATAAACAGAAAATCATGGGTCGATACATACCAGGACCGGTGGACCAGTCATACATTATTGAAGCTGGTCCGGTACATACGGCTTCAGAACCGCAACAAGCCAGCGATGGGACAGAACTTGGTCCGAGAGCTGTTGTCATCGTATCCCACCAGTAGCAGCATGCCTGAAAATCATTATCGGGTTCCCAATAATCTGGACATCTTGGAGTTTCGGAGATATGGATCGAGAGGATCTCCTGGAACTTAGTGGTTTGCCGGGCGGCTATGGTACTTGAAAATAGAATAAAAAACAATATTTCCTCCATCGTGGACGGGAATTGGTAGCTATCGATATATTCGTTGATGATTTTGAACAGCTAGAGCAAGTCCTTACATACCGGTACTTATATCGTGTTATATCCTCTCCTCCTAATATTTGTAGTACATCCTTCATGATCTCGACGGTGTAGTGTGGGCTATGAAGCCATCCAGCCAGTTGGGTTCAAAAGCGCCACTATTGCCAAGAACATACGATTCCCAGCCCGTTTTCGTGGCACTGGAGTGCAGCCTATCGTAGGAACGAACTTCTGGAACATCGAATGTTCGCATTTGTGTGACCGGAAGTTCCCAAGGAAACATGCGGTTTCGGCATAAAAGCTAGTGAATATCTAGCACGCGACCCAAAGACCTTTCGCAACGAACCTTTTTAAGAAAGAAAGAATTTCTAAATGCAGTCAGGTCCCTCGCTAGGCTTACCCGTTTCAAACTGATATACATTCGGCGATCTGAAGAAACTCTCATGGGGAAGTGTAGCTATTTTTGAAAGCGACTTGCGTTGTTCAACCAATAAGCCGTGCAGGACCTTTTGTCAAAGCACTTGACTTTCTGTAGCGCAAAGGCTCTATTACAGGTGCTTAATATACATGTACCTATACCAAGAAACGAACCAGCTGCTAGCTAACGATACATTGTATAGAGTAGCGGAGATCTCTCATATAAACCATCCTGATTAGCCCCTGATGATAGTATCGCAAACCATGGAGGTATGGTATGTCGCCTATTCAGAAGGAGCAGCAGGCAGGGGGATGGAATGTATCTAGACCAGATTAGATGCTGACAAATTCCAAGATCCTAAGAAGCGTTTCTACAGTCGTAGGTAGGGGTTGTAGTATAGCGAAACTCCTCGGTTGTTTTTTTATCGGTGAACATAGTTAAGCGGTGACCGCCTAATGAGCGCCGCCCCTCAGCGAGCACAGGGGGGAGTCGCTTGACGAATACTACCACTTGACAAGCGGGAATTCCAAGTATGGCAAGAAATAAGCCGCGAGATCTCCAGTCACTCTAACTTCTATTGGCCCAGAGTCCCCTCTTCGTAGTTAACATAACTTGTAATAGAGTCTTTTAGCCGACGACCGTAGAAAATTCCAAACGGAAGGTCCCGTGAAATGAGAAGTCTTAAGACCACTCTACATGTAGGTTGCATCACTTTTAATCACAAGACTTAGAAATACTCTTGAAGACATTTTGAGTCCTAATATTGAGCATTACGCTATCAAGGTATTCCTACTTCCATGTAGGCCAAGTCCCTCCAATGCATGCACAATGGTCTTGGGTGTTTTTATTTTGGGGGACTTTTCATTTGGGCTTTTCTACGGACGGTGGCTAAAAGACTCTATTGTAGATCCTTACCGTGAAGATTCTCGCCTCCATAAACGGCCGCTACAAAATCTGAGAAACCCCGTTGCGCTTCAGCAAGGATTATCTACATCAAACCCTGTCGAGGTGGCTCTGGTTGGCCTATACCCCTGAAGGTAATACGACACCACCCTTATGCGCTCTGCCCCAATTATTGCAATCACTTACCCCCATTACTCAAAAAATCGGTTATGCATTGGAGACTAAAATTACCATAAGCAAACCTGGTCTACGCCCTCCAACCATTCGTGAAGGAGGTAATACCCGGCCGGAGATAGGCAATCTTTCGAGTGTTTGCGGTACATCATAGCGTTTCTGAGCACAACTGCTGTTGCATGCAGTACAAAAATGTAGTTTTGGGGGTCTTTTGTGTATTTAATATTACTGGTGTCCAGAAACTCTATGAAATTGTGAGTACCCTGCTGTGAGTCATTTACCATGATGCATAGACCTTCAGTGAGTGAGGCCCCTCAGCGGGTGTCCACCCAAAACTCCCGGAAGCAACCGTTGCAGCTGATCGTTGAACCGCTGATGGGCCAGCTGGTCTGTATCTATGTGATTCTGGATTTCAGAGTCGGCGAGATAAGGGTGAGTTTTTGTGGCGTCTGTAGTTGATTTTCAAGTCCTGGCCGACAACACAGATGTGGTGTGATGTTTACTAGCTGATTCTATGCCTAACGCCTCTTACGCACTCAAGATCCCAAAAGGGATGCGATGCGGCTAGTGTTCAGTCGCAACTCGATATGCAGGATCTCAACACGCCGGATCCCTTGATGTCCCGTACGAAATCCGGGGGATTTTAATCTTCTTACTGCAAAACAACTTTGCTATCCCGGATTTCTTGCCATCCCGTACGAAACTCGGCATAGCCAGGTGCGACTGTATTCACTGCGTTGGGAATGTGCCCTCAACCAAGTGGGCTAGGAAAGGGAAAGAGAGAGTAGGCCCCAGGTACTAGACGAGGCACAGGGCGAAATCTCTCTCATGCATAAATATCATGTCTTCTTGAAATTATGATATAGAAAGCGTCCCAGTAGACATTCTCCTGTACCATCCATGTTCGGAATACTTAGAAAATCATGAACCTGACAAATTGCTGCTTTACTTTAGTAAATCCTTTTCCACATACGCCACACTAATTCATGAGGGGGATACTTTCCTCTGTCTCGCCCACCCGGGAAATACAGTTATATTTCTATCTGGGTGGGTATTAATAGAAGTTTATGCTGAGTGTGCTAGAACCTAGTTATGGTTGTTTAGGGTTAGCTAGGGTTAGAGGCAGGGTCTCTGCCTCTAACGGTAGGAAATGTATCCCCCCGGCGTTCTTAAGGAGGCCCTGGGTCCTGGTCATAATTTCGCAACGCCCTAGAAGTCCTCTGAGCTGTTTTAAACACCCTAACAAATAATAATACACACAAACTAAAAGATAAATATCTCAAAAGCGAAGCCTACCTCTTTAACCCAAGCTCAATATTAGCCTCCACGTAGCATAGCTCATCAAATAAAATCCTAAGCCCGGCCTGGCCCGCCCAATAGCCCGGGCGATCCATCCCCAACCACAGCCATTAACATCCTTAGCCACAATTCACAATTATCATGAAGGTCATTGGACAAACCCCAAAAGGGCCCCTTGAAGTTCAGTCACCGGCTGTAGTATTCTATATCGTCCCCGTTGTGATTCCTCTGTCAAAGGCGGCTGCTGAGGCAGGGCCATACTAGCAGCCAGGCGTGATGTCCAAGAACAAAATGGCCATCTACAGCAGGAGGTGGACGCGCAGAATCACAAAAGCCTTTTTAACCCAAACCCCAAACGCAGGCTGAACTCTGTTAAGGAATAGTACTGTAATACAGAGTAGTACACCCAAAAGAATTGTGACTATACTCTTGAAAGTCTTTGCCAAAATATCCGTACAGCTCTTTCTCTAGTTAGGGATGGGGCGATAGGTGGAACTGAAGAGTTCAAGAATCGTGCATATGGATCTCATAAAACAGTGAAAGACCAGCAGAAGTGGCGAAATTTGAACAAGGAATTTCTGAACAAACCCGGACCATCCAAAACCTCAAAACCTGAACCTCAAAACCCGAACCCTCCAACCTCACAACTGTCAACCCACCACTCAATCTGAATGTCGCGACTCTTCGCGTCAAGGATTCCCCCACCATATGAGCGCATATTATACAAAGCCTCTCCATCGGCAGCTGCACGGCATACAGACCATTGTGTACCGCAAAACCTCAGTTGATAAGGGTGGTTGCCAAGGGTTGGTCTTGTAGCCGAGATAGAGTTACATGCACTAGTACTCGATGTATTCCTACCGCTAGTGGCCCATCCCCTACCTCATCCAGGAGTCTATTCTGCCATAAAAGAACGATCACGGCCTCCTGAGCAGTCTCTAATCTTTAACTTCTCGTCGGTGAAGCCTTGAATGTAAGCTTGTGAGCAGAACTCCCGGTGGGTTGATAGGGATAACCCCGCACCACAGAACGCTTTCTGTATGGTGCCTCGAGTCTCTATGCAGAGACTCTCCCAAATACGGCTTAGACAGATAGTGTTATAAAACGCCTAGCCCCAACACAACACTCCACTTACTTTCCCTTATCCTCTTCATCCTCTATATTCCCCAGGTTAGGAGCAGTTATATTCATGCGCGAGAGGTTGACCATAGTCGAATGATGACCTTCTGAGGAAAGTGGTGTAACAAAGCACAATGAGCAAGCTTTTAGAGTTAATACCCAAGCAGAACGAAGAACGCCAATGGGCTAGCCTGAGCTGAATAATAGGGTCGGCCTGGCCCGGCCCATGCTAATAAAATCATTGCCTGGCACAAGCCAAATAGCCCGTTTCAGGCCCGGGCCGGGGCTAAATACTTATGGCCCAGGCTCCTATAAATAGAGGTGCTCGACACACTGCGAACTAATGTTCCTGGGATTATTGTAGATAGGATTGGAAGTGACGCAGTTTAACCCGCCCCTTATGATAGGGGGTATATGGATGCCGTTTAACTTGCCCCTCATAGGATATATCGAGGAAGAACCACTAAGGTTGTACGATCTTGAGGCCAAGGCCTACCCGTTCCGCCCGGGCTAAATATTAGCCTCCGCCTGGCCCGGCCCATCAAATAAAATCTGGCGTCCTGCCTGGCCCGCCCAAAATAGCCTGGGCAGCCTATCTCAACCCACGGCCCATTGACATCCTTGACCCCCGCACGTTACTACTTGATTTCGGCGGATCATTTTCTCCATGGGCCACAATAATACATGAGAGGGATTTTGACAGTGGGTGGTGCGTCTGGGACATAGTATTCCTGCATTTTCCCATGTCAATATATTGGTGGAAAATGCTATGTCAAAAGATATACCCAAGCCGCTATCAACCAATGTCTTAGGTAGGTCACGAATCCAACCACCTGTATCAGCGTGTGTCCGGTCGTGCGAGGGTTTACCATTGAATTCCTTAGTGCCCAATGTCACCAGAACCATGTTTATAGTATCACTTAAGTGATATATAGAGTGCTAGAATATCGCTGCTCGGTAAGCCGTCACGCTACAGCGTAGATACCGGCGAGAGAGAAATTAATGATGTCGTGCAGGTATCCTAACTCATATAAGAGGATTTACTCGACTTACTCCAGGCCGGATTGTCCGGCCAAACCACGGATATAATCCAAAGACAAACCCAAAACGAATGGCAAACTTCAGGCGTCCGCATCCCACTCCTCCAGGGGTAATCTACTCATGTAGGTTCAACACAGCACTACCCACAATTAGCCCTTGTAACCACCATTAACGTCCTGGGAAAACACTGGTCGTGACACCCCCCAAAGGCTCCCCCGCGCGTGCCCAATAGGGAGAACATCGTAATACATATCTGGGACACGCCTTAGATATGTCATACCCTGTGCCAACGACGCTTACGCAAACGCCTCTGCCGGTATTGTTATTGTATAGTGTTTGCGAATTGGACCCATGCCGCTGGTAGGTATCCCTTGGAGACCGCCGTAGGAGTGAGCCCTGGGTTACGATGTTTCAAGGCCACACGAGTAATTTCAAACGGCAACTGTCTCTGGACAGAGAAATGATCCGACACTTTCCACTTATGTACCAAGTCCTAACACTCTCTACCTCAAGTAGAAACCGCACATGGGAAAAATCCGTCACGGCTACCTATAGGCTGACAGTAGATGTTCTAGTCAGTCGAAATATAGTAACTCTTCGCGGCCTGGCGGTTACTTTAGTCGCATGAGTAGGGATTATCACTCGTATCAAATTATTTGTCGACACTAGCATTCCCTATCTTAACACGATTATCACCAACTTGGTTCGTTGCCATCAAGCACGCCATGTTAAAATTAAGTGTCGCTTTGCGGTTGTTGCTCACGGTGTCAGGGCTTGGAACTGGGCATATTAGGATGCCTCTGCGAGCGGCCTTGGTACGACGCGCCCAAAACACACGAACACCCCTAGGCACAATATTATATCATACGTAGCCCCGAGTGGTATCTGGCATTGATATCAGCAAGTATCCTGCCCGCGATGCTAATAATCCATCGGCAGGAAATCCGGGCCCGCCCCGACCTAACCGGGCACAGTGGGCAGAAACGCCAGAACAGGCTTGCCTATATATAGACAAATGCCCCGGCGCCCTAGGAGAGATATTTGGCGCTTCAGACGAGATATCCCGCCCGGACGCCAAAACGAGAGTACCTGTTGCTAGACAAGCAGTCATGTTAGAACGTAGACGCCTCCTTCCGCCGGGAAATGATATGACTTGGCCGATTAGGCCATCCGGTTGGTAGACGGTACCCCGCGCCGGGCGACAGAGCCATTAAATTCCATTTGTATATATATATATTCCTGCCCGCGCGTCTGCCAGCGCCCCCACCCCCTACCCGCAGCAGACTAGGCATCGGCTTGGGCTCTCCGATTCAGCACTAGTCGGTACCTAGGTGCCAATTAGTCGTCAGGTGTATGCTATGCTGTCGATTTAGTACCTAGGTGTTGATTTAGACGCGAATTAGGTACAGGATTAGGTGTAGGTGTCGAGGTGTAGAGGTAGGGAGTGTAAAGGCGATATTGATAAGTCGCTAGAGGCGCCAGTATCGATCTCGTACGCTAGTACCAATCCCGCTTAACCCACTTTACTGCCCAATACGAGAGTCTCAGACGCCCGGAAAGTAGCTCTCGTCCAACGAGACCTTTCTTCAAGCAAGAGATATGTAGCGATCATTGACATCTGTGCTTAAAATTATATCCTCCGCTACTAATAGTAGTAACCAATTCACCCAGCTTCAGAGTACCCCACGGCATACCACCACCGGCGGACACACCCGCAATAACCACAGACCCCAACGCACTCCGAGGCCGAATCGGGCCAATCTTACCTCCGCAATTAGTGTTCCCTCCAACCCCGTATATAAATATACAGTTCGATCATGGAATATCACTGGAATAGCCGGTACTAGAAAGAGGGGAAATGAGGCACGCTCGACGGGTACTCGAGACACAGGGAGTAGGGGGCTACTAGAATGTTTGTCAATAAATCTGAACATTTCTTTAACTCTCATAAGAGCGCACCATTTCGCTCCGGATAGGTGATTGTCCTCCGGCGGTACTACTAAGAGTTCTTGCTTATCTGTCAATAGTCTTTCAAGATGCATGTATTCTGAAACTACCACGCGATTCCAGTTATTCTTAGGCCCATATCCAGACTCATGATATCCCATCAAGGAATTCTTGACAGACAGATCTCTACTGTTATGCTTAGGGACCCCGACGAGGGGCCTAGAGGCGTCAAGGTTCGAGAACTCATGTTATATTCTTGTAAATCATTATGTTTTAGGGTGGGGAAAGGTTTCAATTTTATAGTTACATAGATATAGCAGTCCCAGACTTTAGTCGTATAGTCATTATAGTATATTATACCTTACACATCATACATGCATTAGAAAACACTATTGATACTCGGGAAACATCTCAAGTACAAACTTTTGGCCTATATGAATAACCTTTTAGTCGATAGAATATGACACCAGAAGGAGTTTCATTCCTTGCCAAGTTCATTACATATTCTGCCACATTGATATTAAGCGTCTTGAACTAAAGCGTCTTGAACTATTCGCTAGTGATAGCCCTTAGGAATGTGTGTTAACCTGGACATTGTCTGGGCCTCATACTCGAAGCATGATGCCGCGAAATAGGGGCTTGTCCGCACTAGCGCTTGCCGCATCATTTGTAAGGATTGCCCACCAGTCATGGTCACACTTCCCGCGCTGAAATACGGAGGGGGAGGCAAATGCGGAGTTCTAAACTATATAGTGTGTTGCAATATTTGCCGAGCGGGGTACCCAAATTGCACTGCTAGTTGGCGAAAATCGAGATCACTACTAATACGGCTGGAGGACTAACTCATGATAGTCGATATGATGTAGGATGTAGGCTGACCCGGATGTGTGCTGTGTAAGGGCGACCTTGCAATAGGGGCGAGCGGTATTTGCTCATGCGAATTTGGGGTTGACTGTTTGGGGTTGCGACTTGGTTGTGACTAATGTGATACGTTCGCAACCTTAGTCTAACAGTGTTTCCAACCCTTCGGTTTACTAGAAACGTTTAACAAAACAGCTCAGTTCGGTATTGTCCTGTCTCTACTTGATTCAGTTCAGTCTTGGGCTAGGGTAAAACCGGTTTTGCATGCAGCTGGATCTCCTCATACAAATTACGAACACCCTATTTAGGGGAGACCCTAACCTAACTACCTTCGGTGTATAGTTCCTACTATACTGGCACCAGGACCTCGGGGCTGTTCTGCGGCGTGGACCAGTTCCTGTTTGGTCGGTTCAGTTGCAGGGCATTTTATTCAGTTCAGTTCAGCTCAGTTCAGTTTTGCTGAAAATACAAACCAGTTACAATCGTTGGAAACACTGGCAACCTAGATTATTGCAGAGCTTTACGGCACCCTGTGCCACGACATCACACCTTTTCTCCTAATAGTTATCATCTGGGGGGTGGGGGGGGGGGGGGGGCAATTTGTTAGTACGGAACCTGTAGCCCACGGTGGTTATGACCAATGCTGGTGGACAACATGCGCGCCAAACAAAGGAACTAGCGCGTGGAAATGTAGGACCAGCAACGCGAGGTAGCACGCTAGAGCACCTTAGGGACTATAACCACATTCACAGCTCTACCGCGAGTAGGGTGACTTCGCACTTATGTAGTCGCTGGTTTGTCGGGCTTCGTGTTTCTCAATTAATGCGTGTCGGTAAAATGTGCTCACCAAATTTTTAGGTCTATTGATTTTTTAGGTGCGTTGCCACGCAAAATATCGACAGAGTTTAAAAACTGGCGAGTAGTAGTAAGGCTGGCAGTATGTCCGCGGGGTATAAAAACGACATGCGACACCGAAAGACGGGCTCGCATGGAGTCTTACAGCTGCGAGGGTTGGAGCGCCTTGAAAAAATGTCTTACGCAGCTTACCCATACGGCGCAAGTAACCTCCGAAAGCATCTGTTCAACTTTTCAACTCGGGCAGCTGAGGGGATCATCTACCCTTTTTCTACGAATTGCAGTAGATATCTGCTTGTACGTATCGCCTCACTCGATCCAGATACACAATGTAAGAACCCAAAGGCTGCAAAGTGCAAAAGCAGTAATCGATCTTGTGCGCCAGCAATCAATCAGCGGCGCCAGTAACTAACACCAGTAATCTCCGGCTGGTATTTAGTAAAAATCAATCCCAGCCACCAGTACGTAATTAATAGCAGCCATCTACTGGTCCCAGTGTTTAATAGAGGGATTCCCATGTGCCATCAATGAGCCCCCCGGTGTCATCATATAATCTAAGGTACCAGTAGGATCTCCAGACGCTACCAGCTAGTAGTGGTGAGGTGTCCCAGGCGCCGGCAGTTAATAGTAGTAGTTCCCAGGCACCAGCGCGTAGCTAACCCAACCCACCAAGGAGTGACCCTGGAACAACTGGAGCCAGGACCAGCCACAGGCAAATCAATCCATGGTCCCTCTAAAGATACTTATTAAAGTTAACAGAGCTAAAAGGTCAAATAGTGGAGAACTATATTCATAAACTGGTCCATATATATTACTCCGCTCGACTAGTCTAAAAAACCGCTCTGACCAGCCCAGACCAGCAGAGAAAAAACAGAGGCCGTGCCATATATCTAGTGGCCCATTAAAGGCCTGGTGCTAGGCAACGGAATCTACGGCGCCTAATAATTTAATTCTGTTATAAGATAATCAAGTTATTTGTCCTTGTTTATCGCCGTTTGTATTACCTAATGGTATATAAATTCAATTAAGCCGTCTAACGCGGGGAGTAGAAGTGGGGGGGGAGTTCGGGAGCGATAATAATGAGCAAGAGCTAGGGGGGGGGGGCCATTGGAGTTGGAGGGAGGTTGAAAGAGCTGAATGGAGTTGGAGAGCGGCGGGGGAGGTGGGCGGTGGAGGTGGTGGAAGAAGTGGAAGAAGTGGAGCAGCTGGAGGAGGCGGAACAGGCGGGTGCTGGGGTTGAGCACACCCATATGATCCACCACAGCTCCTGAGACCTTAGCTCCCTTGACCACATTGATAGTGGCAAATCATCACTGTTTAGAGACTACGGGCTGCCGTAGGTCTCCAATAATCAAGCGCTGCTGCGGTAAATACGATTGATATTTTCTATTATAAGGCCCAATAAGGAAAATTCTAGATATATGTGCATATCATACGCCAGTCCAGCAGAGTTAGACGAGGCTACGTGTAATTGATATGATCCAAATGTCATCTCAAAAATGGGCGCCTTGCCAAGAAAAATCTTAAAACCAACTACATATGTACAAGTAAGTACATGCCGCAGTCATTGAGATACTATAGCAAGGATACTTTCTACTTATGAAACTTGCATATTGACGCCCAGATACTGCATCTGGTTGGCGTATACCGCTGCTGAGATATTTGATCATTTGAGAGTTGTGTGAAGCGCATGAGATAACCTTTATCGAACTCCACCAGTCAGGCGAAGGCTCTGAGACCGAATGGAATATTTATTTAAACTAAGGGCGTTGGCTATTTCGATCCTGCTTGTCTCTAGTCCCCGGCCTTCTACCAGTTCCTCTGATTTTAATGCTCCCGGATTTTATCTTTGCACACTTTAAACATAGCCGACTGGTCCCAGGGCGTGACAAATAATCTGTCCTTCCGGGTGGCAGCTGCAAATTCCTCAGAGGTATCCCGATATTCGTGTCTCTCTGTGACCTTTGAACAATACTAATATTGGACTCCCTAGCCTCAGTATTTGTGTCAAAACTCTCGCTCGAGAAAACCTCAATATTGTACATCGAATAGTGAGGCTGGTAATACTAGGAGTGAGTAATAAACAACACTCCGCTATGATTTCAATTACCAGCGCGTAATGGGTGTATATATGAACTAACGGCTAGCTACATATAGTTTAAGAACTAAAGCCAAAACACCTAGCTGGCTTGTGCCCCGGTCTCTACGATTCAGCATGACCTCCGGCCATCCACCACTACGCTTTTACCTTCTTTTGTTCGGGGGGCTTCTTAGCTCTGTTTGTGCTTTACCGTCGTCACCACCGTCAACATATAATGAAACCGTTACCCAGTATAACACACCTCTAGGAAAGGTCAGATTCCACGCAGAGCCTACCGGGCGAGGAACAGTTGGTATCATCTTTAGCTGCACAGCCACATATATCTTCTGTGTTTGGACCGCTGTGCATCCGAATATCAACGTCAAAGCAACTCCGGGCGCTCGACTATGGTACAAATGTGTGCTAATGGTCCTCTCGGTGATCGTTCCGGAGGGACTACTAGTTTGTGCATTCGGTCAGTTCCTTGAGGCAAGAATGCTCAGAGAGGCGTGGAGAGAGAAGATGAGGAATGAGAATAAATCCAAAGAGGTTGTGAATATGCTAGGCATGAATGAGGCTTTTTTTGTCGTCATGGGAGGCTTCCTTACGGATAGCATCACATATAACCCCAAGCCCGATGATCAAGGACGGGTTGACGGCTTGATACCGGGTACATACACGTCGATTCTAACCCCTACTGGCTTCCTGCACTATCTCAAAAGCGGTTACATCAACGAGAAATCCTTTGATGTCGCCGAGATCAGAGATAAAGGCAAGGCAAACAACATTGCGAAGTTATTGGCCTGTGGTCAGGCGTTATGGTTGATCGTGCAGTCTGCGGCACGCTGGGGAGCTCACCTTCCGGTGACTCTCTTGGAGATTCATGTGCTCATTCAGGTGTTCTGCACAACATTCATCTACATCTTTTGGTGGTTCAAGCCTCTAGACGTTGACGAGCCTGTGAAAGTTATGTTGCAAAATCCACCCCCACCCGACCAACACGACACGCACAGAGATCCAGGAAACGGGATTAGCGCCACCCAACTTCCTCTTAACGAAAACGCGCCCCCACCCAATCTTAGGAATCCAGTTATATTACATCAGCAGGTCGAAGGGAGCAAGAAATATAGCAGGTTAAACCACCTAGTAACAAAGTTACCAAACCAGAGAAATATCACCATCAGGTCGAAGGCCTTTTTCGATCTCGTCACCTACATCTACTCTGAAGGTATCCAGAAGACACCGGCAGAGAAAAAAAAGCAAATGTCTTTATACGGGGTTGTCGGTATGGTAGTTGAGGGGAGTCTTGTGGTCTCTGTTGGGGGGCTTCACCTGTCCGCATGGAATGTCCATTTTCCGTCTGCAATTGAATCGCTTTTGTGGAAGGTTTGTTCTTTTGGAATGATCCTCTTCCCATCGATCGTCGTCTTCGTTGCGTCCTTCACCAGATACGAGCGCGATTTATTTCCCATCTTGTGGAGGATCATTTTCAAGCCCCCGAAGCATCGCCTCCTCTTGTGCTATGGGGTAGGGAAGATTCACGGTATCTGCACCAAGCATGCGCGGGAGTTTATGGAGCTACAGGGGAAGCCCTCGAAACCGAACCCAAGACCACCTTTTCTCACTAAAGTTTACTATTGCTTGCTTGTTTTACTACACTATGCACTCGTTTATCTTTGTCTTCTTTCGCTCCTCTGCTACGCTCTCTCCACGTCATTCATTGTGGTGGAGTCCTATATCAGCATGCGGGATCCTCCACCTGGGGTATTCCAGACCCCCCGGTGGAGCGACTACTGGCCTCATCTTTAATATCTTACCTTACATATGTACCCCATGCGCATCTTTCTACATCTTCTTCTATTATAAACTCATGTTCTCCATGCAATGGGTAGCGGTTTCTTTTGCACTCACCAATTGTACCAACGGGTATCGTTGAGCTATAGGTGTGTTGATCTCGACTTGGATTTTGACCATCATTTGACTTCATCATGTTTATCTCATTTGCTTCGTGTATCTATATTTTACTGAGGGGTCTCTCTGGCGCTGCGGCGGCTAAGGAGCGGGTACTCTTGAATGATCTCATGGTTCTACGATCTCCTCTGTTGGTAAAGCGTTGGTAGCTATTAGTAACGGACAATATGACTGACTCCTTCATTATTTGGCCATGGAAAGATCTCGGGATTGCCGTGCTAGTAACCTGACTATTTGCAAGGCGTCCCATCGGACCATCCCATACCCACTTGCTCTATGCATTCAAAAGGGGTTCTCAGCTTGAGCCATATATATAGCTACATGTCCTTTGAGAGTCTGAGTTGTACAATTTGGGGAGTTGTTCCATGAGAGACCCTTCCCCTAGTGTCTTTCTTGAAATTCAATCACCCAATATCACTCGGTTCTAACGGGATTCCTTTAAGATATCGATGAGAATAAGATATCGCAGGAAATTATGACATCAATACCATGATACCATGATCAAGAGCTAACCATCTACAACACTTTATTATAGTTTCGATACATCTGGCTAGCCATTTCGGTTTTGGTGCCTTGGCCCACATCGACTCACTCAGAGAGGCGAACAGAGAAAGGAAGCGCATCATCACGATCATATCCGACAGCCAGGAGGCCCTGAAACGGGTTAGAAGTAGGAAAGCAAAGTCGGGGGAAGAAATAGCGTACAAAATCAGGTGGTTATGCGATGCGGCAAGAACGCAAAACATGACGGTGAGACTAGAGTGGGTGAAAGCGCACGAGGGGGTGGAAGGAAACGAACTCTCGGATAAAACCGCCAAGGAAGCCAGGGAGAAGGGGCCAGTAGATAAAGATGCGTTCATCTCATTTGCATTCCTGGAACGCACATCAAAGGAAACGACAATTCGAGAGTGGAGCGACGAATGGGAGACAAGGAGAAATAAAGCAAAAGCGCTCCACTCCCCACACCAACGACACGAAATCCGTTTCAAGCCCACAGACAGACACTCGAAAGTCCTCATCTCCAGGCTAAGGACAGGACACATCGGGTGCAACGCATACCTCCACAGAGTGAAACGAAGAGAATCAGCAAAATGCGAATGCGGCGAAGAAGTCCAAAACGTCGAACACATCCTCACAAAATGCCCGTTTACGGCAGAAAGCAGACATAAGGCGCCGAACCACACCACCATCAGACAACTATTGTGGACAAAAGAGGGCGTAGAACTGGCGGTCGATATCTGGAAGCAATGGACAGAGGACAGGAGGAGAAGAGGGGACAAGGACGAAGAAGAAAGGGAAAAGGAAGAGGACCTTAGACAGGGATGGGGAGGACTAGAAAAGGAGTAGAAGGAGTGCGGAAAGCTGGAAAGTAAGGGGATAGAGATACTTGCATGGCGAATGATGAGGCTCGAGACAGTGAGCGCGGCATGCCGGTGAGAGTTGTGGATGAGAAGGCGGTTTCGTTCTGAGTTTTCGTTTGTTTTCTTCTCGCTTTTCTTTCTTCTGTCTCTTTCTTTGTCGCAGGAGGCGGTGGAGGGCGGGGCGTTCTGGGGATAAAACTGGTGCGATATTGCCATAGCCTAAGGGCTGCATGCAATTAATGATGTAAACAAAAAAAAAAAAACACATCGACTCACTCGGTCGTTTAACAGCCGTTTGAAGACCGACAAGACAAAACAGGACCGACGACCTGGTTCTATCAAACGGGGGTCCCAGAGCGTCCTAGTATAGCCCCCGATGGTGCTGTGGGGAGCACTGCGGCCTTTCTTTGGCATTATATTTGGTATTCTGACGACGCCTGGCGAGTAATGACCAGATTAACAAGCGTTTAATCCAGCTCTCGGGAACATGGACCGGATCATCCCGGGAGTTTCCAGACGCCCTCACCAAAGTAGAAATAGTCGGTCAAGCCACCAACTCCAAGACTTTATCCCCCGCGCTCCGGGTGAGAAACAACTAGTATACTCGCCCACAACCTGCAGGCTGCGTCGAGTAGTTTTTAAGACCGGTCAAGTGGAGTAAAATATACGAGCCTATTTATGACTATATTTCTATACCTATTGTGTCAATGGATCAGGATTTAAATGGCTTTTTATATCATTTGCCTGTGACCGGTCCTGGCTCCATATGGGCTAGTCTGCCTAGGCCCACTGCTTGGCGGGCTGGGCTGGGCCAGTCCAAGGTCAAATATAGACCGGTCCGGCCCATTAAAAAGCCTATCTGTATAATATAGAGCCTTTACCCGCGGTTAGTCTTTTATTTAATCATTAAGTATTCGCCAATAGTTAGGATACATACGATAGTGCGCTATCGCCCGGCTCTGGCCCTCGCCAGGTTTAAAAAGATTAGGATGGCTTGTAGGCTGAGCGTTAGCTTTCTGGATATATATGTAAGGTATATTGAACCCCCTCATGAGTCAAAGTCCTCTCCAAAGCAATACTCTCGTTAGATAGAGGTAAATAATGTTAAAAGTAGTTGGGAGACATATAAATAACACCTCTGGCTACTTATTTCTGTAATTATATGTGAATTCAGCTTTCTTCAGCAACTTGAGCTACGTGGTAGGTAGCAAATGGGATTATCGTAAGTCTCGCGCTTAATGCCTCACAGGGACGTGGCTTTATGTTTGGCACGGACCGTATGTTTCTTTGATATGTGTTTGGGAGTAAAAGGCATGAGGCAGAACCATCCGATGGGCAGAAGCTGGAGTACATCGGCTCGGGAGGCTCTCTATATTTATGTGCGAGCAGATATCTCAGTTTCGTGGACCATCCAATTTTGTGCTCGTTGAATTTAGCGCAATCAATTGAGGTAAATCTTCAAGGCAGAGAGAAAATGGCAAGAGATAATAATTCTCTAGAAACTAGACCACGTTTACTACCTAGGTAATTCGCGCCTTGTACAATAGCTCGGGCATAATATAATTGTAGGGAGCCTAGTACAGGCAGTCCAATTGAGCCACTCCTTCTGCAGGGCACAGCAACACGTTCACTCGAAGAATTCCTAAATAAACCAGAACCCTCCACACTTAGAGGGCCATATATATATCTCGTCGAATGATGCCCGGAAAAGGATTAAAGTTGATTAACTCAGGATCTCTATCTAGGAGGGTGTGGGTACATCCTAATCTTGAGTATTCTATCGGTCCAGGACCCAAATCTGGAGTGGTAAATCCAATCGGCGGCAAGCCTACCACGCTTGACAAACCATAGCCCACGAAGTCGATTTCTTCTACACATTATCCTTTTGCTAAACAAAGTCTGCATACCACCAAAAGTCCCTTTTATACACGGCTTTCGTCCATATGTTGCGAACCCTGTTCCTGACGGCAGTATACATTTCCGCCAGGTTCGTGTGCGAAAATGCGGCTACAACATAAGAGTAGTATCGCAGCAACTACATTGATACATTAAAACACCTGTGCTAGTTGGTGGAAAACAGAGTTATTGCACAGCCACCTATGTATACTATCACCGCCATAGAGTGGTACCCAATTAAATAGGTCATGTAGTGGAGGGCAAGTGGATGTAAATGATTCTTCTCATCTCTCAGAGTTCTCCTTCTACATATACCTTCAACTCAATTCTACATAATGGAGGTCAAGCTACCTTTCACTAGCTAGCAAAGGTAAAGTAGCTAGGCTCATATTGGGGATATCTTTCTTGACTTAGCCAATGAGTGCGTGTCCCAGACTATATCCTCATTCGTTGACCTGACGTGAGATACGGCCCGACTCTTCTCTGTCGTACTTAGGGTTCGCACAAAGTTTCATATTACAGCTGCGGTTATATCTATCTTCTACGCTGATGAACGCCTTCCAGCTAGCTCCGTCGTTCAAAATACCTAGGTAAAAAAGAAAGCATTTCCGGCCCCAGCTCCCAGTGGACTGTTATGTATTTCTCATCATTTGTTATTTTTCTAGCACATTTAATAAACTCTCACACAGTCATATAGGTTATCTGCCTTGCAATCTGCCACTGCTCGATGGCATGGGACTAGCCTTCTGGGCAGCCTTCCTGGTACGGATATAGAATCGTACATTTCCACACCATTGCCTGGCCATATGGCATAATACAAGCTGGGTTTGGCGGGCTGCTGATACGATCATGTATATATCTATATACAGAGAGAAAGACAGCGATTTGACGCCCACAGAGTTACTTTTACCAATTAATCTAATTATTCTCTGTGATTTTAATTGCTGAAAGTTGCAATCTATTAGTCACTGACATGCCATCGAGTGTCGCACGGCTGGCCACCGGAATTCTCGAGTACGTAGCGGCTTGAAATATAACATGAATTAAACTGCAGATCCAGAATATATGTGTATATATATATCTCATCGCGCCGTCCTCCACTGATGTAGCCAAACCCGACTGGGGTTCTAGATCTGTCGCGCTCGGCTATCTTCTTGAGACTCGGCTGGATCTGATGTGGCCGACACCAGCCGCGCTTCGCACCGACCCCGAGCTACGCACTCATCCGGTGGGCGGGCGGACGGCGGATTAGATTTGTGCGGTCGGGCCCTAGCTACAATGTCGGCACTTTGAGAACTTGAGAGCCCCGATTCTGGCGTTATACCTCTATAAAGGATGGAATGTTTGGAGGTCAAGGAGGAAGTTAACCTATATATACATATATAAGTACGTATGAATATCTATATCAATGAACTATAGGTATGTATATGTGACTATCAAGACCCCTCGAGAATGCTCCGTATAGGCATCAACCCTCCCCAAATCAACAATGGCGTAAGAGACAAACACGAGTGATAAACCATGACTATACCGGTTTTTGTTTTGTTTTTTGTTTAATTATGACTAAATTAGCTCCAGGGTGCCGCGACATGCGTTCCGGGCCGGCTCAAAGGCATCAGAGTGGGGCTTGTGTCCTCTTGTTGGTATTTGAATGGCCATAAACCTTGGCTGGTTTGGTTTCATCATATGTGTTTCGAAGTCCTGCACTCCTAGCTGTTTGTATGCATTCGGTGGGGAAATGCGGAGGTTTAACCCTGGACCAAGACTTTAGTTTGGCGTATCAGCAGGGTATCATTAGTTAACCAAGGAGCTTTACACTCGGAGAGAGGATCGGGAATGGCTCTCCGGACGATGCCCCTGACAACCCCCTCTCCCCAGAGGGGCCCGGAAAGACGTATATGGGTGACTAAATTGAAAGGGGTGCATGTGTCCTAGACGCGGTCGAAATTAGACAGAGTTCCCAGCAGCCGGAAACGGCTTCGAGCTCTGGTGAGTATGAATATATAGCAAATGTTGAGGTCAGGGGGATCAGGTAAGAGTGTCGGGTACGATAGCTCCGGGGAATTGCACAGGCGGAGGATCGCGGATGCATCCGGTAATGTATTTGAAAAGAACGTGCCCGGGCTCGTGGTTCTCGGGCTTTGGTGATAGGCTTGTAAGCTACCTCGAGCCGGTGGTCAATGATCAAAAACAGGTTATCCTGATCTCACTTAACTTACCAAAACGGCAGATAGAGGCTTCATTTTGATATGGTGGAATACTCTAAAAAGGGTAAACTATTTAGTTGAGCATTGAGGTAGGTAAAAACTACCCTTTTCGCCTATTTCATGGCCCCCGGACCTAGCACAACACATATAATTAAGGCGCAAGCCTAAGATCGAGCATGAGAGAAAAATGCTCAAGCCGGCTCTGGTTCGCCCCAATGAGCCGAAAGCTCGAGCCCAAAGCCCGAGCCGGCTCGGCTCATGGACCACACTAGGCGTAAATATTGATTATATCCTTATAGATAAAAGCACCGATATTCAATGACCTCCGGCGCAGAGGGTTGCATGCAAGCAGACCCATGGTTCCGGCCCACAGGCTCTTGCGCTGAAAGTACTGCAAGGATCGCCGAGTGATAATATATAGGCCAACAAACCGGGCTGCTAGTCTTAGCCGCTTATTAACGGGCTACAAGAAATCGGGCTGCTTTCGATATATACGCAGTGCTATGGCAGCAGTTCTAGAATGTGGGACTACTTATAAATAGAGGGTGTATTCCCACTTCCACAATTAGGCGTGGCTAGCCCTGCAGCGCGGGGGGGCCCCGCCTCGTAAACCTTCCAACACATCATGACACAGGTCTCAATACCCGGTTGATGGGAGACCAGATTACCGGGTACGGATTCGAGCCTCTTATGCGTGTGTTGAGGCTATATAGTGCGATCAATACGCCCCGGCATGGTCATGGATTATCACTCGATGCATGATTTGGAATTTGTGTTGTAATGCGATCATTGTGCCTAGGCCTATTCTCTAGTATTTACATATGTCATTACCACCAGGGCACTATATGCTTCATTTACTAGTACATAAGACCTGTCTATAGTCATGTAGTTAGTCCATCAACCAAGTCTCGTACTATTCATGGTGCCCTCTACAGTCAGATTACAAAGGTTTCTGCCCGCCCTTATAATTAATGAACATTACCATACGCACATGCAAGATAATCTCCCCCCACGCTTCTCTGTGTTGTGAAGGCAGGGCTGATCCGAGTACTTGCAGTGGATTGGTTGATTGATAACCACATAACTAAAGATGTAGAGAGTAGAGAAGACTTGTCATTGCAAACTATCGGGGGAAACAACCCCATATTTATACAGAAATATTGTCGTACAAAGGAAATATAATGAACGTTGCTATACCCATACAATGTGACTCATCACAGTCTTCATGACTAATGTGAGTAATACAATTTCGTCATAACCCCTCATACTATTGCTCATTCCCGAGCGCATACTATTTCAAGACTTCCCCTCGCGAGTGACAATGAATAATAGTAGAAAATAAAACATGTTTTCCCTTTTCCAATCCCTTGGTAAATAAATCGGCAGCATTCTCCGATGTAGAAACGTATTCAAGACTAAACAATTTTTCCTCAAATTTCTCCCGAACAAAATGGAAATGAACATCAATGTGTTTAGAGCGTTTATGAAAAACAGGATTGCGTATCAAAGAAAGGGAGCTGTTGTTATCCCCGCGAAGTATAAAAAAGATCTTTGGTCTTTCCAATTCATGTAGTACGTTGCGTAACTAGATCATTTGTCGACTGGTATCCGAGAGTGCCATATATTCCGCCTCTGTTGTGGAGGTTGCGACGGAGCGTTGTTTGTAAGAGCGCCAGGAGATGAGAGCTTCTCCTAGAATAAAGCAGTGGCCTGTAAATGATCGCCGATCGTCGACGTCTGAGGCATAGCTAGCATTGCTGTAACCGATAAGTGCGGTAGGTCGTGTTTTGCTGTAGTGTAGGCACCAATCTAAGGTTTCTTTGAGGTAGCGTAAGACACGTTTGACGGCAGTGAGGTGAGTTTCGGTGGGGCATGATGAGTATTGTAAAAGCATTGTGACTATGTAGGCGAGATCAGGTCTGGTTCCTATGACAGCATACATGAGGGATCCGATGATTGACTGATAGAGTGTGGGATCGTCGATTTGTTCTTCTGGTGTTCCCTTTTGGAGGGTGACATTGTGATCGATTGGTGTGGCCACGGGTCGAGAGTCGTTGAACCCATATTTGATTAGCACACGTTTGAGGTAGGCTTCCTGAGATAGGATTATGCCGGTCTTTGTGTAGATCAGGTGGATTCCGAGTGCCCAGCTGGCAGTTCCGGCTTCGGTCATTTCGAATTCGGCGTGGAGTTTTAGGCTGATTTGGTTTTTGCGTTCGGTGTTCCAGTAGAATATAAGGATGTCGTCCACGTATATGGCTATGACAACTTCCCCTGTTTGGTGTATGAAGACACAAGGGTCGAAGTCCGCTTTTCTGAATCCTATTTTGATTAGCGCTGAGAAGAGTTTGGCATACCATTCCCTTGAAGATTATTTGAGGCCATAGATGCATTTGATTAGTTTGCATGCTTTGCCGGTGGGTTGGTGTCCTGGTGGAGGTTTCATGTAGATGTCCTCTTTGAGTTCTCCATATAAGAATGCACTGGTGACGTCCATCTGGTCGCATTTTCCGCCGGTTTGAAGTGAGCGGGCGAGGAGTCTGATTGTTTCATAACGGGAGACAGGAGCGAAGGTCTGATCGAAGTCTTGCCCTGGTATTTGTGAGAATCCTTTTGCGACGAGCCGAGCTTTGTATCTGGTCGGGTTGCCATCTGGACCGAGTTTGATTTTGTATACCCATTTTGAATCCACGACTCCCCCGCCCTCGGGTACTTGAACCATCTTCTATGTGTTGTTGCGGGCTAGTGAGTCGAGTTCGATTTTCATGGCTTGTTTCCATTTATCAGAGTCGGGACTAGTAATCGCTTGTTGGTAAGTGGTTGGTTCATTGAGAGGAGATTGGTCGTTGGTTGTGATGTGCCCGTATCTTTCCGGTGCTTTGCGTTCCCGTATTGGGTTACATCTTGGTTTGAATGTTTCTTTTTGTTCTTCTTCTTCTTCCTCTTGTTCTTCTTGGTCCGAGAAATATTGTTGGGTTTCGCGTAGTATCTGTAGTTGTATGTCATCATCGTCAGTATGAGAATCGTAAATTGTATCCGGGAGACGTTCGGTAGCGGGCCTCGTCAAGCCAGCCCCCACCATACTTGCTTCATCCAGAGGGAGATCCTTCTTAGGGTCCGTGTAGGAATCCTTTTGTGGTGGAGATTGTGGTTCGATTTTGATTTTTTGCTTGGTGGATGTATCTGTGGTTACTGGTATGTTTGTTTCTTCCCCTACGGATGAACCCTTAAAGCGAAAGTGACGTGATAAGACAACTTTCCTTGATGATGGTACGTAGACGCGACAGATTTTGTCGGAGTCTCCGTATCCGCAGAATTGACCTGTCATAGCTCTGGCGTCCAATTTGGATCCGGCTGGTCTTGCTTCAACGGGAGTGTGTACGAACATGGTTTCACCAAATATGCGGAGGTGCCCAATGAAGGGTTTTCGTCCGTGGAATGCTTCGTATGGTGTCATGTTGGTTAGTGCCGAGTGTGGGAGTCTGTTTTTTACGTGTACCATCATGTTAATTGCTTCTGCCTAGAGTGATTTTGGTAGTTCCCGTTCCAAGAGTGCGCATCGTGCCATGTTGGCTATAGTTCGGTTAAATCTTTCAGTGATCCCGTTTGATTCATGTGAGTAGGGGACCGTGAGTTCGTGTTTGATTCCTTTGGAAAGAAAGAAGTTTTTGAGATGTTGAGGGATATATTCGCCACCATTGTCACTTCGAAACCGTTTGATTGTCGTATCCATTTGATTTTCCATGTATGCGATGTACCTTTTGATCGCATCTGCTGTATCTGATTTTGATTTAAGAAAGTAAACATGTGCGTATCTGGTATGATTGTCTATGAAAGTGATATAATAACTGAATCTGCCTAGAGAAGTTGTGGAAAATTTGCCACTGAGGTCGGAGTGGATCAGTTCTAGTGGTTTTCTGGATCGAGGTTCGGTGAGGGAGGCGAGGTTGTTTTTGGTAGATTTGGCGAGTTCACAGGTGTTACATGTTTCCATGTTACCTGTCGTGTGGAGTGACTTGAGGTCGGCGACCATATTCCTTAACCGTTGCAGGGACGAGGCAGGCATGTGACCGAGACGTTGGTGCCAATCAAAAAAGGTGGTAGCGATGGTGTTGTAGGCGGTTGCATCCTTTGTTTCAAAGATGTAAACTCCCGAACCGTTGGCTGTGGCCTTTCCAATGATGTCGTTGCCGGAAGTACTCTAAATGGTGAAGCCGTTTTCGTTCCCAGTCGTTGTGAATCCCTTGCGAGCGATGCATGACCAAGACATTAGGTTCACATGGCCCAGCTCAGGGATGACAAACACATTTTCCAAACTTATTGGCCCGTATGACCCGTTGACGTCGACTTTACCTATTCCGGTTACCTTGAGTTTGCGACCTCCACCGACAGTAACTGTGCCAGTGTATGGTGCGGGGTTTTGGACTTGGGTTCCGGTCATATGATTAGTAGCGCCAGGGTCAAAGATCCATACAGAAGAGTCAGTGGTGGTGGTGCCAGAAGTTCAGGCGTACGCGTCAGTCATGTCAATATCAGGGAGGCTTATATGAATTCATCTTCTTCAAGGATGAGTGGTTCTGAAAGTTTTGTCAACAAGGTGGGAAGGTTTGACCATGTGACAAAAGCAGTTCCTGATGCGACGTTGCCAGATGCAGCGGATCTCTCCTTATCTCTGAAAGCTTTGAGCTTCCGGCATTCTCTGTGTGTGTGTCCTTTTGCGTAGTCACCATTCTTGGTACACCAAGTGCAGGTATTATCTGACTTGTTCTGGTTGGAGGCGTGGCGTGGTTTGGATGGGCGTTTGGATTTGTTGTAAGGGTTCGGTCGTCCTGTTCTCATGTTGTATGCTTCTCCACCAATTTGCTCATGTGAGCGTCGTCCGTCAAGGTCCATTAATTTTTCATAGATTTCTTCGAAGGTGATGTTTTCTTTGGATTGGAGGTTGTCAATGACATGTTCAAGGGATTGGTGGCGCAATGAGAGGAGGAGGAAGGAGGCCTTAATCTACGAGACGCGAGCTATTGAATGAAGATGGTAACCGAGGGGATCTCTGGTCTCGTTGGTCGAGTTGGAGGTTCATAGTAAAAGGGTGGGCCAGAGAGTGGTGAATTCGGTTAGATGGTCTTTCATGCTCTTGTCTGGGCTGTATTGTAGGGTAGTTATTGTCGCTAGCAAGGAATGGAGCGAGGCTACTGTTTTGCGATCGAATCTTTCCTCAAGCTGAGTCCAGAGTTCGTTGGCAGTAGTCGAAGGAGATAGGGTGACAATCAGGTCAAATTCGATATTATTCTTGAGGAAGACCTTTGCTAAGGTGTCCTTTTTAGGTGTCCTTTTTGTCCCAATCTAGTATCTCATCCGAGTTATCGCTTGTAACTGCTGGGTCTTCTATGTCGTCCTGTGTGGTTGTTGTTTGACCTAGGGCTGTCGTCACCGCCGGAGCCAAGGTCTTTGTTTCCTTGTATTTTGGACAAGTGCTACTTCCATCGACTACTTTCCAAAGATCGTAGACCTTCAACATGTCTGAGGCAAGGTCTCTCCAAACCGTATAGTGAGCCTGACCAGCAAGCTTACATGGTAAGGCGGGAAGTTTGTAACCTTCAGAAGACATTTTAGGTGGACGATGAAATGTACTAGTGTGTAGGATGTTTGTGAAGTAGTGATGTTTAGATTTGGCTTGGCCGGGCTCATAACCTAAAGATGTAGAGAGTAGAGAAGACTTGTCATTGCAAACTATCGGGGGAAACAACCCCATATTTATACAGAAATATTGTCGTACAAAGGAAATATAATGAGCGTTGCTATACCCATACACTGTGACTCATCACAGTCTTCATGACTAATGTGAGTAATACAATTTCGTCATAACCCCTTATACTATTGCTCGTTCGCGGGCGCATACTATTTCAAGAATAACCCACTAGTTGTATGATCTGAGTACATGTACTCTATATAAAACGTCACACATCCAGAACAATACACTCAAGATCGAGACGTCAGGTGTAGAACACGCATAGGAGGCTGTACAATCTGATCTGTCCATCCTTGATCCCATATGATACTCTGTTAACAAAGTTCCCACTCATCCTGATCATCACCATTACCCCACGTCACGTACACCTCCCCCGGCGGTATACCTCTTTCCACAAACCACTCAATTCCGAACTTTCCGAGGAGGTCTCCAAATCTAAATGCCCAATTCTCTCCATCCGACGAACATGTAAGGACCTTGTTGACTCCATACCTAAGATGTTGTGCTGGATCCCACGGATTCTCAAGCCGGACAACGTCGGATCGTATTAGCACCCTCTTGTGGCTCCCGAGGTCGGTGCCGACCACACGGAACTTGGTCTGCGGGCCTCCACTCGATACCATAATGCGGCGACCCCCGCCAGGATTATACCAGTAAAGATTCGGCTGTCTGATATTGCGAACATAGTAGGTGTTTCCATTGACCCAATCCCGCCCTGGAACGACGGGAGGGATCGACCACTTGTGGGCCGAGCTGTTGCGGGGGTCCGTCCAAATGATCCTCCCCTGAACACTGGGCGGCAGAGGGCTCTTACGCAGGACTTTGGCGGGCGCGATGCACGGGTCACTGTCGGTGGTGTCGTAGATCCAGAACTGCGGGTTGCTGCGCTCAAGCTTTGTAAACCGAGGCTGTCCGCAGTTGTTTTTGAGGTCTTGGCAGGCGCGGAAGAACTCATCTGCGACGTAGCGCGACTCGCAGGTGAGGAGGTGGCCCGAGCAGCTGCGGCTTTCCTCGTCGGTCTCCCTGAACCAGCGCATATATACGTAGTAGATGCTCATTTCGGGGGGAGGATAGGATATATAGATGATAAGATGCAGACAATGTCCTAGATTATAAAACCGGATCTCAGGCCAAAGCATATATATATGTGCTGGCCAGGCTCGGTGTTTGATGTAAGGAAATTAAAACTTACCATACTGGGGAGATCAGGCCGCCACTATAATAAAAAGCAATTACCCACGCGTTAATGATGTCCAGACAATTCTTGGTAGCAACGACCCCGCAGAATCTCTCAGGCGTTAGTTAATTAACGTGCGAGCAACTGACGGGCCTCGATATGCTGGATCTCAACACGCCGGATCCCTTGCTGTTCCGTACGAAATCCTGAGGGATTTCAATTTTCTTACTGAAAAGGAATTAAATTTGCTATCCCGTACGAGACTCGATGAATCTTGACCATCCGGCATAACGAGGTGTGGCTGTAGGTACTGCATACTTCTCTTTTATTCATTCCCGACTTCCAAGACATGCAAGTAAGATGTGATATGATATTTCCAACTACAAGACTTGAAGGTACACATGGAGATATATTCAATCCTTATGCCTATTATTTCCTTCTCGGAGTACTTGTGAGCCCCTATCAGCATGCATAGTCTTGGGAACTAATAATTTTTTGTTTGTTGCCTTTAATTTCCACCCGTGGCTAAAAGCCCCTAATCAAGTATCAAATCTGTACTTTGCCTGATGAGAGTAATATACGATGGTGGTCAGAGAAGAGACGAAACTCCTTTCCATTCCCTTCTTGCTCAATCAAGCCGTTCCCTCATAAATTTTACGATGCGCGGAAAGCATTGAATCCAATGGGACAAACGGTTCGCATTTGACTACAACTCTATCAACTTCACCATTATCATCTAAGTAAAAGCTAAACTGCATCAACTTTGTAATAAAGAACCTTGTACAGTTTGTCCTGCATAAACCACGCTGTCAACTCTCATCTTAGTAACGTGTTTTATAGGTCTCATGAATGAAAATAGAGATCTCCGAACCCATGAATTTCCCGTAATCAGCTAGCTGCCAACCCTTACAAAAGTGCTCTGGTCAGAGTAGCAGGCTCTTGAGCGAGCCCGATAGTGGATTCTTAATTATATTTGGTTCTAGGCTATCTATAATCGGGTAATTACGGCCCTTAGTGAATAGTTTGAACCGGTCCGGGAGCCTGTCCCAACTCAGCCATCCAACGGTTGGAACTGGGTTGAGCTGAACTGAGCCTACCTACAACTAAACCGGCCGAATAAGAACCGGTTTATATTATAGCACAGCTCTGAGGAAATGGCACTACATGTAATCTCTACACCAAAAGTGTTCTGGGTTAGGGTCGGTCTTTGTATGGGAAGCTCCACCTGCATGGAAAACCAGTTTACCCCAAGCCACAAACTGAGCTGAACTGTTTCTTAAACGGCTCTAGAAACCCTGTTTGAACTGATAAACCGACGAACCGCTGGAAACACTGCAGCCACCAAAGACCCAAACTGCATCAACTATCCCACTATCACTAATGTTTGAACCGGTTCAATCGTTACACCGATGTACCATTGGGTTCACTGGCACAAAGATCCAGACACACTGATATGAAAAGAGAAGGATATATCACAGGAATGTGGGCCCGCGGTGATTAAGCCTCAGCTAACGCTTCCCGGCGTCGGTCAGAACAAATATCAGCAGCGATATTCACTACTGCGTAGGCTACTATATATATTAGCCCAGCCAATACAGTCGGAAGGCAGCCCCAAAGCCAAACCATAGCTATAGGGGACGATGTAATATTACTCGCCGTGAGATTAATCTTCTGTAGCCACTCATATCAGAACCAATTTACAGATATTGAAAGACCTAAATTAAAAGAAAGCAGACCAGTAAGCTCAGAGGCAGACGACCGGCCCTCTCTGGTCCGGTGTACCCCGCGGGGCGCCGTCAAGTGCTGTTTTATGGGTAGGACCGGGCCCGAGGATGGCAGGTAGTAGTCAGTCCAGTCCCTATAAATAGAAGACCATAGGTAGCGGTAACTGCTACAGGCCCTGAAACTAGGCACCTGTGTATAGGTGACTGTTGGTGACCGCCGCTGACTGCCGTTGACGGCAGGAGACCGGAAATGACTGTATATGACTGTATATAGCTATTTCCTAGGTGTTTAACTATATATGCCTATACCTTGAATATATAAAGGACTCTATTCAAAAATATAATAGTAATACCAATTAGAGCCCCGTACGCCCGTTCTGGCCTACCCCTAAAGATGGACGGGCTACCCTATTACTAATACTGAATTATATTATAATCTGATACATCCATGCGGCGCACTTTTCTTTGTGATACGTCCAAATACTTTTGTAGCCGCTGGCGCGCAGCCCCAACACACAGCCCGGCGGGTCTGCGGCTTCTACATATATATATATATATCGAAGTTATATGTTTAGTATTCCCTGATATTCATTAGATGTCGCTTATCAGATAATGAATTCATCTTTTAAGTAAATAGTAATTGGTGTCGCGTCAATTGGCGGCATTTTAATATCAGTACTACAATATTAATATTTACTACAGGAGTTTTATTGGTTATGAAATCTATACATACATACGAAGACATCGCATAGATCTAAGGGCGGCCGCTTCTTGGCCGGTATCGGGACAAACCTATATGGATCTATATACCTGCATTCTCGGATTAAAGCTGCCCATAGAAAACAAGGTAACATGATTTTGGGCTGCAAGGTCAGCCAAATCCAGAATTTCAACAGAAATAGGCAATACCGATCTAACCATATTACAGGCCTGTAGGTTGTGGTCAATGCTGGCCGCACGGAGATAGAAGTCTTTTTTCTCGGTGACTGAGCAAATAACCACACCAATATCGTACCCGGTAAGCATCCCTAATACATAGAGACGATGAATTACTTGATCATGATACCAGCTCAGTATCCAAATTAGTTCACGTACCCTCCAGCCCTTCCAGTTTCCACAATTGACAGTAATATTGACATCGTTGGCTTTCTTGAAGATTTGCTACCTAATAAAAGAGGACTCATATATTCGTTGATCGTCTATAACAAAAATTAAAGCGATCTCAGCATGATGTTAGCAAGCTGTCTCAAACTGTACTCCACCTTCGGCCACGAATTATGCAATCCTCGACGGTTTCTACCTTCCTCTATCCGTTGGCTTGGTCTATGTTAATTAATTGTGGTCGATCACCCCTACGATCGGATCCACGGTCAAAGGGAGAGGGGAGACGAGCCATCTCCGCATCCTCGGTACAACCATTTTAGTTGATATTCATACCTATTGCATACCAATTACAGGAAGCAATCAGCTCTACTCTATCTGAGGAACCTATCCAGATACTCCGGGCCCCACAGGCTCGGGAGTGCGGCGTAACCTTTATTAAGTACCCGAGCTAGGCCATCCAATTACGCCTAGGCTATAGATGTGAATGTGTATTAATTACCGATGCATGTCATGGATAGGGAAAGACTGCTTTACTCAAGTCAATGAATCAAGCCTCATAATTTAAATAAATAACTAAAATAAACTGAGACTTAAACTAAACACGAGTGATTAATCATGAGCGAGTGATGGGCTGTGACATGTCATGTGCTTTTGCCATGGATTAGGCCTTTTATACTATACCCTTCTCACGCCAGGAACCAGATCATTCTCATTCTCGATATGTAACCTATTCGATGGAAAATGTGCGGGTACCGGAAAACGGCCAAAAGTTCAAAAACTCAAGCACCGTGAAACTAAACCGAAACCACCCGAGGAAAGACATTATCCGGTAATAATCCCCCAGTACCAACGAACACACTCCTTTACACATTAACTATGCCCTTCCTAATTGAGATTGCCTAAGGTTATATCAATTAACATACGTCAACATATGATATTCGAAAACACAGACCGCCAAGAAGCTAACTCGACAAACAGTCGATCGCAAGATTTCACTACGTTCAAAACTAGGATCTCATATATCATTGACAGCTCAGCTCTTGTAGTGCCTCAAAGCCTTCTAGCACGAGTAGAAATACCATACCAGTCTACCCGGTGAGTTGACGGAGTGCCTTTGGGGTAGTATACACTCCAGCCCATGAAAACATGTATTCTTGCATCTTATTGCAAATCAATCCCCGTTGTGCGGTCCACACTATTTAGAACATATATCTGTCACCTAAATATGAATCGCCCATGCCCGTTCCTGCACTAGACATGAGCCGGTTCGCTGCTACGCAAAGGCTGCTATTTGTACCCCGCATCCGCGATCAGCTCCGGAAAACCTTTACCTATTCCGTCACACCCCGTTACAATCAGTCTACTTCCAAACATAAATCATTGAGGCAGCACTCACCTTGTCCGCAATACCGACTCTACAAAGCGGACACTTTCCTTCAGGCCCCGAACTCCCGATTTTCATTTTACCACTACACGCCTAACCATTAATGATTCCTCCTCAAGCTCTACCGGGGGACTAGCTGATCAACTCACTCCACACAGTGCAAGGTGCTTACACGGCATCACCAAGATATCTGCCGCGCGCACGCAACATATCACACAATCACCCCCTAGTAGCGAGTGCTCCTCTGTGCTACTATTTTCTATATGTGTATCCGACGATACGTCCGATGCCGCGGCGATCGCATTAGATGCACGGCCGATTATTTCGATAACATTGGCAAGCCATCCAGTTGGTTGGGGAATAACAAACGGAGGCAGAGGTGAGCCGGTTCCCGTAAGGCGGAGGCGGGCCTCAGCCCGTAGACGCATCTCTTTGGCCTGACGCCATGCCTCGGCCTGACGCCTTGCTTCGGCCCGGTGCTGTTCTACTTGTATCTGTAGCTGCCTCTCCCTCTCTTTTCGGAGTGATTCAAGCATGGCCGCATGCCTCCTGCGCTTCTCCTCCTCTGCTATATCCATCTCTCGCTTTACGTGATATCCCAGGGCGAATAGAATAATGAGCGGCATGGTGTATAGTGCGGCTTTGGCTGCTAGGAACATCAGCCCGACAATGAGTGGAAGGAGGAAACTGGCGATAATCAACAGAGGTACCATTATGATGGCTCCAGCGGGCAGTACCGCCAAAATACAGAGAATCATCAGAATCATCTTGGATCGGTTTTGTTGCGTGTGTAGTTTCTTGGGGGGGAAGGATGAACGAGTATAAAATTGAAGTGGAGGGCCTGAATATATAAGGCTTACTTAATGAAGGTTAGGGTTAGGGTTGATGTTCTATCATACCACAGTCTGCCATGAGACAGATCGATCACCACGCATCGTCTGGTGTTTAAACGTTTGTATGTATGCACATACTTCTCAAGGCGTTCTGTTATTACCTACGGTACCGCTGTACAGGTAAAGACATACTTATAATGATATTCCAGTTTATTTAATCATAACCGCACGTACTATTATAGGAAATTAGATCTACGGTCCCTATTCCCTAGTTCATCATATAGGTCAGTTTAAGATATAATTAGGGATTAGCCCAAATTATATCAAACCCTAACCCTCAATCAACTACGAGGGCGGGGGAGCGTGAAGCGCCAGATTGAATATCTCAAGTTATGGAGGCCCCTTGTATTAAACATTTCAGGAGCTGCACCACCTTGAAATCTGAGACTACTCGCAACCCCATAGTGCTCCTGAACACAACTGTTATTACATGCCATACAAAAATGTAGTCTTGGCGGTTTTTTGTGTGTATGCTGTGCAATATTAGTTGTGTTCAAAAACGCTATGAGATTGCGAGTACACTTTAATTGATATCTGGCTAGGCCTTGCTAAGACTAAACATGTAGAAGTACATAATAATAAATTTTATATTACTAGACCTTCCGGCCCATCGAGAATGAGTACTCTAAATAACAACATCACATTTGGCCAACTTAATAACCTAAACTACCAACCAACCTTTAATTCCGGAGAGCGGCCTACACTCCCTACAGTGTAAGTGACCCTTTGGATAATGCAATGCTTTGCAATGAGCTGCCAAGCTGAACCTAATTATGATATCTGGATGGAGAGGAAATAGGAAACCGTTTTTATCCAAAATCTATAGGCTACAAAGCTTGCATAATTATAAGATAATTCCTCAGTTTCCACCCACCAAAATTTACTCTATATTTAGTGGGTGCGAACTGGTCTAGTTAGTTATAGGTAGTAATCTTTCACCGACTGCATGTACAGGATATGGATATCTGATAATTGGGATAAATAATTCATAATATTACAAACAAGATCTTAAACATTCGAATGTTTCCAAGTGCAGGACGCTCAGCTAGTATCAAAGTCACAAAGTCAAAGCATGAAATCAAATAGTTTTAATTGATTCCCTTCCTGAACAAGCCCGGATTGTACCCATATCTTAATACCCTAAAACCCTCGTTCTACACCACTCCGCCTCTCACTGTAGTAATATCATTTATATTAGCATGTGATATATAAGTGATTCCGGTTGACATTACTGTGGAATGGTCTTTGTGGGTCTCACCAAGATCTTCAAATACCCATGTGAATGTAAGCAGCCCACACCACTGGTTCCCCAATATTAAAACAGGTCTTTTCAACTTTTACCCCTCCGTGAAAGGTGCCGAAATCCCTAGCCTTGGCGACAACGTACGGCGAACGCAACGTCCTCAATGTCTTGTGCAGCGCAAGGGCAACAGATTCGCCCTCCACTGGGTTTTTCATAAACGTGTACACACTGCTTGCCACTTCTTCTGAACGTGAATCGTATAATTCCCACAATGATCCTATAACATTCTGAAACCCAGCAAGTTGGAAGGCACCCATCACATGGATCCCCTCATCGAGCAAACCTTCGGATTCACCGTTGCCAGTCGAACATGCCGAGAGATATGCAAGAAGGGGCGGACTCTCGTAGAGCTTGAGCGCTGCTACGTCTAGAACCGTGACAGGGTCTCTCCCCCTACTAACCACCAAACGACTTCTTGATGGATCTTCAAAGTCAGATTTGGCATGTCCAGCAAAATGAAAGATTTTGCAGCCATCCATGTTAACCAGGATGTCCTTTCGGGGCGGCGATTCCAGCAGAGTCCCGGTTGGAAGTAAATCCGACAACACTTTTATCTCGTGCTCAACATACTGAAGACCCTCGTCGTCCCCCATGGAGACAAGAATGATTTTGTCAGCAGGTTTTAGCGGGCGCCTCTTAGTTCTATTCTCGCGTGCATAGAATAGTGCCTTGACTGTTGGGCTGTATGAAGATACAACTCTATCAAGTACGCTATTTCCAGGCAGAGGTTCGCGATGTCTCCCGGCAGCGTGTATTGGGAAAAGAGCGAGAGAGCCAGTGAGAACCCACCACACCCTGGGCCACTCATCCTCGCATGACGGCATTTTAGTAAATCCCAACTCCTTCAAGATTGGTTCTGCCACAGTATCCCAAAGCCATTCCAAGACGTGCTCGATTTCCTTCTCCCGCCTGCCCTTATCCTTTAAGATCTCTAATTTGGTTTTAATGTCCGACTCATTAAGGCCAGGTAGGGGTATTGACTCTATCTTTCCCGAGTGTATGAGTATTGCATCGCATTGGAAGGAAACATTGACGATGATGATAGGGCCTTCGGCTGCGGTACTCTTGAGCTCATCGACGCTAGGAGGAAGGAGAAAGCTCTCGAACCCTCTGTTCTTTCTAATTGTTCTGACTACGTCCTCTAGATTCAGACAAGCCTCGAGTCGTTGTTGTGCGATTTCGTCTTCGACTTCAGGCGAGGCTCCAGGCGGGATTGTGAATGAATCCAACGAATCCCGCAGCTTCTCAAACTTGGCTGCTAATTCCTGCAGATGTTTGTGGGGACTCCCTTTCAGTAATGTAAGATCCTCTCTGATCTCGTACCGCGAAGCTGCTATGATACCTCGGCCAAGCTCGAGAAGAGATAAAGCATCGGAACTAGGCATTTCTGCTCGAATAGTGACAGCAGTGGCCAGGGTTGAGACACCAGAACACACCCTCAACTTCTCCTGTTGGTCTTTCTGCGCCGCCCCATGAGGGCTGAGCGATGGAATAAGCAAAACTGCTGCGGCGGCGAGTGTGCTGATTGCTGCCCATTTTTGGCGCTCTCCAAGCTTCCCAAACTCGGATTTCTTCTCTTGAGACAGTGTATCTATTCCCGCTTGGCTTAAACTAGTTGCAGGGTCTGCAGCTATAACCTCCTCTGCCCATCTCATAGCCGGCTCCAGATCTTCGCGCTGGTGAAGCTTTTCGAGGTTTTCGGCTAGTGCGCTGTTTGGTTGGCTGATGTCGCTCTCGATCTCTGATTGTTTTATGGCTGCTTGGACCGCATTCTTAACCCGTTCACCAGATCTTTCAAGCTTGACCTCATCCACCAGGCCATACAGGACTATCGCAATGCTCATAAAATCGAGCCAAATACCCCCTTCAGCTTCGGCGTTCTCCATCATCTTCTCAAATCTTTCCGTTTCATGAGCTATGGTTTCCACTAGCTCATTAAACTCCTTTCCACTTATCTGAACGTCACCATCCGAACCATCATCACCGATATTTAGCCTTGAAACCTCGTCCATGATAGCTAGGATATCTGCGGCGTATTCATTGGTGATCTCCTTCCACTCTTCTATAGGCTGTCTGCGCGCGTTTCTCAGGGCGATCCAGGTGCTTATGTCCCCTAGCCAGCCTGATTGAACCCGTGGCTTTTTGGGTCCTGGAGGGGGAAGTTCCGGGTTAGCGGCGACTTGAGGATTAATATCGGTTTTACTGGGCTCTTCACCTTGAGGGCCTGAGCTGTCCAATGCCGGCGGAGGTTCAGACATTTTATTAATCCTTAACCAAATATTAGCATCACACCACACACATACATACATATATCAGGCTCATTCAGAAGTGGTGGACTCCTACCTTTGATTCTGGGTATATATATTCTGGGAGACTTGATGGCAAAGTTGAAATGGAGCCTACTATCGACGTATTCTATGTGTATCTCTGCATCGCCAGATGGTAATGTCTTCAGCTGTATGTACCGACCTTTATACCAGGACTTCACATGCTTACCCACTCCCGCTCCTAGATCCTGCCCATAAAATAACTAACAGTAAAAACAATAACAGCAATCTCTACTCCCGCCTTCGCGCCTCAGCTCGGTAAGCCTGGTGCCTTCACGGTCATGATCACCTGAACATGAGAGTCAATTGTTGCCCTATTCTTGCCACGAGAATACAAGCTAATACATGCATACCTTAATTATATTTGGTCCACATTTTACCTATTCAGCTCTTTAGCCTACTACACTGTAGAGGTGTATGTACTTACTCTACATATCCGGCACATATACAGTCGCACCTCGTTCTGTCGTTAGCGTATTCTGGTAGCCAAATCCCTACGCCCCTACGAGGTAGCGAGTATATATGCGAGACAGCAAATAGTTTTTTGTGGGGAGGGGCAGTACCTGTCCCTCGAACCTGTACAAGATAGCAAGAGATCCGAGATAACGAGTTACGAGGTAACGAGGTGCTACTGTATATGTTTCATTGGGTACACAAAATTGTTGCCCTCGGGGTGGCCGAAAGCCTAAGCAATGGCTCAAGCCACACAGCCTTATTCTGCTCTACGCGCATAACACTCCTGCACGCCTGTTCAGTAATCATTGAATGTACATATGTGGAAGCCCCAGGCCAGCCTAATTGAGAATTCATATTTGATGGCAAAATTTCTATATAAAATCAGATAATTTCTAGTGTCCTTTTGAGTGGTGAAATCACTCACCCAACACTAGTGAATGGTTGGTTTATATAATTTAGGTCGCTAAACATGGCTACTTTGGCTATAAAAGGTGTAATCTACCAAAATTTATGTCATAGTGACATGTACAGTAATTATAGAGGACTGTAACGTTCTATGTGCACCAGGACCAGGGCCAGGACCTGGCGCTCCCGCATGAATTAAGTCATGTAATCTCTAGTGTTGTCGGTCTTATAACTACTGGTGAAATGCCATAGACTCCTAGATCTAGTCCATCACCCCCTGCTCAAGGAACAAGAACGCACGAGACAATGTCTCATAAGCCTAGGGCAAACAATAATTCAATGCATCTCTCTACAAAGAAAAGGGCCGGTAATTATAATTACGCCACCACCCCTCACACCCATCTATATTTTTTTTTTTTTTTTAACTCAAGCTAGTTTATTATGGGCTAAACTAATTGCATGCAGTCTAAGACTATGGCATAAAAACCCGTCCCCTAACAAAAAACAAACAGACGTCCCCAAAAATACAAAAACGGAAGCAGAAAAAACAAAAGAGAGAAGGCCTATGAGGAGTAGAGAAGAAAGCGAAGCGCGAGAAAATACAGAGGGGGGGGGGGGCAAGGAGTTCTTCCTGTGCTCTCTCCCGATCCTCCCCTAGGGTGGGTGTACCCGGGTGCCCTATATAGGGGCTTTTGAGGAGTGGTGGTGGTTGTGAGGCGTACGATGGATGGTGGGGGACAGTTTTACTAGACTGTCTCCATTGGGGTTGTGGTGTTAAGGGGGCCGAAGAGGGAGGAGCGGGCCGGTGGTGGTGGTGGAATGGTGGTAGGGGTTTTGAGGAGGGCTAGCCTTGAGGGGCAGGCCGGGTTGAAAGAGCGGTGGGGACCTTGGCAGTTGACGCATTTGGCCTTGGAAACCTCGCAGCAGTTTTCCGTTGGCCACCTCGCTCCGGGGCAGCTGAGTACCGGGCAGCGGTGGTCGTTGAGGTCATGGTTGAGGGTGCAGATTGCGCAAGCTGGTTCGTTCTTGCATAGTTGGGTGGGGTGGCCGAAGCGGCAGCACTTGCGGCATTGGGATCTTGGGGTGGCTGGGATCATGGGAGCGCAGCGACGGGGGCGGGAGAAAAGGCAGACTGTGGGGCCGAATTTGTCAGCGTCTTCCGCCTGGACGGAGATAACAACTGATGAGGTGGCCTTTGCGTTGCGGGTGGTGTGGTCAGGGTTGAGGAACCTGACGGAGAGGGGTTTGACGCCGGTTGCGAGGTTGATACACTCGGGGAAGGAGGTGTCAAGGGTTTCTTTGTCTGGGAAGGCAAAGAGGGGGATGCCATGGATGGCGATGTCGACGTCGGTGGGGGCGGGGCGGAAGGTGTTGATGGGGTTGTCGGGCGATTTGATGGCCTCATTAATGAGTCCAGTAAATGCCTCGAAGAAGGGGGCGTAGGTGGTGGTGGGGACGGTGGGTGGGGCCAGGATTGTGGGGGGCTTTCTGGCCATTACGTTACAGGAATTGCCCCAGGATTACTGGGAGGGTGACCGTGAGCCTATCGGCTTCGGGAAAAGGGGTGGGGGTGGAGCGGGTCGCGAAGAATCGGCGACGTGCAGTCGGGAGGGCCTTCTCCTTCTGGGCTGTGGAGCCGGCGGCTTTTCCTTTCTGGGCGGTCTTGGTCTTGGCTGCGTTCTGTTGGGGGGGTGGTGGTGGGGGGCCGGCTGCCGCAGCTGACGCGTACGACTTCTTGGGCTTTTTAGCCGGTCTGTTGGGGGTGTTGTTGGATGGGGGGTTTGGGGGTGTGGGCGGATGCCTGATGTTGACTGGGTGGGGTTGTGGAGGTGGCTTTCATGGATGTACTAGGTTCAGAGGGCTGGAAGGATTATCACGGGTGGGGTTATGACGCGATGCATGGGAAGGATGAGTCAAGATAGTTTCTACGGGTTTCTGTTACACGGAGGAGTGAGTCATAAGCGGGGTTACGCGGACGAATGAGTCAGGCTTGGCGGAGGAGTGGTGGCTATATAAGGAAGGCAACGGCGCCTACTCCTGTACTTTCTTTCTTCTCCTTTTCTCTTCACGCAACGTCTTCTGTCTTTCTCGTGGTGCGTTGTTTGTTGTTGCGTGTACGTTATTGTGCTATTGTATCAGGGGAGGCAACTCTAAGGAGAAAGGGGGGCGATTCGCCAAGGCGAATGTCAAGGGGGAGAAGGGGGATGTGGGGTGGAGGTGGGGGTGAGGGCAAGCAGGCTCGAGTCCCTGATGTCTCTTGCTACAGTCTACGTTTATACTGAATAGGGAATGCTCAACCTATCAGGTGGACCTAATCATCTCTTGCTAGACTGTACGTTGTGTTGGACTTACAATGGGACATGTAGAGTATCTACTGCCGAGGGAAGGGTGCGGAGAGGGGACAGCGAAGGGGACAGCGAGGAGAACAGCGAGGAGGACAGCGAGGAGGACAGCGAAGAGGCAAGCGATTCATGATAGAATGTAAGTGCCTAGCCCTGCCTCCGAAGGAGGGAGAGGCAGGGCTTAGGCGAACGAGTGTGAAGCTGAACCTCTAGTGAGTGTAAAGTATGTAATTGAAGTATTTACTAGAGTTCAGATGAGAAGACGTTGCGTAGAGAGGAAAGGAAGACAGCATGGTGTGTCCGCGGCCCTTTATAGTCCTCCCTACTTGGCGCACGACTCCCTTCACTCGAAGAAGTGAAAGAAGGAAACAGAGAAAGATACATGTGACAGCGATCCTAGGGAGCTCAAGTGGCCAATCCGAGGATGATACAGCGAAGGAAAAGGAAGAAAGAAGAGAAAAGACAGCGATAGAATAACTATACAGGGGTCTTCGGGGCACAAGTGGCTAACCGAAGACCAAAGGCCCAATGATTCCTCAGCAACGTCTATCTGGAAGGTAGCATAGTGTACCGGCAGCCCAGCCTAGACGCACATCCGTCTCAAAGGGGAAGAGAGAAGCGAAGCAAGGAGACACGAAAGGAACATACATCGGAGTTGTCCCCCGAACAAGAACCCACAAGCGAGTACTGTCGGGGGATGTACAGGTTAAGGAAATGAAAGCATTAACTCCGAACAAAGGGAAACCCCGCACCAAACCACCGCACCGATTGACATACTGATCCCCGATCTCTAGGGGAGATCGCCTAACAAGCCTGCCATTGTCCCTGTCAGCCAGCGCTGACCTCCAAATGCTCTTCCGGTTTGTCGTGAGACCCGATCTGCCAGGTACCGAACGTATCCACGACAGGAGGTATCCTCTTCGGTTTGGCCCAAACCCAGGTATAAGTGCTGGGGGGGTCAGTAAAGTGAAGTCAAAAAAATTTCCAGGAATCGAGCATCCAAATCCGGGGCTCATTTATTTGAAAAAAGACCGACAACAAACTATACTTTGGGCTGCTGGCACGCCGCAAAGATTAAGCGAAGGCGCCGAGGACTTCCGACCGAGTACATGAACCTCCTTTCGACAGGAGGAGCCCATGACAGGAGGAGGCGGCGGAAGGGTGGTGGTGAACTCCGGAGATAGGGACCTCCTTGTGACAGGAGGAGGCGGCGGAAGCGCGAAGAAGCACCATGGGTATAGTTGCGATTGAAGCTTTTAGCATGGTGTAAAAGCGATGTTCCTTTGGGCCCAAGAGGCGGGTGTGGTACGGTGTTGTTGGACGATGAAGCGGGCGGCGATGCGCGATGACCTTGTCGAAATGGAGGGTGCGAACTATCATTCCCTATTGGGAAACCAATGATTGTTCAGAAGTGGCCTGCTACGACTTTATTGGGGAACCCAGACGTTGCAGCGTAGGTGGGGAAGTGGTGGTGGTCCTTAGAGTGCTTGGCGATGACGCAGAACGAATCTCGCGTTGTTTGTTGTTATGCCAGACGTAATGCTATTGCGCTTATTGTATCAGTGAGGCAACTCTAAGGAGAAAAGTGATTCGCCAAGGCGAATGTCAAGGGGAGAAGGTTGGGGTATGGGGTGGGGGTGAGAAGAAGCAGGCTCGAGCCCCTCGATGCCTCTTTTGCTACAGTACCACGCTTATATCGAATAGGAACGCTCAACCTATCAGGTGGACCTAATCATCTCTTGCTAGACTGTACGCTATGTTGGACTTACAATGGGACATGAGAGTATCTACCGCCGGCGAAGCGGAGAGTGACAGCTTAAGGGACAATAGGAGAACAGTATCACCTGCACTACCAGCCTACTGCGGAGAAAGCTGATATTATGGAACTGGGTCTAGGGTTCGGTTTTCTTTGGCTTTCTAAGGGTTTCACGCTACATCGGTTATGAGTCATCCCTGGACAGGATTGGGAATCGTGATATATAGTCGGCCACGAAGCCTTTCCTTTCGTCTCTTTCTTTCTTTCCTTTCCCACGCAACCTTCCTGTTATCAACTCTACGCTCTAGTTTCTTTTAGTTGTTACTTGTTCCTCGCTCTCCTAATAGAATACGCCACTACCTTTTAGTCATCCTCGTTTCGCTACATTGCCTTCGCCTAGCTTTCCACCATAGTCTCTCGCTAGCTATAGTCTTAGTCCACGACCGCCGCAAGGTTCTTCTACTGGTATCTCCGCTTCACATCACTTCGCACGCACAGCCATTTGACTCTCTGCCCCACGACCTTGCTTCTGCTAAGTAGCTTTCGCCGCCTCGCTCGCTCTCGCCCTCGCCTTTGCCAGAACCTCATTGTTTATTATTGTCTCCGCCGCCTCAGAACACTAAGGTTGCGCCTCCCACGCCAACCTTCACAACACCAACCCCACTCGCTAGTCTCCGTCGCCACCACGACCGACCTCAGTTGGGACGCCCCAACGGCGACTGTCGCCACCCTCTCGCCTTTCTCCCGTCCTCGAACGCTTCTTTCCTGAACGGAAAGGATTCTGTTACTCGCCTGCTCTCAAGCCCATTGGTTCAACATGGGCCATCGCGATCGTCCCGACCTCCGCTCCGCCCTCCGCCAAGACGCTGAGATATAGTTCGCCGCTTGAAGCCCATTGGGCCAAGGCCACCTTCACCCAACCTCTTGCCGGGCAGCTCCATATCGCAAGACCCACCACCGACGCCCCTACCCTCAAGACACGACATCGGTTGCCATTCGCGCTTCGCGACTCAAGACTCGCCAACCACACGATCGGGCCGACCTGCCAACGGCCATTAGTCCCCTGCCGCGCCTCGAGCTTGTCAATTTCAAGACATATACCCACTACCCACGACGGCGACTGCGGTCCTGAACTCACGGAGGCTCACAAATTTCATCTCCGAACGCCTGGTCAGATTGACCAACCTCCCCGACACCCCCGCCCCCACAGGAACTCTGCCAGATGACGCCCATGAGGAAGTCATCATTGACCTCCAACAAGAAATTGCCGACCTCAAGCTTGAGGTTGAAGAATCACTGGTCAAGAAGAACAACTGCACCGCCTACGCCCACCAGTGACGCCTCGCCACCGCCGACTCGACTCGCTGAAAAAGATATCCGCCACATCACCTCTGTCGCGAAGCCTGGGAATTCCAGGCCAACGCCACTATCGCTAACTTCGCGCCTTCGCTGCCCCCTGTCCCGCAACCCCGCTACTCGCTTCGCCTCCTGTGACCCTCAAGACTTAACAGCTGGCGCGACAAGCCAGTTGAACAAGTGTCAACTAAGCCGGCGCTTAAAAGGTCACTTTGGTAAAAATGGCACACCAGCGCTAGTCCCGCCACCACCCACCTTCGCTGCCTCCGCTGCAGCTGTGTCCGGCGACAAGATGTCAAGACCAACTCGCCGTCACACGCCTGGCCGCCAGAACTCTGCCTCCTTCAGACCTCTACCCACGCCTCATAGATACGGGCGCAGGATACGATTCATCGACCAGGATTTCGCAAACCAAGCACGGCCTCACCCTGACACCCTGAAGAAACCACGCCTGCTTGAGGTAATCGACGGCAGATTGGTAGAATCAGGAAGGATCACCCATGTCGCCAGTTCTCACTGACATCCACGACACCAGGAAACCGCCTCGCTCTTCGTCACCAGCCAGACACTACCCTATCGCCACGGGTGATTCCCTGGATGCGACACCACGACCGCCTCTACGCCTCTAAGCGCAAATCAGGTCATCTTCGACTCTGATTTCTGCACTCAGAACTGTTCCGCTTCCCGCCCCCGATCACGCTCAAGGAATCTCGATCTCGCCCGACAGCCCGCCATACACATTATGCCATCGGGCAGCCCCATTCGTAGGCCTTGCCCAGACGCCAAAATCACCTCTTCGGCCTCCTCCGCCATCAACGGCCTCGCCAGGAACCCCACCCCGACTTCTAGCCAACGCATTCTGCGAACTTGGAGCTCAAGTCCGCTGTTTCAGGAATCCAACGCCACGCCTCTGCCGCCTCATCGCCTCACGACCTAAAAAATAGTGCTACAGGATGGAAGCAGCCACCCTTCGCCCACTTTATGGAATGTCCCCGACCAGAACTACAGGCTTTATGAGACTACATCACGGAGAACCTCGAAAGGGTTCATCCGCTACTCAATCCTTCGCTGGTCTGGCCCTATTTGTCAAGAAGGCTGATGGATCCTCCGCCTGCGGACTATAGGAAGCTGAATGAGATCACGGTCCAAGAACCGACATCCTTGCCCTTATTCCGAAACGCTGTCCCGCCTGTCCGCTAAATACTACACCAAGTTGGACCTCAGGTGGGGATACCATCAGATTAGAATCCAGGAGGGTGATGAGTGGAAACCGCCTTTAGGACCCGTTATGGCCACTTCGAAGATAACGTTACGCCTTCGTCTGACCAACGCCCGCCACGCTCCAACACTGGGTCAACGATCTACTCCGCCTTACCTCGACCACTTCGCCACGGCATACCTCGACGACATCCTCGATATACTCGGAAACTTTAGAGGAACATAAGCAGATGTTAAGAAATCCTCAAAGTCCCGCAGATCCACGATGTCCACCTCAAACCAGAAAAGTCATGAAGTTCTACGACAGGAGACCAAATACCCTACCGATCATCACTCCGAGGGCATCAAGATGGACCCCAGCAAGGTCCAGTCACGGGATGGGAAACACCCACTGCTTAGAGAAGTCCAGGAGTTCCTAGGGTTTGCGAATTTCTACCGGCGATTCATATACGCATATTCCAGAGTGGTTTCCCCGCTTACGGCACTAACCAAGAAGGACGAAGTTCCAATGGTCCCCAAAGCGCAGAAGAAGTTGCCCAGAAGCTTAAAGACGCGTTACCTCGCCCCGATACTCGGCACATTACGACTCATGAGAAGGCTACTATCGTGGAAATCGATGCGTCCGACCACGCCTCATGTAATCATGTCCCAATACGACGATAACGGAATCCTGCACCCAGTGGCTTTTCTCCAAGAAACATTCCCCGCTGAGTGCAACTACGAGATCTACGACAAGGAACTTTAGCTGTTGTCAGATGCTTCAAGAATGGCGGTCAAACCTGAAGGATCTAGGTTCCCAATCAAAGTCCTTAGCGACCACAGAAACCTAGAATACTTCATGTCCACCAAGCTACTCAATCGCCGCCAGACGAGGTGGGCTGAATTCCTGTCCCGCTTCGACTTCGTCATCACATTCAGGCCAGGGAAACAAGGGGGGAAACCAGACGCACTCACTAGGAGGTCAGGAGACCTGCCTATGAAGTGGATGAACGCCTCACGACCAGTCGCAGGTCGTGCTGAAGAAGGAGAATTTAGACGCAGGAGTCGTTAAGTTTGTTCATGGGTTCTTTGTTAAATGAATCCGCTGAAGGAACGCCCACTGCGAAAGAATTATTGATCCAGGCTTACCAGGTTGACAGTTTTCCCCACCAAGTCTCTCACCATGCCCGCAACGGCACCAAACACTCTAAGAAGATCTCGCCAATGAATGTACGGAAACGGAAGAAGGCTTCCTGCTTTACAGGAACGCCATCTATGTCCCCAACATCGACGAGCTCCAGCTACGCCTGCTACAGGAACACCATGATAAACCTTCAGCCGACACCTGCGACGCGCTAAAACCTTAGAGCTCATCAGCCGCAACTACTACTGGCCTAACATGAGGAAATACGCGATCACATGTCTTGAACTGCAACACATGTTCCGCAAGAAAGCCTCACGCAATGCGTTGCAAGGTGTTCTTCGCCCACTCGGTACCCAAAGGCCCATGGTCGGATGTATCAATGGACTTCGTCACAGGACTCCCACAGAGCAAGGGGTTTAATGCCATCCTCGTTGTTGTCGATCGACTAACCAAGATGCGTCACTTCATACCATGTACTGAGGAATCCAACGCTATCGATGTGGCGAACATGTACCTAGAATACGTATGGAAACTACACGGCCTACCGAAACCATAGTCTCGGATCGAGGAACCCAGTTCACAGCAGAATTCTGGAAAACCTTATGCGACCGCTTGGAAATTGCACCGCCATTTCACGGCCTTCCACCCCAAACGGACGGCAGACGGAAAGGATTAACGCAATCATGGAACAATACCTCCGGCTTATGTCTTATCAACAGGATGATTGGGCCAAGTACCTACCCATGGCGGAGTTTGCAACCAACAACCACGCCTCCGAAACCACTAAGCTCTCCCCTGCTTTCAGGCAAACTATGGAAGGAACCCACGGATGACGTTTCGCACCCCTACAGCATGGCAAGACCACCACTAAAGAAGACCAAGCCAATGGTATGCAGTGATATGGCACAGATTTTCGAATTCCTACGCGACGATGTTTAGAGCCCAGAAGATCCAGGAAGAATCGGCGAACGCCAAGATAGATCCCCGCCCCAGATATGCGGTAGAGACAAGGTATTTCTCTCAACTAGAACCTGCAGACCGATCCTCGAAGAAACTTGACTTAAACGACGTCTGTGATACCGTCAGGAGAATGGTTAGTCTCACGCCTATGAGCTTAGCCTCCCACCTCCATGAAAATACATCCGGTCTTCCATGTCTCGCTACTGTCCCTTAGTCAAATAACCCCTGCCCCAGGCCAACGACACACCCCTGCCGCCCGTAGAAATCGGGCGAACAGGAATGGGAGGTTGATGCAATACTGATTCTCGACGCCGACATAGCCGCTAGAATACTTAGTTAGTACACATTTAAGAACCATCACAAGAACCCCCTGACTTGGAACATGCCCCGACCTGGCAAGAAGACTTTCACGACAGGTTTCCACGCAAACCTAGGCCTACCAGGAGTTAGGCCCAAGGAGGACCTAATCTATCACGGCGCATCACGAGCCACATGCGGAGGAAAGGATATTATGGAACTGGGTCTAGGGTTCGGGTTTTCTTTCGTTTCTAAGGGTTTCACATCGGTTATGAGTCATCCCTGGACAGGGATTGGGAACTGTATATATAGTCGGGTTACTTAGTCTTTCCTTTCTTTCTTTCTTTCTTTCCTTTCCTACGAACCTTCCTGTTATCAACTCTACGCTCTAGTTTCTTTAGTTGTTACTTGTTCCTCGTTCTCCGAATAGAATACGCCACTACCTTTTAGTCATCCTCGTTTCGCCATTGCTTTCGCCAGCTTCCACCATAGTCTCCTCGCTAGCTATATAGTCTTAGTCCATGACCGTCAGGCGTGTTTCTACTGGTATCTCCGCTCACATCACTTCAGACGACAGCCATTTGGACTCTCTGCCCCACGACCTTGCTTCTTAAGTAGCTCGCCGCCTCGCCTCGCTCCTGCCCTCGCCTCGGTTGTGAACCTTGGCTTGTTTAGTTATTGTCTCGCCGCCAGAACAAACAGCGAGGAGGACAGCGAGGAGGACAGCGAAGAGGCAAGCGATCTACGATAGAATGAAGTTTTAGCCCTGCCTCCGGCTGGAGGGAGAGGCAGGCTTAGGCGAACGAGTGTGAAGCTGAACCTCTAGTGAGTGTAAAGTATGTAATTGAAGTATTTACTAGAGTTCAGATGAGAAGACGCTATGAGAGAGGAAAGGAAGACAGCATGGTGTGTCCATGGCCCTTTATAGTCCTCCCTACTTACAAGACGACTCTTCACTCAAGAAGTGAAAGAAGGAAACAGAGAAAGATACATATGACGATCCTGAGCTCAAGTGGCCAATCCGGCGATGATACAGCGAAGGAAAAGGAAGAAAGAAGAGAAAAGACAGCGATAGAATATCTGATACAGGGTCTTCACAAGTGGCTAACCGAAGACCAAAGGCCCAATGATTCCTCAAAGAACGCCTATCTGGAAGGTAGCAGTACCGCAGCCCAGCCTAGACGCACATCCGTCTCAAAGGGGAAGAGAGAAGCGAAGCAAGGAGACACGAAAGGAACATACATCGGAGTTGTCCCCCGAACAAGAACCCACAAGCGAGTACTGTCGGGGGATGTACAGGTTAAGGAAATGAAAGCATTAACTCCGAACAAAGGGAAACCCCGCACCAAACCACCACACCGATTGACATACTGATCCCCGATCTCTAGGGGAGATCGCCTAACAAGCCTGCCATTGTCCCTGTCAGCGCTGACCCTCCAACGCCTTCGTGTTTGTCAGGAGACCCGTGATCTGCCAGGTACCGAATGTATCCACGACAGGAGTGTCCTTCAAGGTTTCGTCATTCCAAACCTTAGGTATAAGTGTGGGGGTCAGTAAAGGAAGTCAAAAAATTTCAGGAACGCAGATCCAGCGGTTCATTTGAAAAAGCACCCGACAACAAACTATACTTAGCTAAAAAAAAGTGTGGGCAATGCCCAAAGATTAGCGCGCCGAGGACTTCCGAATTGAAGTATATGAACCTCCTTTTGACAGGAGGAGAGGCGGCGGAAGGGTGGTGGTGAACTCCGAGGTGGAGTATAGGGACCTCCTTATGACAGGAGGGGAGGCGGCGGAAGGGTGGTGGTGAACTCCGAGGTGGAGTATAGGGACCTCCTTATGACAGGAGGGGAGGCGGCGTTTCATGGATGTACTAGGTTCGGAAGACTGGAAGGATTATGACGTGTGGGGCTATGACGCGAGGCAGGGGAAGGATGAGTCAAGATAGTTTCTACGGGTTTCTGTTACACGGAGGAGTGAGTCATAAGCGGGGTTACGCGGATAAATGAGTCAGGCTTGGCGGAGGAGCGGTGGCTATATAAGGGAGGCAACGACGCCTACTCCTGTACTTTCTTTCTTTTCCTTTTCTCTTCACGCAACGTCTTCTGTCTTTAGTATACCAATATATTATAGTCCTACTTATAAATTAGTGACTATCGCTGCTCTCCTACTCCTCTTCCGATATCTACCTCCTCCTAGGAAGTATCGCTGTACTACTCCGTACCCTGCAGAACGAAGCCCTACACCCTGACGCCCCCTTGAGATTGCCGCCATCTGCACTGCACTTCTACCAACGCTCCACCCCAGCCCACCACCACCTCCCCGACCAAGATAGTGGACGGGTCACCCTGGATGGAAACTACCAGATCCCTCCAACCTTCACAGAGTTTGAGGCCGTCGCAGATAAACACTACCATTACGCATACATCCTCGCCTCTACAGGAAGGGGATCGCTGAAAGCAGAAAGAAACGCCAGCAGAGCCTTACACACGCAAATCCAGGCAGGAGTTGACCGCCCAGGAGCAACTCGTCGCCTCCCATAACCACACTGATGCATTAGAAGCCCAGGTTCGCACTCCTGAGTTTCAACTCACCGCAGCCCGAGCCGCCCCACCTCCCCACCTCCTCCACCACCCCCACCACCCCACCAACCCCCACCCACCACCTTCCGCCCAAAAGTTCCCCGACCCCCCAAAGTTCAACGGGATCCGGAAGGAGCTACCAGGGTTCCTCAGCCTCCTCCGCACCAAACTCAGGGTCAACCACGACAGATTCCTGAATGAGGAAGCCAAGGTCTTCTACGCCGTCAGTCGGTTGGAGGGGAAAGCACTGGACCAAGTCATCCCCATGGCCACCGGAGACGCTGCCCCATTCGATCAGTCGCCGCTGTCAAGATTTTTGGAAGCCTCCTTTGGAGATCCAGACCCTCGAGGGACAGCTAGGAGGGAACTCCAAAGCCTCCGCCAGGGCAAGGGAGATTTCGCGACCTACCTCACACAATTCCTACGCATCATGGGCCAACTTGACTATAACGAGGAGGCAAAGAAGGACGCTTGAGACAGGGTTGTCTGACGACTTGAAGGACGCAATGATATACCAAGACATAACCACGGAAGGCTTCGATGCTTATGTCAGGAGACTAATGACAATGGACAACAAAATCAGGGCTAGAAAAGATGCCCATAAGGCCAACCGGAACCCCATGGGACAATTTGCTTCCCCACACACGCCACTACACCCCTCGCACACACCAGGAGGCCTCGCCCCATGGACCTCTCCGCCTCCAGGCTCGCCCCACTGCCCGCCCCCCACCCGAGTGAAGGTACACTCTTGCTAACGGTCCGACAGACCACCGCCGCCAGAAGAAATGGAGGATGGAGAACGGCCGCTTTACTGTGCTGCCCCCGACCACGATTCGCCAACTGCCCACAAGGCACTCGCCCACGCGGCTTCTCCAATGAGTGAGCTGCCGTCCGCCGCCTCGATCGAGGCCCCTGCTCCTATCTCTTCTTCTTCTTCAACGGATGTTATTCTCTCTTCTGGTAATTCGGGTTTTCAGTAGTCCCTGGCCAGTATCATGGCCCTCGCCAGGGACCCTCAAAGGAATTTTCTTATTCATGCTTATCTCTGGGTTTTCGGTTGTGGCAGGCAGAGGAGGAATTAAATGGAGATCATCTAGTTGTAGCTTGTAAAATCGCCACAATAAGAACTCTATTTCCACCCATGCTATCATTGATACGAGCCTCGGATTCGTGATTTATTGATGAAACCTTTGCGCGCCATCACCAACTTCCTACCCTTCCTCTAAAACCCCGAATACTTGAAGTTATCGACGGAGGCCTATTGCCTCCGGACAAATCACTTCCATACGCCGCCTTTAATCATCGGATCTCATCAGGAACAAATCCCACTCTTTGTCACCAAACTAGGGCAATACCCCCTGGTTCTGGGAATACCTTGGCTACAACATCACGACGCTACCCTCAGATTCAAGAACAATACGGTAACGTTCGACTCGAAATTCTGTAAGGAAAAATGCAACGCCACACCCGCTGCCGATATTGTCCCGTGATCAAACCCCAACCTACATGATAGGACCCTGGCCCCTTCAGCCGCCTTGCCCGCAAAAAGAAACTACAAATCCACAGCATATCCCTCCACGACATCGACAAAGCTCTTCTGAAAACCCCAGCGACGAAAGTGGAAACAAAAAATCCCAAAACGCTATCACAACCGACTCAACATGTTTGATGAAGCCGCCCAGGATCTACCACCACGCCGCCTCTACCAACAAAATCCCTCAAAGAAGGAGGGAACCACCATTCGCCCCCTCTACGGCATGTCCAGAGATGAACTATTACGCCAGCGACTACATCCGAGAACCTCTCCAAGGGCTTCATCCGCGAGCTCATCTCCTGCTGGTGCACCGGTACTGTTCGTCAAAAGGCTGACGTCCCTTCGCTATGTGTAGACTACCGTGGATTAAATGAGCTGACGGTTAAGAACCGATACCCACTACCTCTAATCCTAAACACTGGACAGATTATCAAAGGCGCGGTACACCAAACTGACCTGCGATAAGCGATACAACCAAATTCGAATGGCCGAAGGGGAAGAATGGCAAACGGCATTCAGAACGCGCTATGGTCACTTTGAAGACACCGCGATGCCTTTTCGCCTTACTAACGCCGCGACGCTCCAACACTTCATCAACGATTGCCTCCGGTAACACTCGACCAATTCTGCACTGCATACTTGGACGACATCTTAATATACAGCGACTTCTCCAAGAACATGAGCAACACGTCCGAAATAATACTGGAAGCACTACAGAAGAATGGAATCCTACTGAAACCGGAGAAATGCGAATTCCACACCCAAAGCACCACATACCTCGGCTGATTATCGAACCAAACGGCATCCAGATGACCCTCACAAGGTATCGGCAGTACAGGAATGGACCACCCCTAAGACGGTTAAGGACGACAGGCCTTTCTGGGTTTCGCCAACTTTACCGCCGCTTCATATTCGGATTCTCAAACTCAGAAATTTCTAACCAGGTTGACCAAGAAGAATGTCCTTTCTTATGGGCCCCGGAAGCCGGTACTGCTCCAGTCCCTCGAAAGAGGCTTTCACCACCGCACCCATCCTAATGCACTTCGAAAAACCAATCACGGTAGAAACAGACGATCCGACCACGTTGCCGTGGCGATTTCCCAGCACGACGAAGCAGGGCAAACTCCATCCCGCCGCTTTCTTCTCCAAGAAACATACACCGGCGGAGTGCAATTACGAAATATACGATAAGGAACTACTAGCTATCATCAGGTGTTTCGAGGAATGGAGGCCAGAACTGGAAGGGGCGAAGCACCCCATCGAGGTTATCTCCGACCACAAAAACCTCGAATACTTCATGTCCACCAAACAACTCAACAGGAGACAAGTGAGATGGGCCGAATACTTATCGCGCTTTAATTTCACGATCAAGTACAGACCCGGGAAGCAGAGTGGGGAACCGGACGATTGACTAGGAGATCGGAGATCTCCCGAGGAAGGATGAAAGATTGTTGCACCAGAGCCGCACAGTCTTGAAGAGGAGAATTTGGATCCTGTTGAGTTTGTTAGCGGTTCTTTGTCAAATGAATCCGCTGAAAAGAACGCCCCTGAAAAACTACTACTAAACGGCGATATCTGGCTGACCCATTCCCACAAAGAATACTGGACCTACGGCAGACAGACACGAAGCACTGCAAGGAAATATCGCTGGGGAATGTGAGGTGAACGGACGCCACTCTATCGGGAAAGCATCTACATCCCCGACTATCCACCACTAAAGCTGGAAATCCTGAAGCGATACCACGACGCCTCAGCAGGACACCCAGGTAGGAAAACCTTCAACTAATCAGCAGAGACTACTACTGGCCAACATGCGCGACCACGCTGGTCAATACATCCGAACTGCCACACCTGCCAAAGTAAGCCAGCAACACATGGGAAGTTGGGAGTTCTCCGACCGCTACCCATCCCGAACAACCCTGAGAGAGATTCCGGACTTCGTCACGGGCCTACCAGAGAGTCAAGGATACGATGCCATACTAGTAGTTGTGGACCGGCTAACAAAGATGCGTCACCTCCTACCCTGCAACACCACCGTCAATGCAAAGGACCTAGCCGACCTCTACCTACAACATGTCTGGAAACTACACGGCCTTCCCACGCACATCACCTCCGACAGGGGCACCCAGTTCACCGCAAAGTTCAGGAAGTCTCTCTGTAAACAACTCCAGGTAGAAGCGAGAATGTCGACCGCTTTTCACCCGGAAACAGATGGCCAAACGGAAAGAATGAGCATGATAATGGAGCAGTACCTCCGGGGATATGTGTCATACCAACAAGACGACTGGGTTAAGTGGTTGCCAATGGCGGAGTTCGCAGCAAATAATCAAGTCTCAGCCTCTACTAAAGCTACACCCTTCTTCGCCAACTATGGGTACCACCCCCGATTCACGATAGACCTACAAAAGCCAGACAGAACCCCCCCGAGCCTGGACTCCCATAACTTTGCAGAAAGGATGAAGGAGTTACACAACCACCTACGGACACAAATAAGGACAGCTCAAGACCAACAGGAAAGCTCGGTTAATGCAAAGCGCATCCCCGCCCCGCGATATGAAATCGGAGACATGGTCTTCGTGTCCATAAGAACATTCGTCTGAGCAGAACTCGAGGAAGCTCGATTGGAAAAGCTGGGACCCTTCCCCATCCAAGAGATCATCTCCCCCTATGCCTACCGCTTGAACCTCCCCCGCTCGATGAAAATGCACCCCGTTTTCCACGTCTCCCTACTCGACATCGCCGCCAGCGACCCTGTGCCGGGACAAAGAATAATACCACCACCACCCGTTATCGTGGACCAGGAAGAAGAGTACGAAGTTGAGGAGGTTCTGGATTCGAGGCACCATGGAAAGCAAGGACTACAGTACTACGTCAAGTGGACGGGATATACCGACCCTACTTGGGAACCCGCCGATTATCACGAATGCACAGCCGCTGTCGAGACCTTCCACACACAATACCCAAATAAACCGGGACCCAAGGAAATCAAGGCTCGCAGGAGCTCGCGCTTGAAGGGGGGGGCTACTTTCATGGATGTACTAGGTTCGGAAGACTGGAAGGATTATGACGTGTGGGGCTATGACGCGAGGCAGGGGAAGGATGAGTCAAGATAGTTTCTCGGGTTTCTGTTACTGCGGAGGAGTGAGTCATAAGCGGGGTTCTGTGGATAAATGAGTCAGGCTTGGCGGAGGAGGCGGTGGCTATATAAGGGAGCAACGGCGCCTCTCTGTACTTTCTTTCTTTTCCTTTTCTCTTCACGCAACGTCTTCTGTCTTTAGTATACCAATATATTATAGTCCTACTTATAAATTAGTGACTATCGCTGCTCTCCTACTCCTCTTCCGATATCTACCTCCTCCTAGGAAGTATCGCTGTACTACTCCGTACCCTGCAGAACGAAGCCCTACACCCTGACGCCCCCTTGAGACGGCGGAAGGGTGGTGGTGAACTCCGAGGTGGAGTATAGGGACCTCCTTGTGACAGGAGGGGAGGCGGCGGAAGGGGTGAGTGCTGGTGATCGTCCACAGGGGGGGGTACAGTTGCGACTTGGGAAGGGGGCTTTTAGCATGGTGTAAAAGCGCGATGTCCCTTTTGGGCCCAAGAGGCGGGGTGTGGTACGGTGTTGCTGGACGATGTAGCGGTGGCGGCGAAGGGTGATGACCCTTGTCGGGGAGCGGAGGGGGGGTGTGAACTATCATTCCCTATTGGGAAACCAATGATTGCTCCGTAAGTGGTCTGCTACGACTCCCTATTGGGAACCCAGACGTTGCAGCGTAGGTGGGGAAAAAGGGTGGGGGTGGGGGTGGTGGTCCTTAGAGTGCTTGGCCTGAGGATGACGCAACGTAATCTCGTGGTGCGTTGTTTGTTGTTGCGTGTACGTTATTGTGCTATTGTATCAGGGGAGGCAACTCTAAGGAGAAAGGGGGGCGATTCGCCGGCGAATGTCAAGGGAGAAGGGGATGTTGGGGTGGGGGTGGGGGTGGGGGTGAGGGCAAGCAGGCTCGAGTCCCTGATGTCTCTTGCTACAGTCTACGTTTATACTGAATAGGGAATGCTCAACCTATCAGGTGGACCTAATCATCTCTTGCTAGACTGTACGTTGTGTTGGACTTACAATGGGACATGTAGAGTATCTACTGCCGAGGGAAGGGTGCGGAGAGGGGACAGCGAAGGGGACAGTGAGGAGAACAGTATCACGGCGTACCACGAGCTACTGCGGAGGAAAGGATATTATGGAACTGGGTCTAGGGTTCGGGTTTTCTCTTTGGGTTTCTAAGGGTTTCCGTTACACGGGTTATGAGTCATCCCTGGACAGGGATTGGGAACTGTATATATATAGTCGGCTACGAGTCTTTCCTTTGTCTCTTTCTCTTCTTTCCTTTCCTACGCAACCTTCCTGTTATCAACTCTACGTTCTAGTTTCTTTAGTTGTTACTTGTTCCTCGTTCTCCGAATAGAATACGTCACTACCTTTAGTCATCCTCGTTCTCGTGCTACTTCGTCTTCGCCTAGCTTCTACCATAGTCTCCTCGCTTAGCTATAGTCTTAGTCCATGACCGTCGTGCGTGTCTTCTACTGGTATCTCCGTCTACATCACTTCGTACGCACAGCCATTTGGACTCTCTGCCCCACGACCTTGCTTCTCGGTTAAGTAGCTTCCTCGTCGCTCCTCGTCTCGCGTCCTCGTCCTCGCCTCGGTTGTGAACCTTGGCTTGTTTAGTTATTGTCTCCGCTTCGCCCCGTAACAAACAGCGAGGAGGACAGCGAGGAGGACAGCGAAGAGGCAAGCGATTCATGATAGAATGTAAGTGCCTAGCCCTGCCTCCGAAGGAGGGAGAGGCAGGGCTTAGGCGAACGAGTGTGAAGCTGAACCTCTAGTGAGTGTAAAGTATGTAATTGAAGTATTTACTAGAGTTCAGAGAAGAAGACGTTGCGTAGAGAGGAAAGGAAGACAGCATGGTGTGTCCGCGGCCCTTTATAGTCCTCCCTACTTGGCGCACGACTCCCTTCACTCGAAGAAGTGAAAGAAGGAAACAGAGAAAGATACATGTGACAGCGATCCTCGGGAGCTCAAATGGCCAATCCGAGGATGATACAGCGTAAGGAAAAGGAAGAAAGAAGAGAAAAGACAGCGATAGAATAACTATACAGGGGTCTTCGGGGCACAAGTGGCTAACCGAAGACCAAAGGCCCAATGATTCCTCAGCAACGTCTATCTGGAAGGTAGCATAGTGTACCGGCAGCCCAGCCTAGACGCACATCCGTCTCAAAGGGGAAGAGAGAAGCGAAGCAAGGAGACACGAAAGGAACATACATCGGAGTTGTCCCCCGAACAAGAACCCACAAGCGAGTACTGTCGGGGGATGTACAGGTTAAGGAAATGTAAGCATTAACTCCGAACAAAGGAAACCCCGCACCAAACCACCGCACCGATTGACATACTGATCCCCGATCTCTAGGGGAGATCGCCTAACAAGCCTGCCATTGTCCCTGTCAGCGTGCTGACCCTCCAAATGCCTTCGTGTTTGTCAGGAGACCCGTGATCTGCCAGGTACCGAATGTATCCATGACAGGAGGTCCCCCTTCGAAGGTTTCGTCCCGAAACCTTAGGTATAAGTGTGGGGGGGGTCAGTAAAGGAAGTCAAAAAAAATTTCCAGGGAACGTGCATCCAGCGGGTTCATTTGAAAAAGCACCCGGCAACAAACTATACTTAGCTAAAAAAAAGTGTGGGCAATGCCCAAAGATTAGCGCGCCGAGGACTTCCGAATTGAAGTATATGAACCTCCTTTTGACAGGAGGAGAGGCGGCGGAAGGGTGGTGGTGAACTCCGAGGTGGAGTATAGGGACCTCCTTATGACAGGAGGGGAGGCGGCGGAAGGGTGGTGGTGAACTCCGAGGTGGAGTATAGGGACCTCCTTATGACAGGAGGGGAGGCGGCGGAAGGGTGGTGGTGAACTCCGAGGTGGAGTATAGGGACCTCCTTGTGACAGGAGGGGAGGCGGCGGAAGGGGTGAGTGCTGGTGATCGTCCACAGGGGGGGGTACAGTTGCGACTTGGGAAGGGGGCTTTTAGCATGGTGTAAAAGCGCGATGTCCCTTTTGGGCCCAAGAGGCGGGGTGTGGTCTGGTGTTGCTGGGCGATGTAGCGGTGGCGAAGGGTGATGACCCTTGTCGAGGGAGGAGGGGGTGTGGTATCATTCCCTATTGGGAAACCAATGATTGCTCCGTAAGTGGTCTGCTTCGACTCCTATTGGGAACCCAGGCGTTGCGGCGTGGGTGGGGAAAAAAAGGGTGGGGGTGGGGTGGTGGTCCTTAGAGTGCTTGGCCTGAGGATGACGCAACGTAATCTCGTGGTGCGTTGTTTGTTGTTGCGTGTACGTTATTGTGCTATTGTATCAGGGGAGGCAACTCTAAGGAGAAAGGGGGGCGATTCGCCAAGGCGAATGTCAAGGGGGAGAAGGGGGATGTTGGGGTGGGGGTGGGGGTGGGGGTGAGGGCAAGCAGGCTCGAGTCCCTGATGTCTCTTGCTACAGTCTACGTTTATACTGAATAGGGAATGCTCAACCTATCAGGTGGACCTAATCATCTCTTGCTAGACTGTACGTTGTGTTGGACTTACAATGGGACATGTAGAGTATCTACTCTTGGGGAAGGAGTCGGAGAGGGACAGCGAAGGGACAGCGAGGAGGACAGCGAGGAGGACAGCGAGGAGGGCAGCGAGGAGGCAAGCGATTCATGATAGAATGTAAGTGCCTAGCCCTACCTCCCGAAGGAGGGAGAGGCAGGGCTTAGGCGAACGAGTGTGAAGCTGAACCTCTAGTGAGTGTAAAGTATGTAATTGAAGTATTTACTAGAGTTCAGATGAGAAGACGTTGCATAGAGAGGAAAGGAAGACATCATGGTGTGTCCGTGGCCCTTTATAGTCCTCCCTACTTGGCGCACGACTCCCTTCACTCGAAGAAGTGAAAGAAGGAAACAGAGAAAGATACATGTGACAGCGATCCTCGGGAGCTCAAGTGGCCAATCCGAGGATGATACAGCGTAAGGAAAAGGAAGAAAGAAGAGGAAGACAGCGATAGAATAACTATACAGGGGTCTTGGGGCACAAGTGGCTAACCGAAGACCAAAAGGCTAATGATTCCTCAAGCGTCTATCTGGAAGGTAGCATGGTGTACCGGCAGCCCAGCCTAGACGCACATCCGTCTCAAAGGGGAAGAGAGAAGCGAAGCAAGGAGACACGAAAGGAACATACATCGGAGTTGTCCCCCGAACAAGAACCCAGCGAAATCTTGTCGGGGATGTACAGGTTAAGAAATGAAAGCATTAACTCCGAACAAAGGGAAACCCGCGCAAACCACCGCACCGATTGACATACTGATCCCTGATCTCTAGGGGAGATCGCCTAACAAGCCTGCCATTGTCCCTGTCAGCATGCTGACCCTCCAAATGCCTTCGTGTTTGTCAGGAGACCCGTGATCTGCCAGGTACCGAATGTATCCATGACAGTCTTTAGTATACCAATACATTATAGTTCCTACTTAAAAACTAGTGACTATCGCTGCCTCTCCATTCCTCCACTTATATACTCCTCCCTCGGAGTATCGCCGTTGTTACCACGTACCCTGCAGACACGAAGCCCTGCCCCCTGACGCCCCCTTGAGATTACGTTGCGTCGTCATCTGCACCGTACCCCTTTACCAATGTCCACCCCAGCTCCACCACCCCCTCCCCAGGCCCGCATAGTGGACGGGGTCACCCTGGATGGAAACTACCAGATCCCTACAACCTTCGTAGAGTTTGAGGCCGTCGAAGATAAACACTACCACTACGTACACATCCTCACCCTTTTACAGGAAGGGGACCGCTGGAAAGCAGAAAGGAACGCCAGCAGAGCCTTACACACGCAAACCAGGCAGGAGTTGACCGCCGCCCAGGAGCAACTCATCGCCTCCCATAACCATACCGATGCATCAGAAGCCCAGGTTCGTACCTTGGAGTTTCAACTCACCGCAGCCCGAGCTGCCCCACCTCCTCCACCACCTCCACCACCCCCACCAGAGGTCCTACCCCCACCACCTGCGAACCCCCCACCCACCACCTTCCGCTCCGAAAAGTTCCCCGACCCCCCAAAGTTTAACGGAATCCGGAAAGAGCTACCAGGGTTCCTCAACCTCCTCCGCACCAAACTCAGGGTCAACCATGATAGGTTCCTAAATGAGGAGGCCAAGGTCTTCTACGCAGTGAGTCGGTTGGAAGGGAAGGCGTTGGATCAGGTCATTCCTATGGCCACCGGGGACGCTGCCCGATTTACATCGGTCGCCGCCTTCGCATTCCTGGAAGCCTCCTTTGGAGACCCAGACCCTCGAGGCACAGCCAGAAGGGAACTCCAAGGCCTCCACCAGGGCAAGGGAGACTTCGCGACCTACCTCACCCAATTCCTACGCATCATGGGCCAACTCGACTACAACGAAGAGGCAAAGAAGGACGCTCTAGAGACAGGGCTGTCTGACGACCTGAAGGACGCGATGATATACCAAGACGCTACGACAGAAGGTTTTGATGCCTATGTTAGGAGATTGATGACGATGGACAACAGGATCAGGGCCAGGAAAGACGCCCATAAGACTAACAGGAACCCCATGGGGCAATTTGCCTCCCCACACACTCCGCCGCATCCCTCACACACCCCAGGAGGCCTCGCCCTATGGACCTCTCCACCCTCCAAGCACGCCCCACTGCCCGCCCCCCACCCGAGGGAAGGTACACCTTTGCCAACGGCCGCCGACAGACCACCGCTGCTGAGAAAAAATGGAGGATGGAAAACGGCCGCTGTGCCTACTGCGCTGCCCCCGACCACGTATTCGCCAACTGCCCACAAGGCACCCGTCCACGCGGCCCTCCTCCATTGAGGGGCGCTGCCGTGTCTGCTCCCCCCGCTACCCCGATCGAAGCCCCTGCTCCTATTTCTTCTTCTTCTTCTTCTTCCACAGATGTTATTCTCTCTTCTGGTAATTCGGGTTTTCAGTAGTCCCTGGTCAGTATCATGGCCCTCGCCAGGGACCTCCAAAGGAATTTTCTTTATCTGCATTTTCTATCTCTGGGTTTTCGGTTTCAGTTGTGACAGAGGAGGAATTAAATGGAGATCACTTAGTTGTAGCTTGTAAAATTGCTCACAATGAGAACTCTATTTCCACCCATGCTATGATTGATACGGGAGCCTCAGGATTCGCATTTATCGATGAAACCTTTGCGCGCCATCACCAACTTCCTATCTTTCCTCTAAAAACCCCCCGAATACTTGAAGTCATCGACGGGAGGCCTATTGCCTCCGGACAAATCACTTCCATATGCCGCGTTCCTTTAATCATCGGATCTCATCAGGAACAAATCCCACTCTTTTGTTACCAAACTAGGGCAGTATCCCCTGGTTCTGGGAATACCTTGGCTACAACATCACGACGCTACCCTCAAATTCAAGAACAATACGGTGGCGTTCGACTCAAAATTCTGTAAGGAAAACTGCAACGCCACACCCGCCGCCGGTATTGTTCCAGGTATCAAACCCCCAACATATATGATAGGACCCGTTCCCTTCAGCCGTCTTGCCCGCCGAAAGAAACTACAAATCTGCAGTATAACACTCTACGACATCGACAAAGCTCTTCTGAAAACCCCAAAAAACGAATGGAAACAAAGGATTCCGGAACGCTATCACAATCGGCTCAATATGTTCGATGAAGCCTTTGCCCAAGATCTACCACCACGACGCCCCTACGACCACAAGATCCCCCTCAAAGAGGGAAAGGAACCACCATTCGGCCCCCTCTATGGCATGTCCAGAGATGAGCTATTGGCGCTCAGCGACTACATCCGCGAGAACCTCTCCAAGGGCTTCATCCGCGCGAGCTCATCTCCTGCTGGTGCACCGGTATTGTTTGTCAAAAGGCTGATGGGTCCTTCGCTTATGTGGACTACATGATTGAATGGTGACGGTTAAAAACCGATACCCACTACCTCTAATTCGGGAAACACTGGACCGACTATCAAAGGCTAAATGGTACACCAAATTGGACTTACGACAAGGATACAACCAGATTCGAATGGCCGAAGGGGAAGAATGGAAAACGGCATTCAGGACGCGCTATGGTCACTTTGAGTACACTGTTATGCCTTTTCGGCCTTACCAACGCCTCATGACGTTTCAACACTTCATTAACGATTGCCTCGAGAACACTCGACCAATTCTGCACTGCATACCTGGACGACATCCTAATATACAGCGACTTTCGAAGAAACATGAGCAACCCGTCGAAATAATACTGGAAGCATTACAGAAGAATGGGATCCTATTGAAGACGGAGAAGTGCGAATTCCACACGCAGCACCACATACCGGGCTGATTATCGAACCAAACGGCATCCGTATGGACCTCACAAGGTATCGGCAGTACAGGAATGGACCACTCCTAAGACGGTTAAGGACGTACAGGCCTTTCTGGGTTTCGCCAACTTCTACCGCCGCTTCATATTCGGATTTTTCAAACTCGTAGCTCCCTAACCAGGTTGACTAAAAGAATATCCCTTCATGGCCCCGGAAGCTGAGCTCGCATTCCAGTCCCTGAAAGAGGCTTTCACCACCGCACCCATCCTAATCCACTTCGACCCCGAAAAACCAATCATGGTAGAAACAGACGCATCCGACTACGTCGCCGGTGGCGTGCTCTCCCAGCACGACGAGCAAGGCAAACTCCACCCTGTCGCCTTCTTCTCCAAGAAACATACACCGGCGGAATGCAACTACGAGATATACGACAAGGAACTACTGGCTATCATCAGGTGTTTCGAGGAATGGAGGCCAGAACTGGAAGGGGCGAAGCACCCTATCGAGGTCATCTCCGACCACAAAAACCTCGAATACTTCATGTCCACCAAACAACTAAACAGGAGACAAGTGAGATGGGCCGAATACTTATCGCGCTTTAATTTCACGATCAAGTACAGACCCGGGAAGCGAGCGGAAACCGGATGTGACTAGGAGATCAGGAGATCTCCGAGGAAGGATGAAAGATTGTTGCACCAGAGTCGCACAGTCTTGAAGAGGAGAATTTGGATCCTGAGTTTGTTAGCGGGTTCTTTGTCAAATGAATCCGCTGAAAAGAACGCCCCCCTGGAAAAACTACTAAATGAAGGATATCTGGCTGACCCATTCCCACAAAGAATACTGGACCTACGGCAGACAGACACGAAGCACTGCAAGGAAATATCGCTGGCGGAATGCACTGAGGCGAACGGACGCCTACTCTATCGGGAAAGCATCTATATCCCCGACTATCCACCACTAAAGCTGGAAATCATGAAGCAATACCACGATGCCCCCTCAGCAGGACACCCGGGCAGGGAAAAAACCTTCGAACTGATCAGCAGAGACTACTACTGGCCAAATATGCGCGACTATATTGGTCAATACATCCGGAACTGCCACACCTGCCAGCGAAGTAAGCCAGCAACACATGGGAAGTTGGGAGTCCTTCGACCGCTACCCATCCCGGAACAACCCTGGAGAGAGATCTCTATGGACTTCGTCACGGGTCTGCCAGAGAGCCAGAAATACGATGCCATACTAGTAGTTGTGGACCGACTAACGAAGATCGTCGCACCATACCCTGCAACACCACCGTCAATGCAGAAGACCTAGCCAACCTCTACCTACAACATGTCTGGAAACTACACGGCCTTCCCACGCACATCACCTCCGACAGGGGCACCCAGTTCACCGCGAAGTTTTGGAAGTCTCTCTGTAAACAACTCCAGATAGAAGCGAGAATGTCGACCGCTTTTAAACGGATGGCCAAACGGAAAGAATGAACGCAGTAATGGAACAGTACCTCCAGGGATATGTGTCATACCAACAAGACGACTGGGTTAAGTGGTTGCCAATGGCGGAGTTTGCAGCAAATAACCAAGTCTCAGCCTCTACTAAAGCTACACCTTTCTTCGCCAACTATGGGTACCACCCTCGATTCACGGTAAACCTACGAAAGCCAGACAGGACCCCCCCGAGCCTGGACTCCCACAACTTTGCAGAGAGGATGAAAGAGTTACACAACCATCTACGGACGCAAATAAGGACAGCTCAGGACCAGCAGGAAAGGTCAGTTAATGCAAAGCGCATCCCCGCCCCGCGATACGAAATCGGAGATATGGTATTCGTGTCCGCAAAGAACATCCGTACAAACCGGAACTCGAGGAAGCTCGATTGGAAAAAGCTGGGACCCTTCCCCATTCAGGAGATCGTCTCCCCCTACGCCTACCGCCTGAACCTTCCCCGTTCAATGACGATGCACCCCGTTTTCCACGTCTCCCTACTTGACATCGCCGCCATCGACCCTGTACCTGGACAGAGATTAATACCACCACCACCCGTTATCGTAGACCAGGAAGAAGAGTACGAAGTTGAGGAGATCCTGGATTCAAGGCACCATGGGAAGCAAGGACTACAGTACTACGTTAAGTGGACGGGATATACCGACCCTACTTGGGAACCCGTCGATTACCACAAACACACCACCGCCGTCGAGGCCTTCCACACACGATACCCAAATAAACCGGGGCCCGAGGAGGTCAAGGCTCGTAGGAGCTCGCGCTTGAAGGGGGGGACTACTTTCATGGATGTACTAGGTTCAGAGGGCTGGAAGGATTATCACGGGTGGGGTTATGACGCGATACATGGGAAGGATGAGTCAAGATAGTTTCTACGGGTTTCTGTTACACGGAGGAGTGAGTCATAAGAGGGGTTACGCGGACGAATGAGTCAGGCTTGGCGGAGGAGTGGTGGCTATATAAGGAAGGCAACGGCGCCTACTCCTGTACTTTCTTTCTTCTCCTTTTCTCTTCACGCAACGTCTTCTGTCTTTAGTATACCAATACATTATAGTTCCTACTTAAAAACTAGTGACTATCGCTGCCTCTCCATTCCTCCACTTATATACTCCTCCCTCGGAGTATCGCCGTTGTTACCACGTACCCTGCAGACACGAAGCCCTGCCCCCTGACGCCCCCTTGAGAGTGGCTTTGGGATGGCCTTGGCAATGTTTTCCGCGGAGGGAAGGGCCTCGACTTTTTCCTGGATGGTGGCGAGGGAGCGAGCGGGCCCACTGTGAACAGGGCGGAACGGATCGTCTCTTGTGGAGTGGCGGATGACCTTCAGGGTCTGCTGGGTATCCTTTTGAAAGGAGGCCAGGTTGTCTAATAGTTGTTGGACTTGGTTGATCAGGCCGGCGAGGAGGGCGACCGTGAGTTTGTGGGCGTCGTTGGAGTTGGACTGCGTGAGCATTCTCACAGTCTCAGAGGCGATGGCATCGTGGGTGGTGCCAGGGGAGCAAATCCTGGCATCAACTAGGGGGAGGTTGAGGTCTGCTATAGCGGCCTGTAGGGGGGGGCTATTGAAGTATGACATTTTGAAGTTAAAGTTCTAAAGAGTTTTGGTGGGGTGGAGATGGTTGCCACGCTGGGTTTGGTGGTTGATTTCAAAAATCAGGGACGGAGAGGGGAAGAAGGATGCCTCACACCCATCTATATATCACATATTATATATATAAAGCGTTAGTACCAATTCGCCATTTCAGCTTCTTATCACTGAAGCTCTAAAACTCTCCATTATTATATTATTCATGGCGTATCCAAAACATAAACATACATGTATGTACCTATATGGAGCGGTAAATGTGCGAAAGGTAATTTTACCACCGGTGGTATAAGCACTGAATTTCAGTCCCTGTTCCAGTATAAATTCTCACTTTCAGTCTTTATTCTGCATTATCATTAATACCAACAGTTTCACACCGGTGGTAAAATGACCTACCACCAGTAGTGAAATTCCCCACCAGTGGATAATATATAATGTTCATATATACTAGCATTATATAGCCCCTTTTGGCTAAAAGGTCTCTGCTTTTATCCATTTTAAGGTATAAATGCTGGTATTATTTTCAGCACCGGTGGTAAAACAATTTACCCCCGTTGGTAAAATCACCTTTGACACGTTTACCGCACCATATGTGCCAATCCCAGATCAAGAGAAGGTGTTTTTATAATATATAATGCGCCTCATACTGCCAACTTGGGTAGAGCTCGTGTATTGATGCGGGGTGCGTTCTAACTTCAGCTGGAGCTGAAAGATTGTTTAAATCCGTTTATTATAAACTGATATCGTGAGCTCGAGTCTATAGCTAATCATATTATGATGACAACCGTACCTATGATCCACACAAGCCACCACATTCTGCCAATGTGCTTAGTGTGAGAGGCAGTAGACGGAGACCTTTCAACCACTTCAGCCAATTATTCCATTGGCTCCTGAAAGAAAACATTGAGGAGCGCGAGCCTCGCCTCTCTTGCTATACCATACTAAAGTGATACTAACAGGGTTTACAACTTCGCCCGGCCCCCAATTACAAGATCTCTCACACTACAGATACTTGTCCTTCCTATTAGCACGACAGGGACTTGATCTACAGGAATAGACTTGCAGAGTAGCCTTAGGTATTATCAGTTCTCGGTACCTACTCCTTGGGTGTTTTCCTTTCTTTGTCTAACTTTTCTACCGCCAGTGGCTGAAAGATTCACCCCAATTTAGTCCGTTATTACCGAGATTCTGCGGAAACCTAGCAATCCAGCGAGAGGGCGTGGGTCAGTCGATCATCAAGTCCTACAATGCACCCTACACTACACAAAAGCAAGCATCAGTAGGGCTTGGTGATGTGAGTTTTAGGGGCTGAACATCATGAACATAGCCTAGGGCATTCTACGGATGACAGAGGACTTCAGCAGAGTAGGGAGTATCGCAGCACGCATCACCGTAATCCTAGTTATCAATACACGAGCCATGGGAAAACTGCCGCTGTGGGGAACCTCGAGAGGAAATTGGCTGGGGTCAATACGTCCGGGGCATACATAATGCCCATGTATAAAAGCTTCTACTTTCCGGCCAATATCCAATATCTCTTGTGCAGAACTCATCGATAAGTCCTCATAGCTAGCCTTGAACCACGCAATAACAGACGAAAACCAAGCAAATACTTCGAAATTCTACTCCCCCTCTTCTTTCGCGCGCAACTCGTAGCCATAAACCAAAAACCAAATGTCTGGCAACGATTTCCCGCAGAAATGGGCGATTCTAGTGGGTATCAACTATTACCCCCGATCTCCAGACAGAAAGCCCGGGAACCATATTGGCATCCTAGATGGTTGTGTTAATGATATCAACAAAGTCGAGCGCTATCTCTTAGGCCCAGCCCAAGGGATGAGAAAGGAAAACATCATTAAGCTGACCTCTACCGAGCCGCCCGGTTATAAAGAAGGTGTCTTTGGAATGATGCCAGTCGAGGACCCAAAAGACTGGCCAACCTACATAAACATTAAACACGCCCTAGAAAGAATATCAAGCGATCCCGAGAAACAGAATGTCAAGGAGGGTGACCACGTCTACTTCCATTATTCCGGTCACGGTTCTAGGCTTAAGACTTCGTATAAGGAGGAAAGTTGGAAAGGTGCCGATGCCAATGACGAGTTTCTTATCCCTTCAGACTCTGAATTCACCGACATGTATCTTGATGATGTCACGCTGGGTTATCTGTTCCACGATATAGCTAGCGTGAGGAAATTGAAGTTGACTGTCGTCCTCGACTGCTGCCATTCCGGCGGCGCTACTCGTTCTCTAAAAGATGATAAAGATGATAGCAGTATATTTTACGGTGTCCCTCGTTTCACTCCTCTCGGCCCTCGCAAAATCCCTGAACTCTACAATATTCCTGCGTCGGAAATTATTCCAAGGGAGAAGTTATTCGCTGCTTGGGAGAGCCAACAAGACCGAGGGGGTCATGCACATCAGGGCGCGATAGTAAATCCAGCTGCAGCTAGTTATCAGCTATTCGCTGCCTCTCGAGCCAACGAATCTGCGTGGGAGATCAATCTGGGTACACGCAGTCAACCGATTATGGCTGGAGCTCTAACGCATTTTCTCCTCAGTGCCCTCGAAAAAAACCCAACTGCAACGCAGGGCATGCTCCTTCGAAAGCTGGATGACGATATTCAGGAATACATACAAAAGCTCAATAGGGGTTTCTACCCGGTCAATATTAAAAATGGTACCGAATACTGGGCCACCCAAGTACCTATTATGGAGGGTAATTGCGATAGTTTTTTTATCAGCGACAGGCAGGGCACTCCACAAAACATTTCTACCACAGGGCTACGAGTTCTAGCAGAAGGCAAGGTCGTACTGGCAGCTGGCGCATCACACGGTGTAACTGAAGGATCGGTCTATGCAATCTATCCATGGGACGCCACTGATCTCGCAGACTCCAGCAATACTCCTCAAGTTAGGGTCACTGGAGTATCTTCACTAAGTTCTGATGCGGTATTCCTGGATGAAAAATTAAGATTTCCAACAGGGACAACTGGTTGCCAGGCAGTTCTACTAAAACCCGCTGATACGCCGCCTGCTCCAAATATCCCAAGTGAATGTCCCCCGGAGGAATCGGCACACCTCACCCGTTTCAAGACCATTCTAGACCTAAAAAATAGTTGGTCCTGCCCATTGTTGTGTGACAGGTTAAAAATATCGGTCGAAGATAAAAGTAAGTATTCTGGCCAGCTCGTCGTCCAGATCCCCCTACCTTACCCCCGTCCTACTGCTTTCCCAGATAATTCTTCGATATTAACATGCAGCCCTGCTAGACTCCACCTACACCCTAACCCCAACCAATGGTATCTACGAGATCAAACATGATGAATGGTACAAACTTGTACTCAAAAGTGATGCTACTGTACCCATCTACGTGAGCTGCTTCAACCTTGGCACCCAGTGGGATGTTATTCAAATTTACCCACGGAACTCAATTTACGACGTCATTTACCACGGAGAGGTCCGAAAAATGCTGTTCTCGATGAGCGTAACTCCAGGACTTGATTCATCCTTAGATGTCATGAAATGTTGGTTAACAACCCGCCCACATCCCAGCTCCGAAAAAAGCGTTGTACACAGTCCAGTCAACTTTAGGACATTGGAGATGCCTAAACTTCCATTGGCTTCCGGTGGAAACCTTACCAGCGATTGGGCTAGTGATTGGATTAAAGTGGGCGATTCCAGTTCAAGTAGGTCAACAATGCCTGCGCCGGACGCCCATGAGGGGCAATGGGAAACTGTGCAGATAGTTTTCCGCACCACCTATTAGGTTCTTTTGCTTGTGAGTCCACCCATCCCCTTTCATCACCGGAAAACACTTTCTGAGCTTTCTTCCATGAACCTATAGTGGATAGGAACCTGCGAACAATGCGATAGTTACTTGTCTTTATACTCCGTCCTCTCTGTTTCTCCTCGAGGCCTCCCCAGTACACTTGGAGGCATGAGAACAAGAGTGAGTTTGGGGTCCTGTCAGAAAGTTTCTTTGTCTTTTCTCTTCTTTGGGCTTCAAAGTCGTGCAGAATTCTTACTATAAACCTAAATGATGTAACTTTGCCATCTTGCTTTCCCAATATTTCCAAGATATGCCTCAGTGAGATCACCGTTAAATACTATCAAACGTGATGAAACGTGTAGAGTATGATAACTCACCAATGACAGAGATCCCCATGCGACTAGGGCGATACAAGTTTATTTAAAATTATATATCCACACTCCCGAGCCATTCACCTATAGATCTACTAACTCGCCGTAGTTCTCTCTTTGCTCATGCTTGATCACTCGGTCATTAATCGTCACTCGCACCCTTCCATAGTACTGCGAACTTTTCTATTAATTACCTACAACCTATCTATAAAAATACCTAGCAATGTTCTCCTCTCTATCCCCCCGAATCTCCTACTTAGTTAAATTAGCCCAGGATGCCAGTAAAGTGATTTAGTCTAGTGGTCGTACTTGGCTTTAACGCCTCTACTCCTCTCCTCCCAATACCACCCCATCCTCTCCTGACTTCCCTTGACCCCTCTCCCTCACCGCCGCGCCCGCCCTGCATCTCACGGCGCCGCGCCACCTCAACACGGACTGTTGGGCAGAACACCCTCCTCATGTAAAGTCACCCACTATGACCTTATCACCTTGAACGGGACATTTCTGTCTTTTAGCATCGATATGAATTGGCTTTACCGGGGCGCTAAGGGTACAGATCAAATCAATTGGTCATTCATCTCTTCTTCTGCCTTTTGCTACTGGGTTTTCCAGCCTAACGCAAACTGAAGATCAAGGGTTAGGGTTGATTGTTCCCACATGGACCTTTTTTTATCTTCAACCACCTTTGTGGCTTTTATTTTACCCATCATGGTGTAAATAATCCCTAAGGGGAAGAGGTCAACCCAGCTAGATCCTCCCAACACTCGAGCCGCCAGTAATGTATTCCACGACACATACTTGATTGTTCATTACACGTAACCAATGACACTTCAGCCAGAAAAAAGAAACATAGGATATATTATCACGCGCAGAGTCCTCTCCACGCCCGAGATCTATCGTAAAACTACACAACACTATAAGAAAGAAGGGGGTGGGGAAAGACCTAAGCTAAACCCCATGTATGGCCGACGGTCCCCCCTCATTATACTCGACCCTCGTCAAGAATCCCTGACTGGCGCCCTGATCCACTACAAACAGCACCTTCGCCGCGACCTGCGCCCCCAAGAAGCCCACCTCCTCGAAACCCGCATCCTTCCACTCGGGGAAGTAATCGGGGGCCTTAACATACCTGATATTCGACGGGGTCTGGCTGTATCCGTGGCCGGCGCTGTGGTGGTGCTGCTGTTGCATGTATGGGTTCTGCGAAGCGTGGGTTGTTGCCGCGACAAGTAGGGGGTTGGGTTGCGAGGGGCCGCCCATGGGGTTCTGGGGGTTGGGCGTAGAGGCGCCGGTGGCCATGGGCGTGGACAGGCCTGACGGGAGCTCGGACGTGAAGATGGTGTTTGAGGAGGGGGAGATGTTATATTTGCCCTGGATGGTGGAGAGGAGGGCATCTTTGAAGCCTATGGGGGGGAGGGGTTAGTTTGGTATTGGGGCGGAGAAGATGGGGGGGAGATGTACCTCTGACTTTGGATCCGTTGCCAACGACAATAAGACTTTGCCAGAGTTCAGAGCGGGTGGAGACGTCTTCAACGCGAGACATGACACGCCAGAGATTATCGGCGATCTCATGGAGGATTCCGCATTCAGCGGCCTGGAAACGTTCGATGCCGACTTCGACCTCGCGGTACTGCTCGTCCTCACCGAGGGGTGGGAGGCCACCTGCTGCAGCTCGTCGCTCCTCTTTGCGCTTTTCTTTCTCTTTATTTCTGCGCTCGGCGTCATCTTCAGCTGGGGCGACAGGAGGGGCAGCAGGAGGGGCAGCAGGAGGGGCTGGGGCTGGGACGGTAGCAGGCGCCGCAGCAGGGACGACAGGGGCGGCAGTAGAGGCGGTAGCTGTAGTGGCGGCCTCTTGGGGTTGCGCAGTTGCAGGAGCGCCCTCAACAGGTTCAGGTGCAGTTGCGGCTGCAGGTACGGCTGCGTCTGTGGTGGGTGCTGGGGGTGCTGGAGGTTCTGTGGCAGGTACTTCAGCAGGCTTCTCCCCTTCAGTGGCTGTCGCGGGGACAGCAGTTGACGCCCCCTGCTCCGCCGTGGCTGGTACAGGTGCGGGCCCCTCGGTCTTCTCGGGGAGTGGTAGGGGCGGCGCAGTAGTAGAGACTGCCGACATAGGTTCGTTAATAATAGCCTGTCCCTCTTCGCCCGGCTTCTTCTTTTCGACCAGCCAGAAGGTATTGAGTACTCTTTCCCTATTTGGGAGTCTCCTCTCAAACTCTCCGCGTTTCTCCTTCTCCTTCTTTGCCAGAAACTCGCGGGTCTTTCCTGACGCGACGATGGCAGCAACATTGAAACTTCCTTCCTCCTCCTCGACATCAAGGTCCATGTTGTCGACGTCCACCATCTTCTTGTTCTTCTCGCCCGCCGCAATTGCCGCATTGACAGAGCCAGCTGTCGGCAGGACTGTGCCTGCGGGAAGGATCTCACATATAGGTGATCTCTTCAACTGCTCGACCTCTTCGGCCTTCATGTGCGGGAGAAGCTTCGCAAGGTGCTTCGTCATGGAGTCACCGCCCCAGCCAGAAACGGTGGTGCGGGCGCGCTCCTGCACGATGAATTCGTTGATAGGAGTGATGTCGGTCTTCTCGTAGCCAACGTCAATGACAGTGGCGGTGGAGACGCCATAGGCCCAGAGGACGGCGAGGGAAGCGTCCATGATGGCAAATCCGGGAGCTTTGAGCTTCTCGAAGACGAACTGTGTAAGGAGCTCCTTGTCGCGGTCATCGAATCCGGGAGGATAGAGCATTAGAATGGGGGTGTGGAATGTGGGGTTGATGGTTTCGTGGACATGTTGCCTTTTAGACGTGTATCAGTATCTCAATTGAATAAACAATAGAAGAGAAAAAAAAACTCACAAGAGCGCAAAGAAGCAGCCCCAATCAACGACTTTACCTTCCTTCATACACCAGACGGCTCCCTCTTCATCATCGTCATCCTCCACATATACGCCATCCTCTCCCATCTCTTCATCCTCATCCTCGTCGCCCTCCACCTCCACCTCCTCACCCTCCGCCACCACCGATACATCCGTCTTCTTCTCGGGCGACCCCTCCTTCTTCAGTACCGGTATCTCTGGTGTCGTCGCCGCCGCCACCACACCTTCATCCATACCCTCTTTTCCCGCAGCCACCTCTGTCACGGCACCATCGACCGACGTCGCTTTCGTCTCAGTACCATCGTCCATCTCCTCGTCTCCGTCGTCATCCTCGTCATCATCGCCCTCATCGTCCTCTGGAATGGACCCCATAGCAGCCTTCTGCTTCGCGATGAGGTCCTCCTTCTCACCCTCACGCGCCTCACGGATCTTTGTCGCTGTCCAGGTACCCTCCTCGATGCCGGGGAACATGCGGCTGGGTATACGGACCTTGGCGGGTGTGAACGATTCGGGAAGGCCCAGCTGCGCAAGGGTAGTTTGCGAGCCAGGATATATTATCTATAGAAGGAGCAGCAGCAGGGGTAATTGTCAGCCATTGGTGGGGGGGAAGAAGCATGGGGAGCAGGAGAGAGATTACAAGAATATGGTCATCTCGAAAGGGAGGCATTGTTGGTTAAGGGGTGAGAGCTAGTAGTGTCTTTGTCTTTTTATAGTCGTCTTTCCTTTGCCTTCAATTGGGAATCTCTCTCTCTATGTTGTGCGGATGATTGATTGAGGTTCTCGCGTTGGGAGGGGGGGAGCGTTAGCTGGTGAATGAACGGAGATGATGATGATTTGGTTTGCGCGCCTCGCGTTGGAATGGAATGCCAAGGCCGCAAGGACGCTGATGTCAGCACCCCGAGTGATATTTAGTGATGAGACATTATAATAAATAAATAATCTCAGTTCGACTGGTCGAATAAGCATAACCAGGTGAGAGAGTCTGAACTCCGTCATTGTTTATTTTTCTTTCCAAATGGCCATCAGATATATAATGTAGATACCATTTCAACTATATAGGCTAGGTAGTACTACATGTATGTACATGTATGCATGTAGTTTCCTAGTAAGAAGTATTGAGCAGCTCTCGTAACCCCAATAGAGAGCGGTCTTGAACTCAGAGAGAATGACTTCTCAACCGATCACTTAGCTAATTAGACGTAAGAATACACTAAAGTGCGTTGTGTCTATATATATACAGTTGAACGAAACGAAAAATCACATTGTTGCGGGACCCCGTAGCACATGTACCTACTATATATATATATATATAACATGCATCAAAGATCATCAACAACCCAATTTTGCTAGGAGGCTAATAGTCCCCACTTATAATATGCACTCATGATCAATCAGGCAAGAACATTGTAAATAAATGCGTTACAAACCTTTCAATCGTCTTGCTAATAGCGCTCGAGAACCCCCACCATATTACTAGATCTAGCTGAGATACATAGCTAGCAAAAGCTCATTACAGAGCATTCGGGTGAGTATTAACTATCCCAACACGCTTGATTAAGTATAGACAAGCCCCGGTAGTGCATGTAGCTGGTCAACACGCCTTCACCAAAACATAAAATCGAGAGGGCCCGGGGCTATATATATGCATGATCAACAGGGCGTTTCAAGAGCCCTGTAATAATAGTCTCATATTGATATGCGGACAGGCGGTAGAAGTATATGTAGCTATGCCTGGGCGAGAACTCCCGATAGATCTAGAGCTCTTGTGGCAAGTCCATGGGCCAAACCCACTTGCACTACTCCAGGGTACATGTAAGTACAGCTATACTGGGATATACAGAGATAAGGCGTATAGAGGTGCTAGCTACCTATATGACGTCAGGTACCGAGCCCATCGCGGGTCTTGGCTTGTATCTACATACTACATGTACTTAATCTTTACCCCCTTCATACTCTTACAATGTATCTTACTCGACAACGCAACATATCCTTTTTAGTTCCCCCGTTATATTAAGGGCGAACAAACCACCGTCCCACTCTAGAACTCCAAATCCTGATTAAGAATGGCAGAAACGACAGAAATGACAGAGCCAAGCAGACGCCTTCCACCCCTCGATCATGAAACCCGCTTAAAAGCAGCCTGAGAGGCCAATCGGAGCGCCAAAAACTACGGGCATGTCACGGAATTCACTCGCCGAGTAATGGAGCAAGTGCGGGGTTTGGTGGGGGTGGCCACAGCAGTGAGCCTGCAAACGGCAGCGGTGACGAGCCTTCTAGCAGCGGCGGCGGGTCAGCCAGCTTCTGAGCATGCTCTGGATGCAGAAGTGATGTGAGGGCCTTTTTAGCCACCCGCACATGCACCCGTTAGGAGGGAGTGAGGAGGGAAAGGTGTAGGGGGAAGAAATGCGGGAAGAAGAGTAGAAGGAGGGGGTGCTGGGGGAAGAGTAGGAGGAAGAAAAGCAGGAAGAGCGAGGCTTCTAGGCAATGAGATAATGCCACAGATAGTGTACCCACCAGAGATTATGATGGCCCGAGCTGCGTGGCAGGTCATTAGGATAAAAAGGGCCACAGGGGATTTAGTACATGTAGTTTCCATCGATTGGATTCACCACCCAACCGGCTCTCGCAACTGTTCAGCTACAGGAAAAGAACATCTCTTTTATTGCCATAATACTAAGCATCGAATGGGGTGTTGGCGCTATGTACTCGCCATGGCCCTGAAATTGTGTAAAAAGACTAGTTATTCTTTGTTGAATACACACATGGCTAGAATTATCTCTAAGATCCGTCCTCCACAGAGGCAAAATTCCTCCCGTGCTCCCTGTGCTCCGTAGCACAACGACCTTTTGCTGCATTCGAGGAAGTATAGATGTAAAGAATACCATTTAGCGTCTTCCGGTACAGAAAACCAGAATTAGCTTTCTGGTACTGGCATTTGTTGCCTGCCCTCAAGCCCGTTTCTGCTTCTATTTTCGTTTATCCTCGTCTATTTTCGTTTACCTTTTCCACTTATTTCCACTTGTTTCCATTTATCATGCATTCTCATCCATTTCCATCCATTTTCCTATCTTAATTCGGGATGGCGGGCCCGACAGTGCATGAGGGTTTAGGTGGGGGTTCCCGCTAGCACCATGGGTTGTCACTCGGAGAAGGGATCTGGCAAACCTCTGCTGCGCATGCTACCACAGGCACATGCCATTAATATAATGCGTGCAAAATTCATTTGGCAACCGCCATGCCTCAGACACCCTGGGAGGCCAGTACTCTGGCTACTAAGCATAAATTAGTACGGCAGTAGATTTTGTCCCAAAATATGGCATGTGCACGTATTAACCCAGCTCTTTAGAAAATCCCGTAATAAAGAATTGTAACGCGGCATTCTAAAGGGACATATTTCTGGGCGTGGATGCCCCGGTATGTAGTTGCGCATTCTAAGATACTTATATATCGGGAGAGCGCATATATGTAAAAGCATCACCAACCCACCTTATTCCCAGAACACCGGCCATATACGTGTGCGTACCATACAAAATAGCTAGTACACGAGTATAATCCACGGGGCTGACGAACAGGGGAACAAGAAAGATTAAAGAAGCTAGCTTGCCCCGTAGTCCGTGGCGCAAGAATCAAAGATATATTGGCACTACACTATGGGGCGGTGGATGTGTAGTGGATTCCTGTCGCGGACCTTGTACTTCCAATCTTTATAGACTGCATTTGACTTACCCCCCAGAGTTGGCCAATCAAGAAACTAAACCTCCATCCTTCTATCCTTCTAGGACGACCAAATGATGGAATTCTTCATGCTAGCTCCGATGCAGCTAAACTAACGTACTCGCCCGTTAGTCAAGTCCTGAAAGATGGGCACTTGTGTCCTGGTTGATATTATTTATCGAGCTCGCATCGGCTCTGTAATGGATTGATGGTCTTAAGCTTTGCTTCCACAGCATAGATAGACTGAATTTCAGCGTTTATAAAATTGAGTGATCTTCGCGGGTAGACCCGTCCCACCCGCGGACGGCCGCACATGGAATTCGGGATCCATAAACCCAAACCCGAGTATAAATAAACAGCCCCAACGCAGTCATCCGAGTGATATCCCGTGATGCGGAACAGACGGAATGCATGCGACATCCATCCCTACCACACATTTCCAGTCGACGACAAATCAGACGGAGGTACGCGTAATACGGGGGATGGCGGTCCTACTCGGCGCGCCGGTCCATGTAGCTATATACCCCTCTCCTCCCCGTAGCTATAGCTATCCGTCACTACATACATGTAAGTAGTAGTTATATCTAAATACAAATGTCAAACAGCACGCCAACACCCGAGCCCGACCCCGAGCCCACAGTACTAGCACCCACACCCCCCGTGAGTGCCCCGCCCGCCCGGCGGCGTAGTCCATTCACTCCCATACCGGTCGTTGAGGCGCCACCGCCAGTGTACTCTGCGGCCGCACCGACCGTGCCTTTTGTCGTGGTGGAGGACGTCCCACCACCATACTCACCGAAGCAGGATCGAAGCGCAACAGTACCAGATCAGACGAGGAGGGGTCGATTGGGGATGAAGGAGGGGACGATATGCGGGATCAAGACTGTGAACCTAGTGGCTCTGCTGGCATTGTTGGTTGTGGCGGCTGTGATTACGGGAGGGGTGTACGGGTATCAGAATCGGTGGGGACAACTAACTGTCTGAGGGCATCAAGGGAACGGGCTAGCTAACCAGGACATATTTTTCTATCTGTAGGTCCTCGTCGAGCAGCAGCAGCAGCAGCAGCAGCAGTGATGATGATGATAGTTCAGATGAGAACACGGTGTTTGCAGTTCCTGGGCCTGATTATGGGGGGATGGGACTGGTGGGGGAGAGATGATGATGATGTATTGTGAGAGAGAGATGTATACTTTGTGTGTGTATACTGATCAAGAGACTGAGCTCTCCTCTATGAATCCCGGCTGAGTGTGCACTGTCAGACATGCCAGAGTGGTAATTAATTGAGGATGTGTGTACTCACCTCTTGTTCTCTCTACTCCACGACTCTCTCTGGTAATTAAGTGTGTATGTGTGTGTGTATGTGTGTGTATACATGTAGTGTAGTCTGCGTCCCCTCTCCAATGGACTCTTACAAGTATGTACGTGTATTCTCTCTCTCTCTCTCTCTCTCTCCCCCTCTACGTCTGGTACTCTATGTACTCTGGCTATACACCTCCTATCAGTATCTAATAGACCAGCTTAGTAATACACCCCTCATCACCCCTCATCACCCCCTCCCCTCATCCCCTCCCCTCATCCCCTCCCCTCATTCCACCCCCCAATCCCCTCAACATGGGCATCCCTCACCTCTACACTCATCTCCGCCCCTATGCCCGCCCAGAGACCTTCCCTCAGACTGCCCCCACTCCCCTCTTCATCGATGGCCCCGGTCTCGCCCACCACGTCTACCAGATGGCCCTCTGCACAACGTCCCTCGCAGTACCTGCCAGTCCCTGGGATTCTGCACTCAGCTATGCCCACTTCCAGTCTGCCCTGATCCGGTACCTCGATCTTCTGACAGACGCACACCTGGACATGTATGCACTCTCTTTACTCTCTCTCCCCTCTCTCCCCCCCTCCCGAGAGATACTGACACCACGACAGCCGAAAAATCTACTTTGACGGCCACCTCCCAGCCAGTAAGATCCCCACCCGTCACTCCCGCCTCGACGACTCCCTCCGCCGTCTCAAGAACTACCACTCTCTGCATCCACACTCTCTGCGCAGCCCTGGCATCTACACCACAGCCACCACAGCCACCACAGCCTTTACCCCAAAAGCAATCTACACCCCCCGAACCACCCCCCTCTCTGCGCCCCCGTTCATCCTCGCCGCCGCCATCGAGGCCCTCTCATCCCACACCACCTACCACAGCACCGTCGCCACCGTCCCCGCCGAAGCCGAGAGCTACTGCGCCCGCGACGCCATCAACACCGCCGGTCTGGTCCTCACCGGCGACTCGGACCTCCTCCTCTTCACGGGGGCCAAACAACAAGACTGGGGCGTCGTCATGTTCCGCGACGTGACACCGACCTTCCCGGGCATCGCCGCCGTGGTCTTCCGCCCGCTGGGCATCGCAGAGGCCTTGGGCGGCGTGGACATGGCGTTCCTGGGGTACCTTGCAAGCGCGGACCCACACGCGACCCTCCCCGTGCTGCGGCAGCGAGCGCAGCGCATCGAGGAGCGAAAGCGCAGCGGCGCCGCCGTCGCCGAGTACGGTAGGGCCTGGCGCGACTTTCGCGCAGTGTACGAGCTCCCCGGCGGCCAGCCTCCGACCGCGCGCGGGGTCGAGCCGAGGATCGCGGAGCTGCTGAATTCTACTACTGCGGAGACGACGGTGTTTTTGCCGTTTGTGTGGGAGGACCCCGGGCGCGGGAGTGCCTGGGACGCTGGTAGGGGGGTCAGGGCTGCGGCGTATGCGCTGCTGGGGAGGGGGGGCGTGACCGAGGTGTGTAGGCGTGGGCAGAGGATTGCGGATGCCTTTGTGCATGCGCGGGACGCGGAGGGGGCGCTGCGGAGGGTGCGCGACGGCCAGGGCGAGTGGTGGGTGAGGATGATAGTGGAGGACATTGTGAGCGTGTTTGAGGAGCGCGGGCAGGCACTACCGGAGAGGAGTCTTCTCGAGGCCACGGCATCCATGCTCTCCGCCCCACCGGAAATTCAAGCAGCACCGCCCCCAACGAGATGGACGTGGGAAAAGGTTCACGTCTTTGCCATGACGCAGGCAGCGTGGTACTCCTTGCTGGTACTGAAGGAAGTCTTGACAGCCACGGGGAACAGCGCCTGCAGGGACAGATTCGACTGCTTCCCCCGCGTGGCCGGATGCATAGACGGCCGCCGGTTTCTGGACGGACCAGCACTAGCTGGTGGGCGGGAGAGGGACCTGGTTGGCAATGTGGTGGCGGCATATCACGCCCGTGTTTGGAGCGCAGACGACGAGGACCCGGACGCGGGAAACGGGAACGGGAAACGGGCAAGTGGAAAGAGCGAGGAGGCGAAGAAAAAGAAGAAACGGAGCAAGGGGAAGAAGAAGCAGGGCTCGGGTGGGGTAGTGGATGGCGGGAATATCTTTACCGTTTTGGCAGACTAATTGACTGTATGTTCTAGCACCAGCATCCCAATTCGATTTCGATCATTTACAAATGGTCCTGCAACACGCCTAGACCAGCCGCATAGGCTTGGGCTATCCAAAGTGCTAAAAAGAGAAAAAAGTGCTCCAGCTGGGGCTTGAACACAAGTCCCCCTCAATATGATTTTTTACACTAACGGAGCTTGTCTATGAGCGGTTGATAACGTGAGTATGGGGGCTTGACCCTTGAGAGTATGCTGACCAGCTGCACTGACTGAGCTTTTTTGCGTCTGTATACCAAAGTGGAAGCAATGTGGAGGGGCTTGAAGGGAGTGCAGCTTTAGGACCAGGACGTCAGAGAAGCCTACTCCCAGGCCTTTGTCATTTGTTCCGCACGAGATTGGAGGGCAGGAAGCGTGGGGATTATGAAGCGTGCCATCTGGGTCAGACAACATCCAAGATCTGAAAGACGTAACGGTGAGTCCCTGGACATGGAAAGAATCCCGATCCGTCAGGGGCTTGCCAGCGGCGTGGAGCATGGAGTGTTGACCGGCGAGGTAATGTGTCTGATCTGCGGGTGTCCGGATCCGCCGTTATTGGAGCGCTGCTGGTGCCTAGCTATAGGGACTACCGGGTGCGCAGACGGGTATTGGTGCTGTCCTCGGCCTGGAGCTAGGCGCTATGGTTGGAGAAGTGCAAGCGGGGTGGTGAGTACCACAAAGACCTGGTAGGAAGGCGCGAGTGATGGTTTGTGATCCGGTGTCTGCCTTTCTCTCATGGTCAGTCAGAAATGATGACCGGTGGGGGGTGGTGCATGAGCTGGTTGAGTGCATAAACCCGCATGACCACACATCGATGAGAACGAGAAGCCCGCCGCCGTGCCTTGTTATATCCTTCCGAGCATGTATACTAGACTTGGTCATGTAAATAAATTCCATACTATTACCCTTCCTTTCTGTGCGTCCGAGCTGTGTAGGGTGTAAACTTCAGGTATAAGTGGATACATACAAAGCGAGGTAGAGGGCCCCTGTTTTGTATCGTCCACATTTAAGTAATTACAGGTCCCTACATGTAATGTAAAACGAAGTCCATGTCATTAGGCGTAAAGAAATAGGAATCTCCCGTATATAGTCTCATGGACTGATGCATACATATATGTGCACGGGGAACTCTGCATGCCCTCTTGCCCTCAGCCTAGGACTAACAAGACTTGTCAACATGCCATCTACGGGCAGTACTCTGGTGTTTGGGCCAAGTATTATACATACGTCTGTAGCAATGCTCACAAAACCGTGTCTTTGGGACTGAGATTGGAGTGTGAAGGTTACATGTAGCGTGGCTAAATGTAAGTATACAATATACGATACGCCGTGTATGTGTGAGGCATACATACAATGCACGCAACTACAACAGCGCCCGCCATTTCCTTATCCCTACTCAATACACCAAACTTTGGGGATAGGTGCATGCATCTCCATCCTGCCTGATATTCTCTCTCAGTCATGATCATCAGACTCATGTTATCATCTAATGGCACAACCACGCACACACATATATATCCAACGCCTCAAGGCTCTTCAATCGTCCCTTCCAGGCCAACCATGGCTCTCCCAGTCAGCATTGGCGATGCGATGCTTTGTTCCGGGGTCATTTTTGATCTCTGCAGAGGCTGCCGCAAGTTCCCCTCCGACCATCATCGACTAGTGAGTGATATGATTAGTCTGAAGGCACAACTAGATGAGTTTGTCGAGTTAAGTAGCAATGCCTCATATGCACCATTGAGCGCACCCAGATCCCAAAAACAACTCCAAGAGTGTAGAAGGATTCACGAGCCTCTCGAAAGACTCCTCGACAAATACACTCCCCCCAAGGAACATCAAGCAAACAAAACCGGTCACTGTGACGGCGAAGTGGGCAGTGCTCAGACGAAGATCGGCCATGGGTTTGCTTGAGGGGCTCAACGCCAACATCAAACCACTGAAAGAAACTAGGGAAATCTGCTCAAGGTGAGTCGAAGACTTTGATATGTGGTTGTTTAGATGGTGGCGCCCCATCTATCAGCCATGGGCCTTTTAGGGGGACCTCTGCAGAAGATAACCATGCTCTCAGACGGATCGAGATAATCCCCAGGGACTCATTTGCTCGACCGCCCGGCTACCAATTCATCACTTTTACTGATGCGCTAGGCAATCATATGCCGCTCCCTTTTAAATGGTGCTGTAATTGGGAGGTAATTGATACTCTTTAACACTCATAATCCAGAGTGAGCTTATAAATAACTGTTTTTCTTTGAGATCCTAAGAGGCGGCTACTAAGGCTTGAAAAATAGACCTTCCACGGCCATCTAAAGCTCGCTTTTAACTCCTCAAACTTTCCCGGCAAAAGATTGGTGAATGATGGAAGATACGAAATCTCCGAAGAAAGGACACAACCACCAGTCCGGGGATGGAAATAGCAATGACAGTGCTGTTGCATGAGTTGGCAGAGGGCCAAAGATCCCCTTTCTAGGATAATTGGGGTCGAAGGTTCAATAGTGCGGGTCGAAATCTGTGGTTAGTAACGCCCCCAATAGTAAATCTCTCACTGATAGACTTTGGTCAGAATTTATTTGACCCACATGACTCGGAATAAAGCTTTCAATATAGTGAATGGTTCAGTGTGGCCCCAGTCGAATTTATACAAATAGGGATTATCGATAAGACCGTAAAATCTTCAATCTCTCGAAACCTGTCCGAAAAAGATCTGTCTTTCCTGGAGCACGCTGGATGATAATGACTTCCACCATATAAAGGAGTTCACTCGCTTCAATCTCATCTTCTATGCAAACACCTTAGTGTAAGTGTTTTACTTTGCAATTGTGGTGGCGCGTTGGACTAAATCTATTTACTTTTTGGAGTAGCGGGTGAGCTCTCTTCGTGGAACTTCCGAAGCGGATGCTGATTGGAAATTTGGCAGTGAGCGGATGAGTCAGGCCTATCAGAAAAATAGTTTTCTGTCTACGACACGGAAGATGCACGAAAGTAAGTCTTTTAATTCAATAGGACTTGAAAACGAAGTGTTGACCGACTTTAACTCATTAGTACTTGTCTCAGATCGTAGGTTTTTCTCCTTTCCCATACTACAGAGTATATATAGATCACTGATAGAGTTTTCATATAATTCTAGTAAGGTAAGCTTCATAATTTTTTAATAATAAAAGTGCTTGGTCTAGAGCAAAGGTTCTGACGTGACGTGTCGATATTGTCAAGGCCAACTATTGAGCGCTGGTGGCAAGACACATTAAAAAAGAGTCTCCACACCCTGCGGAAAAATATGACCGGAACCGTCGACCCACGGATTTCCATAAGTTCAAACCAGACCCACCCCGAGTTGGCTGAGAGGCAGAGTGCTCCGACTAATGTCCTCTTGTGCGCGTGATAGCCACTCGTGCCTTCCACAAAGACGATTATTTCAATACGTATGGCATTTCCATATCATTATCTGGTGTACTAACTTTGGATTTTGTTCTACTAGCCTTTATCTCTGTAGCTTGACACCGATCTTGTATAAGTTATTTATACAAAACCACGAAAGTTGTTCCGATAGCGGTATATCTTTGGTACGGATAGTTATACGTTAATTTACATACTCGGAAGTGTAGCTAGTTCCATAAGATCTTCAACCTCATCAGCCTCCAGCTGGTTAGTATCTTGGGAAAATTTGACGCCGAGGATAGATGACGCTTTTTTTAAACGATTCACTTTCTTAGACCATTTGGTGATAATGGCCTCGTAGCTACCCCTCCTCTTTTTGCCAACAGCGTTGCACACCGACATACAGGCATCCATATTTGATTTCATGACACTATACTCGTACCTAATATCTTTGCCCAGACCGGCACGGCAGGTTTTGGTACATCCCTCGTTTTCAAATCTCTCCAAGTCTTCGACAGACTTACTCCATCTCCTTAACGGAACGCCAAGCTCCAATTCAAGTTCACTGAAATTCCCCATAAGTCGTCGCCGCCGCTAGCGATAGCGGCTAACGAGGTCGGCCCGTAATGTTTCATCCTGTAAATTGTAGAGAATATAGATCTCATATATCAGATATTCTCTGTGTTGGTAGCTGGTAATAAAGTAAACTTAAATATATAGATGCTACGAAGCAAAGAGCGAGAGAAAGCGCACATTTATAGACAGGATAGTTTAGAGCTTGGAGTAGTTTTCATTATAAAAGATCTCTTGACACCTCTGCTTTAAGGTGAATTCGTAGAATAGAAACCTTATTCATGTAATGTTTTGCTAAATTAACTAACGTCAGTTGATAGAGTTGTCAGACTGCGCCTGCAAGGGAAGAGTTCCTCTCGCTGAAGTTGATCACCCACCCGGGTCATAATACCAGTCAATAAAAGCAACGATTCTATTGATGTTTATAGCCCTTGTGAAATAGGAAGCCACTGGCGTTACATCAGTGAAATCGGGGTTATAAATACCTACATCGGATCGGCAAGAGAGATGACGCCAAGTGCGAATGCGGGAGCGAAGTTCAGGACGTCGAACATATCATGACGAAATGTGAATACACACGGAGCGAAAGCCCCCCCCCGGAGGAAAATAAATTGGAACACCTATTATGGAGCGCGAAGGGGGTGGAAAAGAGCTTGAAAATATGGAAAGCATGGATGAAAATGAAGCATGAGAAGGGAGAGAGGAAGGAAGACGCGGAGGAGGAGGAAAGGGAAATGCAGTATGGGTGGAGAGCTGGAAAGGGAGATTGAATAGAGCTGGAATTTGGGGAGACGCTTGCCCAGTGAATGATGAGGCTCGAGATGGCGAGCGCGCTGGGTTGGCTAGTGTTGAGGAGGATAAGAAGATGTTTTCTATTTTTCTTTTGTTTTTGCTTTGGCTTGTGTTTTGTTTTGCTGTGTGTGATTGACGGGGAGGAAGATCTTACCCTGCCTCCGGAGAGTGGGAGGTTGAAACCAGTTTGCATCACAATATATCACTCGAGTCATGTGGGTTAGGGTTCGGTTGAACGGCAGGTAAAAAAAAGCGATTAACCGACATGTAGTTATCCAGTTAAAACCTCAACCAATATAGGAAGAAGATATCTCATAGACCTATTTCACTTGGCTCCTTATAAAAGCTTGTATTGAAGCCCTGAACTTTGCCCCTCGTCTTAGCACGCGAGATAACCAATAGTCTGATTTCCTTTCCTTTCCTTCTTTTTTTTTTCTTTTTTGTTTAATTCATTCCATTTTCTTTCCGTCAATTCTATGTCCTAGAGATTCTGTAAGCACACTACATCAAATCTCCCCCCAGCTTACGCACAACTTCTAGAGGATGCTTGAAGGTCCTATATTGTGACGATTTCTCGACCCCACAGGAAGGTAAAACTCCGCCGGTGGTGCTCAACAATTCAAATGTGCATAAAGATGATCCACTTATCTAAATATCTTTGTCCCTCTCGGTAGTTTCAGGGCTTTCCAGCCAGCTGACAGCTTTCCAGAGCGAAAAGTGAGCTCCACAAACCAGCAGCACCACATCTTAGTAAGGTTCCTTTAGCCATGAGTGAGACATCCCCATCCTGGCCTGTAAGTACATGTCCCTGGAAGAACAGAGGCCTCTCGCTATCCCCTGGCCATAACAGCCAACATTCTAGTCCATTTGGACCAATATTCCCTCCCTGCTTTTTCTCCAGAGGTTCGTCAAGCTCGTGCCACAAAAGGTTGAGTGCACAGGGACGTTAGGGAGAAGCCTCGTTTTATTCGAGTCATATGAAGGATTTCTCCAAATCTGTGCGGCGCCCCATAACAAGAGCAAGCTTGGAACTGACTGCTGTTCCAAAACCGCCGACAACCTGCGTCTGCCCAAGGAGAAACGGGCGGCAAGGATCCAGGAGCGAGGCTACCCGAGATCCCATCCTATCTCTCACTACTTCTTGCCTTATACCTAAAGGTATATATTTACCGTCTTCATTCTATTTAAAGAATAAGCAGACTTCCCCCCCCCCCCCCCTTTATCACCTTGATCCCGGGACTAACCCTCACCTTGTATCATTATAACCTAGATCTAAGGGTACCACCTTTCCGTCCGTATCCCGTCGTTATAACAGGACGCACCTGTATTTTCTTTGAAAATTAATTAATCGAGCTCCCCAGTGTGAGTCTGCCGATGATCTTTATCGAAGCCTGAGCTTGACTAAGGAGCCAAATAGTTGGGGTTAGCTTGAGAGCCAATTAAAGAGCTTAAGACTTGTGTGTAGTTAATTAGAGAGGGGACCCCACCCTCGCTTGAGGCGGTCGGTTGGAAAATGAAGGTTCTCACATGCGGGATTAGGAGGAATCGTGATCATATGAAGTGTCGTGAGATGAGTAACATAATAGGAGGCCTACTTATACACAGTGAGTACTAAGAAAGGCTAGAGATATACTATTTTACTACATGTAGGTTTCCGATTTCATAATATTTCACTTACATAGTCACCCGGCTTAGAGCAACTACATGTAGCCTATTGACGGGAATAGCATAGCTAACGAATCCACAGTCCTTTTTGGTATTGTAGGCCTAGGTTGCATCGACTACATGTATATTCGCCATATTGTTCTTCAACTTCACACATTATACACCTACGTACCTGTTTCCTGGTCAGTGAAAGGATATCCGAAAAAGCTGCCGATCAGGAATCTATGTTGATTTTTAACGCGGGCTCGAGCGCTCGTTCAGAAATCAAAATATCTATAATTTTGTGCTTTTCTTACGACTCGTACTCGATCGATCTAGAGGCTTTGAAAGTTCACATTCACATATTCTAACTGCAGTTTATATATGTACACAAGATCAACTTCCGATCAGCCGGGACCATGTGGGGGCATGCGTTTCTAGAATATCAAGGATATAAGGTAGATAGAAAGTGAGCTTAGCTAGAAATACATCCCACTAATCATATACATATGTGACTTCTTTTAACCACATGTACTTCCCCTTATGAAATGATCACGAGTGATGTCGTTAACCACCGTGATGACTCGCTATATATAGCTAGAATTCCTTACTCTTGTTGTGTTTGAGCCATGGGTGGTGAACTGTGACAATTGGTATGTCTTAAAACAGACCGTAATGTATTGCCCACCCACCATAAATGGAATTGCCATTTGGGGACAAAAGAGCTTTTTTCTTCGCCCTTTTCGATTATGTGCCATATTCCCAGAGATAAGTCATGCCCCAAGAGAAGAGCCCAAAGTTTTTTCTCTATTAACTGACCCAACATGAGTCCAAGTAGGTCCACAACCTTCCAGCTTCGTTTAGGTCATCTACCCGCATACACTCTACCTAACCGAGAAACCTCCAGATCCCCGCGCGCTGCAACCATGTCGTATCGCTGGAGGTTGGGGTGCCGATACAGAAAGATTTGATATATATTCTTGAGTCAACTCACCAAGTTCACAAGACCGACGAGCTAGGATGTCGCCCCAACTTCCCATGCAGAAACCCTAATAAAGTCGACAAAATATGATCTAGTCATCTGGTGTAAGTCACCTGGTGTAAGTCATATGAAAAATCCTTAAACATGTCTCGAACAATGCAATACATACCTAGGTCTTTCAGCCACCGTACAGTCAGTATTACAGAATTACCAATCAGTAGGTACTATTTTTTTTAATTCCACGCTTAGTCGGGTCACACACCTCGCCAAGAAAGGGGCATCGATACTCCTCACCGACCAAACCCGGAGTAAAGGTGCCTAACACCTTGCCAAGAAAGGGGCACCATGAGAAATTAGTAAAAAACCACATTTTTCCTTCATCAAACCTGGGTTCGGCATTATGCCAATACCAGGATACTGCCAGAACGCAACCAAAAACCCACCCCCACCCACATCTCAGCGATCGACTCTCCACCGCATAACCTTACAAGATTTCCCGATTCTTAAGAACTCTGATTTGCATACCAAGAGTCTCGGGGGCCCAGCCCGTAAGCTCTTCCAAGGCCAGCTATTCCAAACAGGGTATCATGACTAGCAGCACAGTCAAGCCCTTGGCGTGGTAGAGTAGTGAAATGATCAACAGCGCCTGAATTTCCCCCCGCCGATGCAAAGCCAATGGAGCTTCAGGAAATGATGCCCATGGCTGCGGTGCCTTCCGCAAGCTCCCGGACGAGAGGGGTGTGGCGTTCGGGTGGCTTCTCCAGCCATTTAGAGGACTCCATCTTGCTGCTGTTGCGCCAAGGACATGGCCTTAAAGTGGTAATTTGTCGTCCGGTCCCCCATGATCAAGTTTTAGGGGAGGATATGTGGCCGTTCTAGGATCTGTCGCTTTTCTATTGTTGTTGTTATTATCATGCATGCCGAGTGAGTGGCCGTGAAGAATGCTGTCTTAGTTATGCATGCTAATATGTATGAATTTATGCTTTTACTACATGTAGTAGAGTGCAGCGTGGGTCAGTACTCTCCGCGCCGGCAGAACGGGTGCCTCATGGCAAATTACATGTACTCTATATCATCCATATATTATTATCCCTTAGTCAATCTGGCGATACTGCCCACCGTCTAGTAGAGAGTCTACTCGTGAGATCATGCAATTGATTGATAAGACAGATAAAAGGCATCAATTAGCAAAAATTAACACTAGTGACCTCAACTTTGTAGCATTTTCACCATACGAAGGGATAAACTCGCCTCTAAAGACTACAATCCCCTTTCCCCTAGGTCCTACCAGAGCTCAGGCTGGAAAGTCCCGACAACCAACATTCCCGGTGTTCTGGAAAGTACCGTATGCTGAAACAGGGCGGCAGAGCGCCAGATTGTGCAGGAGTTTGATTCGCAGAGAGGGAACATTATTCGCAACCAGGCGTTTTTGAGACCCCTCTCTCCCCTGTCTCTAGTGGTTGGAAAGATCGTGGGAGAAGGGCTCCTGGAGATCGATTGTGTTAGCGGATCTCTCTTGATCCCGCCATAAGTGCACTTTTAAGAGCCTCATTAAGTTGAATCAAAACCTCTGATATCGTATGTGACCTCTAAGCACAGTTTGATTGGAACATCACTCTCCAGGATAGTTAGAAAACGCCTCTGATCAAATATGTACCTCCGCTCCGTTCCAGCACGTGTTCCTCACCAATGCGCGGTACTGCGAAACCTAGAGCCCTGAGTATAAACTATCCCGGCCGATGCTGACGCGGCCGCTGTTGAACCCTGAGCCGGCGCCGAGGGTTTTTTCCTTTGCCCGGTACTGCATGCCGATAGTTTGTTTCAACGTCAACGCCGCCGAGTTGATCAGTGGTACGTACATGACTTGGCGATATATATATAAATGGAGATAAAGGTCTCCACTCGCTAGCACAAAGGATATAGAGGGGCATATAGTCGTATGTTAATTTTGAGGGAATTAATATCGATACGAGTATCTTAATCTAACGTGCTGAATTGGTACATGGTCCCGGAAAATACTCCTGAGTTAGGCACTGCATGCAAGTTATATACAATCTACATGTGCATATGTTCATATATAAACTCTACTAGGTTCAAAATCAGAGGATGAACCATACCACAATAGTAGTGCTTTCAGCCATATGTTTTGCGGGCTCAGAGTGGTTCCTGTCCCCTTTAGATGGGTGTTAATATTTAAATCTCTGCCTATGAAGGGTATAGTATAACAATCCAGTATCTAACCGGACCAGTGCTATATACTCTTCTGTGTGATTATGACTGGATAGGATAACGAGTATCCATTGGTGCTGAGTATCCAATCACTTGTAGACTTCTGTAAAGTATGAACCCCAGACTTCTCCCAGGCCAGCACAGTCCACCAGGCACGCCAATAATCCACTCAAGACCCCATCTAATCATCTTCACGTCACAAACCGTCACTCACCCTACTCACAACAAATCCCCTCACCTCCGCGACTCTCCCCACAAATCACTATAAATTTCCCGGCGGAGAGGTGCCCGAGCTCAATCTCAGCCGTTGGAGCCTTGGCCCGCAGCTGCAGCGATATCAACTCCCCATGTCACCACCCCCATGCCATCCCTTCACTTCGGTGTGTGGCATAGATGCCTGCACCCACGCCCCGGGTTCCCGACGACCTCGGCTACCCTGTAACCATCTTTTCATTCAATTGGCCCATGCCGATGCCGAGACGACTACCACTTCTCCACCCATAGATAGGCATGCCGAGCCCATATTTTAAACCCCACCCAAACCCAGGAAGGGCCACGGCGCTAGACATGGAAATCCCTACTTGTCACCTGGAAGTTACCGTGGGTCTGTCTGCCTCTGCCCAGCTGCGATGACCCCAGACTCTTCTGCCTCGGCTACGTTACACCATGATCCCGTGAATTTCCGCTGGCTGGTTCTTGGCGGGTGAGCGTTGTATTTATTTGGGCCCTGGGAGTCTTGGGGGTCTTGGAGGGGAGTTGATCGAGGAACATCTTTTTTTTTATATGCGTGCCAAGAAGGGCGATATAACGTAGGGGTTTTGTGGGGGATACATGTGTATGTAGCGTATTGTTGGTATGACGGGGTTGGATTCTCGGCTCAATGGAGATTTGGTGGGGAATTGCCAAACTACATGTAATTGAGCGGATGCGGTCAGTTTAAACATGGAAGATCCCTCTTTCGAGGGATGTGAAACGGTTTCCGCTTACATGCATGCAAAAAAGCCTTATTCCTACTTCACCCCGGCCTGCCTGCCTGTTTAGCCATCATTACGAGAACAGATATCAACCCCAAGCCCGAGGTCATACATATCAAAGGAATAATTGGTGGAACTTCGAGTAAAGTATGTAATATAGACCTGTAAATATATATACCCAACTATATATATATAAAGAAATATAATAAGGAGTGAAAAAAAAGACAAAAGGGCATAGAAAATTTAAGTCTAGGTATGCATAATGTCGGTGGTATCCCCAAAACAATCGCAAAAACACGCGCAAAAAACATGAAAAAAGAAAAAGAAATCAAAAAGCCAAAAATGCGCCTCCCCAGTCCCGATCCCCCGCCCCAATTCCCCCGAGATTCTCACACATACTGTACGTTAAACTTAACATATATCATACACCTCCCATCCCGTCCCTTTCTTGCTATGCGTCTCAACTCACCCCGTGCCTTTTTATTTTACATTCACCCCCACAAAAGAAAAAGAAGCAAGACCAAAAGAAATGTAAACTCTAACTTTTTTTATTACTATCGAAGTGGACGTGTCGACCTTTTAGATTGGGCCGCAGGAGTCTTCGATAATGTTCTCTCTGTTTCTCAGCTCGTTTTGGGTAAATCTGGAGTTGAACCTCATGATCTTCTTCATCTTCTTGTACTGCTCGGTCGAGAGATCCAATGCCTGGTCAACAACGAACCAGTTGATATCCTCCGTGCACGGCGGGGTAGTGAGGGAGCCCTTGTAGTGGTAGACCGTTGCTTTCGAGACAGTCTTTGTGATTGATCTATATCGATTACATGTTAGCCTGAACCCCCGCAAAAAAGAAAAGAAAAGAAAAACGCCAAAAGCCCAAAAGAAAAACGTACTCAAGGTGAATGTTCGCAGTTCCCTCGTCTCCCTTTTCCTCCAACTCGCCCAATCCCGCCTGAATGCCAGCCAAAAAGCGGTCCCCGTAACCCCTGGTCACATCAAAGAACACACCCACGACGGCCAAAGACTTATCCTGGGGGTTCTGGTGCACAAAGTGAACCTCGAGCGGAAAGTGCTCTTTGTTCAGTCTGTGCTCACTGGGTGTGTGAAAGTGGAACTGCAGCAACTGGTACTGCTTTCCGCCGAGAGTCGCAGTAAAGTTCGCTCCGCTCGGGGGCGTGTACTGAAGGGTGTGCCCATTGTTCTCTGACGTGAAACGTCCCTGTGGGGGGTATGAGAGCTTTGTGTTAAGAGCAGTTGGAATGTCAGATTTTGTGTCGACGTTGATGGGGGATTGAGTCCTGCCCTGAGCGCAGGCGCCATTAGTGGTAGTATTAAGGTGATGCCAGACGAGGGGACCGCCAGAGCCCTCGTAGGTAAAGCTATATTCAGCAGCGCGAGGGTAGATACAGGCAGAGGTGAGAGAGGTGAGGGAGGTAAGGAGGAGGATTGAGAACTTCATTATGATGGTTAAGAAGTTGTTGGTTGGAGGTACTCCTAGGGCCTTAGTCGAGGATATTTATTGTTTAAGATCAAGAAGTAGACTCGAGGGTGATATAGTAGATATTGTGGAAGTGCACAAGTGATGGTGAGATCAAAATAGCCGGTTTGTGTATAGACTGATTGTTTGTATTAATGATCACTATGAGGGGGGGGGGGTGTCCATCCCTATTTAAAAAGATTTTTGTCTCTGATAGGAGCCTCATTGCATTGCCGCGAGGATTAGATGGAGGGGTGCTACCGGAAAGATTAGATGTAAGGCATCGTCATGTTAGACTTAGCCACAAGAAAAGTGCTCAATTTCCCATCTCTTTTTCTTGGATGGTTGCTAAGTTGCACGTTAGTAGTGCATCACAATATTCCTCAGGGGGAGGAATTAAAGAGCTAGCTAGAGGTAAACCACATTCACTTCCTTCCCCTGCTAGAGTCGCCGATCGGTAGCCACTGATATATTTAACTACATGTAATGAAGAAGTATCTGCTCGCTTCCTTTTGAATACCCCACCCGTTTTTTTTTTTTTTTTTTTTTTTTTGATTTTCCTTTTTTTTTTTGAGGGGGGAGGGATGCTATTAGTCCCGAATAATTATCTTCACCTGTCATTAATTATCCACCCCAGATTCCTACGAATAGTAACAGCCAGTCATGTTCAAGAAAAAACCTTTAACAGAGCAATTAGGTTGGTAAATCTCATGTATGCACGGAATCCAAGACCCCACTCCAGCTGCTATCAACTGCACGAGGCTACTTCCAAGACATGTATTGAAATGAGACCTTTTCATCGCCAACGCCTTTACCATATGGGCAACCGAAAAATTGAAAATCACTGCACTATTCGCATGCTGTCAAGATGTTAGTCAGTTAATCATTCATATCATTTGTGCGAAATCGACTCCCCACCGCCCATCGTGAGATCTATTGATTTGCCTCACCCGCCGAGCGAGTTTCATTTGCCGCATTTTGCCCCCCCCCCCCACCCCTCCCCCTTCCCCCATAAAATTCTTAACTTGATGGCCGAGTGATGCCCCCCCGCGGCCATTGCTTTTTCTTGATTGTATGCCTTCTCCGGTCTCGCGGTGGGGCACCCTTTTCCCTACGGAAATGCACGGAAACGTACTTCCCCCAGCCAGTAAGCAATTGCGGTCAGAACAAAGTTGTCTCACCCGCGGTCAGTCGAACCTAGGTTGGCGGCGGGCGTCTCCCCGTGTTCACAAACCCTGTGGTAATTGTTTTGTTATTATTACTTTTTCTCCTGAATATCTCTGAATATCGCCGTCGCATCGCATGAAGTATTCTCGCGGCTGGTCTTGTGGCTTCTCTAGACGCGGTGAAAGAGAGCTATTTCGTCCGAACTTTGAGAGGGTGTATACTAACGTACTGGTCATGTAAACGGTTGTGTTCGTTGTAATATGTGCTGTGCCCTGTTATCCACTGTCAGTCATCCAGGCATTCTCCCCCAAATCAGCCAAAGAGCTCGAAGGGCGCTTGCGATGCGATATTCGCTATCTTGGATCAAATTGGGACAAACTACGAACATCTCGCCGGCCAAGACGTTGGCCTTTATATGTACTTCCAGGTGATAGAAAGTGGCATGATTTCATTTTGATTATCTACCCCCCTGGGCCCTTTTTTACTACATTCCCAATAGATGAGATGATCAAGGAATGAGGAAGAGTATACTTACCATGTAGTATAACGATTTCTTAATTTGCCCTGCCCACTGATCACGAATTCGCCCCCTCCCCTTCCCCTCTCATATCGCGTGCACTGGTTCATCCGCGTATTTTTTTATTTATTTTTTTTGCTTCTTCGCCGGTGGGCGCCCGGAGATGGTCAACATGACTGGTCAGCTATAGGGTAAATAAGCACCTACTTAGGGCAACAGGGCCTTGAATGTTTTTTTTTTCTTTTCTTTTTTCTTCCTGAGGTTGTTATGGATGGAGATCTAGATCGATCTGATCATGACCTGGGAGGCTCTCCTTTAATTACCTAACCAGTGTAGCGCGCCAGTAAATGTAAAGCTGTTGTTATTGAGATTCCTCTTGACCATTGACATACAAAATCAACCTTCTCATAGATTCATATCCTCTCTCTTGGCCAGTGAAGTTGAACGCTCCTCTTGGCCGTTGCTACTCTTTGCCCGTCTAAGTCAAGTTTCATGCAACTCACCGCCCCTTTGACGTTTCGGTTAAGGATGCGCCAAGGTGTCTATGCGCGACAAGCATTTTTTTTGATAAAACATGCGTGCCAGTCACCCGGGTAAATCTAGGAATAAATAGAGAAGTGTCTAAGACCACGGTGTGCAGGGAGGATACAATATGTAGTTTTATCTGTGAACATGAAGAAATTAAACGTTTTTTTTTATGTGGAGAGGGGGCTATCTGAAAATTATAAAATTATGAATACACATATATATCGTGACATTACCGACACAGCTTATATAACTGTGCCACACGGGGCAGCAGGCACAGACAAGGTTGGTTGGTTATTGAGAGGCTGAAACTATCGTGAGCCCCCTCTCCCTTCTCCCTCTCCCCCCACGGCCACGAGCATAGGCACATTATTGTTATAGGTAAGTGAGTACCTACATGTAACCTCCTGAGTGTTCTCGTTACCTACATGCTCTTACACACCGTGCAGTCTACACATTTATCAGCAAGTAAAAATAAACAGCACAACGACATAATCACGTCCCCCCCCCTCCCCCTCTCTCAAAATCAACATACCTACTTACCTGTACCTGGACGCATGAGCTGCCTAAGGGCAATAACTAATTGCACTTCCTGACGGATCTAGCTGTCCCGAGCACAGACCGATACTACGAGATGGGCTATGTATTCGGGTTCCGACCGGTGCGATTCGATCCGACCCCGGGGGGCTCGCCGATTTCATGGAGGAGGTTTATGGACGAATCAGGAGAGGATCTCCTTTTCTGCATAGGGTACATACATGTATGTACCTCGCCTTCACATATTGACAGGTATCATTGCCCAAACGTTATTCTGTGCTACGTCTTCTAGAAATATCAATACGATATATATTATTATTAATCGGAACAAATCGGTGCTGATTATCCTGTTCTTGAAGGTTTTTGTTTATGGCCGCGCGTGTGGACCCAGGATATAGAGTAGATTCGTTGCGCCCCCCCCCCCCCCCCAAGCGCTTCATGCAGTATCACTCGTCCAGGGCCCTGAACTTTCACCGTATTCGTATGATTGATTGGTTGGGGGTTCGTACATGCGTACCGTATCCGTATTTCCAGTGGGCACAATAGGCACCAAGGGGAGAAACACGCGTTTTCATAACGAAGGATCTTTCCCCGCCACAAGACTCGGCCTTTATAACTCCCAGTTCGGAAATTCGCTCATAATTTGTGAGATGGTGGTCATCGACTCTGGCATATGCAAAGGTTCCCCTCAAGTCTATAGTGCATCCTGATATATGTTATCTGGCTATGTTTTTAACACCAAGCGAGGCGAAACGGTCTTTAACGCACATGCTCCGTCGTTATGTTCACGGGAACAAAATTCATCCAGTCATTGATCTTAACTTTGACGCACCAAGACTCGATTACCCGCACCTAATACCGTAGAAACTCTCCAATTTGATTTATTCCGTTCAGGCATACTACTTAAGCTATTAACTAGGGGGCAGAGATGAGCCTCATATATTTCGCGAATTCCTGCGGTTGTGGGTGACGCTTGCACCCTACGCAGAGCAGTGCGCACCACCGTGCACTTCTATTCACTCAATCCCAGACCTCCCCCCCGAGAAAAACTAGGTTGTTAACTTGCGTGATTTAACACCCCCTCAAAGTGTCTCAGGGGCCCAAAATCTACGCGAACACTAGTAAGACATGTGTTGACCTCTTCACAGCCACTCACTCGACAGCCTAGGACCCCATGGGGCAGCGGCGAAACATTTTTTCGGGGCCCAGCCCGTCAGAGACATCGATGCGCAGATCATGCCCAGTTTGGAGGGAGGCCAAGAGGCTTGGCGAAGGGAAATGAAGGCATATCAACACTGGTTATTCAGTAGGCGGCCGTTATCGTGATCCAAATCTTAAGGATGATTAGAGCGAAAGCCACTAAACCCGGGGTTACGGTTGGCCAGCTAGGGAGTGGGGGTTGGTGGGCTGAGCCAGTCAAAAATAAGTAAGCGCCAGAACCAACTATAAACATATCTATGTCAAAATAGAAAACGCCATATCCAAAACGAAATTTATGACTGATCATGACCGCGGGTACCTGGATATTGCATCACATACCTCACCGTTAGACGGCCCGAAAGTATACCCGACCCAGCGCCCAATGGAGAATTCAACCCCCGGTATTCCGGTATCAGTTGTCCCCAAAGCCCATTCGTGGTATTAAAGAACTACTTTAATCAGCAACATTACACACACTACTAGGTTCAAACAACAAGAATCTGAGAGCACTACGCGTGCAACTGGCAATGAATCGAGAGGTCAGAGATTCCCCTGCATTTTGAGGTCCTGGGTTCAGGAATACTACATGGTGTGGTGTTAGTAAATCTCCAAAATCCCTGTCTATTGCGTGAATTGATTATGCTCTGGTCATCTGCATGGGGTCACTTAAAGGCCCCTATTGATAGAATGCCCTTATAACCACTGGAGAACACTGGGTCTATGCGAGTCTAAGGGCCAGGCTTCCGGCTATAAAACTATCTATCATTAGGCTTGAAGTCTCGCTTAATGTCTCTAGTGCTAACTTCACAATATCTCACTCGGCTAAAAACGGACGTCAACACCATCGATTTTCTTTTAATTCATTAACTATTCATTAAGTACATAAAGCCGTCAGTGATATCAAATAGACCAGTCGAGAACTGCAGCTAACGACCTAAGACATAGCATTACACCTCCCAAGAATCAAGGACTCCGTGATTGTAATAAGGAGTATACGCAGTAGATCAAATAGGTCTGGATACAAAGTTTCATCTTACTACTGCAGGGGAAGAGGTAAGACACACGATTGGCTCATCACAGTGGGATTTTACGGAGGTATATGGATGAGACCTTTGATGAGTTATAGACTGTAAAGCTTTGAGAGAAAAAAAGGTACAAAGGATGGAATAACTTGATTAGTAAGTTCAGTACGCTGGTATTAGGAGTTTGGGTATGTACGTGATCATTTAAATGTATAATTTCGTACGCGCACCCTCACATAAGCAGTCAAGTGTTACGTTAACTAATGCCATCGTAAAAGTTCCAAAGACTTACTCTCTACTAAGTCTATTTATTTTTAACACCTGAATATCCAGATCTAGCTAGTATCAAGGATTGGACAAACCTATAGCTTCAGTCCCTTTTTTATAATATATACATGTATATACTTAGGCTCCGTTTTGTATCAACAGCCACTCGGTTTTCCTACCAGGTGAGCTTCCACCGGTTGTCAGCTGAACAGACTACTTTATGATTGTCTAAACGGGTGCTTGGCTTCAATTTTTGCCATGAACTTATAGCAGTACAGTAGGGAAAGGACTCCATAGAGGTCCTTCACACTTTACCATTAAGTCTGTTCATACTCAATGGTTGGGCGTTACCAAAAACGCTCTGAAGGTCACTGCTACCCAACAGCATCCTAAGGCCCTGAACAGACGGATACTACATGTATATATGTATGTAACGGCCGTTGGTTCCAAACGGAGCCTTAAACGTCCTGGGGGGTCTTGGCAGCGGTCGTTGAAGCCCTAACCCTGGTAGCTCGAGTGATAGAGCATGAGGCATCTATTTCGCCTCTCCTCTCTCTCGTATTTGATGACATATAACCTAAAAATATTATGCGAAATTCTGTACTGAATTGAATAGCCTGTTCATAGAAACGTGACCGTGGAATTAGCGAGTGATAATATGTACCAAGTGAGGTTGCGCTTTAGGGGTGAGTGTTCACTGCAGGGGGTCATACTTGAGTTCCGACTGGTGGGTGTTGACTATATAAAGGGTAATACTTGAATCGCAGCCTCAATTATTTATTAATCGGCCTTGAGAACACTCTCGCCACGAGCCCAGTTGGACCTATGTGCACCTACACCTCCCATTAAAAATTAACACTTTGTTTCGTCAGTGCAATCTGGAACGGCCGCAGCACGTATACTACAGAAAACCATGAAACTCTATCGTCAGAGGCGGAGGTAAGTGCAGTCCACTTCATACCAAGTCCTAGGTGTAACTAGGTTTGTACATTACATTTACATCAGTATATCTCACTTCCCCCATATCATATATAATAAACCGAAATAAAACATAGTAAAAATAAGTAAAACAAAACCACTCCAAGACGCTATGCTAAACACCCCGGCCTGTCGCAAATAGGGTATAGATAAAAATAAATAGGCGGAGGCTTTTCAATTCACCGCCCCCGCATCCGATTTCAAGTTTAATATTCCGTCACGGTCAGAAAGATCACCCTGGATAAGCTCCTCAGTGTGACTACCGATGCTGCTACCTTTGCCGCGCCCCATGTTGGCACTTCTACTACTGCTACTCACACTACCGGAATTCCTGCTAGGTCCTGAAATGCTGATATTTCTTTCTAGCAGCCGCACTGCATCGCTTCCGCTGGTGCTGCTTCTGACGGCTTCTAAACTGGCACCCGTGGGCCTTGTTGCAGAGGGGATGCTATTGCTGCTACCCCAACGCCCCAGGCCGATGCGTGTAACATCAGGAATACCTAATCCGCCACTGATACCCGCTTCCCCCCACACGGCACTTGGCCCTTCCCCAAGATCACCACTGCCGCTGTTATTGCCACCAGGTGAGATCACTACCTCGACACGAGAAACCCCAGATGTAGAGGAGGTACTTTTGTGTGTCAATTCGAGGCCAAGGGCAGGGCGTTGGAGCCGTGGTTGGAGCCCGAGAAAGCGGCCAATTTCCTCATCCTTTCGGATTTCAACGTCGGAATCGGAATCATCGTCATCAGTAATGGCAAATGCTCTATCGCTCCATGCACCAGATGAGGTAGTTGGGGAACGAGCCCTATTTCTGATTGATGCGATTTCTCGCCCCACATCTAGCTGCGTGTCACTCCCTAGATTTTGGCCTTGAGATGCCTGTATGGGAGTCTTTTGGCCATCGTCAACACTTTCAGTAGTATCGTACTCTGGTGTGGCGGCACGGTCTTCCTTGCCTTCATCCTCGTCGGCGGTACGAGCGCTCCATGACTCGCCGAAGTGAGTCTCGACAACGTGGCGGACGACTGGCCAACCGTAGGCATTGGCAAACATACGGCGGACAATCATGTTGTTGTGTGCATCCGGTTCTAGACGGACTAAAACTTTCCTCCATGCCATGTCCGCGTGGTAAGCTCGTGCGATCTTTTCCTCGACTTTCATGGTGTTGTCCTTATCAGCGGCAGGGGAGGGAGGCGGGGGACAATCATTGGATGAGTAAACGCGATCATGAAAGATTGTTCGAGGGCGAGATGAGGGATCAATCAGAAATTCAACAGAAGGAAGAGGGGGGTTGAGCACGTGATTTGCAGCTTCAAGCAAGGTAGTTCGCGGGGGTGTGTTGGGGACCGAGTCCACATCTAATGGCTGTGGGAAACTGAGTGTGGCTTTAGTCTTGTTTGTTTTGTTGGAAGATGACGAAGAGGGGTCATTATCATGGGGGTTTGTTTGTGAGCGGCGGTAAATTTTGGACGATTTAGAGTCAGAGCTCCTACTTTTACTCGAGGCACTGGGTCGGAACAATGTCATGAGAGAAGTAAGAGCATTAGGAGCGCTAGAGCCTTTAGCGGAGGAGGAGGATTCCGCTGAGGGGGGCTCTGTGTCAGCCTTGGATTCCAGAGTTGTAGGCTCACCAGTCAGAGGCGCCTCTGTGATAGGATTATCCTTGATATCATCATCACTCGTGGGAATGAGGGGGCTTTTCCCTCCTGGTTCTTTCCCCGTCTTCCCCCTATCTCGAAATGCAGGAGAAACAGGGCTTGTGGCTACGCTATCGGCCTTACTTTTCGTAAGGGTGGGGGAGTATACACTTCCACGAGGGCTGGTGCTCCCACCATTTGTAAGTTGGCCCCAACCCCAGCCAACAAGACTTTGAACAGCGTTCTCTCTTCGCGCTTTCTCAACCCTCCCAAGGCCTTTCCAATCTAGGAATAACAGGCAACTTGTTCGTAACGGAACGATCCCATCATTGACAACATTGGCGTAAACCGTTCTGTTGCGAAACTTCTTCAACACTTCGTGTGCTGGCCCAGTCGGCAGAATCCGTAATAGAGGCTTGCTTGTATCTGTAGGGCGTGCCACTGTAGCCGGTTTTGCGGTGAAGGCCGAGAACGCACTCGGGGCGCGCCAGGTCAATCCTAAATCTTGCCCTGTACGGCCGACGAGACCAAAGTCGAGTGCAAACTTGACATACATGGGGTTCTCGTTACTTAGCCCCAGAAACGGAGTCGCCAACGCGACAAAAGAGATGGGTTTTATTTCGGTAAAGAATTTGGGAGAGTGTGCATGAATGTATGCGATAGCATAAGTTTGTACCAGACCACCGAGGGAATGTCCAACAAAAGAGATGGAAGTAATCTTATACGGCGGCACATCATCATCGCTATCATGGTCAGCCAAAGAAGCGAGTTGAGCAAACGGCGTCAAATGTGGGTGATGGTGCGTAGGTCGTTTACTCAGCTTATTAGGGCCAGAAGGAGGCGGAGGGGAGGTGCTAGGGTGTACAAGGTGAAGGACGTAACGGGCAAGACGGCGGCCGAGATATTTTATGCCCCGTTCAGTGCGGCAGACATTATCATGAAATCCTCTGACAATCACTTGTTCTCGATCCTCCTCATCCCCCTCCTCTTCAGCCTCGCTATCTGTTAGTATCCTACCACTTTCCTCACGTTCCTTTCGTCGCCTTTCTCGCCAAGCAATGTCACCTTTTCGCGCTTCCTCGTCGATTGCCTCTTTCATGAACAACATGTCTGCGCCGGTGTTACTGTGGAGACCGTGCGTAAGAATAACAAGATGCACCTTCTTTGTCTTTTTTTTCTTCCTTATTCGCCGCCTTTCGTTGGCCTCATCCTGTTCTTCTGGGTCTAAGTATTCACCGTTCTGCATCCTCCAATTTTCTTCCCGATTCCAACTTGGGAAAGGCGGAGTGTTCCACAGAGCTTGCGTATCCTGAGTTTTGACCTTTAAAGCTCGACTGTAGATATTGCCATTAGACCGGTCACTATCTATTGATCCTGTAGTTAGGGGCCGAGGCCCGGAGGGAGAATTGTAGTTTAGGCTCTTCTCATCTCGACCTAAAATAACCTCAAACCCAACTTGCGCAGTAGCAGAAAAAATTGTCTGGCTGATGACCTCCACGATCCACGTTACGCTTTTTCGTTGTAGTCCTGCATCTACATCGATAAGTCTGCGACGGTTATCTGGAGAGTGTTGGAGACCGTGTTCATGGGCTTTGCGTGCATACACGGAAGAATCCGGTACCGTCTCGTCATCCTGGCGGACAGTGTTGGGAGCGTCTTCAATAAGGTCTGAGGGGATTGAAAGTGTTGCATAAAAGGAAGACCCAGCTTTAAGCTGTGGTTCGAATCTAAGAGTTTCGGATAGGGTTAGTGTTTTCTTCGATGAATAAGATATGGGCCTCGCACAGAGGGAAAGAATAAGTCAAAACACTCACACAGGAATGCCCCCTTCACTAACTAACACCGGATCCCGGTCGTCTTCTTGTGATAGCTCCTCCTTCCGACCCTCAGTGCCTGGAGTAGTAGAATTCCAAGGCTCAAACTCCTGACGCCGAACCGAAACGTAGAGTGTATAAGGACCGTGCAAGTACGCGGCACGTAAGGGCAATGACGCGGTGTTCTTTATCCGGAGATGCAGTGCTGAGGGCGGAGGCAGGACACGGTCAAGAGATGGTGTATAGGTGATTGTATATCGATAGATTTCGCCTATTTTGCAGACACCGGTGGTGTGCAAGAGCAGCATGACTTTGGTGCTGCCGTTGATGGGATTATCCAATGTAGGGGGTATAGAATTATTCCATGCAGCCAAACTAAGAAGGCAGGGGCCAAGCTACTATGGCTATGGGAGCAAGGCAGGGTGATGTTGATCCCAAGGAGGATCTATAGCGGATGTATCTGTGAATAGATAGAACGAGATGAAAGGGACTGTTTGGTGTTGAGAAATACATGTATGTTTAGCGTGGAGGGTCACACACGTTTATTTTCAGCCTCACAAACAACCTTGGCAAATGTATGTATGTAGGCATCCTTACAACTTTGTAAGTAGGTACAACTGATTACATAAATAACGAGAGCCACGCAAATTCAATATACTTTAGATGAGACAGAAAGCCCCTTTGAGTGAGTGGGGGTAAAATGTAAAATGTGATATCATGTGTCAGAATCATGCCATCAGATTAGACAACAGTTATCAATCACATCTGCACAGGGTTGGTACATACATGCATACTCGTCTTTCCGAACACGACCAATACTGCATACCATACAAATAGGGGGGACTTGGCAATATTAGTCGTGTTCGGAAACGTCATGTAAGTGATCATAATCTGATAAGTGATAGTGAATGCATGGGTTTGTCTTATCAGATTCTGATCACTTTTTGCGACATCCTAGTACTTTGTAGTGTGCTATGAATTACATGTAGTACGTATACCTAGTACATGTAGGTACATGTACCGACCAAGAACATGAGTGAAAATCGTTTTGCAAGTATACATAGAAGGAATTAATAACCGGCCAATCTGATAAAGCACTGATCCACAGCTCACATATCCTACTTGTACGTATTGGGTTAGTCTGGAGACCTAAAAAAAAAAAAGTGGTCCATTACCAGACATGATGATGGTTGTGCATAGTGGGGGGGAATAAGTTTTGCTCTCTCTAACACGTCCCAATATCGTCCGGATGAAACCTCTACGCGGCTATCACTGTCCAGGACCATCGAGTAAATTAACTCCAGGGTACTCTACATACCCGTGAGTACAGGAGTATGAGGTACCAAGAATCAATCCCTCCTCTACTATCTAGCCATTCACTCCCCTCCACCCCTCTTCTCTCACACACTCACACACACACACACTCGCATACCCCCCCGCCCCACCATTACCTGCAAAGTGTCAAGAGATTATAATCTTGCCCATCCCGATCTCGGAATCGTGCCTGGATATTAGGTACATACTACTTACATGTACCTACACCGCTGCAGCCTGCAGTATCCTCCTTGACATTCCTCCTAGTGTTGGTAAAGAGCCTATCGCAAGTGCCGAGTGTCACCTGCTGCCTCTTCTCTCTTTTTCTATTCCCGATTGTCTCGTCACTCCTTCTGGAAAGGAAAGGTCTCACCAGGTACCTTGTGTAAAAGAATTTATTACGGTATTGGTTGGACCAACGAAAGAACTCTGTCTCGCCTTCCTTAACAGGTCACTCTTGTTCTACACCGTCCGGACATCCGCCCTATCAAGATAGAGCTGCATGTCTTTAAAATCTCAAAATCGGCCTGCGTCACTTCCGGAGGTTACTGAGGATGTTGAACTCCAATCTTTATCCCAAACTACATGTAGCCCCTACCCGCTTGAGCCGCTACACCAAAAAACAACTCAAGTCAGATCTGCAGTAAACGCACCCCCTACCCCTGCCAACTTTGGTCCCCCCACAAATAAAGGTCATCCTAATACTTCCTCTGCCCCATCCCCGGTCCAGCCTGAGTCCTCCCAACCTGAAGGTTTGCACACCCCACTTATAGATGGCTCTGAGTCTGCCCACCCTTCATCTGTTTTACACCCTGCGTCGTCGCCGTCCTCGTTTCTAAACATCTCAGGCCTCTTAACTACCCTCATGAAGCCGGCGCATTTTCCTCTGTTGCGCACGTCCCCGGCAGCTGGCACCGGGAGCTATGGAGCTCTGCCTATCGCTGGCGGTGGTGAGAGCAGCTATGCTGGAAGCTCACTTTCGACTTCAGCAACCTCAGCGGAGCACGATGGAAGGGATAGCGATGAAAACGAGGTAACTGGCGGTGAACTGTTGGGAGAGCCTGGGATAAAGAGACGAGGTAAAAGAAAGGAAAATGCAAATCACACGGCCTCAGCACACGACCCAGACTCGGAAGACAATAGTTTTGTTGCGGGATTCCATGGTGTTGACGGAGCAGAAGACGGCGGAGCGACTGTTGAGAGCGACGGGGAAGGTGAAGAGGACGAAAACGATCCTATGGATAACTCGCCGTAAGTTTGAGCGTTTACGTTATACTCTACTATACCTCCGCATGATCTTACTAGCTGCACATTACTGCGGGCGAGTGCTGATGTAATACAGATACCCAGAAGTACGCGCTTCTGTACCTGCCACTGATGATTTGTCACTGTCTATTAACACACCACGCATGTGGACTCTCTCGATCTTATTTTCGCTTATCGGCTCGGCTACAAACTTATTCTTCTCCCTACGATACCCATCGATCTCAATCACACCTGTTATTGCGCTTCTCCTTGCGCACCCGTTGGGGAAGTTATGGGACCAATTATTTCCTGAGCCTGACGGTTCAACCTGGGACGAGGAGAAAGGAAAGTTGGGAAAACTAAGATTATGGTTAGGTCAAGGGCGATGGAATCGGAAGGAACATTGCTGTGTATACATATCTAGCAATGTCTCGTTCGGGTTTGCATTTGCTACAGATGTAAGTCGTCTAAGGACCAATTGGCCTGGATAGCATGTTAACCCCCTACAGGTCATAGTTGAACAGACTAAATTCTACAAACAGGATTTGGGGATCTGGTATCAGATTCTTCTCACTCTGTCGACTCAAATCCTCGGATATACATTTGCAGGGCTCACGCGGCAGTGGTTGGTCTATCCCGGCGGCATGATCTGGCCAGGAACGCTTATGTCAACTGCAATGTTCACGACACTACACGGGGAGGAAAATAAGCCAGCAAACGGGTGGAAGATTTCTCGGTGGAAGTTTTTTGTTAGTCTCCCGCATCAGCTGTTCATCCGATTCTGCGTGATCGACAACTAATCTATCTTGCTGCAGATTGTGGTGTTTATTGGCGCATTTACCTGGTATTTTGTGCCAGGGCTGTTGATGCCGGCACTTAGTTATTTCAATGTGGTCACCTGGTTTGCACCGAAGAGTGTGGTTGTTGCTAACCTGGTACTGTTTCCTCCTGGTTCGCTTGAGTGATGGACACTGATTTGAGAGAAATCAGTTTGGTGTGGCAACGGGCCTGGGAATGTTTCCCTTGACCTTTGATTGGGCGCAAATCTCGTATATTGGATCACCCTTAATGACGCCTTTTTGGGCTGCTGCGAATGTCATCGCTGGCCTGATTATAGTAATATGGATTATCGCGCCAGTGCTGTGTTTGTCACCTACAACTGAAGCCACCTTCATCTTTGCTGACCAATTACAGATTACACAAACGTTTTATATTCGGGATTCATGCCAATTCTTTCCAGTGTGGTTTTCGACAACACCGGTAATGCTTATGATGTGACAAGGGTTTTAACAACAGACTACAAGTTTGATGAAGTGGCTTACAAACAGTATAGTCGATTGTTTATGCCAATCACGTGATTGCCCCAGCCTGTTTCAAATCATAGATAAGGTTATCAGATTATCTGACATTCATGACAATAGATATGTCTTATCTTACGGTCTTCAGTTCGCTGCATTGACAGCGCTGGTTACACATACATTCTGCTGGCATGGGAAGGATATTTGGAAACAATGGGGACGTGTAAGGCGTGAGTATAATGCAACAAGGAGTGCAAGATCTACACCGAATACTACTGGAACATATGCACCTATCCCAGGTACCAGGAGTCGTACTAGTGGGAGACGCAGGAGAAGCAGTTTAAGTGAGCAGGAGTGGGATGAACAGATGGACCGCGAAGATGTACACATGCGCCTTATGCGGCGATACGAGGAAGCTCCTACCAGCTGGTATTTGGCCACTTTTGTTGTCATGACGGCAGTCGGGATGTTCGTTGTTGAATACTACCCTATATACTTGCCCTGGTACGGGCTACTATTGGCGTTGGCCGTATGCACAGTATTTTTTATTCCGATAGGGATCGTCATGGCGATCACGAATCAACAGAGCAGCTTGTTTTTGGTCTGCCAATTGATTTGCGGTACGGTATTTCCGGGTTTACCAGTTGCGAACATGGTCTTCGTCACGTACGGTTACGTAAGCGCATCCTTCACCCATTCAAATGGTAGTTACTAACAAGTTGCAGATAACCTCTACTCAAGGCTTAAAGTTTGCCTCTGACCTAAAACTCGGGCACTACATGAAAATCCCACCTCGCCTCCTATTCAACGTTCAGATGGTTGCAACCCTAGTATCCTCATTAACCCAAATTGGTGTCTTGAATTGGATGTTCCGTAATATCACAGGCATCTGCACCCCAGAAGCTATGCATGGTTTCACATGTCCTATTGCCCGCGTTCATTTCAACGGTAGTATTCTCTGGGGTGTTGTAGGGCCACAGAGATTTTTCGGTACCAAGGAACTCTATAGACCACTTGTGTGGGCTTTCGCCGTTGGAGCTGTGGCACCACCAATGTTGTGGGCAATTTGGAAATGGACTGGGGGCAGGAAGGGGAGTTGGGCCTGGCTGCGCAAAGTCAGCTTGCCAGTAGCCTTCGGAAGCCTAAGTTGGATCCCACCCGCCGTACGTTACCCCAGAAAAACTACGCACCAAAATTTGCTAACACAGAACATAGACTGGTCTAAATTTTTCTGCCTGGGCAATCGTTTGCTTCATATTTAACCATTACCTACGTCGACGGGCTACTGCTTGGTGGGGCAAATATACTATGACATTGTCCGCCGCCCTTGATGCTAGTCTTGCATTTGGCCTTGTGGTTATATTCTTTGGTTTCGTTTATCCAGGCCGGATGGATGGTTTCACATGGTGGGGGACAGAAATCTACAAAGGTGGATGTGATTGGCAGGCGTGTTCATGGTTGGATCCAAAGAGCGAGAAAGGAGGAAAGTTTGGGCCGAAGATCTGGTAATAATATTTGTGGGCTGGAGTAGTGGGGTTTTTATGGTATTCCTTTATTAGCGTTATTGTCCTTCATTAACACCCGGGAAGCTTTGGGATCCGAGTATTAGAAGTTATCGCAAACAGGAGTTCAAGTCTAGCAAATATGGTTCCTTTTGTCAGTTTTGTTGGTGGGGGGTTTCGGGATTTCTTTAGTTATATTATCCGAGTATATTGGGCCCCTCTTTTTTTTTTTTTTTTTTAGTTCGTATCTCTTCATATTCCTCTCATCGAATAAGGGTGACGCTCCTTGGAGCCTTGTATATAATTAATGATAGCTCATCTAATAACCAACATCTAAAATCTCACCTGCACGATCCGTTAAATTAGTTAGTTTTTACGAGTGATGGCTTATGTCTCGGGTCTTTTGTACCCGTTTGCTTACTAACGCGCCAACAAACAACGGAGTTTTACGGGAAAGAGAATTTTGGAACTTGTTTTTGAAAAGCTGCCAATTAACTACACTGCTGTTTGGGCCTAAACTTCGTCTTCAAAAGCCTCTGTTTGCACTTATCTAACAGGCTCATTGCGCAACGGAGTTTCATAATCCCCCTCAACCCACCGTCCTCTAGTCAGCAGCACTGCGTTGATACCATATAGTTACCATTGCCTATCCTTATCCCATATTCTTGCGCTTCTCATATCTTGCGGAAAGAGACTCATCATGATTATAGTCTGAGCAAACATGTAGTTGCCACAAAGAAACAGCGGAGAAGCGGGGCTGCGGATGTCAATAGTAAACATTCTTCTTCACATATTACAGCATCCCCACAGAGAACATGGTGGTGCCTATGCAGCGAGAACCCAAGTCCCCTACGGTTTTCAATGTCAACCCTCGAGTCCCACAGCATGCTACAACCATAGTCATACTTACCCTCCATTTACCCTGAAGATAAGATGATCAGCTGTGACAGAGACAGCCTGCCAGTGATTGGTATGGATGATTAGGCCCTGCATGACACTGGCAGTGTTTGTGGGTGCCGGGTAATGATGTCATGCCATGAAGTTTTACCGGTACTACAAACAAATTTAAATAACGCATGGCAATTGTTTCGAGTGCAAGATGCACATTGACACTAGCCACTAGATACTCCAAAGGGGCTCCACCGTTTACCGCGCGTGTCACGGATACCGGATTTCCTACAGATCTCAAAAGATCATACCTACATGTACTCTAAGTAGAAGAAGGTTATGCATAAACTGACGTGACGCCCATCGATCCCCTGCCAAGGTGTTGATCGCCAAGCTATACAGTGCACAACTTCTCACTCGCTTCACGGGATCGTGACATCATCATGACAGGCCGATCTTGGAACCCCCCAAAACCTGACTTTTTGGATATCAAAGGGTCCTTGATTACAGGGCTTAAAGTTAATAAAAGGGCCCTGCTCTGCCCCTGCGATGATATTCATACAATACCTTGTTTAACACACATCAAAGATTACTGCAATAATTATACATACGATATCACATCACCACTTTACGAACAAAAACACTCAAAAATGTCGGGATATAACACCAACTACACCACCACCACCAACAACAACAACAACAACAACAACATGGTTCCCGGAAATGCGGGATACACAGACACAGCTGCCCCAGGGTCGACCACCAATACTGGCTCCTCTACCACTATGCATGGTGCCGGCGGTGGCACCAACGCTGGAGCAACTACTGGACGCAAATTGGAAGGAATCATGAGCGGAATTCACGGAGCCGGAGGTAATTTATACCTTTTCAAAATTAATAATTTGATTCCCAATTACTAATACTTCTTTGCAGAACAAATCCGTGGTCAGTTTAACATGGCCGTCGACACCGCCATGCGAGATCGTGATGGTCAGGCCAGAAACCAAGGCATCATTGAGCGGGGCCGAGAAGAGATGGCAACTGGCCGTATCATCGAGAACCCCGAGAAGAACAGATATCCCCACGGAACTTACAATTCCGGAAACGTTGGTACCGGCTTGAACTCTGGAGCTGCTGCGACTGGTCCTGGAACCATGAACACGGCGCCAGGCTACAGGAGGAGCAGCTTGACAGAGGATTCATACGGTGCGCCGGGCCCGACTAATGCCCATAAGCACCCTGGCCCAGGACACACTGGTGGCGGACCGGCCGTCGGTGGTGGACACTATGTTGCTGATGAGACTAGGAGAGGGTCTACGGGATATTATTAGTCGTGGTATCGAGGGGGATTGTAAGATAAATCGGGCAGGGCCTTCTGGCGTTTTTTCTCTCTCTTTTTAAGATGTCTCTTTTTTTCTTTCTATATGGGAATGACTGTATGAACGCAATTTTCCTACTATAAATAAGGTTACAATTATGATTGTTGGGAATTTGAATAGACAACGGTTGAAAAAAAATCTAGAGTTATAGTATAGTGCCTACAGCTGGTCATAAACAACAATGATTACACGTGTAAAGATTATAAGTGGTTGAACTTGCGTATACAATTTACTTTAGTGGATAAGTTCCTTCTACCTTTGTTTCCCAAGATATGGTAATATGATGGGAACAGTAAACGTACTTATTAGAGTACTACTACATGTAGTGACAGGTCCCTTACACTACACTTCAAATACCCCACTTATACCAGCTTCTCCTAAGCCACCACCATACACCCTGTCTCTCCTTAGCCCTCCCAATCCCAGAGAACCTGTTCTCCTCCGCCGCCCACCTACCCGCTGACCCTTCACCAACCCCAGCCCTCAGATTCCTCAACTCGATCCACTCCTCGACCGCGGTAATACCGGCGGCCCTCTCAGCTCTCTTACGTGCCTCGATGGTATTTGTCTGCATGCGCCAGGCAGTGTAGGCACCAAGGGCGGTGCAGAGGACGAATTCGAAGAGGAGGATGCACTTAAGGGCGATGCAGGTTTTCGTTTGGACGAAGTCGATGGCCGCGATAGGGCCCTGGGGACACATGTCACGCATGGTGATATCCGATGGTATTTAGGGTTTGTGTTTGATTGTGATAACGTTTCTGACCGTTTTTATGAATTTTTCAGAAGGAAATCACTGCATATAAGTATCTACATTGTTCTCCAAATAGAATTGTCAAAAAAAAAACATCCGAAATTGAAGCCATAGTATGGGTGCCGGGGTGGTTATAGGGCGTTTTCTCTGGTTCAGACCCATTTCTCAAGAACACACTAGACTCAGTTATATTTATTCTAATTCAAGCCCATAGATACATGTAAGTAACATCAACCTTCAACTGATCCCGATTCGCGGGCCTCCCTAACCAGGTTATCTTCAACTAATAATCTAAGCTGAGGCCTTGAGATGTTCATTTAGGTAGCTGATAACCTGTTTATACCTAGCAAGAACTACGTCAGCACCCCCACTAACTCTCTCAGAATCACAGAAACATGCTTACCCCCTCTCATATTCCTTGACATTTTCAGGGTCACTGAAATTAGCTCTGGCAGCCATTCAACCGTGATTCATAGTATGATACGTCTCTACAAAAGCCGCGTTTCTCACAGCCTCAATTTTGGAGTTTTTAAGGGCTTCTGCACTCCCAGAGATGGCATCTACCGGTTCATCCTTAGAGGCAAGAATCATATGTGGGATTGTTACAGCCTTTGCATTCTCTGCATCAAACTGGCCTGGATGAACCTGGATTGTCACTTTGAAAGGTGTGCCTTCTCCAGACATGAGTACTGCAACCTGTAGGGTATCAGTTTAATATCCGGTTGACTATATTTTATACAGTGAAACATATACACACCTTCCCTCCCCAGCAGAACCCGACGGCTCCGGCGCCCTCAATAGATTTATATTTCTCCTTTAGCGCGGGAAGAAACTTTTCGGTGTTCTCTTTGCCCTTTCCAAAGTCGGCCCAATTGTTGATAAAAGCCATAACAGTAGCCATCTTCTCGGGGGTGTCTGGAGGGTAGAGGGCATGGTCGAGGACGTTGCCCATAAAGTAGTCTGGCATCACAACCTTTGTCATTGTTAATTTGGGCTAATAGGGATTTGCTGATAAAGGGAAACACCTACAAGGTAGTCTCCGGAGGCTGCAATTATATCTGCGCCTTGCTGAATCTGGCTAGAATAGCTGAAGATGTCATAAATTGTCAGCACGGCAGCTTTGGCGTTCTCATTGCCGGTTACGTCTAAATTTAATCTTATGTTAAATGTTGAACTTATGGGTATGTTAGGATTAGGTGCGACGCACATGTTCTAAGGCCGCCAATCTCGGTGAAAGCTCCTTTAGGGGTGTAATTGGAGGTGATAACTGGGGGGACTGTGCAGCATTCTTTGGAGTGGCTCGACATTGTGTTGAGGAGGTTATTTGACTGACAACTAAAGACTGAAGCTGAGGATGAAGAGTGAGAGTGAAGAGAGAAGGGAGCACTTGAGTTCTGAATTGATCTGGTCGAGAAATGGCGGTAATTAAGCTCGACTTTATACTCTGGGAGCCCCCTCAAGCAGTCCATATAATCAGGTGACCAGGTAGCAAGTTCAAGCCTGAGGCGCGCAGAAGGAGATATCAATAGGTAGGGATCCCTTAACTCCGCAACCTTTGCACAAACTCCATAACCTCTAAACACCATAACCTTCTAAACTTAACCCCATATACTGCTAAAGACAACTGTAGCAAACTCGGCTCGAACGGCAACTCAATGACTCAATGAGTTGTAAGATAGAAGGAATATCTAGACAGGGAATTAATCCGATTGCTACTATACTCATTTTTGGACTCACATATATATATATGGGAACAACGTTATTATACAAAACAACTTCATAGATACATATTCATGGCAATATTAATAATGGCACGCTGCGGCGGTTAATGTGCCTTTGTCGAAAGAGGATATCTAGCAGGAATGTATTTCAACCCGATACTCCACCTATTTGAACCCGCTCTATCCGGTCGACATACCTCGCGGCGTCACGATCGATCGTATCAATTCCCACCCCCGCCAGGACAATAGCCGTATCAAAGGTTAGAGGACCGATTATATTATGAGCACCGTGATCCTGTCAGATCAAATATTCTCTAGCACCATCATAATCCCTCCCTATCATCAGAAGAATACGTACGTACTTGCAGCCATGTAATTGCTGACCCCCCTGTATGTGCCAAGACATTAAATAGTAGTCACGCATACGGTTGTCTCAACGTCAACTTGAGATCAGATAGCTAAGTATATTGTTACTATATACATGTAGTATGGAAGTATACCATTCGATTTGATCCTGTTCGCCGACGCCTTTGCATACAAGATGGGTTTTCGCCCTTGTTCGATAGATATCGCATCCCATAATAAGTGGTGAGGTTTCTTGGTATTTACAACATAAGCTAGGGTTTCTTTTCGGGAACCACGCCGCGTGCCAGGGCACAGCCGCTTCGAAATGTGACTCGCACGCAAGATACAAGAGGCATATTTCAGTACTTACGTAGTTAAGGGCTGGTAGAATTTTAATGAAACTAGTTAATTATAAAGGAAGCGGAGAGGATAAGCGTATACATACCAACACGCAATTGTCGTATAATACTAAACGGAAAGTTTTAAGGGATCGGTCTAGAGGCCCGAGCCTTTGGGGTATGGATGTGTTTCAATTCAAGGTAACTTGCTCTCTCGGACAAATGATGGACATATATATACTATGCACCACAAATTGAAAAATGCCGAGCTATGCCCCATTTTTGCTGAAAAGTGATTCAATAAACAAAAGAAACAGATTGAATGCATTTCTAAAGCTCTACAGAATGGTTTTCGCCTTCTTGCCCATGGCTCGCTGCTTCGCCTCCTCATCCCCTTTAGCTGCCTCCCACATGTCCACTAGTCTGGTATTTCGTGCCATTTGTACAACCACAAACCATTTGATATCAGCCCATTGATGCTTTGCGGATTTTTTCAAATCCATCATTGCCATTTGCTTCTCTATCTCGCGCCCTTTTGCCACAGAATTCGTAAAATTTGTCGTTTGTTCTTTATGCGACGATACCAGTTGGGCCGCGGCCTGTTCTTGGTGTTTGATAAGGGAATTTAGCTGTTCAGCCTGAGCCCCATTAAATTTTTCCATCAACGTTTTCTGTCTCGCTTCTTTGTTCGGGCGTCCCTTCAAAAATTCCTGTAGATCAAACCAGTAGTCATCTTCCTCCGAAGCTTGCTTGCTAATAAGAGCTTCGCGTTCCTGTGCAAAACCAGTGTTCTGATATTCCTCCTCCCTCTTTTGGCTTTTCAACAATGTTGCCATATCATTAATGAACCTCTTCTCACTCTCGTTCTCACGATTTTTAAACTCAATCTCCTGTTCTTCCCTCTGCTTCATGTGTCTGTTTCGCATAATTGCCCATTGCTTCTGATGAAGTATCAACAGTGCCTTCTCCGCAGTTCCATGCTCTGCAGACACCCTCTTCAGCCACTTCTCCTGTAAATCTCTTCTCTTTCTAGCATCATCTTCTGCACGCCGTTCCCGCATTTCCTGATCCCGTCGCTCCATTGCCTCGATCGCCTGTATTGACCTTCGTAGCTCTGCCTGCTCGCGTTCTCGTGCAGCGCGGTTGAGAGCAACCTGTGCTTCACGGGCTGCGCGGCGCCGGATTGCCTCCTCGCCAGTACAAGCACAGGTCCTCCAAACCAAGCCGCAAATATAGCAGAACTGCGCACCGCATTTGCTGCCCCCCACTCCGTCAGTAGGACTACTCATCTCTATCTATTCTGTCCATGTGGTCCTTACCAAGTAATATGATTACATCCATGCGACCTCTCAACCATCGTTCTGCACTGAAAACACCTTATCCACCCTTGTCTTTCCCCCTCTTCTAGCGTCAATTGGAGTTCGAAGTCCTCGGGGCAATCTGCCTGTGCGGGATGGGCTACCCCTCTACATGTACCACACACACTATTTTTGCATGTACCACATATAACTCGACCAGTTCCGCTCGGTGGAATCCATGCTGAGCATGTGGGATATGGACAGTAGACCCGGTCGGCAACCGGAATTGCATATTCCTTAGCCTTTTCATGGTAAGCTTGGCGGTCTTTCTTATTTAGTAGCTTCTCGATCGTTTTGCGTGGTATTTCCTGAATGCAGCAGCGCGGAGGCCAGAGGGACTCATCCTGCATCGCAGTTCTGGGGAGGTCAGTATATATAGGTAATGAGATGTAGGGCACAATACCTTATAAGGGTCTCGAGACATATAAAACAGTATCTGTGTTGGCATGCTAGTTTTACTAGTTTTTTATTCTTATGATCATCGAGGCAAGATGAACATTCACTGATATTTCGTCACTATCTCTCCGAAAAGAAAAAGAGTAAAGGATGGGAGTTAAGGATAACTTACCTTTCCCCATTTCCTAGGCTCTTCTTCCAAAATTTCTTGACTTGCTCTACCCTTGGCGAAACTGGCATCGAAAGAACAGTACAATCGTTTGCCGGTAACGGGGCGAAATATGGCGCATAAATAAGTGACGCTCCTCCAGAAAGATCATATATCGGCATTTTCCTTCTGCTCTTTGACCCCTTTGAACTAGAGGAGGATATAGAACCTGCTATGGAACGTAAATCCGCCGTGGATTTTGGACTTATGGGGCTTTCAAGTACTGCCGTAGTTCCCCGGGCTGAGCCTACGGATATCCTCAGCGGGTTTCTCCGAGGCAATGGGATTTCGTCGACTGGTGTGATGGCATCCGGAACTACTTCAGGAGCATCCGCTGGGTTATTTCGTGAACTCCCATCCTCTTCTGCCATTACCAACCCAGGAGTTTCTCCTTTATTCCCATCAGGCTCGTTCTTTATACTTTCGAGCACACTTTCCAGAGCCTCGGCCCAGTCTTCAAATATTGCCCCTCTGAGACGAGAGCTATCTTCGGCAGACCAGATAAGCTCAGGAGGGGGGGAATATTGTTTCCACCATTTTTCTGGGGTGAGATCCTCAGGTGATAGAAGCGACAGGTCAAGGCCGGGAACATTTTCGAGGTCAAGATAGGCATCACTGTACAGGATTGATGGTTCTGGATCCCCTTGTTCTTGGTGGCTTATCGTGGTGATGCCGATCCCTTCGATTCCTTTGCCTTTATCTAGGGCTAGGGCGCCCGGTGCAACTAAGGTTGTAGTGGTAGCCATCTCAAACCCTTTGCCCTTTCGGTGATAAAAATAGATAAAGAAGAAGGATACTGTGCAAATTAGAGTTGCAAAAGTGATAAAGGTCATTGTGGAATTCGGGTGGTAGCTATGAGGTTTATGAGCAAGTTTGAAAATGACGCGCGAGTGTAGTACTGACGCACACTCGTGCTTTGCCATTATCAGTTTTTATTTCTTGCAGCTATCATAAGTCCAGTGGTGATTAGGGTGGGCAGGTCCTGGGATGGAAAAAACCATTGGTTCTTTTTCTTGTTCGATGAGCAATTATGCACGGTGGTTTCTGCCTTGGCTGTAAGGAAAGATAAACTGGAGAATATACATGTACATGTAGTTACACAAGACCAGGGTAACGCCATTATGGTCGTTGCATTTGTAGCACAATGCCTTCGAGGTTAGCCCAAACCATTTACCGTAAGAAGTAGCGAGCTTTGGCCGATTCTAGTAGATAGACTAGAAGATATATTAATAGAAGGACCACTTGGACGACAAGAAGTCTTAATTTCCAATCCAGTTCAGAGCAGAGGCAAAGTTCTGGTTTGGTTTTGGTCAGCAGATGTAATCCACGTGGGTTGAAGTGAAGGGCTGGATGGTAAGTAAGGCAGAAATGGGTGTTGAACGCCATTGGTCTAGCTGTATACCCAGAGAGGTTACACACACCAGTTACACAAGGGTGTGAGGCACTACATGTACATAAATGTATATACATGTATGTAACTTAAAAGTACAAAAAGAAGTTGTTTCTTTTCTTCTACGGAATTTAAAAACTCGCTCATGATTAAACATGAATACTAATGCGAGGATCAATAGTCACGCAAGAATACATGTAGCCACTTTGGAAAGCTGCTATTTTAAGCTCTCTTGGCAACAGCGTGACAGGCATGACGACCAGTATCAGCTTGTCGATCGTTTATACTGCCTTGCATACATATTAAGCTACCCCACATCGCCCATCACAGCTTTCACCCACGTACTCTACATAGCCACAAAAACCCCTTCTTGAGTACGCCTCAAGGACCAGAACCAATTACCAAACAAACAATAATGTCCTTCTTCAAAAACATAATGTCGGACCTCCGCGAAGCTAAAGCTGCGGCCATATCTCATAACATGGCATCCTACGAGCCACCTTCCACACCACCTTCCACAAGTGGCACAAGTGCAGCCGTTGAGAGCCCTACAGAGGGTTCACAAACAAGCGGTAAACCAGCCTCGGAGGGTTACATCCCTCCTCCACCACCTCCCAAGAACCTACCACACGGATGGACGGCAAGATATGATGAGAAGGAGGGTGGGTTCCTGTATTCTAGGGGGGTAGATGCCAGCTCCGAGCAGCGAGACTTTCGTGAGTGTATATATGAGGTCGGTTTAGTGACCTAGTAAAGTGACTAATTTATCTCTATACTAGCTACCGAGAGGAACACTGAGGGATCTACTGCTACAGGAAATACGGAGCAGGTTACAGCGAAGTCCACATGAATCTTATCTCGTAATTTTCTTTATTTTTAAGTAAGAAGATTGAAGGGCTGGGCCTACATAGCTAGTTCATTTGAATATATCCTAATCTCTTCCCACGGATATATAGTGACCCAAAACACCATGTGCGCCCCATAGATCATGACTTCACCCTGAGACTGATACTTGGCGAAGAGTGTGCAAGGTTCCACATGTTCATTTGGTATGCACATGTGGAACCAATGTGCTGTAGGTAGCACTTAGATCGCTTCCAAGCGTAAGGAAAGGAAGGCTAAAAAGTAACATGTACTTCGGTAGAGTAAATAATAGTGCGCCAAAATTGACGCCTTGTCTGCCTATCTTGCTAAGTATACAGCCCTCATCGATTCTGCCTGGCGGAGATAATAGCAAAACATAATAAACCAGGAATGGGACCAAATGTATGGATATTCGATGATAACGATCTTTTCCGAAGGCTGACAAGTGAACATATTCTTGCTCTACAAGCCTAGGCTACATAATTCACAGCTAATCACTCGGCTTCCCACTATGCCTATATTATTCTAGTTTCAAACTCTCGGAAATTATAGACCCGAATTCCAATCATTCAATCACCCCCACAGCTGCAGTGCATGTACTACCTACAACTAAAATATGTATTTTCTATTATATTATCCGCAGGCACAGCCCACTGATATCGTGCTTTATCCCCGTTTATAACCAATTATGAGTTGCTCCAATAATTCCGTCCCTATCAACATGTATACATACTCGCCGCATCTCTTCATAACCTCTGATTTGTGTCTATGATTATCAGTAGCAACAGAAATAACCCTCTCTCACATTTCTATAAACAGGGCTACAAAGCAACGGGAGAGCCGAGCGCGCCCGTGTGGGTATATCACCGAGGAGACAGAGTAATAAAAACTTCGGATTCTCCCCCTTAGTCATCAGCTCAATTTACAACCCTACGCAGATTTCCTTAAGGTCATCTTCAGGTGTGAAAGCTAGATAGCCAATGCAGAAAACATGTGATTAACCCATCCACAATTTAGGGTACCAAGTTCTAGAGCCCAACGATAAAGAAGCCTTATATTCTTTTGCGTTCTGAACCACCCTGTGATTTCACTTTTGATAACACTATGGCTAGTACTATCTTACGCAACTGCTTAAATTACTTTCTCGGCCCATGGTAGCTAGCAAGTGTTTTGATTCTTATTTACCCCAGTCCCTTAGAGGCCAAAGGTAAATACTTTACACAAAGACAGTGAGGTTCGGTGTATGTACATGGTCTGGTCACTAGATGTACTAATTAGCAAGCATATAGTCGCGGTTTCCTAACGTTTCCGGTCTGGACTGGGTCTGTATACCGTTGTTATGCACGACCTACGCCTTATATGCAGACCTAGCCTAGTCCAGTCCGGAAACGTTAGAAAACTACGAATATATATACATGTATATCATAATGCCCGTACTCGAGATCGAGCAAACATGCAAGAGGCAAAAAATGGGTCATCCCTGTTGAGTATTGAATTGGGCCTTTACCTACTGGAAAAATTTGAGCCGTAGCAGATCATAGAGATGTTCGTTACCGATACAGAACTTCGATGCAACACAGAGCCCCACCCAAAATCATCAAAAACCCGCGAGGGTAACAAAAGCCGTCAGCTGCATGATGGCTCTGCTACTATATAGTCAACCCTATATTGTGACCACCTTACGTACTTTGGACCTCCCTTGAGTACATGTATGCTCGAGCCTGCCTAAAATTCACCGGGGACTGGTAATAAACTCTTTCCACATCATGACAGATATTTACTAAAGGTTTAGCAGTCTATATAATTACATGTTCATATCATGTCTTCATTGATCCTATTATAGCTAGATGTACTGATCTTTAGCTAGTATTGACCTTGCAATTTGCAAAATAAAGCATTGTAGTCGAACATATATACATGCATAGTTTCATTCCCATCATATTGTGATCTTGATATCACTTACAAGAAAGGATACCGCCGTGGGCCCACCCCAAATAGGCTCGACATCAGGAGCACTTTTTGAATAAATTGCAATGACGATGACAATGGTACTAATATTTAAGCCGGTTCTCTTAGTAGACCTAGATGGGGTAGCCTTAGCTGCAGTGCCTCCCCTAGACTTTCGTGGAAACAACCGTACAGAGCGGGATAATAACTACATGTAATATGGCTAACCAGCTATAGTCACACCGCTGCTTTTATGATAGGCAGTTGAAGAATGGTTGAGGAGGTTAGGGGATATATGTATTACTTAATGTCTTCACTCTTTTCGTAATATTTTGGACCTTAGACTATGTTAGTGCTGATAGGCATCGTTTCAACGGCAAGGGGGTTAATTACTTTTTTTTTTTTTTTTTTTTAGTAAAACCAGAGCATGTACTAGCAGTTTTACACTTAAAAGGTGTAGTAACAACAAGGTACCCTAGCACCCGTCTAAGTACATTATTGACCTTACCAAGTTATCAATATCGGAGCTCCGCTTAGAATATGCTTGCACGAGCAGTCCTTGTTGAAGAATGTTGTCCGAGTGATTAATGATGATCATTTCTTTTTTTTTGTTTACATCATTAATTGCATGCAGCCCTTAGGCTATGGCAATATCGCACCAGTTTTATCCCCAGAACGCCCCGCCCTCCACCGCCTGCTGCACCAAAGAAAGAGACAGAAAGAAGAAAACGAAAAGAAAACAAGCGAAAACTCAGAACGAAACCGCCTTCTCATCCACAACTCTCACCGGCATGCCGCGCTCACTGTCTCGAGCCTCATCATTCGCCATGCAAGTATCTCCATCCCTTACTTTCCAGCTTTCCGCCTCCGTCTATTCCTTTTCTAGTCCTCCCCATCCCTGCTCCAAGATCCTCTTCCTTTTCCCTTTCTTCTTCGCCCTTGTCCCTCTTTTCTCCTCCTGTCCTCTGTCCATTGCTTCCAGATGTCGACCGCCAGTTCTACGCCTCTTTTGTCCACAATAGTTGTTTGATGGTGGTGTGGTTCAGCGCCTTTACGTCTGCTTTCTGCCGTAAATGCAAGATTTTGTGAGATGTGTTCGACGTTTTGGACTTCTTCGCCGCGATTCGTGATTTTTGCTGAATCTCTTCGTTTCACTCATGTGGATGCTGCGTTGACCCGATGTGTCCTGTCCTTAGCGCTGAGATGAGGACTTTCGAGTGTCTGTCGGTGGGCTTTGAAACGATTTTCGTTGGTGTGGGGAAATGGGCGCTTTTTGCTTTATTTCTCCTCGTTTCCCATTCGTCGCTTCCACTCGAATTGTCGCGTTTCCTTTCGATGTGCGTTCCAGGAACGCAAAATGAGATGAACGCATCTTTATCTACTGGCCCTTCTCCCTGGGCTTCCTTGGTTTTATCCGCGGTTCGCTTTCTTCCACCTCCTCACGCTTTCACCCACTCTAGTCTCACCGCTATGTTTTTTGCGTTCTTGCCGCATCGCATAACCAACCTGATTTTGTACGCTTATTTCTTCCCCGACTTTGCTTTTCCTACTTTTAACCCGCTTTCAGCGCTTCCCTATTGTCGGATACGATCGCGATGATCTTGCTTTCTTTTCTCTCGCCTCTCATTCCCACTTCAATCGCTTTCTTTATCCCTATCATCTCCGCGTCCATGATTTCCATCTGCTTGCCCAGTCTGTATCCTATTTTCTTCAGGACTTCCTTTCTCTTTCCCAGCCTACATATTCCTGCCGCCGCGTTTCCATTTGCATCTTTGCTGCCATCGCTATATATCACTACCTCATTTTCTTCTTCTTTTCTTCTTCTTTGTCTCTCCTTTTCTCCTTCATCATATGTCCTGATTTCAATTTGTAGCTCGTTCCTTATATTTCTTTCCCATTTTCTTTCTTTCTCATGCAATTTCTTCCAATTCTCGATCTTTCCCCATCTCCCTTTTTTCCCCGTTATTATTTCTTTGAGTTTCTCCACCGCTCCTTTTAGCCCTCTCCTTTTTTTTCTTTCCGGGGCTTTCTCTCCTTGGCGTCTGTCCTCTTCTTCCTCGGTTTCTTTCACTATTTCTTTTTTGATCTCTTTGCGCATTGGATGTTGCGGGGGTCTTTTCATGGCGTTTATGGCCATTATTCGCTGTTTGTGGTTGAACCTATGTTCCGTGGGTATTATGTCGTTCTCGACTTCCACCGCCGCGGTTGGTGCCGTTCTATAGTGTCCTCCGATTTTTTTGATTGCCTGAATGTTGACCTTGTCTATTTCCTTTGCCAGCATCTTCTGCCCTTTCCACCATACCTTTCCCCCGTATTCTGCTATCTGCCGGCTGCATGCGATATACTATCACGGCGTGATACGATATCGAGCACGGTTGCGAGAAGAAGGATTAGTCAGGGTTTCTATTATGTTCTAGGGGTTTCGGTTGCAGGGTTCTATGAGTCAACGCCATGCAGGTATTTGTAATGAGGGATTTCCTTTGGGTTCTACGGGTTTCTATGGGATGAGTCAGCGAAGGGTTTTCAGGGCTATATATAGGCCCTCGCCGAGGACTTCTTCTTCTCCTTTCTTCTTCACGAACCTTCCTCATCTTAGGCGTCTTTAGTCTTTTCATTGTCTAGAATACATTCTCTATCTTAAATTTAGCCTTCGATCGATCGTGTTCTAACGTTAGACTACCTCCTCGCACCTCGCCAGATTTCCTTCGTCGCTTCGTCCCAAGTTTCACCGGCCGCCTCCCCACGTAGCCCACTACCTCGCTTTCACCATAGTTCAGCCTTGGTTTACCTCGCTTGTTCAGTCACCGATTAGCGCGTGATATATATACATACGGGCGTTACCGACTCCCCATCCCCTCTTGTCCTTTGGCTAAATTTAACGACGCTTACGCTTCTTTGCTGCTCTTGCTGTCTTTTCTTTGACATGTGTTTTGAACGTGCACTTTTGGTCTATCCAGATTCCGAGCCACCTCATAACTGTCGCCTCTTGTTTTACTGTGCCTTCTGGCATTTCGAGGGTTTCTGGTTCGTCTCTTTCTCCCGGTTTTAGCCTTATCCACTCCGTTTTTTCCTCCTCAAACTTCACGCTGTTTTCTTCGGCCCATTTATAGGCTTCTTCTATGATTCTTTCTGCTCTTGCCATGATCTGTCTCGGGTTAATCCAAACATCCCACGCTTCTTCTATTTCGGCTTCCCCCCACTTCCTTTTTGTGTTTCCCCCTACAATTTTCCCGACTGTTTCAATTACCATGTCTCCTTCGTCCTGCATTAGCACATCTTTTGCCTCTCTCTCCTCCTCGCTGTCTATCTCCATTTCTTTCCCCAGCTTCTCAATTTCCTGGTTTCTGTATTCCCTTACCGCCTCCACGACTATTTCAATTTGGCTGCTCTGGGTCATGTTTTCCCACTCCATCGGGTCTGCATCTCTCCCTTTTCCCTTTCCACGCATGGTCGTTGTTCAATCTCTGGCGAGCTTTTTTTATGGAAGATCCTGTCTTCCATCTTGATTTTCATCTCCTCTGCCCCCGGCGGAAGAGGTTCAGAGTTGCTGGCATTCTCCATCTCGCAAAGATTTCTTTCGATTTCTTCACTGACGCATCTGCCTTCTCCTGTTTCTTCTTCTCCCTCCTTCTCCGACGTGAGTTCCTCCTCTACACCGTTGCTACTGTATACATCCACTCTTCTGATCTTTACCATCGTGAATGTCCCATCTTTTCTGTGAAGGTAAACTTCTTCGTTCTCAAGATTCCTAACGAACTCCGGGTTTTTGTCTCCATATACCGGTTCCAGTCCGAATCCATTATAGGCCTTCTTATATGCCACGGTATAGCCCGTCGTTGTTTTGATGCACAGGGGGCGCCCTGGTAGCATTCTGCTGCTTTTGTGTGACGTCGTTGCTGTAGTTACCTTTATGCTATCCCTGTCCTCTTCCCAATACTATTGTTTTCTCGTACTGTTTCCAACAAATCTATTGTCCTAAGCCCCTCAACGCCAAGCCTGCCAAGGAACGCCAAGACAGAAATGCGCTGGCACCTCTGTCCTCCTCTAGGAGAGTGTGGTCTAGAGGGATGATGAGTAGGGGGGTGTTTATCCCTACAAATTCAATAATGTTAGTGCCTAGATGTGAGGATACTTCTCTGAGTGTCCTCCTCCTTGTTTTCTCTTGTTCTTAGCTGATGTGGTTGTTGAGTTATGCTGATGAAGGCCCAAAAAACCCGGCCTCAAAAGAGGGGAAGTTGGGTATTTGGCCCTGTGTAACCTGTTCTGGAGGCAAAAAGCCCGGGTTGAAAACAGTGATTTTTGCAAAGTGATGTGAAAGTGGATAAAGGCGGGATAGGGTAAAAGGCCTAAGCCTGCTGATTCTGAATATGATGGTTTTGTCTTCTATATCTTGTTGGTTGTGGAGTTATTTTCAAAAACGTCTTCCTTTGGTGTTGTTGTCGCTTCGGTTGATTGATAATTCATATGATCATTTCTTTTGTTATAGTCACCAACCGAGAAATTTAACCTTGCTGCTACTCAATTATAAGAGCAGACGATACCTCATTCGCGAATGGGCTATATACAGTTCACTTGACATTGCGCTGCAAACGAGTTAAACCGTAAGATAAGAGAAATTCCATTAACCCTCCTCTGCAACACCAACCAGAAAGTTTGCTATGATTATGATTAAAACAGAAGACAGAAAGAAGAACCTCTCAACCTGTGAGACTACTTCTGCCATGGGTATATGTTTCGCTAATTAAAGACACCTTACAATCCTCCTCGGTTTTAGATACCCTACTCCAGACAATCAAACCCAATAAAGACAAATTGAGAATTGTTGACCATTAGAGACTCGGGACGACTAGTTCTTCTCGGGCTCCGAAACAGTAGCAGAAGCAGTTGGGACAGCCGCATCAGGGGCGGAAGCGGGGACGCCGGGAGTAGCAGCAGTGGCAGGGACGGGAGCAGGGGTAAGGGCGACTTCAGCCCCGGCACTAGGTAACTCGGTGACTACAGGGGTAGCAACAGTGGATGTAGGGGAATCAGTCGTGACCTCTGCAACTGGAGTTGGTGTAGGACTAGCGGTATCAGCCAAGCTCAAATCCTCAAGAGCCTTGGTAGCGGCAACAGTGTCCGGGGCCGCGGTAACTGCAGTAGCAGCAGTAGTTGTCTCCTCGGGGACGGCAGCATGATTCGGCGCAGCTTCGGTAGCATCCTCTTTATCGGTGTTGTTTTTAGCGGCGTCATCTTTAGCAACATCATCTTTAGCAACACCATCTTTAGCAACATCTTTAGCAACATCATCTGTAGCAACAACATCTCCAGCAACACAATCTCTGGCAGTGTCGTCATTAGCGCCATCACCCCCAGTAAGGCTCTCTTTAGATGCACCCTCATCCTTTTTCAGGGGTTCGCCGGTACCACCATAAACCGTAGGGATAGTGGTTGATCCCATGCTCTTAAAGAGCTCTCCACCGTAAGAAAGCATGATGAGCTTCTTAAATGTTTCCTTTGCAACAAGGGCTCTCATGGTGGCATACATCCAACTCATGAGGAGCGGAACATTAACAAAAAACTTCCTATCAAGAAGCTCTGGGTAGAATTGCTGGAAGATCTCAATGGTTTTCTTTGAAGCGGTTTTGACCTCGGCCGGACTGCGAAAGAAAGAAACACGAAGGTAATCGTGAACCTGAATTGTCTTGTACGGGTCGATGGTTGCTTTCACGGGGTCATAGTCAGGGATAGGTTCCCTTGCGGAAGCGAGGTCAAGGAGCTTGAGGGAACACTCCATGAGGTTAACTCTCCAGCGAATAAATCTGGGAACGGAACTATTAGCAAGTGATCTTGCAGCGGTTGAAACTAGGAAATAGACACATACTCTTGGACGTCTCCGAAAGTTTTCGTAAAATCCTTAACGTTTCCATAGATGTTCCAAGTGACAACGACATTTTTCTCAACTTCCCCGTCCTTGACCTTTTCTGTAGTAATATAGCCCAAATCCTGATACTTGGCCTCATCCCAGTTACCAGCGACTTTACCATCTTCGTCAAAGAATTGCCTACGCCACTCCAAGGTGTCCTTAAGCTGCTTAAGAGCTAATTCCTTGTCACCCTTGTTTGCCCTTAGGAACTTCTGCAAGATAATCTTAGTAAGAAAATCGTCCTTGTTAGGCGAGAGAGTGATTCCCCAGATCTTGTGGGGGGGTTGTTCGGAGAAGATCGAGGCAAGCTCAGTATGAAGCACGCTAAGCGGATGATCTTCAGCAAGAGCAGGCCAGGCGGGAGTTGTTGTTGTAGTAGTAGTAGTAGCAGTAGTGGTGGTGGTAGTAGTAGTGGTAGTCATATTTGGCTGTATACACTTCTGCAGTTAGCAGGCATAGTAAATTAGGTAGAAGGTGAGTAATGCTGTCGAAGGGTGACTTACCGGGAGACTAACGTGATCAATTGATAAGTTCGTCAGGAGTTGAAGATGAGGAATGATTCCTCCGATGTTTGCGGAGATGATTGTATTTTTTTTGCTGACGATGATAGGAGGCGGAGTTTGGTGGAAGGAAGGGGGGAGGCAGCAAGGGACAGCATATAAAATTAAGCGAAGAGGCGCCAAAGCTCAGGCCATTTCACGTCACGCCACACAATTCCCCTAACCCTACAAAACATCATTACATGTAGGTACTGGACAAATTACTGTGAAATAAAAAGTGATAAACATATAAGGGGGCACTGAGTTCATGTTTTTAATGTTATTATCCAGTGGATTGACCCCAGATGCCACTGACGATCTACATGTACTTATTACATGTACTTATCATACATGTAATACATACCTACTTTAAATTCGATCAGGTACCGATCCCCATGTACCTGCTTTTTCAGGCACCGATTTCTTACTCATCTGAGAATCGTTATCGATAACAGTTATTTGAGCCTCCCTCACCTACCCCTGAGAGCAGTGGACTGAAATGTAAACTTGGGTTACACAAACCCATAACAGACAAATTGTGTTGGAGATAGATGTCAATAAATTCTAAGATCAAATTATTAAATAGCACAATAATCTAGCTCCGACATCAATTTGTTTCAAAAACCTATATAATTATATAACCGTATGCATGTCCACCCCCCTCCTTTGCTGCAACCTCCCCCTTTCTTCAATCCTTTAACAGCTGCTCTCCGCGACAGAAACACTCACCGCGACACACCCCTCCGCCCCCAGAGTGTTCGCGCCGTCCCAGTACAATTGCCAAGTTCCCTGAACCTTGCTCTCGTCGACCTTACAGGCCTTCCAGCTTCCACTAACTCCGTTCACCGCCAAAAGGCCGCCTTCCTGAGTAATCCCAGTGGTGACAGCACCCGTAGGAACAGCTCCAGAGTGTGGGACTGTAAAACCGATAGGCTTAGAGTCTGCGGGATAGACATAAAGACGCTGGGAGCCGGTGGGAGAGGTGTGGAAGGATTGGAAGGATGCGCCGTCGCCGCCAGAAGTTACTATGAGGTGTTAGTTTCTTGGTGATACGGCTAGGCTGGCGAGTGGACTTACATAGAAGTTTCTCCGAGTAAGTAGAGTATTTAATGTTGCCAATATATGCGGAGCCTTTATTCTTTGTTAACTGATTATTCCGGCAACTAGATGGCTTATGAGATTACTTACTGTTGGCATACATGAACTCACTGTAAACGAGCCCATCCAACCCGGTATTAGTGGAAGTAATCGTAAACTTTGCTGGAAGAGCGTCACGCTTCTCGATGGCAGCGCCTGAAGCCATGCTGGCAATGGCTGCAGCAACAAAGGTGGTCATAGTGAACTTCATCTTGAATCGGTGGATTGCTGGAGAGTAGAGGTGAACGAGCGTATTTATTTTATATGATGAGGATGAATTGATTGATGGCGATGAAGTAGAGATATGGCGGGAGGTTTGTGGGGATTATATACAGCCTGAAGACGCTCTAGAGAAGCCACCGACTTGCATACATACATGGAGTTATTGGATATCGTCATCATGGAGCTCGTATCCCATCCTATCATGGGTTTGTCCGGATACAGGTGGGTGCTCCAACATATCCAGGTCTCAAGGTACCGACCAATCAATTAACAAAGCTTCATGCATAAGATGTAGCTAGTTGTTCTATCAGCCAGGATAAAATAATCTTTTAAGTAACAAACTAGGACACGAACCCTGAATCTGTGTACAACTAATTAATTCTATCGCATACAAGCTCGTAGTTGGGATAATACATGCTTAGATTAGTCTATGTACTTCGTATCGTATCCAGTAAAGCAAAGCCTAGGTGGTTACCTACCTATTAAGGACCAAGGCCTAACATACAAGGGTGAAAACTCCGTCCAGCCTATTACCAAACAGACCCTTTAGTTTCTACTGGCCTTCTTCGACATTAGGCCATTTGCGCAAGAGACTCCAGAATCTTTCCCCAGTAGCCAATTGGTGCCTATCCTCTCATCAACCAATCACACAAGTAGAGGGAGGCTCTGGGGTCTTTTGCACGAAGGGACTATTAGCTACATGTTGGTTCTCATATCTGGGGTTTCTCCCAGCACCCATCTGACGTAGGTGGAAGACAACCAAAGTCTTCCAAATAAAGCAAGGGACCGTGCACCCTGCCCCCTGCCCCCTGCGCCCAAGCTTATAATTAGAAATGCCACTACGGATGTGGCCGGTGTTGATCAATTTCAGGAAAGGCTCCAACTCTCGGGTTTCGGCTCTTTAATAAATCACTCTCTCCTTTCTACACCTTTAACATCTTGAGTGGCGGGTTGAGTTCAGCCTGAACCAAGCCAACTTAATAATACAGTACTTGTTCTTACCCTTTACTCGCTAAGCGTGCTATAGATTGTTTACCGAGCAGTGGCAATATTCTGCAGAGGGACAGGTCAGTCAGAAGAGGTGACAGCCTGAGGTGACAACCTGAGGCCGTTCACTAAACATTTGTCAGGAATTTGTGGCCAGTTTCGGGTGTTGGAAATACTGAAGAAATATCAGACTCAACTGATCATAAACTCTCAGCACTTGAGCTCACTCCGAGAGAGCCGCGTTTAGGATAAGAAGGAAAACTATCTTGATCACGCAGTTTACTACCACCGGAGTCTTGTGGGACCTTCCTAGCATTTATCGGGAATTACAGCCATAACCGGATCGACAGGTCAGCGCGCTCACATATACCCGCCATTATGACGTTGTAACAAAAATAGATAGCAATCTCAAATTAAAAACTACATGTTTCAACTCGTATCAAAATTGCCACTGACCTGCCCTACAATTGGCGTTTTGGTGGTATATAAATATGGGTTTCCTCTGACTCCCAAGCTTGGTTTCATGAGAGAACCACGAAAGGAAAGAAGGCCAGCGGTCTGGAGGTAATCCTGCGTGATTTCCCGGTTTTTTTTATAAGGCAATAAGGTGCAAGGAGATACCGATTAGTTTCAAAATATACATCACAATCGGGAGCACTGATCGAAGGATTCCTGAAGATGTCAGTCATTATGGAAAGTCTAAGTTAACTTGAGATCTTTGTTTAAACGTATCAATTAAGTTGATTTCCAGGGACAGTATACCGAACCGGTCATGTCAGCGATGCCTCGGTACAATGAGCGTGGGCTTGTTGTGAAGAGTTCTTCCGGCATCTAGCTAGGTAGTCAGGTAGTATGGATAAGGGTTTTCGGGTGTGAAAGTTTAAAAAGAAGGTAGCCTAAGTAGGGCATTGGAAATGAATGCCGTGCTTGACTAGATCACCGGAGCCTTAACAACTAGATCAGGGCCACCCGGCCATGTCACAGGGTATCACTCGAATTCATTATTGTCCTATTCAAATCGCATAAATGTCCCAAATAATACATGTGGTTCCTTTAGCTGAGTACTTTGGCCTGTGTCTAGATACATGTACTTAGCTTAAATGAGCTTAACATTGCCGTTATTCTAGCGGCGAGAACTCTATTTCAATCCCGTATCCCGCGCCCAGGCCCCACAAATAGCCAAGGAGTAAACTTTAACATGGCAGTGTGGTGGAGAGGTTAACACGTCAGCCTGCTATGCAGTTGAGCTGATGCCTTCGGGCTCGCGAGTTCGAATCTCGTCGCTGTCGTCTTTCTTTTTTCTATTCATTTTACTTGATGGCCACGGAGTAGATGAACACCCGAGAACCCCTTGGATCTATCTATCCTGTTCTTGATGAATACAAGTTTAATTTATAAAATATATACAAATTCACTTCGGTAAGTTTCTCTCATGTAAGTACTATCAATAATCGCTAACTACTCCATATAGCAGGATTGTCTTTGCACATAGTGCAGGAGAGATTCGCAAGATAGGAGGTTATAGTATATCGAGTGATTTTGTATGAAGTACGTGGGATCAACCATGGCCATCGAACAATAGGAATTACTATGTCGTAACGTATACCACATGCAGTATATTTCATGGGTGTTACAATGCCATTCATATATGTTTTAACACACAAAAGCTATGGTGCGTATGTCAGAAACTTACCCTCTATTTTACTCTTACCATAACACTTGCAATTGGCTTTGTTATCTTAGATTGAACAAATCTATGTTGTGGTGTTTTTGTCTCCCTAGCTAGGAAATTAATCATATTCATCCTGTTCAGCTTTCTGCTACATACATAACACTATATCTGAGAATTAAGTAGTTTGAAGGGCACCGAATCAGGCCTAAGGGCCACAATAATATTAATCATCTATCCCCCAGGGAAAAGCCTAACCTTCTACCAGGAGATTCGGGTATTAATATCGGCCCCCTAACCTGTTTACCCCCCGGCTAGATTTACGTAACGTTCTCGGGCTATCCCGGTCTACGGATAATATCCCAACTTGGGAATGATACGGAAGAACGTTATAGCATCTCGGACCCGGGTAGGGTAGAGCGCGGACAACGGTAAACTGCCTTCCATAAACGGATGTCTCCGAGACCTGATCGGCTGTCAAACCGTTAGGGCTCTCCTTGGTTCGGGGTAGTGCTCAGATCTAGTGTTGAGGTCCTTACCTATAGCTATGAGTGTCACGGGAGCTGAGCTTATGACCTAGCCAGGAGTATTTCTTAGCTTTCTACATTCATACCATATGTAATTCACGTTGTACAATTGTAGAAACTTTTAAATAGACCTGGTGAGGGAGAAACAGTTATACCTATATTTGTATTTCTCAGAAGAGATTCCCAGAAGAGAAAGGATTTACTCGCAATTAATGGACTCTCACCACATGATCAATTGCAAGTTACAGGAAACTTCCTTCTAGGCCCCTTAGGAGTATTAAAGACCGATCTAGTCTCAAAAATAAAACCCCTTAGGAATACGAGCCATAGACACCTCCAACGAGCCATTGCAAGCGACGTAAAATTATAAAGTCAAAAACCAGCTCCAGAACATACGGTACGGTGCGATGGCCGTGCTGAAAACCCCACCCCTTGCATGATGGCTCGTGTCAAGCATAAACAGCCACTCACGCAACAAAGTACCGACTAACCACGCCGGTAGGTACATGTACCTTCTGGAGGGGTTCTCTTCTCATCGTGAGCTGATCCTTGAGCTTAGTCTTTTGACCCCAACGGGCGCGCGCGGGTTGGCTACTATTTTTGTCTCACGTATTCTCCCGCTCATTCGGGAGATCGTCTCAGTTCGATCTCGGCTGAATCTAGTTCCGAATAGACTTGAGTGGCACGAATTAGACTCTACTTCCCAGCTGATTTAGATGTACTTACAGGCTTTCATGTGCTGTTGCCGCGGCAGATTTTTCTAGAACCAAGGGAAGTTCTTGATTAAAGACATGCATGGACTGGGGGGGCGCTCTTCAGTTGTCTTGGCTAACGCAATATACCACACATGTATGCATGCCAGCTCGGCCCGGGCAAGATCAACCCCAGCACTGGGCTCGACTAGCTAGGGTAGAGTAGGTTACTTAGACGTATGTAGTGTAGGTAGAGTTCAGACAGTGCGGAGTTTTTCCCCCCGAGCGAATCTTTCGGTATTCCAGCCGGCCCCCATATGGGGAGGGAAGGGGGGTGAAATGCTTGTTCTGTTGTATTTTCCGATTGGGGATTATGCTTGATTGGGGCCTATCCTCCCATCAACCCAATCATACAAGTAGAAAAGACTCTGGCCTAGTAGTAACAATGCCTACATGGTTGTGGAGAAGAAGGTTTAAAGCGACGTTAGTATAGTGATTAAGGGGGGGTTTGTGGGTACGGTTTTCTCTTTTCAGCTGGAAGCTACATGTAGCTACATGTATAGATTCTGGAGAGACAGACAATGTGGCTAAGCTGCTTCCATATTTTTTTTTTACATAAGCTTTGAACGAGTAAATAAACGATTCGTTTATCCATCTACATGTAGCTCTCCAGTGTAGCAGTTTTATTATTAGAACATGATATGTACTATCAAGCGCTCCACTGAATTTATATTTATGAAGCTGAAGCTTATGTGTGTGTGTATATTAAGTATATGTATCGCTAATCAAGTAGATCTATAGAATAGTGGCTGGTCATCATGTCACTCGACCAAGTTAAAATACGAGTTAGCTAATAAAATTCGGATGGCCTGCAGCTGTTTGATTAGTATTCAAGTACTCTCGAGTGCTGCCCCCGCCCCCTCCCCCAGTCCACTAAACGTCACTACACGGAAAGTAGCACGAACCTCCCGTATTGGGCTGAAGTTGTGTCTTTCCTGTATCCTAGATCATCATCATCATCAACAACACGTTCTGACCCTGTAATGAGGGACTGTGCATACGATGTGGTATTATTATCATATCCAACATAGCTATCGATATTAACTCTTGGAACTGTACAATTCTTTTATAAATGGTCCTTCCTTCCTCCCTTCTTGCTTCTTCACCAACAGCTTCTTCACCTTCGCTCTACATCAATCTTCAACAGCTTCACTCGCTTTATAATTATAATACTATCAAATACTTTCGTTCGATCCACGATACCAATAATCAAAATGCAGTACACTCTCATCAGCACTCTCCTCCTCGCCGCTACCGCTGCCGCGCAGACCACCTACCGCGCCGTCGCCGAGACCTCCAGCAGCCTCAACACCAACTTCTACCAGATCTCCTGGGTTAACCTGGGGGCTTTATCTCTGTATGCTGGTGATATCAAGCTTAACCAGGCTGCTGAGCCGTACATCGGTAAGTATCCACAGCTCGACTCCAGCCCGGGGTATGGTGCTAACGAATTTTCACAGCGAGCGTCTCTGCGGATGGCTACGTGAGCTTCCTCACATATCACGCGGAGCGTTACCAGCTCTTATATGTCAACCCGGAAACCACTGGGCCCGTCAAGGTTGATATGTGGCAGGGTATCCCACGGAATGCGACCCAGACGGGATTCACCATTACTGATGGCTATCTTGGGTGAGTCTTGATGGTACATTTCTGCGGTTGAGGGTAATTCTAACAGTGAATTAGACTCGCCGGTGATGGCAGCAAGTGGTCTCTGTGCCCTACCGAGACTGGTGGAAGGACCTACCAGTTGTGGTACGTTGATGGCGCGGCGGCGCCCACTGAATGTGTGAGCACCAAGATCAAGATGGAGGCCTATGGTCTCTGCACCGCAGCTTAAACTGGAGCAGAGGCTTCTAACGTGGGGTGGACGGGTGGACGGAGAGCTTTTGTGGAGGATGGATTCGTGAGGCTTGGTGGGGGGTATGTCGAGGAGTAGATAATAGAGGAGATACATATAATCGGTGTTTGAGTATTTGTTATACCTGTCATTATAATATTCTTTTGTATAGCTAGAACGGCTTGCGATAGATCCAGAGGGCAACATTAATGCTATACCATATAATTAATTATTCAACACCAGACTTGTCTTGGGTCGCGAGTGATAGGCTGTGAATATTCGGAGTGTTTTCCATATATATAAGCAATAAATAACCCCAAGAAAGTAATTTGGAACAAATCACCTACTTGTTAGCAATAGTTAATAAACCAAGTGGCAAGTAGGTGCGCATGCGGTGTTGGTGTTTCCTCTACTCTTTTGAGATACCTCATAGACTAAATATACGTACTATACTACATGTATGTAGTTATATTTAGTCCCCATCCTCAGCGTACTCGTATCGTCATGTTAGTACCCACCAAGACCCTATCCAATAACGTAACTACCAATATGAGCGGCAGTCCCCCAGCCCAGCATTACGCTCAAGGGCCCACAAGTTTACGGTCACCGTGCAAGATCTTTGTTAGTTGCCCATTGGAGGCATGGCATGAAAGAAGGGTAGTTGCATTTAGTTGCATGAGCACAATGTAACTGCACGTGGTTTCATCCGTGGCCAACCTTGAAACGTTTCTAGTACTAGATAGACTGGAATGACTCGTTGCCCTCAACGGGTTTTTTTCTACGCAATTGTCAAGGCTCCGACCGGCTTCAAATTGACGATCAACTGCAGAGTTGGAGAATGTGAATGTGCGAAATCAATATCACAGATCTCCTTATAAACCCGGGTATCGCAGTAAGTACGGGCCTATAAAGAAATGGGTCTACCTCTTTGTTCCTAAGATATAAGATCGTTGGTGGGTCAGCCATTGACCTATCGATTCGCGCCCCGAGTCCCCTCAGCCCCCGCCACAAGTTATTGATTATCATTAATTTTTATTTGATCCGTTTTAGTGCAACTGTGCCTCTATTGCATTCCCGTGTACCATTTCTTCGTCTAGGAAACACAAGCGCCTGCCGATTAGAGTGAACCGCATCAGGGCCTCTCCCCCGTTCTTGTTCACCTATTTACTACGATCATCGTCGCTGTAGTTGTGATCAGGGATCGACAGTGCACTCATGTCAGTGCAACTAATAACGGGGAGTGAGGGAAAATTCAAACCCGGCGCCGTACTCTAGCACTGGCCTCGACAATATCAGCGATCAGCCCAGATGTGGAGAATATTGAACCGTCATTCCTGATCATATTCGTGCATGATTTGGTTGTACACGTTCTCTAGTGATTCCAGATTTGGTTCTTCAAATATCTACCGGTCTGGGCAATTATTACCCTTGAGACCCACATAGGTTCATCGATTTGATCTAAATGTTTTTAGACCGAAAGGGATATCTCGCCAAGTCTTTTGGTAGTTATACCTATTCTTTACCCAGAAAATATAATAGCTGATTTATACTAATAGCTCATCCCGGTCTTCATTTTCGCAATGAGAGTCTGAGGATTAACTTCACTCATCCATTGAGCTGTGTATCTTTGCAGTGATGAAACCTGAAGTGACTGTTAACCGTAGTACGTACATACTAGTCTATCAATATACCTTTCTTAGTTTCTTGAAACTATCGCTGCCACTATTGCTTCTCCTACATAGTCCTCCCCGGACTATCGCTGTTACTTCACCCGCACCCTGCGGAATAAAAGCACCACGCTCCACCCCCCCTTGAGACAGGTTGGCCTTTCATTGCCCTGCGTTGCCAAGGATTCTTCCACAAATGGAGGCTCATAAAGTGTAGCGACACAAATAAAACATCGTGGCGTGGCCTAGTGGTAATACACTGGGCTTCGTCATATGACCACAACAGGTTCAAGCCCTGGTGGGAGCAGTGGTGAGAATGCCCAATATGGTAGCGACGCTCTTGAGGGATGATACTCACACACGTAAGTCTTTTGTTGCCAACTAAAAATATTTTTATTTGTTTTTTTTTTAGTCCCGGAGCGGTCGGTCCTAGGGTACTCTATATTACCACCTCGCGACCGCGAGTTGTGTAAATTTTTGGGTCTTCGGCCCCTGCCTCCCCCAGATTCATCTCCCCCTACGATTATTTCATACTCATGATCATATACCTGGGGGGCAGGGGCCGATAGCTTTAATTGCTTCGATCCAGTTGAATTATTGAATTATTTCCAGCTGTGCCATTCATGTTCTTTTTGGTGCCACCTGACAGGAGGCAGGGTAACCCGCCAAGGAGTGCACAATTGATGTAATCTACATGTAGTACATATGTAGTAGAAGATAGTAGATAATGGATACATGTTACAAACTTTCAAGACCAGCTAGTGGCTCCCTGTTATCAGGTTGAACCTTGCTCGGTGCTGACGCGATACAGTTGTATGTATCTTTAGAAGATTTCAAGGCCAGTCAATCTTTGATGTTGTTTCGGGGGTGCAAGGGAATGGGCACAAGTTGGGCAGGGCGGTGCTCACTGGTCATGGGGTGGTGGTTGAGGTCATACAATGGAACACCTATCTATATATGTAGTTGCAACCACGACCACTGTCTACAGACTTACCCCGACACCCGTACTCTAGTACCACCAGTAAGCGGTACAAATAATAAATAGGAAACAGACAACCACACACTTCTTATATGGGCGGTATATCTCTTACGAGCTAGCGTCGATGAGGGAGCCCAGTGGAGGGTCGGGCCTAGCTATCCCTTCGATTCTCAATCGCTGCCCCTATAATAGAGGAATTAAATCTCCATCGAGAGAAAACGAGGTCTGTTAGTAAAGCCACACGGATTTGCTTTTTCCTGGGGGGAAGCATTTTATTAGTAGACGAGGGGATAACCAAGTCATCTTTCGCTAATTAATGTTGTCAATTATTAAGTTAAACAAAAAAAAAAAAAAAAAAAAAAAAACTTAATGTTGTCTTGAGGCCCAATATGAGTGATAGTCTGTGATCATGAACTAGACTGTAAGCTGGAAATCGGTTAACGGCAGTCCTCCAACCAACCAACACACCACTATTGGATCAGGACCTTATTATTATTAGTCAATCCAATCGTGAAAACTACATGTAGGTACAATGTACCCCCACGCAAGGTATGTACCTACATGTACCTACACACACGTATGTACCTATAGAGGAGGATAATGCCCATACTGTACCTACATATCTCACCGAGTGGCCAAGATGTATATACGTATGTATTTGAGAATTTGAATCGGACAGGTTTGAAGTACCTAAATGTAGGTACTCTACTGTATGTGCTCTTTCTTAATTAGGTTAGCCATTCTGACGGCGAGAAGTCATGTAGTCTTTTTGACAACGCTGTGCAGCAGCGGCGGCGGCGGATAATTAATCTCCAGAGGCTGCATGTATGTACGTGAGGATAAGCTTTTTTTCCATGCCTGGTTTTCGGCCTAGTCATATAATAAAGAAGTACCCCCACCCTGACCCCCGACTTGTCTTGTTCCAAACCCACGAGGTCAATCCTACGTGCCGGGCCGTTGGTAGGCAAAGATCTTTCCACCTTCTAAACCAGTAAAGACTGCAGGGTCCATTAAAACCTGAAATTCTATATGGGTATCAATTCTACTTCTATAGCTATGTAGTTATAGCCCCCTAGGTATGCTTTAAACTTTAGAAACCAAATGACCGACCATTATGCAATGTAAAAGACTAAGAAAGTAAACCCCGAATGAGAATGAAGAGACCTAAGAGTATGAGGCTAAATTACACAGAGTAATCATATCCACCCTTCGGAACAATTTTCCAGAACTCTTCAATGATTTCCTTCTGGCCGCTTGGCGCGGCACGAACGGCCATATACCTACGACCATCAACTGCTGGAGTCCATCCACCAGGGTTGGTGTCAACCACGAGACCGCCAGCTTCGGTGAGAATAAGCCAACCAGCAGCGACATCCCACGCCCAGCATCCACCCTCCTGCCTCATATCAGCTAACGAAAAAAAAGCAAAAAAGGAGTGTGTCCGTCATGGAAATAGTGGAGTCATAAAGAAAAAGAAACGTACCCAATACAAGTCAATGTTTCCAGCAGCAACAGCGCAGAAGTTCAAGGCAGCAGATCCCATGCTCCTGAGAGAGTGCACCATTTTGCCACCTTCTTCAGGACCAGCAGCGAGTTTGGCGAAGGTTTCGTATTTGATTTTCCAGTTATGGCCCTGACGATCGCTGCCCCATTCAATGGCTACAAGTGCCTTTGAAAGTCCCTCAAGTGGTGATGGGTATGTTTTACGCGGAAGACGGATTTTATGGGGGGTAGGGGAAGCACCATTTGTGGTACCATTAGAACGAACAGGCATGCTAAGGTAAGAGCCCTGGTTCTTGATAGCGGTGTACCTGTGATGTGGCATTAGAAAAAAGTGTAGGGAAAAACCCAGAAGATTTCTTTTGCTGGAATCTTACATGTGGGTGGTATACGGATTGTAAACAACACCGACGACTGGCATCTTGTAAACGCAAAGAGCTAGAGAAATGCACACATTTGGGAATGTGTGAACCTGTAAAACATCACATGGTTAGCACGAACAAAAAGTCTCTTGAAATTAAATAGGTTCTTCGCTAAATGAGTACTTACAAAGTTGACCGTCCCATCAATGGGATCACAGATAAAAGTGGGTTTATCTGTGAGCTTCTTTCCAGGGACATAGCTTTCCTCCCCAAGAAAGCTAAGCATTGTCAGCAAGCTTCACTCGTAAACTTCGAAGGGAAACATACTCGTAAGTAGGATATCTTTCCTTGAGCTTTCCAAGGACAAATTTTTCAACGGCTTGGTCAGTTTCTGTAACCAAATCGGCAGCTAAAATTCTAGTGTGAGCAACCGTGAAAAGTCAATTGAGCAAGCCGAGATAAAGGACTTACAATTCTTCTTGGTTGAAGTTGTGCTGACTAGAGGGTTGGCGTTGGTAATCATATCTCCAGCGAGGTGAGCAACCTCAATGAGAAAGTCGTGAACCTCTTGATGATTGATTTCGTCTGCCATTTTGCGAATTTTACGGGAGCTGGTAGGAAGGATCTGAAGATTGAGCTCTGAAGAGAAAGAAAGAAAAAAGTCAGCTTCCGAATTGTGGGTTGCTAACCAGAGAGATGCCCTTGAAAGAGTAGAGGTATTTGTGGCATATAAATACATAGCTCATGCCAAGAGCCAAGGGGGGCTTTCTCTTTGCCGGGTTTAAAATGAATTTAGTATACCAAGGAGACTGTGCAAGCAAGACATTTTCTTTTTATAAGAAGGAATGATGAACAACCAAACAACCAATGATGAACCACAGAAGAATGGAATGTGAGATATGGCAAAGGTGTAGGAAAACGGTCAGATCAGGTAACGGTGAACTTACGTACCTTGACTTGATTGGTGGCGTTTAATTAAGGTGCGGCTCTGTAGAGGCTCTGCTATTGCGTTCTCTTATGGGGGGGGGGGCAACACAGGCTCTGATGACTCAGGTTTTTCGAAGACTTTGATGTCAACAACAACAGCCCCATGAAGCTCCAGGAGGAAGCTTTTGAATGATTTTCTGAAGGTGGGGTTTCTCTCATGTGTTTAGGGGAGGGTGTGCTGTTAGCGGGGTCGTCAGCGGGGTCAGTTAGTCCAGGTATCTGCAGTTCATGTGTAATTAATTGCGATACAAGATTAACAGAACCTGGGATATTAGTTATTACTCCGAAACCCTACTTCTAGAGCTCTCCCTGATGACACTCCATGTCCGTCGGTTATCGATTTTACGAGATGCAATCGGAGATTCACCAAGTTACAATAAATATTTTACACCAACTACATGCCAGTAGATAGTAGGCAGACAACTCATGGCGTCTTCTTGCAGTAGTAGAGCAGAGAACTGTGTCTACATTTTTTTTGTCTATATGTATGTAACTAAGTAATGCTTGACATTGACGTAACATTGCGTGCAATTGCATGCAGGAGCGAAAGTGAGACGGTAATTCCTAGCATCTCGGTGAATCTAACTCCGTTACTTCACTTTCCCCTCCTTATGTCTCTGCACCTCCTTGCACTTGTCTCATCGATCCCGATAACCAACGTTTCCTATCTAGATACATAGCAACCTATCGTACCTGCCAACAGGGAGAAGGATATGGATCAGATACGGAACATGTGCTGTCAGTTAACTGGGTTCTCTCGGGAAAATTCATCACCTACCCGGCATATTGCATTTTGATTTTACGTCAACATCAGCAAGTGGGAAAGTGAGATTGCGATGTGGGGATGATAAGGGAGACCCGGTAGATGAAATTAACGGATTGGACCTGACCCGGACCACGTTGTTGGTGGCTTTTAACCCTAGCCCAGTTGGTTGGTGGTATTTGTGCTTGTACCTAAGTACTAGTAGGGGGGGGGGGGGAGTACATACATACTGTAGTAACCAATAGAATAACACCAGGGAGGATATGGGCTAGATAATTGGTACTCTGTGACCGATATTGAACGGGTATGCAAGGAATAAAACCAACTGGCTGGGTTGCTCTAGAAACACCTTTCGACCTTTTAAATTTTAGAGATATATACATTCATGTACCGTACCGGCATCGCGGCATGAAAAGATCTAGAGCTCGAGAGATGGCCATGGGTGAGGATGTGGGCGATAGATCTTTCATCACGATCATGGTCTTTTTCTTCTTCTTTTTTTTCTTTCTTCTTACTTAATTTGTCTTTCTTTCTTGTAGGCTTAAAGTAAATAACAACAGACCAAACTCAACACCATAATTACATGTAATGTAGTTGGATTATTCACTATGTACTTAATACGTACTAAGTATATGTACTTCATATATGATGTATTATATGAAAGGTGTAACTGCTGAATTTATAAGCAAGCTGAGCGCCGAGGCTTGCCCCACCGCACTTCCAAATGACGCCATCTGCGTACTACCTCGGTCCGGTCACTGTGTGACCTTAGTTTAAAGAATTGAAAATTAAAAAAAAAGAGGGAGCGCCGTCAGTTCTCGACAGCCTCCAGCCAGCTCTTAGCCAGTCCAGTTTCATAGAAGAAAAAAAAGAGACTACCTATTTTAGTAATCTCAAAAAATAATGAAAGCTATCACCATTGAAAAAGTCGAGGGGAAGCCTGGAAAGGTTTACTACCCGTATGTAACCCTCCTCCCCCATCCCCCCAAATATGGCACTAGCTAGTCATTTCCCTTAAGGCTTCCTATGATACTTGTATTGCTCCTTCCTCCCTCTACAAAGAAAAAAATTTGTGAGACCACTACTTACAACCTAATTTATAGGCTTAAACTCATCGACCTTCCTACCCTGAATCCCAAACCCACAGAAGTCACGGTAAAGGTTCTTGCGGCCGCCCTAAACCACCGCGACCACTTCATCCGTCAACATCTCTATCCCGGCATCTCCTTCGATTCAATCCCTCTCCTTGCTGATGGCGCCGGAATAATCACTTCTGTTGGTGGTTCCGTGCCCTCTTCCTGGCTTGGAAAACGTGTCGTCCTCGCACCAGGTCGAGGCTGGGACTCTGATCCGGCGGGCCCTGAAAGCGACAACTATGCCATTCTCGGCGGAACCAAACATGTGCCTACGGGTACCCTACAGGAGTACATCAACGTTCCCCTTTCTGAAGTGGAGGAAGCACCTCTCCACCTCGATGCTGTCGAATCGGCTGCACTCCCACTGTGCGGGCTTACCGCCTTCCGCGCGGTCTTCACGAAGGGTCAAGTTCAGGCCGGTCAGAACGTGCTCATCACGGGCATCGGCGGGGGTGTTGCGCTGATGGCTCTCGCATTCTGCTGCGCGAAGGGTGCAGTGGTATTTGTGACTAGCGGTTCGGAGGATAAGCTGGCCACCGCGAAGGAGCTCGGGGCGAGCGCAGGGGTGAGTTATAAGGGCGCGGCGTGGGAAAAGGATCTCAAAGGCTTGTTACCCAGAAATAGGCCGTATTTTGACGTGGTTATCGACGGTGCAGGGGGAGATATTGTTGGTGGGTTTTCTTTCTTTCCTTTTGCCCAGAGGCAGGTGGTGAAGATAGTGATAGGGTGGGGCTGCAGTGCAGTTCGGTGCACTTTTGGCTAATGCAGGTTATGCGAGTGGATAGCACGAACTGCACCATTGCTTAAACGCGGTGGCAAGATTGTTTCATACGGGATGACACTTGGTCCCCAAACCCCCTTTACGATGCCAGCTGTGCTAAAGAACATCGACATGCTCGGCTCGACTATGGGCTCCCGTAAGGAATTTGGAGATATGGTTGAATTTGTCCGCGATAAACAGCTTAGACCAGTCATCTCCAAAGTGGTAGATGGTATCTCAATCAACAGCCTTGAGCCTCTCTTTGAGGATATGAAGGAAGGGAGACAATTTGGGAAGCTGGTTGTGAGGATTGCGCCGGAGGACACGGCCAAGTTATAATGTCTTTTTCCTTTTGCACAAAAACCTTTGTATGCACGTGTTTGTGTATGGCTTTTTTTTTGTACTTTTTCATATATAGCACTTTTTCATATATAGCACCGTGAAAGATTGTTACGGCATGGCGTTCATTTTATTATGCCGGCCAAACCCAGCTTTCGATGGTCCGATATTGACAACACCCGCTCGCTCGCTAGTAGGTACTTGGTATATGGATCGTACAAATAGGAATACATAACAGAAACCAAAAACGAAGGAAGAAAGGGGGAAAAAAAGGGAAAAAGTGAAGATATGTTTATTCGTCGCTGCTGCTGCTGCTGCTGCTCAACGGCTTTCGTGCGCAGTAGAAGTATCTATGATCTCGTTAGAAAACTCTACAATAATCCACAGCAGAAGAAATATAACTTACTGTTTGGCGTAAGGGTGGATCTTCTTGTTCTTCATCTCCTTCTTACTATCTCTTACTAGCTCATTGACTTCGTCAACCGACATTCCAAGCACTCTTGTTAAGTAGGCCAATCCCAATGCCTCAAACCCGGTCTCTCCAGCTAACACGAAGAATGCGCCAATCTCTTTCAACTTCGAGTCCGCGGGCCAAGTTCCAAGTGGCAGTTTTATCATCTTCACTCCGATATCCTCGAACCCGGACGCCTCAAGTATTGGTGCGAGGTGGGGTGCGATTCCGAACGGGCGACCTATGATACAGGATCACATTAGTATGCACGAAGAAAGGAGAGAAACGAGGACATACCCGACTTATCAGCAGCTTCATTGACGAGTTTGTAGTACCTGTACATGTTGAGGCCCTTGTGGTATGTGCCATCATCACTGTAGAGGTGGAAGTCATACTCAGTAATATCGATCCAACCACCGGGCTTGGTTGTTCTGAATGCCTCCTTCAAGAGGAAGTTCCAGTCCTTGATAGCACCGTTAAGATGCCGTATATGGACCAGGTCGAAGTGGTTTTTGGGCCATGTCCACTCCTGCTCGGCGTCATCGATTTGGAACTCGACGTTTGGTGGCACCCTATAAAAATGAGTTAGTTCCCCGTGCCCGCATGATAGGACTATGTTGAGAGTTTTCGTCTCACCAGTTAGGCTGGATAGGGCTAAGATCTGTCCCAATGACTTTCGCAGAAGGGTATTTCTCGCCAATATCAATCGCCCATATACCAGTTCCAGTGCCGATATCCAATATTAATTGTGGGTCCTCGCCGATAGGAGCGGTAAGTAGCTTCCCCTTTAACGCTAGAAGACATATATGGTGGAAAATATCTAGACGGTCTTGTTCGACCTGTTGTTGTTGTTGATATATTAGCGACTCAAGCAGTACAAGAGTAAGCAAGGACAGAGGGCACCTCATCGTTGGGGGCCAAGTATTTTCTATCATCCGAGTTCCATGTCAGCTATTTCCATCTCGATTTTGCATAAATGTTTGTTTGACCAAAACAGAAATCTGGGGTTCCGGTCCCCAGGGTTATCGCACATAACCAACCAAGTCCTGTGATTATGGACAACTTTCCAACGTAGTAGGTCGCCCTGAACACTGCTTTGCCCCTAAAAAAGGAAAAAAGAAACTCACCCATCCTTGTATGCGTGATATCTCCGACCATTCTCGAAACGATATCTGTGGATATGGTGTTAGGCCACTTTTTGCTCCCCAAAGAAGAGGGGCCCAAGATAAAGACATAAAAGTAGCTTACTCATAGATTGAAGATGCAAGCGACTCGGTAGAAATCTCACTATAATTATTTACCACATTTAATTGGTGTCATCTATTTTGTAAGTGATGGATGGCAACCCACGATTCAGCTAGCGATTCGAATGCCGAGTCATTCTAAAAATGAGGGTTAGGACTGGTACAAGTCGATAGCAGCTCTCCAAACAATACCAGTACTTACTTCATCGACAGTGATATAACCGTCGTTGGTGTCAGTCATTTTTTTTTCTGTGTGTGTGTGTGGATTAAGGAAGCCTGGATGTTCGGGTAGTCGTGCCTGGATGTTCGGGTAGTCGTGAGAAAACTTATATGTTTATACGCCTGGGGGGTGGATTGGTTGGCTGGCTGGTTAGTTGGTTGGTTTGCGGCTGGTGTGTGATTTATGACAGTTCAGGAGAGGTGTGATAGAAGCTTTATATCCTCTAGGCTGGCACAGAACTATAACGGCTTACCCCGCGCCTATGCATTCAGGGTAAGCGAGGGATCAAACCTATTGAGATCAGATCGAGTGGGGGTGTTAGATTGACGCGCCACGTGAGCAGCCAGATTCGTCTCAAAAATTAAAAAGATTCTGCTTAAACGCGGCCGGGTCTAAAGTAGAAGAGATACTTGCTAGAACTCCCTCTGTTAATTGTTTGTGGCCAATAGAATACATGTACTTACATGTAGACCCGTAATGAAAGAGAGCACCTTTTAACCTCGGAACGTGTATGCATGGTTATATACGTGGGCAATTTTCGTCGTATGTAGCTACAACGTATGTACATACATGTACCTACCTACTTCATGTATCGGCGACAGTTCGTACCCTTACTCTTATAATTAGACAGCGACTCCTCCAGACCGAACGATTTGGCCAATAACCTCTGAATCGAAATACATGTATTTACTCAAAATTTGAAAAACAGGGATTGGCCAGATGGCTCTAATTTGAGACTTCTTCTTTACATGTGCCATGCAAAGCTCACCGATCTAACTCATAATGGTTTGTCCTTAAGCTTTGTGTAAAAAAGAGTGGCGCATCTACATGTATCAATCAACCCAACCGAGCCTCAGACACATTGTCCCAGGGTTCTCAATCTCTAAGCACACTAGATCAAGACAAATGACCTAGTTGCTCAGTCGATATTTGCCCCGACGATAGTTCGATGTAAGACACAAGGAACTTTTTAGCAGAATGGCTCAGAGTTGTGGCAAATAATAATAATCCAACACAAGAACGAGCGCGATTGATTATCCTCGAACGACACATCACAAATTATAAATCGTCGGTCTGTGTGTGATTCAAGGACTTTGCATTTAGTGTCCAATGTCTCTCTCTGAATTTACAAACATCCCGGCTCGTTCTGAGAAAATTTCGACCCCGATACGGAATATTCGCCCTGCTAACTCAGGTTCGGAAATGCCATCTGCTTTTCATCACATAGATAGATGCATAATTTTGAATCTGCCGATGCAAGTTTCTCGGGCAGATGAGTTTCCCTTAAAGTAGAGTGCTTCTCGGTCGCTGGCCCCGTCAGGTGCGGTGCAAGTATTAAGGATGTAGCGGTTGATTGATTAACTTGCATCGAATCGGAGACACTCGATGCCCTGATGTCGGTAAAAGGCTACATATCCACTTTTTTTTTCTTCTACTGTCAGAATATGGGTTCGTGGTAAGTATACTGCGGCGCTAAACTTTGTGCCGTCTATGTGCAGCAGTCGCTAGATGAGAACCTTTTGAAAGTTGATTGGTCGGGAGCGACAGGGACGTTTTAGTCAGTAGTCGGCACTCTTCTCATTAAAGGGGGGGGGAGAAGAAACCGGATAGGGCCGAGTTAACTCCCACCACATAGCAAGGAGGAAAGAAAATTAACCAATGAAAGTTAACTGGTGGGTTGAAGTCGAGAGGTGTAGCTCGAGACTTGGGCCTACATGGTAGATACTACATGTAGTTTTCAATAACCCGCCTATATAATTGTGACACAAGTATTCATGTAGCAACTCCCGGTCGCAGGATGGAACAAGAGACTTAACAGGTACATACTAGGTAGGTGATATATGAGAGGTGATGGGAGAGAGTGGGTGGGGGGTGAGACCTTATAACTGTGTGTGTGTGTGTGTGTGTGTGTGTGTGTGTGGAAGAAGCTGAGGTGGTCGATCGCGGTCGTGAGGTTTCAATTAGTACATGTATGTATTGGTAACGTTTTCCAGTACTGTGTCAGACAGACCTAGAGGTGTGTCGTATGGCAACGGCACCAAAACAGACATAAAGCCTTCGACCCACAATCACCATAATAGAGGGTGGTCAATCTAGAAACTAATTAAGTTAAGTGCTTGTGTTTTGAAGTGGAATTCATTTATTAAAAATCTGGTACTAAATACATGTATCTTAAGAGGTAGTGGAGATACATAGCTTTGGTAAAAGAAATCCCCATACAAATTTGTGTGGGGTTCACACTCCTCGGTCTGACACGGTACCCGGTCTAAAACGTTACATACCGCATCTATCGCAACATCCTTGTCAATTGTCCCAAACATGATAAATGGCTAAGCTGGTATGTAAAAGGAAGTCTCAGTTTTAATTTACCGGCATTTCTCTCCCGGAGAATCGGCTGACGGTAAGTACGGCCTGTTAAGATACCTGGCCGGTGGGAAAAAAGAAATCATGGTACTGGTTACGTTCTAGAGAAGGGGTTATTTTCCCGGGTGGGAGAGACATCGCAACCACATCAAGCGAGCCTTGGCCCTTCCTTCCTTGCCTGTTCGTCGATCCAGCTACGCTATATATAGCGCCGTTAATGTCGTTCACGGGGACATAGTGATGGATACTGGCCACCAGACAATCAAGCCCAGTTTATCTTTTCTTATCGGCCAAACAGTCCCTGCCCGTCAACGCGCGCGGCCGTCAATACCCAGTGAATATGAAGTTTTGTAGACTGGGAACATGCCTATATGAACCAGTAGTTCTGTGGCCTTGGTCGAAATTGACAATATCTCCTAATACATATCCAGTCTTTTATCCAGTCGGGAATCGTGGGAGCTTTTCTGTCGACATAACCCTAACCCTTATATATCAGACAGCATGAATGGACTGCAGCTACCCCATTAGTATACACATCCAACTAACCATAGCCTGACCATTTTCTCCAATAAAAGTCACCATAACTACTCAAGATATTGCTACTATTATTTAATCCGAGGCCCACTCTATATCCCGCGAGCTATACGGTATAATCAACTATGTAGAGGGTAGTTGAGGCTCGATCCGTTTGGCCAATTGGGTGTCCCAGTTTATAAACAGAGTCTTCATTACGAATTGCAGTAAACCATGAAAAAGTAACCAGCTCCAGAGGTGAACTTCGAAGCGGCTCACGGGCGATAAAACCACACAGTCACCCCCATATCTTTGACGTTTGGGGTCGTTTCTCATAGTTACATGTATCATCTTTTCTTTTATCACATGAGATTTTTATGCCAAAGTCAAAATACTCTTAATATTCTGACGCTAAGCCATTATATGTTAACCATCTTTCTTGTAGCTAGCTTGATGGCCAAATGGATTAGTTTATATATTGTCTGAATTTGGTTTTATTCTCAGTTTATTGAAAAATAATCGGGGGGATCCAAACAGAGCCTACATTTTTGCGGTATACAGTCAAATTTCCCTACAAGGGTCCCTATAGGAATAATCGCCCTGTAAGGGTATGTGTTCACGGTCCTTGTGGGCTTTACTCACACAAAACCCTGGATATAAGAGTACGTAAGCGCCCTATAAGGGTACCAATCTTTGGTCCAGACGTACCCTTATATATAGAGAGATTCAACTGTACTACCCGACAGTGCAGCTACTACTGGCACAAATATCTTTAATACTGTAGGAGAGTTCCATAAGACAAAGAAAGTATGTAGCTATAGATGGGAGCACTATCCCCCCCGTAACCAGATTGGAATTTTGATTTATACATGAAATATCACTCGGCCTTAAGACGAAAAAACTCGTTACTGGATTAAGAATCTATAGACCTCTGATACGTGCGGGCAACCCAAATCCCACGCATACCTACACAAAAATTCATCACCAAACTTTAGGCTATGAGACCAGATAGGTAATACCAATTTGAATCACCAACAATCACTCGATTACCAACACGCGTCATGGGACCCTATTGATTGAAAACTTTACCCACGTAGCAACGTTAGTGGTGCAGCAGAAACACGAAGATCCGATATGCACAGAACATAAGTTAATTACCAACTTAGTGCTTCCTGTCCTGAACTCAATAGTTCAGAACAGGAAGCACGAATAGTGATGGGCACGAGACAAGACAAGACGTGACTTGGACAGTTCTGATCTTATTTTATCACTCTCGTTTCGAAAATCTCGAGACTTCTTAGCCATGTGAATACCAGAAAGTCGGAGATCTGTGAAAACCCTAACCCTGGTCTGGGAGTTGGTAATATCGAGTCCTGTTGCCCAGACAAAGTCCGTACCAATCACTACATGTACTGCGGGTGTAGGGTAAGTCTGTAGAGCCCTAGTATGTACTGTTGCAACCACGAGTCCCACTGTATACAGACTTACCCCACTACGGTGTCAAGTGAGTAGAACGTAGCAACGCAAACCGCACCACTGCGTTCTACTCACCCTTCACACCGGAGTACACAAAAATGAACGGAACGAATATCCAAGCCACATACTCAGCCAAATGGTTACACAAGTAAACTGGAGCACTAATATACACTTAGGTAAGACGGTTCATCCACACACGTTACCACATATGGTGCGAAGTTGAAACTTGAGTTGATAGGGACTGGCAATCATGATGCTGCCGAGTCGAGGTTATGAATAAGTCTCACATCGGGTGTTTCTTCGGGAACCAATGCAAAGAGGTACGTCCGTTACAATAGTATAGTAATATACACTACACTAGGCACGACACCGGCCCACGACACTATCCGTAACCATGGGCGTGCATTGTCGTATGCCCTTGTAGCCGAAGACTCTCATGGCTAGTGGCGCCATACTCAATTTCCCTTCCTTGAAAGAAGGGCTAGCTAGCTACGCGGCCTCGTGTTTAATGGGTTAGGGTTATTGACCTCATCGAGACGTAGCGGCAGAGAGCTCGAGCGGTATGTCGCTTTAGACTAAACATATACTTGATATAGGCATAGAAGTGCTGAGCTCGGGGTATGGTGAAAGCCATAGGTAATTAAATCATACGACAACTCAGCTTAGTCTACGATAATCTTAAAGTTTTATATTTAAATCACTCACTGACCCACGCGTAGTACAGCCAACTGACCCATGACCAATGATAAACTGATGAGGCTCTCTAGATATCTCACTGGCAGGAAAGTAAAATGATAGCAGAAGAGCGACCTTATCCCCGATAGGGACTCGAGCAGGTATGTACAACCCACCACGAGAACCTCAATCACCTATGAATCCATACCCCTTATGTAGTAGATCATATCCCCGCGAAACCCCCAGAACGTAGAGCACTGTTCGTCATGTAAAAATAGCACACCGAAATGATTACCATCCATACAGGAGATCAGGCTGGGCCGGGTCTGTGCTTGCCAAGAACGGGTGATAATCAGGGGCATGACCCCCTTATGTGGGCGATCAAGTAAGACAGTGCCCCAATTTCACTTGTCTGCGAGATGGTTTCGCTACCATTTTGACAGCTAGTCAGCAGCAGGCTGTTAATCATCAATTGTATTGGCCAACAGCATATAATGTAAGTGAGAGGTGCACTTGGACTTGAGCTTGATTTTGAGGACAAAAAATAAAATAAATAAAATAAATTTATAAACAAAGAAGTAAAAGATGTTTGAAAGAGTGTGTTTTGTGTTAGACACGTCAAGAAATGAATGAAGGTATGAGGTATGAGAAAAGAAAGAACACCGAAACATCCCAGTCCGATCTATGTAAACGCAATTTTATATAAGATAATAATAATTAAGAACGCCTCCCGACCGAGTAGAAAATCATGTAGATAGCAACTTAAACTGAGCCGCTCTCAGAAGCACACTCTGGCCTCTTGACATACGCAATATCATCCAGTACAAAGGCCGCAGGATTGCCCTCCCTGGTACTTTTGTCAAAGCTCTGCCACACAGCGACGGAGATGTCGACCAAGTCACTGAAGTCGCCGATCGTCCCCATTTCAATCTTCTGCGGTGCAGCGGTGGCATTGAGAGCTCCGTTATGCGTATCGAAGTAGTAAACATCAACAGAGGTATCAGCCCTCGTTACCTCAATTTCCACAAGAAGTGTATTGGTCGTGTTTGCGGTAGTGGCCTCCTTAGCAGTGAATGCAAAGAACGAGATAGACGTCAGATCAAACGAGAACCCGCGGTCCACTGACCCGAAAGAGACGAGCCCATATGAGCGAGAGAGAATGGCATTGGGGGCACTTCCAATGCTGCGGAGCTCAGTGCTGTTGGCCGGGTACGAGATGTTGGAGAAGTATTGCCAGCCATCCGAACCGGCAAACTTGAAGTCCTGGTATTCAAGTGGGAGGCTGGAGACACCATCGGTTTCAAGGTCATCAAACTGTACCGGGTTTGTTAGTAAGATAGGTATTGTATGGCTAGATGCGGATCGATCAGAACTTACGTTCATTACACTGGCCTCGCCTGTGGGGCAAGGGGTACTACGGGTCATTGTTACAGTGGCAACTGAGGTAGATGTTTCCGTAGTCCTCACGGTGGTTGTGATAGTTATGGTTACATCAGCAGGCGTTGGCACCCTATAATTCAGATCTCGTTAGTTTAATATCCAAATGATCGCAGGCAAGGAACCCTCGGTGATGACAATGGCAAGGGGTCTAATACTTACGGGGAAGGATCAGATGTATAAGCCAGGGCACCTCCAATCAACATGGCAGTCGAAGCTGCCAGGAGCTGTGTATAGTATGAGAAATGCATTGTCTCTTTTGAAATAAATGAATGAAGAATTGAAGATAGTTGTAAGGAGTGTCAGACTTGGTTAGCGAGATAAAGGTTTGATGGAAGCGAGGAATATGGGAGGGGGGATGGGAGGATATCGTTCTTCTTATATTTCGGTACCATACTTATCCATAAACCAGCTGGTACCAAGGAGAGGTACAAAACAAGGTACCCGTACCACGTATTATTTCATGGGTTCACCCCTCACCCCCCAATGTGGTACCCATTCCAGACAGACCCGAAAATGCTTCTCGACCTTCCAAGCAAACAAGCTGATCGACTGACTTCCCGTCCCTATGCAGCCAGGAAATGCCGCGTTTCTGTACAAATACGAGCCACGTTATTAACCCTCCGTTTACCTTGACCCATAACCTTGGCTTGGGTACTGGATCTCCTCGTTCATATGAATACATTCTTGCTTTGACTCCACCACCACCACCTCACCTCCGCTAGGTAATAGAAAATTGGGGAGATTAAGAAAAGTAAATCGTTTATTCTATTTTCAGATCATTCCCGATGTTCCCATTCTAGATTGTGATTCAGTAAATTCATGAAATGACTCCAAGTGCTGAGAAATTATGATGCGCAGATAGAAACATTCATAATTTAATAATATGCATGCAATTGGTACTTGAAATGGTGATAGGCCCGAATATATGAATGTAGCTGCTCATCATCATCATCATCATCATCTTCATCATCATCGCCGGCCTTCTCGTCCTCAAGTACCGGCAGACTCCTACTGCAATCTTGCTGGCGGTCGGGGGAAAAAGAGGGGCGTGCACGTGCTGCAGTGTCTTACAAACCGAACTACCCGCATCCAAAGTTTTCTCGAAGGCGTGGACATCTCTTACTCGTTACGGACTTGTACCTGTACGTAAAAGTAGGTACGTACCTGAGCTGAGGCTGGAAAGCGAACGTGTGCCTGCCAAGAACACATGTGCCGTCAGATGCATATGGCGTCAGATGAGGGGGGGCTTGCTTCGATGGATTGTGCTTTTTTTTTTTTTTTGTACCTGCCTATCATGCACCTTTGTGCCCTAAGTACATGTACTTTCTCTCTCTCTCCGAGTCTAGAGTAGGGTACATGTATGCAGCTCAGCCTTTACCCTTCGGTACCTACAGGCTACAGCTTTGTACCTACATACATGTACATCTGTACATGTATGTTTTAGTTGCGATTACAATAAATAAATGTAGCAATGAGCTGAAAAAAGGCTTAAAGGAGGGTGTTCCACGCGCTCTTCTTCTAGATATGGGAAAGATATAGCTAGACATCTTTTTTTTTTTTTTTTAACTCAAGCTAGTTTATTATGGGCTAAACTAATTGCGTGCAGTCTAAGACTATGGCATAAAAACCCTTCCCCTAACAGAAAACAAACAGTCGTCCCCAAAAATACAAAAACGGAAGCAAAGAAAACAAAAGAGAGAAGGCCTATGAGGTAGAGAAAGCGCGAGAATACAGAGGGAGGAGTTCGTCGTGGCCTCTCCGATCCTCCCCAGGGTGTGTGGTTCTATATAGGACTTTGAGTGGTGGTGTTTGTGGGGCGTCACGGTGGAGGTGGGGACAGTTTCTAGATTGTCTCCATTGGGGTTGTGGTGTTGAGGATTCCAAATAAGAGAGGATCGGATTGGTGGTGGTGGTGGTGGGGGTTGGTGTGTGGTCTTGAGGCTAGGCTGAGGCAGGCCGGGTTGAAGGCGGTGGGGCGCCGAGTTAGCGCCTTTAAACTTCAGCAGTTTTCCGTTGGCATCTCTCGAAGCAGGTAAGACGCAGCGGTGGTCGTTGAGTCGTGGTTGAGAGTGCAGATTATGAAGCTTGTTGTTCGTTTGCATATGGGTGGGGTGGCGGCAGCACTTACGAGTTACGGGGTGGCTGGGATCATGGGGCAGCGTGAGGAAAAAAAGCGGACTGTGGGTCCGAACTTGTCGGCGTCTTCCGCGCAGGCGGAGATGACGACGAAGTGGCCTTCTTGTTGCGGGAGGTGTGGTCGGGGTTTAACCTGACGGAGAGTGGCAGCCGGTTGCGAGTTGACACATTTCGTAACGAGGTATCGAGGTCTCTTTATGCAGGAAGGCGAGGATCTGTGGATGGCGATGTCGACGTCGGTGGGGGCGGGGCGGAAGGTGCTGATGGGGTTGTCGGGCGATTTGATGGCCTCATTAATGAGTCCAGTAAATGCCTCGAAGAAGGGGGCGTAGGTGGTGGTGGGGACGGTGGGTGGGGCCAGGATTGAGGCGCGGCGTTGGTTGATTGAGACGGAGAGGAGGTGGCAGGGCTTTCTGGCCATTACGTTCCAGGAATTGCCCCAGGATGACGAGGAGGGTGACCGTGAGCCTATCGGCTTCGGAAATAGGGGTGGGGGTGGGCGAAGAACCGGCATGACGCAGTTGGGAGCGCTTCTCAGGGCGTTAGAGCGGCCTTTCCTTTCTGGGCAGTCTTGGTCTTGGCTGCATTCTGGGGTGGTGGTGGGGTCCGCTGCCGCATGGCGTCTGACTTTTAAGCCGGTCTGTTGGGGTGTTGGCAGGGGTTGGGGGTGTGGGTGGGCACGATGTTGGTGGGTAGGGTTGGGGGGTGGGCAGGGATTGCTTGGCGAGGTCCTCCATGGAGGAGGTTCGACCTTGTCTGTGAGGTGTTGAGGGCAGAGTAACTGGGAATCTTCGAGGTCCAGCGTTAACGCGTAGTGCGGATGGCTTTCAGTGGTTCTTATGTAGGGTTTCCAGGGTGATTGAAAGGTGGTGGACTTGGTTGATCAGGCCGGCGACGAGGGTGACCATGAGTTTGTTGGCGTCGTTGGAGTTGGACTGTGTGAGCATCCTCATAGTCTCAATGGCGATGGCATCGTGGTTGCCGTAAGGTTGGGTAATCCTTGCGTCAATGCTGGGTAGGGCGAGGTCTGCTATAGACGCCTGTAGCTCGGGGCTATTGAAGTATGACATTTTGAGGTTAAAGATTTAAAGAGTTTTGGTGGGGTGGTGATAGTTGCCACGCCGAGCTTGGTGGTTGATTTCAAAAATCAGGGACGGAGAGGGGAAGGAGGATGATATAGCTAGACATCTTGATACATGGATACTAATACATCATTACATGATGTACCTACATGTACACACCTTATCTACTACATGTAGGTACATACATTGAGATGGAACCCCCACCAAAAAAAAAATCTTTTTTGACCTCCGGTCCGTCCCCGGAAAGGGTAGAAACCCCTTGAGATGTTCTCTACTCATACGTGGGTATTGGTTGTCAAAAGTCTCGTTTTCTCACATGAAGTACATAGGTTGTACTGATCTAGGCCGGGTATGCCTACTCTTTGTTAAGATAACAATTCCGGTACTACATGTACATTTAGTAGCTAGCACGTACCTGCTCTACTTTACATGTATGGCCCACGCAACCTAAGCTCAGCACCAGAATGAAACAAATTTGGCGCCAAGACTCGCTCAAAAAGTGCCCAAATTCAACTTACTGTCGAAGAATTTGTCTTAATTTTGAAATCTTTTCATAGAGTTGTTTACCACATCCTTCTTGATGCCATTATGAAGAGCTTTCTGTTTTATTGTACGGGAGTGGGTGTGAATAAAGCTTTGAAACACTGGTGTTGAGTATAGATATCCCACTCGCAAATTGCAAGGAAGGCTCTTTCCTACCCAAGGGTGATACTAGAGGTGTGATATAAATTTATCTCATAGGCGGACGAACCGACGGCTATTTAGGTTTCCCCTACCGTAGGCCGAATTGAACCTTGGTAAACCCTATGTAACATGTACAACTGTACCCAGAGCAAATGTAGAGTACCATGTGCTTTGTAGTTGCCCTTACAGCTCCCTGCCAAAGAGCCGCATGGCTCAGAAAACATGTACATCGTAGTACCTGTACATGTACACCATGTAAGGCGAACTCCTGTACTACGAAGAATGCGCAGTTCGGTACAGCAAATATCCGGCATCCGCTACATCGGGGGCCACTATACGTGTACCTAAACGAGATACAAGTTGAATCACGTAGTGGGAATAGTAAATGGATCCGGACCCTATGCTAGGCCCTTTGCGCAAAAGACTCCAGAGTCTTTTCCCGGTAACCTGATTGGTGCCTATCCTCCCATCAACCAACCACACAAGTAGAAAAGACTACCATTGCCATAATCTCAAATAAAAAAGCCTTGGTTACCCCCCCCCCCCCTTATGTTTACATTTGAACCTCGCGACCACGAGTTGATGCAATTAGTTAGTTAGGGAACAGTGGTAAACAGGGAACAGCGGTGACTTGAGGGAACTGCACTTTAGGGAGCAGTGGACTATTGATCCCTCCTTCACCATGAAGTTCGTACACAATGCCCATCTTCCTATCCAGACGTGCCTGCATGTATACGTATCTGTTAACGCCATACCCGCCCTGTGGCGGCTTAGCCCCCAAATCACTCCTGACCCAGGTTGTTCCCAGTTGAATTACTTCCAGCTGAATTATTCCCGGTTGGATTATTTCTAGCTGTGCTAACTCTTTTTGGTGGTTGTGGTGTTAGTTACCATGCTGGGTTAGCCAATCAGCTTTTTGTTAATTGTAATCTAGTACTACAAGATCACAATCTAGTACATAGTAGACTACATGTAACGTTGAGAAGCCAGTTCCAACTTCCTCTCTTACGCATAACCTTCGAAGCTTCGAAAGCTAATCTGTACATGCAGCGAGCGAAGGTAAGAGGGTGGACAATCAAAAGCTAATATATACTAGTACACTAACCCTACCCTGTAAACTACTTCGACATTAGCAACGTCCCGCATTCGAAAGCTAGACATTCATGATCATGCTCACTTCGGCGGGACATTCGTAACCATATACTGCAAAAGCTCGAAAAGAATTGGCTATCTCCGGCCAGGGATTACCTCCTTCACGATTGGTTGAAGGGCGTAGATCAGGCCTGCTTATAGTAACTTTGATCTCATGTGCATAGCCAATTTTTTTCGAGTAATGGGGGTACCCCATGTGCAACTAGGCTACCGTTGAGTTCTATAGGAGCCTTGGCACTTATCCGATTACTCGATCGTGGTCCCAAAGTTGGGGCCGAGCCTATAGCTACAGTACCAAAAAGAGGGGTGGGATCACTACGGTATTCTCGTTGATACGCTAGCAATGCGGTAAGAATACGGTATCTGTACGGTACTCTTCCTCTAATGCCGATTTAATTCGGTATTTACCACTAAATTCCGTAGTCCTATGGTAGTGATTTCACCCCGTTTTTTCATGCTGTACTCGCGAACCTTACTAGCCTAGTTGGATCGACCCGTACGTCTGGGACCCGCGATCGGGCTTCAACTTCAACCTTTAGTACTAGTGTTCTGTTTGGGTAGAGTAGATGAGTAATCCATGAGCTAATCGAGGACCTACTATATGTATTTAAGGAAGAATTAATAATAAGCAAGGGGGCCTAAATTTTGTAGGTACAGGGACCGAAATATTGCTACATGCGATGCGATGGGATGAAAGAAGTAACTCACAATTTTAAAGAGCTAATCATTAAGTACGTAACATGTAGACAAAGAGATGCGTTGATAGTGAAGTTTCATAGGCAGTACCATGTCTCGAAATTAAATATCAATGCGCATACAGGTATGTATTTACTTAAGGAGTAGGTGTACATGTGTTTTTATCGATTAGCTGCTTCATAGTTACTTACATATAGGTTCCTTCTAGTCCTCTGTGTACATTTTAATCATCTACACGAAAGATTATTTTAGGCTAGGTATATATAGATCTCCTTAGTTGGAACAAGCATATAATTACATGTACATGTATATATTGACACAAACACTATATTCATAGGGTCGAGTGAGTACATGCATTTGCGACGGACTCTCTGTAATGGCGGACAGGGATTTCAGGCCAATAGTAGGCTCTCCCTGGCGACGCCGGTTGCAAATTCAATTATAATGCAAGATACCACCATGCAAGCAGCACCTACCTTCAGGCCGTAAACGACTATCTTAAGCACCCCAGGCCCCAAAAAATGTGAGAAACAAACAAAAATCTCAATTCGTAATACATATCCAATCGTACAATCGTGGTTCAATTTTCTCCATAACCCCATATCAACCCCCATAGCCCCTACGTATACATGCCCCGGCCCACTCTCTTCGATTCTGCACCTTTGATTCCACCAAAATCTGTACACGCACAACAATTCGATTCAGACACATATGTATTGAAAATCAAACAGGGTGAGGGTATTGGGGCTTTTAGAACCTATGTGTAAAAACATCACTATCCTGCGATACCTAAGACGTTGTTACAGCAGGTTATAAATTAAAGACATGCATAATTATATTGCATAATTGTTTGCGGGAGGCCACTCCCCCCACCACCCCCACCACCGCCATTATCTAGTTCCTCATCTTCCTCATCTTCCTCATCTTCCTCACCTTCCTCTTCCCCATCTTCCTCATCTTCCTCGACTTCCCCATCTTCCTCATCTTCCCCATCCCCCCCCTCTCCCCCCTCTCCCCCATCTTGACTGCCTTTGCTATCTCCATCAAAGTCATCCCATTTCACTCCTATGGAATTAACCTCTGAAGAGGACTCAGTTGTAGCTAGAGTGAAACCTAGGGTGGATATAGGGCCAGAATAGATGAGTGGTTTTCCACGTTCCCGGTCTATTTACATATTTTTGATTGGTTAGCCAATAAAATTCTGGATGAAAGGGGTGTAAATGATAACTTACTTTGATAATCGTATATAGGTTCACCATTTTCCATCAAGATATCATTGATGTCTTCCGGTGTTTTGCAGCTTTTAAGCTTAAGGTTGGTATCAAGCTTAGTGACAATCTCTGGAATCGATGGTTCCGGTTCCATAGTTTTTTCAGAATTACGACACTTGTTCTCGTGCCTATTTCTCTCAAATGGAATCCCAAATCTTTTCCGGCATTTAGCGCAGGACAGCTGTTTGAGATGCATTCTTCTTATGTGGCGTCTTAATCCACAATCAGTAATATAACGCGGGTATGATAAGATTTCAATAAAGAGAAGAAATACATTAAGCACTTGATTGATTTAATCTCTCGCGATCGACGCGGATCTTTGCGCATGCACTTGGGGTCACTGGAGTCCTTGACAAATGGACAAACATAGTGAACCTGGTCTTTTGTACCTGTACCGGTAGTTTTCGAGTTACCCATTGATGGATGATGTAAATTGACGGTTCGGTTCTAGTTGTGCTTTCGTGCAGGTATCTAGTCTTGATTCGTGACTTAACTTGTTGCAGAGAAAACTAATGGGCCGAAAACATTACTCAAAATGCGAGTATCTATAATGTAAAGCGCCGTAGATGATGTATATAGCTGAGAGGTGAAAGGTCTTTCACACAGGAGAAGCACAGTGATCTTATAGAGAACATCTGCGTACCTTGACCCCTCATTAGATGTTTCAGCATAACCAGCCAGCACATAATGGTATAGACTGGCACAGAGTGTTTCGGCGCAAACTCACAATTACTCTCAAGTGATCTTAAGCTGAGTTCTCAACATGTATATGATCATTACCGAGCGTACCTGCGTGTTTGTAAGATAGTGATATAATATAGGCTGGAACGCGCGCGTAGAATCATTGGAATTGGTATTCTCGTTGTTGTGATATCTCGACGATGTAGTACTAGTGCAATAGCAAATGATATCCTTGAATTCACCAACTTGATGATCCTCCACTAGCTAACGCGGAGGTAACTAGCTAAAGGAAATATGCGGGGGACGCAGTATCCTCGAATATACATGTGCTTAGGATTCGTTCGGTTGTCGTGCACGTGGTTTGTTTGATAAACCGAGTTTTGGGTGCTTTGGTGGTTATGAAACCTATATAGGGTCCTGTACCGCTGTGCTATACTGTCCGGCAAGTGCGGTGGCGCTATATTATTGGAAACACGTAGATTTGAAGATTCACCACCAGAGTTTTTTTTTTTTTTCAGAACCCGGGCCGCTGTAAGCATCGCTGGGAAAAAATTTTAATCGGCACTTTCCGGCAGGAACTGCTAGGACCAAACAAGAAAAAATCTTACGCAGCTAGAGGCTAATCCAGAAAAACCACACCTCGAATTACTAATCTATAACTGATTCACCACGAGTGATACCTTATGACGCAACAGTATCACCCCCTAGTCTCCGGCGCCCCCTAGCATTATAGCTTGTAGTTGAAAGCTCGCATAACTGATGCGGCGCTCTTTTATCCTTGCTGGAACGGGGGCGCTGAGCAGCCGCATGTCCTGGATGCTAGCTGGGACGCAATTTTGATAGGAGAAGGGGACAGACGCCCTTAGCTATAGTGCCACGTCTGACATTTATACATACCAATATTACCGGACTTTATTTCCTATACCAACTCTAGTTATCGATTCATATTACATATAGTAGATATGGGTTAATTCTATCTGGTAAAACAGCCCGCACAGCTAAATCCTTATTCGGCCGAACCGCATGTACACATCATGAACCTATTAACACAAAGTGCCCTTATAGCTAATATGACCCAATGAATAAACCAATCAACCAATCAACCGCTTATTCAGCCCTTTATTCCACCATTGAGAGATCATGATCACTGCCGCGCGCCGGGCCCTAGTGAACAAAGTCCTGGCTTTTGATACTGGGAGATATATCAAGATGGTGAATTGGGGAGGGGATAGTGAGATAGAGAACAATTATCATGCATAGGAGAATCCATGTTTCATGAGTCACAAAACCAATCCGTTTTGTTGTTGCACCAAATAAGAAGGATTATGTAGTATATTGGTACAGCGGTAGGTAATAAGTGATGGAACACAGTGATGCCTGTTTTGGTAAAACGCCACCAACATTTGGTGCCTGTATCTCAGGGCGTTCCATTACTTATTACCTATCGCTGTACAGTCCCCGCGGGCCCGGCCCATTGCTCGTGTCTATTCCTTATCCCTACTATACTAGTGGTGTACTAGGTTATCTCACAATCTCTTTTCCCCTTATTGCAGGCAGCTGAAGGTTTTTCGAGATTATATATGATCACTTTTTCAAATACTTTAAGCACATTTCCGGGTCTCAGCTTTTCATGGTTTGCATGTATACAATTACTAGCACGGCTGGAAATTATCACTTGAATTGGATTGTACAAACATATTTTGAGGTTTAATTTCTAATGTATATACAATCGCTATATATATGCAGTTAAAAGGCTAAAGTAATATAATACTACTTAGGCTTGTTAGTGCATGCGCTCCGGCTCCAGATATACATGTATACATGGGCGTCCCCAACGTCTACCCGTCTACCATGCACGGCCTAAGTGATTGGATCCCCTGACGCCATGACCGGTTGGGCTTCCTACCAGCTATCTATCGACCCCATATTAGCCCTAAATCCCCTCATATTTCATTCTGTAACCCTTATAATTAGGGCCGGAAGTAGATCTTCATCTTCCGTAGAAAAGATGTATGGGCACAGTTTTTATCTTTATCATTTATAAAAGAATTACCATAATGATCATATCAGCTATCCTAGGACAAGGTAACCAGCATGACCGAGATTGGGCCTCATTCATAGATCCGCTTCTGGATCTTATAGATGGCTTGCAGCAACGAAGTGGGTCGAGATTCATGAATTTAGTAAACATCAGGTAACATACAAATAAGATAAAACTCAATATAGATAATCGATAAATTTTTTAAAAAACAACGTCCTTCTTCTTCCCCACCACATTCCTTAGCACCCAATTGCAAACGCACATTGCTATCCCTGACATATTTAAATAACAAAACAATTTCAATTTGGTAAATAAAGGATAGCACTTTACTAGCACTCACGAGATAGAACTACCAGCTCAAACTGCTCCTGGAAGCTTGACTCGTGGTCATTGGGCCGAGGACTTGTGCTGCGGCCTTCGTTATCGGTTTGAGACATAGCTATTCCGTTATTTGTACCTGTCTCACCAGCGGTACATGTATCAAGATCATCTTCGCCTTCTGGTTCTTCACATTTGGATTTTGGCTCTATGGAAGGCGACATAAGGAGATCCCGAATTAGCAATTTCCTATTGGTAAATGGGTGCGTATAGGTAGATATATTAGTAGTAACCAACCTCTTGCAGACATGTAGTCATATGCAACTATTCCATTTGGTATCAGAATGTGGATCAAACGTTCCATATTTCCGCAACCCCTCAACATCCCCCCTAACGCACTCGCTATTCCCGGTACCTGGGCTACCGGTCCATCCCCCCCCGATTTGCTGCAATTTTTCGCCTTATGTCTCTCCATATCGCGCCCGAGCCGTAAGCCGCATGCATCGCAGACTTGCGGTCTGATGTGTATTCTTTCGATATGCCGGCTTGACATTGGTTTATCAATTAGCGGTACTTCGAGGCTTCATGATCACTATAAATTAAAAGTGCACTTACATGAGAAGCCTAAACTCCGTAAATACTTTGTACTTGCATAATTCATGCTCAATCTTAGAGTCTCCCTTCAAGTGATGTTCGTGAAGCGGACAGGTAAAATGTTCAGATCTCATTTTGTTTGTCGTAACTGATATATATACGGAGTCCGTTGGTTTCTTTTATTATTGTACTGGCTCGCAGAATTTATAGTAAGATCTTATTTGTTAGGCCTCTAAGAGTTCTGTTGTGAGGTAGCTTTAGAGCGATGTATAGTATTTTCGGGGGTGATATTTGATGCGGTGTATACGGAGGGTTCATGTGCATCTAAATATCGCCCTTGTTGATAGTAAGTGTTGAAAGTACAGCAAGATATACGTATATATATATACACTTCATCAGATATTCTTGCGTCCATGAGCTTATCTGTTTATGTCGTATCAGTATTGACTATGGGCAGCTCAACTTCCCATTTAGCGCCCCAACCATAGTTCAGTAGAAATTAGTCTCAGACTTCAAAAAGAAATTTATATCGGCGTACCTAACTTGTCACAAGTTTGTCTAAACCACGGAGCGGTCTTGCTAGCCGGCCGGTGGCCGGTCAATATAATATCAGTTGGTCTGAGTTGCGTTCAATACTACATACATGCACGCAGTACTCAGATAAAAGTTAGAGCGTCACAAGCTCGATGCATAAACTAGCTATGAGATAATACACAGTACGGAAATTCTTTATAAAAATCCGTAAATGTTTCTCTCTGTTGCGGTCCACGTTTTAGCCAAGTGACTCATGAGATTGGAAGAGAGCTGCATATGGACGCTCATATCCCATGGACGTGCTTCTATATACGATTGCGAGTTACCCAATGGAGTAATCAAGAACATGCATATATATGTGCACAAAATTAGACATGATACCCAATTGACCAATTGGAACCGGGTATCGAAGTTTGCTGGCCATATTGTAAAATATCATATTCCTTAGTTCAGCGTACAAATTACTATAGTGGTGCGTCCGGGCCAGGTATTAATACGATTCTCAAGCTACGCGTTTTAGTCTTGGCGGCCAAACGGGCCATGATGGATTAGGACTTCTTTGATGGGTCAAAGCAAGCTAGGGGCGTCTTTAGGTTATGGAAGTTGGGATGTTAGACCTGGACTGAGGTTGCATACCCCCCCCCCCCCCCCCCAATTATGTTCTAGATCTAGTTCTAGTCGCTGTAGTTTATAATATATGTGCATGTAGTTATAGGGGAGCCAAAACCATATATAGTTATAGATAATTACAACGTATAACATGTACAGACCAAGATATATATATATAGAGAGATTCTTTTCTGCAGCACAATTGAACGTACCCGCGTGGAGGGCGAGTTGTCGGCTTATAAAGCTACATGTATATATATAGCTGGCGTCAGATACATTAAGAGGTACGTACCATTATATATAGCAATTTTTCACTCTAGACCTATATTCAAGGAAGGCAACTGAAGTATATTCAGAACTAATTCAAACAAATGAAAACTAAGAGATAGTCCCTAAACATAGCCTAATGAAATGACAAATTTAACAAAGAGGTTCATATATACCATCTCCATCAGATCAACTAATTAGATTCGACGACACAAGAGCCTGTAGTATTTCAAAACTAAACCCGCCGGTCCAGCCGGGCTTCAATTCGAGGAAGAAAAAGTATACCCGCAGAACAGTAAGCTCAATTACAACCAAGCTCGTTGGTGAGGCACAGGGGGCCTAGATTCTTCTCGAAAAAGTCGTCGTATTCATGATCATATACGACCAGGTAATTAGAATCTGGTCCAGTAAGTTCAGGAGTAGAAGGCACTATAATAAATACATGACGTAAGTATTCATAATTTTAATAAACTCTCATTTGAAAGAGTATAATCAACTGAGTAAAGTTATGTCAGAAATGGACGGGTTGGCCTACTTTCTTCAAAATCAGGTGAAGACTGGGTGGTAGTCGTCGGGCTAATATTATCAAGACCCATCGACCCCGAATCGGAAATCCCACTATAACCAACATTAATACCCCCTAAGGGCGGCATGGGTTCGTCGAGAAGACCTAGCCCTTTAACAGGGGTCAATATCAGCATGATGGCAGCGCAGATCAACATCACGAATTCTACTCACGATCTATGCCCCGCTTAGAGTCATATCGTATGTTGCGATCCCACGGATCACCCCCAAATAGAACCCTATCAAGTTCCTCCCTGGTTTTACACTTATCAACATTCTCGTGGTGGGCAATTATCTGTATATCAGCCGCTGCGAGCGCCCGCAGATTGACTTTCTCGCATTTAACGTTTTCCTTGTGACGCTTCAACTCATACTCAACACCGAAGCACAGCCCGCAATGATCACACTGCCACTTCCGAGACCTGATATGGATCCGTTTTATATGGTTCCTAAGATTGTGAGATAATTTACTACTAATATCGGGGTTAATCAGCTTACTTTATGGTTTTCATTGAGTCTGAAATGGGCTGGCCACAGAGCTGACAAGGCGTTTCACCTTGGGGTATCCCATTACCCCCTTGGCTACTGCTACCCACATTCCTCGGAGGGTATGGTTGTATTCTGTTCTTTTGTTGTTTTGAGTAATTCGGTACTGGTGTCATTGGGCTTGAACTTGTGCTGTCGAACTATGATTTATGTGGTTATGTATAATTATATAGGTGACTAACGTGCAACTATTGAGAAAATTAGTACTTGAAAGAGAAATAACTAGAGTGTTAAATAGATTGAGAGCAATACCAGTAAATTATAAAGCAAAGGAATGCTGTAACGATGTGTTTGAACTGTACTTTCCCCTCTTCTAGCCGGCGATGGATATATATACGTATGGTGAGAAACTAACTAGCTATCCCGGGGTAGGGCGGGGGAAACTTTATGAGACTCAGTAAGAAGTTTAGACTCGGCGGCCTCCACACAAACTTACATGTAGTCTTCGACTAGTGGCCAGATGCGTGGTTGTTCCAAAACAAATATTCACTGACCGTATCTGTAGGTTGCACAGGTTGACTGAGCAATATGAGCATGAGCTCTCATGCTTGAAAGAACTCGAGACTTAGAAGGAATCGATGCTAATTGATGCGCAAAATTATTGACGAAGACAAGTAGTTGTTTGGTATAATCACATGACTATAGGGGGTCTTCAGGCTGGAAGGTAAGGTATATAGAATCGCAAAAAATTGGTTTGGGCGTAAGTAGGACTTGGATTCATTCAGAGTATACGTACCCGCGTCCGGTATTATATTAGCTACAGCACCAGTCAAGTTGCCTCACCCACGAACTTGGCTTTAAGCACGTGGAGCACCCATATATAAGTGACTTAATTAAGTAGGTTGTAACTGATTCAATCGACGTCAGTTCGCCTCAAATTATATAGCTAGTATATATCTGTAAGTTATATAATGACGTGCAGTAAGCTTAGTTTTGTGTTTCGATTGCATAGGCTAGGTCACAGTGACCTTTAATTGCTAGGTCCCAGTTCTTTATGTAACATCCTTGAGAGGCCGGCGTCAGTCTCCAAACTACATGTACTTACCTATTTAAGCGAACAAATATAACTACTAAACGCCTAAGTAGTGCCGGATAATAAGCTCCTCCCCTCTGGTTAGTAGATGATAGCTTAACTGTTAGTACGAGATCGATCTCTAGGAAGTACTACTACATGTACGTAGGTATGGCCGGCCCTTATACGTATACGGTCGCGACATATTATCCGAACCTATAATACCATACATACAGTCGAGGTACAGAAGTTTTGGTAGTTTTTGATGGCCGTTGCAACGCAAAATTTGTATGGGAACACCATACAAAATCAGAAATTCTTGAAAGACCACCTCGAAAAACACATCACACACACCTGGAAAGTAGGCTCAAAATTCTAGAATTCTCTGAGCTCCATCTTGAGATAATTTCTAATGTCTTTCCAAGTGGTGGAATTCTTTGTCCAACACTGAGTGGCTGGTTTAGGTCGCTAAACATGGCTACTTTGGCTGTAAAAGGTGTAATCTACCAAAACTTATGTCCTAGTACAGTATATCCGTAGATCTAGAGGCTCCGGATCCACTGAGAGGTACTCAATTAGTCACCTCCGGATCCAATTATTCGCGTCATATATAACGTAACAAATTCTATCGCTAATATCAACTTTTTAACTAGACATTGATACCCAATTTTCAGCCATTGGGTTCTAAGCCGGAGCGGTCACGATTGTTCCAGCTTATATATATACCAACTATATCACCTTTACAATCTAGCGCGTACTAATATATGTCCTGTAGGTAGAGTAAGTAAGTACATGTAGGTACATGCACGTTCACAGCTAAAATCACCACAACACACTCGCTAATCCAGTGTCTCGTAACACATGCCCGACGTCTATAATAAAAGATTTAGCATATTCAAGGCTACGATCATAAAAAAGTACTTGATACGAACTTGAGGTGATTACGTCCTAAGTATTAAATATTAGTCCTTAGGGCTAGCCCGAGAGACCCGCTATATATATAATGCGGGAAGTCGTCACCCCAATTAACCAAGTCTGTGGGAATCCTATGATTTTCTGCGATTCAAATGAGGCTCGATGAGCATGAGTTAAAGTAAGAATGACCCTCTCCATAGACTTGCCATGAAGTACATGTATCTAGCTATCGGTGTTCGTTAAACCTCCGTGGGTACATATATAGTACATGCATGTAGCGCGACGTCCCCACCTTAAGCAAAACCCTCTTACACGCATCAGCCAAGGCCCAGTAGTACAGCCTCACAAACATATGTACATATGTACTTATATGCAGGAACGTTAAAGTCTAATTCTGATAGAGTTTCTTATATATCGCGTCTAATAGAGCTTTTCACCAGCTCGCTTATACAGAAGTGTATCAAGCAAGAGGCCTGACCTCGATCTACCAGCTTTCTATGATAGTACCTGCCCCCACCTCCGCTACATAGTACAAAGTTTGTAATTTGTATGGGCACAATCGCTTAAGCGCTTAGGGGTCAAGAACTATTTCAAAAGATGCCCATAACCACCCGTTACTTACCAGATAAAGTTGCCGCCTTGGAGACTTTCTTAGCTAGGTTGCTGGCCTGTAAGTAAACGGCACATTCAGTTAAAGCTGGGTCACAGTTCATTTGGTGACACCGAGGCCAGACAAAATCCGATCAGCAATTGAGTCCGTAATGCATGTATTCTAGACACATAACTGAACCACCTGATATTTTCTTTCGTCTAAAATCGTAATCAGCTCAGCGGCAGTTACAATACTGCTGAGCGTACACCCGGTTGATATTTGATGTAATATGCAGCTCCTCAAAATATGCGGTGAGAGGACGCTGGATGTGATTCGTTTTACTGAGCTCTCCGAGTGCTCATTGCTTGAGGGCTCACCAACTGAGCTATAAATTAGTTTTTCTCTGTTCCTGCATATGTCCTACGTTATGATATCCGACCAACCCCCGCTTGCGTCCCTCTTTCACTTAACCGCTCCTGGCGTCCCTCTGTATGTGTACCAGTCGATCATCCACTGACCGCGCGGAGGTGGTGGGGGGGGGGGTTAGATTCCAGGTGTCTAATCGCCCATCTAAGTCGGCCCCGCGAAAAGCATCACAGGGTATCGGAAGTGCCGGACACACGTGTGCGTGAGGGACGCACAACTAGTCTCGGCTCATTCAGTTTTCCGGATTCCTCACGGTATCAATCCACGCAACAGATTGCTGGGAACTCATGGTGCGTGCTTTGATAATTCCTAATTCCGTGGGCCACTTCGCATTTTACGGGGGATCAGTTTTAAGGTAAGATGCAGATAGCAGGATCCTAGGACAGAACACTGTGAGTCTCTACCAATGGCTCGAATCAATAAACGGTTTGAAAAACGGTCTCTCTTCTCGCCAGGTCTGTGCTCCAAACTCACTGAACAGAAATAGTGCTTCTACACTCCCGCGCAACTTGCGAGCGTCCAGGCTGGTTAACCCCTACCGCGCGATCACAACACACATCGGTAGAGCAAAAAGTCTTTACTTTGTGCTCTTCCAGTTGCCCCCATTGATACCCTCCCAGTCTTTCTTCACCCGTGTCGATCGTGATCTTTCTATAAACAGCACAACCCTCATAGCAGTAAGATCATCACGGGATTATGCCCCAGCTTCGTGTATGTGTGTCTCAGGTTCCAAATTGAATGCAAAAGTTTGAGTTCTCCAATCGAGCCAAGCACTCTTTCTACCTGCGACCCAGTGTTAGTTATTAAGTTATTATGGATATACAGGGATAGGTGATAGAACAAGATGGTTCTATACCTGACCAATACCCAGCGGAGATCACTTCTCTCAGGCCCTAACTTCGGGGACGCCGACCTTGGGTTTGTGCCAAGTCGCAGACTATATCGCCGTAGACATCCGTCACTGTCGGCCCGAATATCATTCCCTGGCCGACTTTGGGGGGCTAGTCTAGGCGCCCTATTCCATATATTCCAACCAAAGCCACGGCCGAATATTATATTAACCATATACACCGATTGCTGTTCCCGAAATGTACTACCAGCCCCAAGTTGTCGTCGTAAATATATTGACTAGCTTCTTATCAGTTGTGCTGCAGTCTCGGACTTTATTCTTCGAACACCTATATAGACTAGAAGTATTTTGGTTGCTATTGAAATTAATCTGAGTGCGGGGTACCTGAGGGAAGAGCTTGTTAGACAATGGCTTCTAGTAGGGACCCATCGGTAGGGATTCCCCGGTACGCCCATATTCTTCAGTTGGCCTCCTAGGGGATGTGAATCATACCTTGGGTCTGTAGTGCTGTGTATGAGGAGACCGGATGGTATTAAGAAGTGATCCGAAGGCTGTTTGAACTGTGGTGTAGGTGGTGTAGGTACAGAATATGAGGTGTAGTTAGGACTTGCCGATAGGAGCTAGATTGATCTTGAACAGCTGCTAACCCTCTTTGTTTAGGATGTTTATTTATGCAAATCCTGGACTAGTTGCGCGTTGAACCTCAATCAGATCGGCCCAGGTTTACGTATAGAGCGTAATTTTCAATCCTTTTGACAAGTAACGGTAGGTGGAAAAGACTGCATCGATATCTGACTTCGAAAACGAACTGTCAAAATCCCACCCACTTGACGACAATCGGTTTATTATATACGTGTATACATGTAGGTATATAATTATAGTTACTACCGCCTCCCTCAAAATCCCATGGCTTAGATTATGATTAGTTCGCACAAATCTTAATTAACACTTAATTTGAGGGCGCAGTGAAGCTACATAGCCTGGCCATTGCACGTGGTGAGACAATAACAATAAATTTAAAGCTTATCAGTCATATGCACGTCAAACCTTAATCCAACGTGATATCTGATCATGCCTTTTGATGTTTTGCCCAGCACCAATTAGTCCTCGCCATCTCACACAGTGTCGACGCGCCCTGAATATTGGTATGGTTGATATGATCTGGCCTCGTACCTACCCCCTACGGCGTTGTAGGAGGGCTGGGAACGGGCCTAGGACGTTTCGTGCGGCGGCGGCGAAGTACGCAGTTCATCGGGGTGGGCCCTGGTTCGGACATGAGCGAAGATTCATTGTTTAAAAAATGACATCAAGCTGTTACGGGGAGAGGGGTTGGGTAATTGAGGGTGTATCCAACGTTTATACATACATAGATGGTATAAGAACACACGTATGCCTAGAGTATATCTTCTCACCAGATGAGATATAAAAGGAAAATACGCGGCTTCGGTGGGGGCAGCTTGGTTAGAGCCAATTAAATGGGGAGGGTGTGTATACCGTGTACACATCTGTACGTACGTATATGATGTATGTACTTACTCCCCAGTTCACAACGTTTTCGAACACAACCACTATCGCATACCACATAGAAATGTGGCATGGTGGGTTTTTGTGTGGCATGCAGTAGCGGTTGTGTTCGAAAATGTTGTGAAATGGGGAGTATAGAGTACATATTAATCTTTTAGCTCCGAGCCCTCCTTCCCCCCCACCCCCCGTTCTTTTCGCCTCTAGCTTTGGACTATGCATGACTTATAACGTGTAAAGATTTACCCTATACGCAGGGTTATGCATGGCACTAGTAATATAAATTACGGGAATTGAATGGGTAAGTCAAAATCCCAACGACAACCTGTAACAAAATTAAACCATGGCCAACTAACGAATTCAGTATGCAAGATAGATGCTCTACATTTATATGAATGCACTACCGTTGATGTGACGCGTATGTAAATTCTTACCCCTATCTATATATATATATATTCAATATTATATATATATATACATGCATATCTACTGGCAATCAATGTCGCACATGTGACTCGTCAACCTCCAATTGCAAGTCCTGCCTTGGCTACATGTACTCGGGGCAGGTAAAAAGTACCGGACAATAAAGGTTTTTGGTTCACCAATGGGTGCGCGTACTAGGCGAGAGCTACTGCAAAAAAAGCCCAGAGACAAAACTTGCATTGTCCGGTACTATTTACCTGCCCCGAGTATATAGTACCTGAAAACCCGTTCAATATTGCACTCTCCGCAATTACATGCAAACTACATTTACTTCTATGGAGGGATAATCCCTGGACCAGAGATAGTCGTGACTACACGCACCCCCTCTTACAATAAATCCTCAATCAATCGATATAGGCCACCTTTAACCAGTGCAGTACAAAGACTCGAAAGGTTGGCTATCTCCGGCCAGGGATTACTCACCTCCTTAACGATTGGTTGAAGGATGTAGATCAGGTCTGCTGATAGTAATCTTGATCGAGTTATAGCGGTAATATAATTACACCTACACGTAATCTATACGGATCTTACAGCAAGCCATAAACTCGCCTCATATTGTCATAGCACGCAATACATGTATACCAAATCAAATTGCAAACGTACTACGGGGGTAGGGGAAACTCTCTAGAACTGCAGCCATGGTTGCAACAGGCCATACAATACATGCATGAGTTCTGGAGACTTTCCCCAACACCGTATAAGTACTCCTAACCCCGTAGTGCATGTACACAAGGGCCCATCATATAGCCTATCCCCCCAGACGTCAAGTACATACGTTACATGTATTCATAAGACTTAAATCACCCAACTATCACTTGACTCCATCAGCTTGCAATTGTGGAACACCTTCTAGAGGGATGCATTTGCCGGGCCCGCTATCCGGGCGCCGGGGTGTCTGCATCAGCTGGTTCATTTACTAACGTTGCAACACTTTTATAATTACTGATATATAACCCTCGATCCTACAAATACATGTATTTAAGTATATTCACGTCCTTACACTTACCGTTGATGCCTTCGATCATCCCCGATGCTTACGTACGTACCTAGATTGTTTTTTTTTACGCTCTTGCTACTACGAACCGATTCATCCACCGAAGCCCCTCTAGCTCTCCTAGCACCGATATACTTTATAATTACATGTACACAATATTGTATATGCCTACACGTACCTACATACATTTTAGTATAAAAAGGTGGGGCATCTAGTACCTTATCTGGCAGAATACCATCATGCCACGGTATCATACATCTACGGTACACTGTACTGGCTATAATCCCGACCCAATCCAACTCCTGCTACAACCCCTACATGCATACATGTATACATGTATTACACCCCCATTGTTTATACCTACATGTACATTTCTCCATTCCTTCCCAGGCGCCACGATAGGCCTATATATACATGTGGCCAATGCCTTTCCGATTTCCCCGGCCATCTCGATATCGTCTCCTCCGTGGTATATTTGGTCCATTTGCTGATGAGATGTCTTTAGGGCGCAGAAAACAGATAGTCTTTGAATTTCCAGACTACTCTGGTGCAGAGAACCTGATACGATAAAACATACACACTTAAACGGATTCACCGTACCGTGTGATTCTCATCAGATCTAACACTTGCAACTTGCGTTATGGGAACACATGCATGCGGGCCAGAAGCCTTTAGTACCACCATACGTTGAAACCGGCATACATGTATGCACCTATGTGCGCGACTACAGTGAAAGCTTGCTATAACGGTACCTTCTATAAGGGTATTCTCTCCATAACGGTAGCACTTCCCGGTCCTTTTTGCCCGGCCTTCAGCACCACTAGCACATTTTATATAAGGATAACACCTCTATAATTGTACCAAACTCTGGTCCTGAGCGTACCGTTATAGCAAGCTTTCGCTATACACAGCTATATGTTAAATCATAAACAATCACTCGGTCAACACAATGCTTTACAGCAGCTTCCAGTAAAGCTTCACGCCAAAAACAAGCAGGGCAGGCTCTAGGTACATGTATCTGTGTATTTCCCAAACGCCACAATGCCTCAACACTGCACCATATGTATCTCCAAAAGTGGCGGTGAATCTGCACAAACATATATGCTGACATGGTATGTATATTTCTTAAGGAATTGGCTACAAAAGTCTCTAGGGCTTTCTCCGCCCGAGTAGATTCCATCAAGCTTCAATCTCATATAGCGAAAACCTTTGCTGGTGCGTGGGATTTAACACATCTTACTCTATGCTAACATTATTCCACTTCAGGCGCATTCCACTATGTCAGCGCTAGCCACAGCTATAATGATTAAATCAAAATAGCCACAACCACCGACCCTTATAGCCACACGTATCCACGTCGACAGGGCAAGACACGCGGGCAGCGAGACCATTTCTTGAGGCCGCTGCCGGGCAGGGCGGGGGTGTGATCGAGTGGTACTCTATGTTTCCGACATAGCTCTTAAACTCCTTACACTAGCATCTAAATACTAATGAAACTACATGTAGACCGCATAATGTCGACCAGTGAAGGACTCTATCGCTCCCCCAAAGATTCAACAGCACTATACCCCCCCGGCCGGTAAGAATAGATCATGATAATGCGGGTTGCAGCGCCAGCTAGCACTCTACAGTATTTCGCAACCGGTACCCGCCTACACCATCTCTAAACTCGCGCGCAACCACCCAACCCGCAACAAAAACCGCGCCCTACCCTTTTACCACACCAAACTCTTGGGCGCTCCTCGAGTAAAAGCACCCTATTGACCTAATTTGACCTGCAGCATGTGCGAAGCTGCGGGTCATATCACCTATTAAATAGAGTAGACCCTCCTCCGTATTCTGCGATCGCACACACGCGGGCTCTCGTATCCCCGGCGAGACCAAGCTCGTCAAGGTTCTTCTACTTTCTATGGGAGCCCAGAGGTATGTATGTGGGGAGACGGAGAGGAGCTCTTGGTAGGGTGGGGGGGAGCGCGGGTACGAGGAGCAATGGTAAGGTTTGATTTCTGAATTCTCAAGTCTCGGGGGTACCTAGATCTAGAGGTGTCTGGATGCCCGTTGCGCGGCTTAATCACATGCTATACATGTGCATTGTTTACGACACCTCTACCCCCAACGTAATAGGACCCTCTAAATTTCAAAGATACTGGGGATGGGTACATAGGTATGTATTAGATTCCAATGCTGCCCGACAACTACCAAATTGATTAACCTACCAAGTCCCATACAAATCAAAGCCAGCTTAGGACGATCTTCCCTCCACCCCTTGCACAAGACAAGCTCAAACAAACTTTCGCCAGATTGTAAGTTTCTACCAGACAAGGCTTTACATTTGATCGCTCAGGACTCGGCGTACTACTTGAGAGCTAAAAAAAATCAATTCCTGATCCTCACCTATCCCTACCCTTAGGTACCCCTACCCACATGATATGCCGACTTTTTCTTTTCTTTTTTAGACGCCGGCAGCACCGGCAGCAACGGCCAACGGCTCCAACCGATATCACATCGCTCCATCTGCGAGATGATGTATGTAGGTGGTGGATACGGTTGAGGCAGCTGAGCCAGTTAATGAAAGCAATTCCAGCCTGTCTGTCTGTGTGTGTCTAGGACAAACCACTTAGACAATGTTAATATGGTCACGTGATGTATTGATCTTGTTGTTGTAATGTGACATCAGATTTTCGGATCTCTTGTAGTGTAGTGTAGATGAGAGCACAGCTGGTAGCTCATGTGGAATGAAGAGGGGGGTTGTATGTATCCCGACCTGATTGCTCATGCCAGAACTTTTAGGGGGCATGGTCGGGCTGTATGTAATCACAACCACGTTCGCAAACTTGGGCACCCCCAGGCCAAACCATGAGGGCCCTTTCTGCTTCCCAACTCTCCTGTAATCGGGGACCATAGCTGGTCGGAGAAAGATGGTCAACTCAATAGTAGGGCTAGTGTGCCAAGACTTTCTGAACGCGGCTGTACCTACTTTAGGTATTGCACGTTACCACAAGAAGTAGATGCACATCAAAATTTCAAAGTCGCAGCTGACATTTTTAGGCGTAGGTACTAACAGCTTGAATCTATATCTATTTGAATGTTTGCTTACTTGATACATGCATGTAAGTACTAGTATATACATGTAGGTACTTTGCAATTTGTAGCCAAGTGCTTATACCAGATTCCAATGACAAGACATGTAATTTCCCCCATAGCAGCAGCAGCAGCAGCGCAGTAAGCATTAGCCACGTTACATGGGACTCTAAAGTTTAAATCATTCACCGGAATGCCGACCTGCACCATGATGATTAATTTCGCAGCCTCAACTGAACCACACACGTGCATTTTCCAGTCACGGAAGATCACTCGCGACAAGGGGGAATGACCCTAAATAAGGAACACTTGGCGGGGACTCTTCTTTGCCAAATCATTCCAGATCAGATCAGATGTACATGTAGGTATAAGACTTTAATTAGTGCGTACAGGTACATGTGTCTGTGTAGACACTACATGGGTAAGGTATAATGGCATAACAGCTCCACCACGGCCACGATCGATGTATGTAGATGGATGGCGTAGATGGCTGTGCATATTGTCAAGGAGGAGTGAGACAGAGATCCGTTATGCGTTGCTGCGATATTGTTTAATTAATTTAAGCATGCATGGGCAAGTTTGAGGTGTGTATAAGTATCGGATGTCCCTTCAGTTGAGTCTCCCCTTCTTTCCTCACCACCACCATCTACTTGGTTCCTGCGACGACAACTGCGAGACATTAGCTTGTTAGCCTGTTAACTTCCCGAATAACTAGCTTATATATATACCTCTCAATTCTTCAGTTCAACCTCAACAATGAAGTTCGCGTCAATCTTCCTCTTCGCCGCCACAGCTGCCTTTACTGGCACCTCCGCTCTCCCCGTAGCGGCCCCCCAGGAAGATGCTGGAACCTGCCCCCCACCCACAACCGCATCTCCTTCCCCCACCCCCACAACCACCTTAATCTCCTCCAGCACTCCAATCTCCACACTCGAGACATCCCCCCCTCTCCCCCTCTCCGAGTACCAACAACCCATAAACCTCGACAACACCACCACCCTCATCTCCGCATCCATCGTCATGGTCGTCGACGAAACCAACCCCGACACCCCCGTCCCACGCGTCCGCCAGATCGGCCCCAACGCCTATGTCTCCCTCCCGTTCACGGCTGCCCATGCCGGCCGTATGTGTCGTTTCCACTTTGGCATCTCCGGCCTTGCCGACGGCGGCAACGGGAAGGGCTTCGAGGATATCTACCGCCTCAAGTCGGGGACCGTCGATACGGCGCTTACGTACAACAACCAGCCGGTGCTGGAGGACACGGCCGTTGCGAGCTTCTCCATGAGCGCCGGCATTAATGCGGGGTCGCCGCCGTTGGAGCTCTACCCGGCGGATAGGAGGGTGGACTTTGCCTGTCCTGGGGAGCCCCTGGGACTGGCCATCAGGGGCAGGGACGGCGCGTTGTATAACTGGAGCTGGAATAAGGGTGTGTTTGTGGAGGTTTTGCCGGAGGGTGGTAAGTGGTGGGATGATGGCAACGGCGGGAAGTACTAGATGGTCATGCAGCGTACTAGGTTGGATGAATGGTTTGTGTGAACTACTATGGCGCTCGGTTTGGGAGGCGGGGTAATGTTTTTATTGTTTATTTGTTTTTGGCGTGAGAATTTGGGGGTGGCGATGGTTATGGAGAATGCTTATGGAAGCTCATTTCGATCTTCCTTCGATTGTGATTTTGTATGGATAGATCTGGGCTCGAGATATCACTATAAATATATTTTTCTTATAACCTTTAGCTTTGGAACCGAACCCATAAGATGATTCAATTGAATAGTAGAACTGAGCAAAAGTAGCAGGAATAACAGGCCCCTCTACTAGCTAGCTATAAGCCCAATTCAAGTGGGAAAGAAAAAGTACATATCCACCAACAACTCACGGCGAATTACATGTCCATGTCCAGACAAGAGTTGCAGTACGAACCAGTACAGTACGTATGGCAACCAACCCTTTACCGCAGTATAGTTAGTTACCTACATGATATCAGAAGCTGTGTAGCTAAGGCCGATATAAAGTACGATTCCACAAAAGTACCGTATCGATGCACCGGTAGCAGCCTACACCTACACGCAAACCAGCCATCAACACCAATTATCATCAATGCAGGTACAGTACATACATACATACACGCAACGCATGAACCAATTTCCGGTCAGCGGCGATCCCGCCCCCGCGCGAACGCTCACCGGGGCGATCGTCGCATCGCCCAGTACCTGCTGCGCTGCTCCTTGAGGTTGGATAAGCATACCATGTAGCTATGCTTGGGGCGGGGGAAGTTTCATGGTGGTTATAAGGGTCGGGTGTAGCAGAGCGGCGGGGAGGGGAGGGCTATGTAGGTATATAAATAGCGCCGAAATAGTCAAGTGTCACAGGAGGGTAATGGGCTAGGCTGTTTCAGGAGTTCCAATTAAATAAACGATTCCCGATGCAGTAGCGTTTAGTAAAACTACAGGGGTTCATGGCTACTAATTCCTACTTATCTACATACCAACTTACGAAGTGAATGGTTTTTTTGTATGGTGAGCCACACGCACAGATTTCCATAACAAGTCCTGAGTACAGACACTATACCTATGTACATACTTGTATGAAGCAGAGCACAAGCCAGGGACATGTGGTAAAGATCAACATACATAAGAGGCCTTGCTCCATCATACTAGTATTCTACTTAAGTTTCCGTCATGACTCGTTAAACAAACCACTGTTCCCAACTACAGAAGCAACAAAGCGAAAGCCTGTGTCCGCTAGCCCCCGGAGCACGAAAAAGATAGTCCCCCCCTATGGCCCATCATCGACCCTGAATATCCAAACATGTAATGCACCCTTTTGGTATCAAACCTTGCATAATACCCCCGTAAAAAAACAAAGTAAATCTTTCCAAAAAAAAATATCGACAAGAAAGGATTTCATGTGACAAAACTATAGAGGGAAAAAATATAAAAAAAATAACAAGAATAAAATATGAGAATAAAACCGCTATACTATAAACAATCTTTTGGTGCAGCTGTAGAGGCAATTCTTCGTCCACAAATAAATGCTCTAACCAGAAATTCCGAAAATAAAAATAAAATAAAATAAAATAAAATAAAGAAGTAAGTAAGTAAAAAGAGTGTAAGTTCGTATGTCGTAATCATCACTAAAAAGGAAAGAAAGAAAGAGAGAGAGAGAGAGAGAGAGAGAGAAAGAAAATCAAACGCTCCTCCCCAAATGTATATAATAAAACAAGGCGTATAAGTCGTAAAATCCATAAACTCGTGGTGAAGCATTGACTCATAAGATCAATAATCAATAACCGCGACTTTCACTACCCTACTTGGTCTTAAGTTAGTATAAGCCTTGGACGGTGCTGCTTGATAACGGTTGACTCACCCTCCATGATCCAACACTTGTCTCTATCGGCATCCGGCTTTGGTATCCTGAGTGCTGTTGCCTCCAGCGATGGTCCATCAAATTTCCGCTCATAGAGGGTCTACGAGCAGTATATGTAGTCTCAGTCCCAAGCCTAGTGCTCTCCGTCCCTACCCTGCTAATTTCCGTCCCTAGCCTGCTTTCCGTCCCCAATCTGCTCTCTGTTCCAATTCTACTTTCTGTTCCTAACCTGCTAGACCGATCAATCGTCGAGACGGGGGAATAAGTCGCATATTCTGCAGAAAAGTCCTCCTCTCTCCGCCGTCTTGGGATTCTTTCAGTTCGGGAGCGACGGAGCTCTGGGATACCGGGAGTGAAGGCCCGAGTTTCGTGTGGAGATGGAAGCGGAGGCCCGGGCGCTACTGGTTCAGGATCCTCCAAATTAATCCCACGCAGGTATTGTTCAATATTGGCATGTTGAGCTCCGCTCAAGTATCTGCTTGGGTTAATGGATTCCCGTCGTCGGGACCTCTGGGGAGTTTGTTCCCGGGCCTCAGGAGCGGTCTCTACACGAGCGACTCTGGGACGGTGGGGGGTTCTACTCCGCTCTTCGAGTTCCTCAACCTCCTGTATGAGATTAGAAAGATTCTCTCGAATCTCTTCCCGACTTCTTGCGCGGGGTGCGATTCTGGCAACTGGTTCAACCCTCCTCCTCTCCAGCCTTGGTTGCGGGGTTCCGCGAGGTTGTGGGGTCCCTCGAGGCTGTGGAGTTGCTCGTGTAGCTGTCTCGACGTAATCGGCGGCGATTCGTCGAATCCCGTTCCTCAGACCGGATCCGATGGTACCCAACGCTGCGAGTGGATCAATTTGAATGGGGCTCGGAAGATAATATTCATCCTCCCCATGAATTCCTGGTGATAATGAGCCATCTTCTTGCGCCAACTGTCTGGCAAGTTCCTCATCTTGACGAAGCTGCTCAGCACGAGCCCTGGCTCTTTGTTCTCGTCGTTCAGCGACATTGGCCGGAATTGCTGCACCATCATTGTTCCATACAGGGATAACATATTCTTCATCGTCGTCGGGTTCGTAATTGAACCAAGGACATTTGCAAGTCTTCCATTTGTCTCCACAAACGTAGCAAAATTCGGCGGTGCAGCGACAACTATACGCCTTGTCAGTAATTGTAATTCCTTTAGGGTATTGGGGGGTTAACTCACGTCATATGATTGCAGCCCCTTTCTAGTTCTACCATCGCTCTGCAGCTATAACATCTCTGAAACTTATTTTTCTTCGCTATTTCTATAAATCTCATTAAATCCTCGTCCTTGGGGCATTCTCCATCTCCATGAGCTTTTCCGTTACACATTGCACAAACTTTCGTTCTGCATTGGGAGCATTTGCCAACATTGTTGTGTATTTCCTTGGGCTGTATCCATTCACCACAGTTCGGCTTCGGGCAATAAATACGGTTTGATGATGTGTATTCAATGTATTTTTTGTTCCAAAGCTTTTTTGTCTCATAACTGAGAAGTTTATCAACATGCTTTAGTGGAACATGCTCGTCTGTGCAGCACTTGGGAGGCATATGCGCGGGGTCGGTCAAGGAGAGTGTGAATATCCGTTTCAAGCATTCATTGCACCAGTAATGTCCGCAGGAAAGCTTGGCCGCTTCTCTTACCGGGACGTCGTCAGAAAGGCAGGTCACACACTCAACACTTTCCGCGTGTTAGCTAACCAAAGATTATAGGACGAACAGGGCGCACTCACAGTTTTTCTGGCCTTTTCTCGATCACAAAACCTAACACGGGCTTCGCTTTAGTACCTGCAGCAGCAGCTTGCACAGCCTCCTTCACCCTCTCTTTTGCTTCAATGATCGTTTCATCCTCGCTCTCTGGTTCCACCTTCCTTCTTGAACTTTTTTTAACTGCTTCCGTCCGAACTGCTTCACGAACCTTCGGTGGTGGTACAATTGTAAGGTTTTCCAGTTTCTCTTTTTTCTCTCGCTTTCGCAAGCAGCGTATGCAATTCGCGCGAGCTTCAGGGGTCGAATGATCATGGTGATCTCGGTGGCGGTGTTTCTCCTTTGAAGGCTCTTTTGGTCGTTCCCTGGATACAGGCCTTTCATGTAGCCGTTCCTGGGGTCTTTCTTGTAGCCTTTCTTGAGGTCTCTCTTGAACTCTCTCTTGGGGCCTCTCTTGGGGCCTCTCTTGGGGCCTCTCTTGGGGCCGCTCTTGGGGCCGCTCTTGGGGCCGCTCTTGGGGCCTCTCGTAGGGTCTGTCATAGGACCTTTCGTGAGATCTGTCGTGAGACCTCATCAGGACTGTACTCTTGCTCCTCTTGATAGTTAATTTAGGTCGAGAATCGCTGGGTCGTCTAGAGATAAGAGATTTTGATCTACTGTGATTGGACGAAAAGATTAAATTATGGCTCCCATAAAAAAAATGCAGGTGTTAAATAAACAAGTGGCCGAAAAAAAATGGTAAACAAACCCAATTCCGCTAATGAACTGCTCGACTGATATCTTTGGTATTGTCTTCTCTTTGGTCCCAACAACACTTTTCTGCTTCTCTTCTTTCCGCTCCCGCCGCTCCTGCTTCTCCCGCTTTCGCTCTGCACGCTCTGCTTCCTCTTGGGCTTCCCTGGCCTTTCTTTCTTCCCTTTCAGCTCTGCGCTTCCTCCGTGCCTCTCTCCTCTGCTCTCGATCCTCATCGGAATCCTCATGCTTACGCACAGACCTTTCCTTGTCCTTTTCCTTTTCCTTTTCCTTATCTTTCTTTTCCGATTTTGACTTTTTCTTCTCCTTTGACGAAACTGCAAGCATGGTGCCAGCCATCTCCCTATCCCAGGGTCTCCCCCTTCCCTCTGAAGTTTCCACCCCCTCCCCTTCCGAATCAGTGAAATATGCGGCCGCCTCGAGCGATGCCGTGCTGTCAGTACGCACCGAAAATCTAGGCGACGCCCGTCTCGGGAGATACGACGAGGACGATTCGACTTCGTTATTGATGAACAGCAGTTGTGCGGCGGGTCCGTGATTATTGTCGAGGGAAGAAACGTCTGAGAGATAACCTCCGCTGGTGGTGTTGTTGTCGGTGGCAGCCACTCCGCCAATCCCAGCATCAGAGCTTCTTCTCCTCAGAAAATACTCAAGCTCGAATTGAACGAGGTGTTCGGGTTGTAATAGGCTGCCCAAGTCACGAATAACCCTTTTAGCGGAATCGCAGAAGGCATCCAGCTCACAGCTCCACTTAGGCCACTCCCAACTGCCTGCAGTGTGGTTTGAAAACGTGGTGGTTGACGAGTGGGAGGCGTTGGATAAATAAACGGAGGGTGACAGGGGGGAGTGTTGAAAGAGATGATTTGACATTATTCTGAGACAACTATGAAGGGGTTCAAATCACCAATGCGATTTGATATAGGACCGGCCCGGAGACATGCACTATTGGATAGAAATCGAGTCAAAAGAGCACCAAAGAAAAAGGTCTGAGGAGGAAGAAAAACTGACCACTTCTCCAGTCTTTAAAAATCGGGATTTTGTATGAAAACGATTCTTAAATTTGTTTGAAAATATTTGGTTTTTCTTTCTCTGCCTCTCTCTTCCCCTTATTGACCCCAAGTTTATGAGACTTGTTTGATACAGAGAATTGTATATGTGCGAAATAAATGACGGTATTTCTAGGATAACTAGATCAGAGAAATGGGATTGGAGGTAAAGGTAATTGCTGCTGCTTCTCCGCTTCACTCAAACAACGTCCGCCCTCCATCACAGTGGATGGACGTATGGTTATTCTTATTGTTGCGATACAGCGAACAACAGACGAAGTTGAAGCTGACCCTGAGAAAAACAGCACACGCTGAGTTGGCCTGCATGCGGAAGAGTGGCAGCAGGGGTGGGCACCAGTAATAACCCCGTTAAGAGACACAAGAGGCTTCGACTGAGGTGCCGTATTTCCTAGGTGATGATGAGCATGTACCGTACCGGTAGCTGCCGCTTGATACTCCCTAGCTCTACCTTCATCAAGAAGGTATTGGAAATAATTGAGTATCCAACGGCGGTAAACAACCCCCACGTTAGGGATGGCCAGCAGAATAACTCAATGAAAATGTTTTAAAAGAGAGAAAGATTAAAAGAATCCTCGCCCTAGGCCACAACAAGATCAAGCTATTCTTACGTCGCAATTACTGAAATTCCCACCTATGGCCCTGTTTGAATCCCCTATTAAATAAATATCTCGATGTTACCAGGCACTAGATAAATGATAAAAGCTCCTACTATTATTTTTTTTATTATTTCTTAATCATTTAAGTATCAAATTAAAGGCTGCCATTTTAGTTATGGTTTACTGGGAGAAACAGAAATTACAATCGTGTGGTCCAGATAGATTATAAACACCAAGCAAATGAAGGATCTTTACTCGTGATATGTGGGATGGATTCCATATAGGAAACGGAGACTACTCTTTCCCTTTTCATGTTATTATCTCTGTCTGGCCTTGCATGCAGGTAACAGAGCACTTTAAAACGAGACTCAATATCCATCTGGCCGGTAATGCAAAGACTTTGCTTTTTCAAAAATGAAGCAAGGTAGGCCAGAATGAAGTTAGTCGAGTCGTTAGGCGAGAGGGAGGGGGCAGTGCAGGTAGGTACCTACACAGAGATCGTTAACCCGTTTCCCCTCTGTCGTTGCAGTTTGATACCTGCATTACAAGATATCATGCTCAAGCTCATCATCGTACGCCCAAAATCACACCGTTGGGGATGCACTACCATTAAACCCGGCCCCTCTATCCAATTAGTTCCTGGGGCGTCAAAAGAGCAAAAAGGTACAATGCTACTGGAGCCACATCATCGACCGCGGCTCGCAGCGCTGAGCGCAGAAAGACCTTTTTTTTCCTTCATTTTTTGAACAGCGGACGTACGTACGGCAAAGACATGCCGATGTTCCCTTTTTGTTTTTCTGTCTATCGGCAGTTCCCTGAATATCTATTCCTTATTTCTAGCAATTAGCGAGGTGGTAGCATGCAACTACCCGCTGTTGTCAGGGTCTGTAGGTACACCCACCCTCCACGCCATGGTTCTTGGTAGTAGAAATCTAGAACCTTTCTTGGCAACAATCGAGTGACGGGCCATGAAACCTACTTCGCGCCCTCTACTCCGGATGAACACCCGCAGCTGAGATGCGCTTCCCCACGTTTAAAGGCCCGCGATCGATCTAGAGGTAATGTATGAGCGCAGTACCATCGATGTGGCCGCTGTTCCTTAGGCAGTGATAAATAATCTTAGCAGTTCCTACTTAGATGTCTTAATTCCCGGGGCAGTAATTAACCTGTTATGACGACATCCAAACAGGAGAAGTTTTTCTTTTTCCCTAGAGAGCAGAAAATTAAATATACCAATTCCCATTATGTTGCTGCTACTCCTCTAGGCGTGCGGCAATTAACTGTCTCTTTAGAGGCCCTCTCGTTTCGTTCTATAAACAAGGATACTTCTGCCTAAATTTGTAGTAGCGGGCCAAAAAAAAAACAAGTAGGACACGCCATGGAAATATACGTACAGGGAAGTGCAGATCTGTAAAAGCGTTTCCATGGTTGAATCTTGCAAGACAGGAGATGAATTCGAGGCCGGTTAAGTTTTACGTGTATGGGGAAGATGCATACATGTAGTTATGGGGCTCATCCTTCAATACGGCACTGGTAGCTTCCGGAATATCAGGTATAGCAAGTTATGAGCTAAATAGAGACGCCCAGCTCTCTTTCGGCTTATATCAGTTAGGCCGAGATACAAACACACCTCTAGGAAACCGATTTTAAAACAGTCCATGGCTACTTATGAAGACGGGATTGAGAAATAACAGGTTTTCCTTTGTTAAGAATATCGAAGGTTACCGTATACGTGTTTCTAGGGAATCGGAAAGTGCAGTTCCCAATCAACGATTAGTAACAGATATGCCCCCAACTTCCTGCCTCAAACAAGTAGCCAATAAGTTAATTACCATTCCTTAGATAGCCGCTATCTCACCGCTTTCATAGTCCCAATTTTGCGGACAGAAAACCGTCAATAGCCCTCTGTGGTTGTTCCAATCGGAGATATACCGGTAAAAGCCAACAGAAAGATCCGCAGCATGGGTCGAGGATTAACAGAAATGTAGGCATGCGGTCTGATTGCATGATGAGCTAAGAAAAATTCCTCCGATAGGGCAGGATCCATGCTGCCAACGTAGAAATGTCAGGGCTAGCTACAGGACTGCAGTGGTCCAATTAAGCCTTTCTAGTCGAATCATGAGATATCACTCTTATTGTGCACCGCGTTCGATTTTTGGACAATATATCTATAACCGAGACTTAGTATTTTGGTGTTCTGGAGGTTGATTTTTTTCAAAGGCTCAAAGGAGTGTCTATATATGCCGAAGCCGGTACTAACGTAGGACACGCATGGGTGACGGCGTGTGTATCTACCTATATACCAGGTCCTCTGACGTTTGTAAAAGGGACCACTGCTGCATAACATACTAAATTTTGGACTTGGCGCGTATTCGTATGGCATGCAATGGCAGTTCCCTTTACAAACGTCAGGAAAATACGAGTAGTCGGATGGTACTCGCAGCAGACAACACATACTAAGGACACACTTTGAGTGCCTACAGTGGGAAACCCAACCCTCAAGGTGGAAGTCGAAATTGGTTTTTGACGTCGTATGGCAGCTACGCCCATACTTATACACTTAATATCCCCAAGTTAAAAACGGAAGGTTGCCCGTGGTCAAATCTACATGTACACCATTTTATTTTCTCTTCAACTGATATCAGTATTGCCGGTGACTCTGATGGCAGAATTCAACTGCATAACTAATTCAAAAATCTATACCTATATGTAGTTAATTAAAAACATAGGAAACAAAAAACATAGTGTGTTGTCTGTAGCACTCGGCCGGCAAAAGATTTGGCCACAAGATGGGAGCCTCGTTACTTACATGTAATATAAAGTAATTACATCTACATGTAGTTACAAGGAAGCCCAATCCGTTAAGAGACAGAGATTCTAAGATGTAGATATATAAATTAGTTGCTACTTTCTGATTACGGTTAAGATAGATTCGATGGGGTAATTGTAAAACCAACCACGGTAACTTCAGTACCTACTCCCTCGTCTCGTATTGGTCGAGATGTGCTAGATCCCTAGTATACGATTACCTCGAAGGCATCCATGCCTCACAGAATGGGATCCTCTTGAGACAGTTATACGCTACCACCCCTACTCGCCTCAGGTGCTATCCAGGCGCTGATTCTTTTGTTTAAAGTGTTTAACGTAAGAATACGTTTTGAGTCTGTTTATAAAATTAGTTGATCATGAATTCTGTATGGGTTGGGCGAGAAATTAGTGGGTAGGTTTAATTTTTGCATGTTGCCTAAGATTTATCTTCAATAGTGATATAGATAATCAGTTTTGAACCAGCGAGGAGTTAGCTCATACATTGCCCATATTATTAACAACTCTTATACGCTCCCGATCACCCTGACATTAACTCACAATCGATCACTCGGTTACTCGATCAACGCAGCCACAAAACCTAAGTTATATAATCATAATATCAGATTCTATTCCTCCCCGCTACTATTTAAACTTTGGTATCCAGTGAAGTACACACCGTAGATAGCGGATGTAGTCATCCCCCAACTTGATTGCACTTCATGATGCGCAAGAAAAGTAAGCGAGCGAGTAGAGTATGCAGTCAGCGCATGCTCTGTCTTCTTGGACTTATTTACTTTTTCTGCGTTTAGGGTTGCGTTGGACTTGAGTCTCCTTCGATCTCACGATCTAGCTACTCTGAATCGGTGTCAGACTTAATTCAGTCTCAGACACAGATTAGTAAATACATGGGTTGCAAAGAAAAGAAGAGTAGAGCACCACATGTAAGTCTAGGGATTTGATTTTCAATCATTTGTTTATTTGAGGAAGCTTGATGCGAAACGAAAGCCAACTCATACATGGTACTAGAATAACCTGCGCGCCACAGAGGCTCACCATGGTCGTGGTTAATTTCTTGGCAGGCTTGAGTCGAAATCAAGATCGAAATCAACTCAGCCGCAGAATACCTTTCTCACTTGTAGAGTATCACGAAGACCTTTAATCTGACCTTCATACACACGGCAATATATCATATATCCTTCATTCTTCTATTTAAAGGAGCTCCTTAACAAACGCGTGGACCTCGCGGTAAGTTAATTTCCCCGCCAAGAATATTCCCTCCCCAAAAAAACACTTTTGGCCCCCCTTTGTCTCATGGAATGTCCATTTGTAGCGCCTAGAAGGAGTGGTAGCGAGAGGGAGCTGAGAGCAAAAAAAGGGTCTTCCTTTTATTATCCCTCCATCCGCTGTTCTACCTATTTTTCTTCATGCATTCTTTTATTCCTTTCTTTTTCGTTCATGTTACATATCCTTAACATCTCGGAACACTTCGCTGGCTGATCCACTCCTTTCCCCCTTCACTTCTCCTTCTGCTGTGCTTCTTCCCCCACTACTTTTCTTTCCACAACACCCACTCATCATCCATCGTCACTCAATCGATCAAACAATAACTTATACGCTGCAATAATAGTCGATCGATCAACTTGCCCAATAGCACTAAAATACCTGCAGCTAAGAACCACCGGCACCGGTGAACCTGCAGAGCATGGCTCCCAGAGCAGCTCCCGACGAAGAAGACCACTCCCATGATCCCCCACCATATGGTGCCACCCATCCTCCGGGTTTATTTCACCATGAGGTTGAAGGAATGCCAATATGGGGCATCATAGTAATCGTAGCTCTCATCATTTTAGTGCTTGCACTGATTTCTTATATCGTTCGTACCCCATCTCCTATGCTTACATCTTTACCTGAATACCTACACTTTCAATCCCAAATCCTTTTCGAATTAACGAAGGGCTACACAATAATCATCTTGAGTATGATTGATATTAATTCAGAACTGCAATAGGTGTATACACAGCTCCGAGCTCGCCGTCTTGGTCTCCCGGCCCCTAGCTGGCGAACATACGTCCCCTTCATAAAGAACAACAAGCGTTCGGCCCCATCTTCCTATGAGCCTGCTCGTGGAGGTGCCGGCTTTGTCGGTGCAGTAAAGGGAGTTTTCGGAGCGAATACCGGCTACTCCGGCGCCGGAACCCGCTCCGCACGGACCCGCGAGGCTTTGGACCCTGATCAAGCCTGGGACTCTCGCATGGTAGACGAAGAGGACATCTCTTATACTGGTGGCGGATACGGCCAACGTTCGGTTTCTGATAGCAGAGGTCGCTATGGTGAGGCGCATCAGATGCAGGAGCATCACGGACACGAAGAGCCGGAGAGAGGCCGGAGCCGAAGCAGGGAGCCCCCGAGACGAAGTGTGCCACCGCCATATCCCGCTGATGATGCGACAAACCCATTTGCGGGAGACATCAGGAGACCCGAAAGCGAAGGATTCGTCGGAAACAATGTGAGAGGTGGACGACCAAGCGTTGAGAGCGAGAGGAGGAGTGTTTTCAGGGAGAGCATCACCTAAGTGCCTGGGGCATGATTAAGCAGGGTTAGGAAAGGATGGACTGGGCGGGGTCCCGGAATTGGTTTGTTTTCGGAGGAATTGTGTGATCAGAGCGTGCTTGGTGAATGCTAGCCCTAACAGAAAAATTTCGTCTTTTCTATCTCATTCTATCAACTACTTCCTTGCTTTTAAGGATCAGCCGGAGCTAGATATCAGGATGGGGTTTTCGGTTTGGTTTACCATTTTTATTTTGCGTAGCGTGGGATAGGTCTATTTGTACTTCAGCAAGTAAATCCCTCTTCTGATTACTGGGGCTTGGCTTGTTTAAAGTAATGTTTTTTTTCCTTGACTTTTATTTTATACTCTGGTTTTAAAGCGAGGTAAATACACGCCAAAACTGTGCAATTCTTTCATTTTGTGTATTATTTTTGCTCTACCGTATATTTACTTAAATCACATCGCGGCCCTTTTCTAAGTAAATGAAGCCCTGTTCTGAAAATATAGAGGATTCCAACTGAGGCCTGTTATTTTAGAAGTACATGTAGTATCCGTTGAAATGCATACCTGACATACTTTGGAGAGACTTCAGTGTCAGTGAAATCATGGCGATCGCCTGATGCTTTACCGATATGGGTGGAACATGAAGTAGCACTGCCACCCCCCCGAGGTTTAATGCTACTACCAAACACCAACTATGTTTTCGCCGCCACCTGCTCCCTAATCTCGATAAAATTCAATCGTACGTGCCATCGTACCGACTGGGGGGGGGGGGGTTACTTGTAGGTACATGTATTTATAGCAATATAGCGTATGGCTTGAACCACGGACCCTCCGTTCGTTCCCGGAAGAGCGTTGATCCGTGCGGTGGATCATAGCAGGTTGTATTAAGTGGGGGGGGGGGTCTCATCGTTGTTCGCTAGCCACGACCGGTAGGACTCCAGTGTTTCTGGTCAATTGATCAAGCACGGCGTGATCTGGTATGGTATATAGAGACAGTGCCAGTTCTACTGCGGCTGCTCATGTGCCGGCCGTTTGACTTTACGGTTGGGAGGGAGGGAGATTGCCGGATCTCCATGTGATTATACCTACACAGATATACGTACATGTTAGTACATGTAGTTGGGGTGTTTGGAATCTGTATTCATGTAGGTGTGTGGCACGTGAGGTTCTTCATGTCGATCCAGAGTGAGATCTTATGACGGAGTTCCCGGAGAGTAGATGCTGGGATGTAATGTCTTAAATCACATTGATGATTACTACACAATAGTATTGAATCGTGCCCAGATGTCATGATCCGCATATATGCTATTGATTTTGGAAGGAAGTGTTGCAGTCTCACCCTGCGGCTTCCCAGTACTGGGCCCAGGAACCCCCTCAAATTGTAGTCATCGTAGTGCGCTACAACGACGCCCCCCAGTAGGCAGTTTGGTTATTTAGAGTACTGACCCATGACCATGACATGTATGTTCCCAGCATCCCCAGAATCATTGACAGGCGTCAAACCATGGAAATGGCAACCCGCCCGACAACCAGGTCTTCGCCATCCCTGTATAATAATCAATTTTATCACCGGTACCCCTCACCACAATATATCCTCACCTCACACACATCGCGATGTAGTAAGTTGGGGGGGGGGGGGGGGGCCAAAGTCTACAACTGATAGAGACCCATGAGCTTTCTTGGGTACTTGCTGAGGGCGCACCCACGATGTGGTAGCAACGCAAGATGGGGGCTCACATGCACCAGCGGTACTGGCTGGAGCTCAAAGTCGTTTTATTGGAAGGCTTATATTTATAGATGCCAACAGGATGTTTGACGTTTTCACCCGGATGGTTAAGCGCTTGTTTTACCATATCGATTGGGTTGCTGCACATGATATGATAGGCAAAGTAACCATAGATGATTGAACTTTTGTGAGTGATTGGACCCGATCACTAGACCTAGCTTGAATGCATCTCGTTGGTAGTTTAAGTACGGGCATTCTCATATACTCGGCCCCTTGAGGGCTTTTGCGTCCTAGCAAGGGGTCATTACAGCAGGTACATGTACTCGCTCAGTCATTAAGCCTCCATTCATGCTTTTTGAGGGTTGACCAATGCCAAGACGTTATATCAATCAGGTATCCCGCCAAGACGTAATCCGCACTAAGCTGTGTGGTGCGAAAGTAACTTTGCAGGAGACTGTGAGTACGTACGATAACCTAACCAACTGACTGTATGAGCGCTGTTATCAATGCTGAGGTGGGTTTGAAGTTGAGCAAGGGATATCAATCTACAACCGCGGTCTTGTGTGGGGGTGTTTGTTGGAAGCCTTGGAGGGGTTATGTATTCACTCCTCGTTTTATATGTATGGGTCAAGGCCCTAGAATCGTGGGAACGTTAGGGACATGTAGATTCAAACAATATGCGGCATCAACTCAGTGGACTTCGGTATTCGAGTGGAAAAGTTCCCCAGATCTTTACCCTCAGGTTCTTTATGCTATGAAAGCCCGCTGTCAACAATCTCATCCCAACACCCCGCTAGAAAGAAACCCCCCCCCCCCCCCCCCAAGCACTCCAGCGCAGGGTCTTTGGCACCCTCTCAAGACGGCCTTTTGTAGCCTATATTTTCCCCCCTTGTAGCTTTTCCACTCCGTCCCACCCCGTCCCACCCCGGAGCCCTGTACCTCTCCAGCCCGACTTCAACTCCCCCCCACTCCCGACGCAACATTCCGGGCTCACTCACCTACAAGTACATATCTCGCTAAAGGCAGGTATGTAGGTCACAGCCAGCCGCGCCCGGCCGGCCGCGATTCGTTGCCCGGTGGTTGTGTTGCTGCTTCGGGATACGTTTTTGTAGATTTTGCGGGGAGGTGCGGGGAGGTTGAGCCATTCCCTTCGCTTTTCTTTACTCAACGAGGGGCGGCGGCGAGGGCTAATGTCGTGCTACTACGGGGTCTAACTTATGTACGGTGGTAGAATGGGGAGAATTATTAGGCCGACATGGAGCCGGGGGAGCCGGAGGAGTGCAGCGGAAAAACGTTGTTTCATTTGGTAAGAAAAAGTAAAAAAAAAAAAAAAAAGTAAAAAAAACGGAAAGTGGAAATTATTAGGCTTCTGTTTATCAGCTAGGGTAAGACGACAATTGGTAGAAGTGAGATTTTTGGGATCCGGGTGATATTAACCTTATTATGTTTATTCTAATGCTTTTTGGCCCCTCTAGGATAGAAACCTTTTTGCCCTTATCCAGAGGGAGCGCCCTTACAAAGGAAATCCATACGGCTTCCGTGAACCCTGTCTCATTCTAATCCAAGAATGATTTAGCAGCTGCCTTTTTCGATAAATTCCAGAAACCAGAAACCTCCCATTCGATCGTTCTCGTTGTGAGTGCTCACCCGCGGGAATGCCCGTTGTGGGGAATATCATCTTTGCGGGGGGAAGACCTTTTTTTTTTTCCTTTTTTTTTTTTGCCCCACCACCACCTCCGCGCGGCTTGAGTGTTGGTCATGCCCTCCATTGCTGATCCCATGCAGTGTGACGTTTTCTTATAGTAAGTGGTTACCAGCAAGGGAAAGAAAAAGGGCAGATCCAAAGATCGGCAGGGCCAGGGACTGAATGTGAGAGAGAGAGAGCCTCATCTCAGTTTATCCATCCTCGTGAGAGAAAAGTGTGAATAGAGAGGGCAGTCAGGAGACCGGTGAATAGAAAAACAATTTTCCCACTGGGTAAATTACTGTACCTAGTACAGCTGTAGTGTTATTGGAAGTGTTGAAGGCAGAGGCAGTATATTTCTCTAGTCTGCTGCTGATTTCTAGCTTCTCAAGTCTATCATTGTCTCAGCCAGGGAGAAGAGATAACCTACATGTAACCAAGCTCTCGGCCACTACTCCACAACCTTCGAGTATTCACCCCCTTTATCATCTCGATATCTCAACATTCCCCTAAATCCTGCTTGCTGCCTTCCTTCCCCAGAAAACGCGCCCATCCCCCGGTCTTGGAAACGGCCCCGGTAAAATACCCAGCAGCTGTAGCCTGTACCACCCGCGCCCCCGGAGAGCTCTCGGCGTACGAAACAAGGTCCAAGTCAACAAGTACCTGATAGCTTGTAGCGGTGACAAACGCACTGCGCGACCGACTGATCTAGACAGGCAAAAAAAAAGTACTGACAGTGACCTGAATAAAAAAATACCTCACCGTTCACGTACATACACAACCTATACCATACATACTACATACTTACACACACACCCTACATCCATCTAGCCTAGCTTACGTTGTACTTTTTTATACACCCCAAACCTGATTCTGCAAAGAAATCCCATAGCAAAGGTGGCCGCGAAGAAATCGGTGATCCGAAAAGAGGAGGAGGAGAAGAAGAAGAAGGTAGTGGTGGTGGGAAATGAGGTCGCGACAGAAACAACAGGTCTCGTCATGCAGCTATGTCCCACGCCAGACCTACAAGATGACGACGGTAGTAAGTTAGGCTCAGAGAAGGACTATAATAATCGCACCTACCGCACCTTTCCCGCGGATCAATCCTCTCTGTCACTACCGAAGGGACAGGGACGGGAAAAGAAACATTCCTTTCCATTGCTGCCTTCTTCACGAAAGATGGCTCGCGTGTTGATAATGTCTGTCTTCATCACTCTCGCTTTGCTGCTGACGTATTCGAATGCACTGCCTGTCGTTTCGAATGAGTTGTTGAGCTTGCTACGAGGTCGACAATTGTCGGCCCCTCCGCCCTCGGACTGGGAGAATAACCATGTGCCCCAGAACATCACAGATTTTGACTCAGAGTCATGGGTGTTGAGTACTACAAGTTTCATTCCGAATCATTACCAGAATCAACCGTATGTTGCGAATGGATACCATGGAAGTCGTGTGCCTGCTGAAGGCGTTGGCTTTTGGGTTAGTTGAACGCAATTCTCTTATCCCCATCATATCCTGTGAATGACATCACTGACAGAGTCAGATTTCCACATCCGACCCTGACTACAACCCTAATGAAGTCCCCCCAATTAATGGTTGGCCACTCGACAACCCTCGCCAAACTGTGGCCACAATCTCTGGCTTCTGGGACTACCAACGCAACACTACCCGTAGTAACTTCCCTGAGCTCCTCAGAGACGGTGGTGAGAGTGTCATTTCCGGAATCCCCACATGGACAACATTCTATATCACCACCCCCGATGGCCAGTACACCTACTCTCCCGGTGTCGACCCGGATTCCGTCATTGCTTTCTACCAGGGTCTCAGCATCCGCAATGGTATCCTGACCACCGAGGTTACCTGGGTTCCTGTAGCGGGAGGCCCAGAGTACCAGATCAAGCTCACATTGCTGGCGCACAGATCACGTATTAATGTTGGCATGATGAAAGTCGAGATTACATCGGACAAGGACGGTGCGGTTATCGCTACTGATGTCCTGGATGGTGCTGGTGCACAACGTACCGACCATGCCGGGAAGGAGTATGTGGCCAAGGACGACATGATCTGGACTTCGGTGAAACCGTGGGGGATTGCGGATGTGACCGCGTATGAGTATTCGACCATGGACTTTGGAGCATGCGAAAGCTCCTTGATTGCGGGGTCAAGAGCTGACGCCGCAGAGCGAGCCTATGTGTCGAAGAATGCGTCTACCGTTGCTCAGGAGTATAAACTCTCATTGGTGGCGGGAGAGACGGTAACGCTATACAAATATGTGGGCATTGCAAGCTCTGACGCTTTCGAGAATCCGGCCAAGGTTGCGAGAAAGGCGGCTCTACAGGCAAAGAAAGACGGCTGGGAGCAGCTTCTAGAGGAACATGAAGAGGCTTGGAATGAGCTGTGGGAGGATGGCGATATTATTGTAGAGGGCGATGAAGTGCTTCAAATCTCGATACGCGCGACCTTGTTCCATCTCTTGAGTAACATCAGAGGTGCTTCCGAGGGCCGCGGAGTGGGCGACAATAGTATCTCTGTTGGCGGTCTTACTAGTGACTCTTATGCCGGTTTGGTGTTTTGGGATGCTGATTGTGAGTTGAATATCATGATCTTGGCCTTTATTTGAGTGGTTTGGATGCTAATTGATGATAGTGTGGATGCTCCCCGGATTGCTTGTTTTACACCCTGACCATGCGGCAGCGATCAACGAGTACCGCTTCCGTCTCCTCCCCCAGGCCTTGGAGAACGCCAAGGAATACAATAGCCCTGGTGCTATGTATCCATGGACTTCCTCACGCTTTGGAAACTGTACCGGAACAGGCCCTTGTGCGGACTATCAATACCATCTCAACACTGATATTGCACTCGTCCACTGGCACCAGTTTTTGAGCACCGGTGATTACGACTGGCTCAAAGAGCAAGGATGGCCCATTATCAAAGCGGTCACAGAGATGTGGGCTGCCTTTGTCCAGAAGAGCAATGTGACCGGCGAAGATGGACTCAAGGTCGGGATGTATACTGTCCACAACATGACTGATCCTGTATGTGTTCCCTTTGGGTTTTGTTTATATAATTCTAACAGTCATAGGATGAATATGCAAACCACATTGACAATGGTGCATTCACAAATGCTGGTGTAAAGGTCCTTATGGGAATTGCAAAGGCTGCCGCTGAGCTCCTTGGGTATCCAGCACCCGAGAAATGGACTGATATCGAAGAGAATATATTTATCCCGTACAACACTGAGGCCTCGATTATTCCGGAGTATGGAGGCATGAACGGGAGTGTGGAGATTAAACAGGCTGATGTTGTGCTGATCAACTACCCACTTGAATTCCGTCTCAATGAGAGCCAGGCTTTGGGTGATCTCGACTTTGTAATTCCTCCCTTTCCCCAACTCTAGTTCCTGAAACCTGGGTCCTAACAGTAATTAGTATGCGCGCGCTCAATCACCCGACGGTCCCGCTATGACCTGGGCCATGTTCGCCATCAACGCAGCCGACCTCTCCCCCGCTGGTTGTGCTTCTTACACTTACTTTGTGTATGCCTCACAGCCCTATCTGCGTGAGCCATACTACCAATTCTCAGAGCAGATGAACGACAACATCACCGAGAACGGCAACACCAACCCAGCCTTCACTTTCCTGACCGGGCACGGCGGCTTCCTGCAGATTCCAACCCACGGGTTTACCGGGTACCGCCCACGCCTCGACGCATTCTACCTTGACCCGTCGCTCCCACCGCAACTCCAGGGCCTTGAAATCAAGGGCATGAAGCACCAGGGCGCCGTCTTCAACGTCCGCATCGAACTCGAGAACACAACCATCACCCGAGTACCCCCGAGAAAGACGATCGCTGCCGGAACAAACATGACCACCGCCCTCGATGCACCCGTAACAGTCCGCATCGGTGCCCGCAACGCCATGGCAGGCGACTGGCCAGTTGCACTCGGCGAGTCTCTCATCATCCCAACCCGCCGCCCCGACCTCAACGGAACGGACCTCCCCGGAAACCTCGCGCAGTGCAAGCCCGCCTTCTCGGACAGCACCTGGGTCGCTGGGCAGTTCCCACTCGCGGCCGTTGACGGCTCCAACCACACAACCTGGCAGCCGTCCACCCCTGATCCCACCGCAGTGACCGTCGACCTCCAGGCACCAACAAAGATTAAGGGCGTCTCGATCAACTGGGCAAGGTACCCACCAGACGCATGGACACTGCTGGTGTCTGACAGTGAGGACGGCGAATGGAAGGTTGCGGGGGCCAACAACACTGTGGAAATCAGTGATCCGTGGAGAAGGGATGAGTCGCTGGTTGTTAGAAGACACATTGGGAATGTGACGGTGCAGATGCTGGAGAGTGAGGTAGAGGCAAAGTGGGTGCGGTTGGTGATTGAGGGGACGAAGGGGGATAAGACGGTGGGTGCTACGGTGGCGCAATTTGGGCTGCTGTAGCGGAGTGGATAGATTATGTAGGCTTGTATGCTATGAAGTTTATGCAGTTGTGGTTGTATGTTAGTTATGTCTGGTCATAATAAGACCCGTGGGCATAAATCAGACTATATAGTAATGAACTCATCCCTCTCGAGAGTAAAATGGTTACCTTGCCATCTTCTTCCACCAACCCTTTATACAGCCAATGTGATGTGTGTGTGGAGGCACCGGGCGGCCTGGGCGTGATACGCCAGGATGATGCAATCTGCATGTATATACTAGGCAGTAGCTAACCTTTACAAAAAACGCAGGTACAATCACCCACTGGCTCGCCACTTGGATAGATAGATATGTAGATTGGCGGCCACACCAGCCGGCATCATTGCAGCTGTAGTTATAGCTAAGCACCTACCCACTTTACTCTACCCCCCCACCCCAAGAACAGCAGGTGGGGCATTGAATCAAACGGGGCAGGTCAACTGCGGGCACAGAGGTTAACGAGACTGGGCTGGGATTACTATATGACATATATATGCGCCGGGGTAACCTGCTGTTTGATCATTGACATCCAGCGGTGAGCGGGCGGGGGCTGGGGACTGAGGTTGGACGGGGGTGGGTGTGTATGTACATGTATTGTAGCTAGCTTGGTGGGACTGTTCAGAGAGATGTATGTATTGTGGCTCAGATTGGATCAGAGTAGCTACTTCCCCTACATATAGGATTTGGTGATGTGGGTTGGGTAGTCACTGGAGTTATGTGTAGCTATATAAAATTCAGAGTATACGATACTATACTAGATGGCAATCCCCTCGTAGACAAAGTAGCCAACAATACAGCCCACATACACACATACACGGTCATGAACTAGTAAAAGGGTGAATAGATTTGATATTCCCCCCCAAGACAAATCTCGTCATAAGTTAACGTATAAACTACTACACTGACATGAGACATACCAAGATACCAAAAAATGGGAGCACTACAGGATAGGGTAGGGTCGGTATACAAATACCGCCGCATACATGTATCAGTTGTAATATATGCCTCGCCCGCTCCGCCGCTCCCCACTCGGCCTCCTTTTCACCGCCAAAATTATAGTGCCGCGTCTCAGACCCGCCGTGTGGACTCGAGTGTCTACATACCATATAAGAAACCCCCCCGCTATCTGCCCGCCCACTAGCACTAGCAAATCACCAGTTCTGCGTCATCCTCACAAACTCCTTCCTCTCGTTGAACGTCGGCCGTGTCCTATCTATCTGCGGCTGCCCGGGCATCCTACACATGGTGAAGCGGTAGAAGCCCACGCCCTCTTCCGTGGTCATGGTGGCGTGGCTGACAACCTTATACAGCCCGTCGTAGCGTATGCCCACGGTGGGCGCCCAGTGCGAGTTCCGCGCGCCGCGAAGCAGGCGCACGGGCTTCCCTGTCTGCTCCGACTTGATGAGTGACATGGTGGCGTTTGTGAGCACGGGGGGCTCGGAGGCCGCACGCTCCTCGCGGGACCGCTCCGACCCGCGAGAGCCGGAGTAGAAGACTGTGTCGCCTTGGTCCGCGTCGGTGTCTTCGTACTCGAGGTTGCCGGAGATGACGACGCTGTAGGCGCCGCCTTGGATGCGGCCGTGGATGCCGCCCATGCGTGAACCGTGGGCGCCGTCGCGGAGGGCACAGATCTGGTATGGCCACCAGCTGTGGGGTTGGGTATGTTAGTGGTGAAGAAGCAAAAAGATAGAATTATAGTGATGGGAGGGGAGGGGAAACGAACTCTCCGACTGTTAGACCGTTATGGCCAAACACAGCAGCCTCCCTCCTCGGATATTCCGGGTCCAGACTATATGACCTCCCACCGGACCTATTCCTCGTGATCTTAATCCCCCTCATCATCTCGTCGGCCTCGAACTCCTCCTCCTCCCCATCTCCCTCCTCCCCTCCTCCCCTGCCCTCGTCATCGCTCGTAAACTCAAAGTCCTCGTCGCCCTGCACCGCCCCCGGCGCGAACTCGCCGCGCTCCCACCGCTCCACGAGCTTGCTGGCGGTCCAGGCGATATCGGCGCCGTAGATGTCGGGCTTCATGAGGTGGCGCACGGCGCGGCCAATCTCCGAGACGGGGTAGTGCAGGCCCTCGGCGTCGAAGGGGTGGTGGGAAGCCTCCGTGAGCACGCGGCGGAGCGTGTTGAACTCGCGGGCGCCGATCGAGAGCGGCCCGTTGGACTTTAGGGCCTTTTCGACGTTGGTGATGCATTGGCGCAGGTAGAGGAGCTTGCGGAAGGGTTCGTGCTGCTTGAGGGTGACTTTGAGGGCGTTTCTTTCGGCGCGGGTTGCTATGTGGGGGGTCAGTATAGGAGGAGATATAGGGGGGGGGGGGGGGGACTGACTGGGAATCTGAGGAGGAGCGGTGGACTGACTGGGGTCCTGGGCAGGAGGAGGAGGAGGAGTAGGAGGAGCGGCGGACATGGTAGCTAGGATCTTGACTGGTGAGAGGGTTAGATGTCGAGACAGACTGAGTGAAGTGAGAGCAGCTGAGTGGGGTTAAGTAGCGTTGCAATCTAATCAAGGCATGTACTCTGCACCGCCCTCTACCCTGATTAGTCGAAGGGAAAGGGAAGGAAAAGAAAAGAAAAAAGAGACAGGTCAATAAGCTTGAGGATCCCAATCATGGAAGAGAGGTGAGTCATTCATAAGTACTCACTCGAACAATTAATGAATGGTGGGAATTTGAATACATACCTGTGTAGGTAGGTATGTACACGTAGGTGTAGGTATAGGACTGATATGATATGATATATAAGTAATCATAACAGAGCAGAAGAAGAAGGAGAAGAAGAGGAAGAGGAAGAGGAAGTTGTATTGGTGTTGTTATCATCATACGATGCAAACCTGTTTGTTGATCATTACCCACGTGGCCTGTATGTCCATAGTTGGATATTACAGCTGAGCTGTCCGCAACAACCACTCAAAAGCGCCTGCACTCGCAACTGCACCAACGGCAGCGGTGGTGGTGGTGGTGGTGGGAAAGGAAGAATTGGAGACTGGCTCGTGTGTTCGGAGCGGGAGGGAGGGAGGGAGGAGGACCGGTAATTAATGTCCTGTCTGGATGCAGGTACGCGGCGGTGTCGCTCATAGGCCCTCACTCGACTTTGGCTGTGATATTAATGAAAGACTCTGGATATCCCCACACACAAACTAGTCTTACTACTAAAGTGCACACAGACCCAAAGTACATATGCACCAACAGTACTGCGATACAAGAGGAGGTACCGAGTGCAATATATCAAGGCCTACTACTCACCATGTACCTACTACTCACCATCCATACAAAAACGCCTACCCAACTAAATGCGCCACTAACTGACGGGGCCTATGAAAACAGGCAGGTACATAGTTGTGATGTATTATCAGCATACATATATACTCTCGTTCCCAGCCCGTACGATAATATTAGCGTATACGTATAACCAGTAGATGATTTAGGTCCATCACAGTAGTATTGAACCATACAACCAAAACAGTAAACCATACAACCATTGGGGTCTGGGAACGAGACTACCCTCAATGTGCTGGCCTAACCCAGTATCTCTGATCCGGCCCCTACATACAGCCCGTGATCCGGGCTTGAAGTGCCCCACAACCCGGGCGATAGCCACATGTACTCGTCCTTTATACCGAGCCCCAATGTCACCGTATACTATACCCCATCCATACCCCACACCACCCCCACCCCACCACCTCCACAGCCACCCATAGCACGCCCCCCACCAGCCCCTTAACCCGTAGTATCACAAGCCCAAGCCCAGTCTAAACACGCCCTGACAGCGGAGACGCACCACAATCGTCTCAATACCACCACCACATTGGATCCCCAACACTTAGTGAGAGGAGGGGAGGTGTCCGCCACACCTACCATGTCGTGTCGGCGGCGGGGTTGAATATGAATATGCAGTACATGGCTGACCCCCGCTGTGCATACAGCCAGATCAAGTAGAGTACTTACGCAACCATTCAATGGCCCCAACACACCTACTTAAGCTCCAGCCCTCCCTCCCACCACAACCCCCACCCCAACGGCCACAACACCATCCAACCGGCACACACAAGAGGCCCTGCTCTAGCAGCTAGCTACATACACACGCACGCACGCTTCGGTGGAGAAGTGTCGTCCACCGACCCCGAGTGACACGCCGTGATCCCAGCGGCCCGGCCCGGTTTAGTTTAGTTACAAGAAGGCCGCCCACAAAAGCGCAGGGTCTCCTGCGTTGGTGGCAGGCATGGCGAGTGATAGTTTGTGATTCGGCTGCATACATCTATCTACATAACCCCCCAACCCCAACACTGAAATGGTACTATCTAGACATTATTGGTAGCCAAGGCCCGGATTCATGATTACGAGCAACACTTGTTATAAAGAAGATGACATAACACAGAAGGAACAGTATAATAAGACACAACAAGAAGCTAGACGCCATCTATCCGGAAGAAAACGGTAATAAGAATAGTAGTAATAAAACCCCGGAAGACAAAGGAAAAAATATATATAAAGGTAAGAGAAAGCAGAAAAAGAGAAATTATCTATCAGCTGTATTCTATTGATACCTTACTAAACTCCCATATCCAACCAGCCAATTGTTGCCAACCGAGCTGTCTATACGACTATGGGTATCTGGTATCCACAACTGTACACACTCTATATAAACCCGATCGGCTCCAACACAGGGAAGAAGACCAAGACAGTACGCAGGCATGAGGACATAGCATCGTAACAACATAATGGGGGGCATAAAAGGCATTACGTACTCAGACCACCTTCTATTCCAACTTAACAAACCTCACCATAAACCTGCACCTTCCCCCCACCTCTCTATCCTTCTCGACGCTCTCCAGCCTGCGCCAGTCCTCCTGCTCCTCCCCGCCGTCAATCAGACGCCCCATCTGCGCAACGCTCATGACGCCGCCTTCCTCAAGGTCCAGGTCGAGAAGGATGCGCTCGCCAATGTAGGGAAGCTTGGTGTGGAGGATACTCATGCCCCGTTTGCTCATGGGGCTGCTGTGAACACGGTAGAGCTCGACTAGGGGCGCTGTGGCGGCAGAGGCTGCGTAGGCGGGGGAGGCGACGACTCTGGTCTTTGTGGTCTTTTTGAAGGTTGTGGTTTTTTTAGTGGTTGTGAGGGCCTTGGTGGTAGTTGTATTATTAGGGCGAGCTTGGGTAGTGGTAGTGAGGGCATTAGTGGTAGTAGTGGTGGTGGTGACGGTTTTGGTGACGGTTGTAAGAGCTTTGGTAGTGACAGTAGCTGCAGCATCTACAGCAGAATCACTAGCAGGAACAAAGCTCTGCACCCTTCTCTTCCTAACCAATGGCTGCCCCGGCTTGACCACCGGCTGCCTTCCATCCCCCATCCTCATCAACAGCTGTCTGTTCTCCCCCGCCTTTGCCACCGGCGACCCAGTCCTCCCCGGCGGCTCCGAGGTTCTCCTCTCCCTCCTCTTCGCTGCAGCGGTCGCCGCAGGCGCAGCAACATACGTAACCGGAAACACGCCCACCGCCGGGGCCGCCGCCCCGGGATTCAGGTTGAGGGCTGGCAGCTTGAGCATGTGCGGGCTGGGCGGCGTATAGAACGGGTCAATGCGTGTCGGGCTGACCATGAGGGGGTCCCATTCCGTGGTGTCCGAGGGGATGATGGCCGGGGTGCGGGAGTTGAGGGGGGATGAGGCGAGGTGGTTGTGGGGGAGGTGCGGGAGCGGTGGTGTGGGGGGGACGCCATGAGAGGGAGTTGCTGGTGGTAAGGATTGCATTTTTTTTTTGATATCTTTATATTAGACGGTGTGGGGGGGATTATATGGCGAGATGGAGGTGAGTGGGTGGGTGGAGATGGGGATGGGGATGGGGATGGGATGGAGATGGATGGGGCGGAGGTGGAGATGGAGCTGGAAATGTTCCGCTGTGATATCTAGCTAGTTAGACGTACGTTGAGGTACGTGGTGGATGTTGAAGCAGCAGCAGCAGCAGCGTAATGGTTTGTGAACTATGTACATGCCAGAAAGAACATATATATATATATATATACTTATGTACTCTCCTCACCTCCTCCTCCTCATCCTCCTCCTCTTCCTCCTCGCTTACTAGTTAGTTGCTTTGCTACTAACTTAGTACTCCCGAGGACCCTGACCCCGTCTATTCCGTCATTTTCGTCAGGGCCCAACCAGGCAACGATATCGTCACAGACTATCACTCGGTCTTGTTTTGTGGCGGTTTTGTGGCGGGCGTTTCACTGTTGTGTGTTGGGGGTGGAGATGGATGGGTGAAAGAAAGGTTGTATTGATATATATTTGATTCAGGGGCGCTGATATGGTGGCGATGTGATGATGATGATGGACGACCGAACGCCTATGTAGTGTACAGACATACAAACTAGCTAGAATCTCGTGCACCATATACGTACACATTACAGGACCTATACCGGGAGAGAACAGAAGAGGTTACATATATGGAAGCTTAAAGTAGAGAAGAAGGAGAAAAGGAGAAGGAGAAAGAAAGAGGAGACTCCAAGGAGTGCAATACGTGAAATCATTACTACTCATCGTCACAACAAAAAAAAGAATAGAACGATAGCAAAGGACTAGAGGTAGGTATATAAAAAAGAATAAGAATAGTAAAAAATATAAAAAAAAAAGGATAAAAATAGTAAAAGATATAAAAAAGAATGCTCAAGTTAAAAGCACAAAAGAGAAAGGGAAAGGGAAAGAGAAAGAGAAAGAGTAAAAATGGAAAGAAAAAGAAAGAAAAAACAGACCGCCTACTGCTATGTGGCCACACTACTCAATCCTCGCCGCCTGCCTCGTTGACCTCTTGACATAAGCCCTCTTTATCGCCGCCTCGGCAGCCGCCTGCCTCGCAGTCCTGCACACAAAAGTCGGCACCTCATACTCCGCATCGTCCTCGTCCGCCTCCATGATTGTCATGCTGGCCGCCGATCCGGCCTCGCCCGCCTCAAGTGTAGCCCTTCTCTGCCGTTGCTCGAGCTTATAAACCTCGATAGCATCAGCCCTCCGGACTCCTTCACCATCCTGTTGTTGTTGTTGCTGCTGCGTCTGCTTCTCATCCTTCTTCTTCCTCTTCTTTTCTGGGGGTGCCAGCTCCTCCATGAGGATTGTGGAGCACGGGTCGCAGGCAATGTACTCGCAGCGCTCAAGGATGCACTTCCACGGGTGCTTCAACGCCGGGTCGGTCCAGCTATTGACGAATCTCTCGCTGCAGCGGCGACAGCGGAAGGCATGGCCCTGTGGGCGGTAAACGAAGAAGTGGCCGCCATCTAGGCGGCAGTCGTGCATTCTGCTGGGGCGGGCTACCGTTGAGAGAAGGTGGGGTGGGGTGGGGTGGGGTGGGGTGGGGTGGGGTGGAGGTGGGGATTGGGGTTGGGGGAGGGGGAGGGGGGAGGGGGAGGGGAAAGAGACGGGAGGGAAAAAAAAAAGAATAAAATAAATAAATAAAGATGGAAGGGGAATAAGACGTGACGAGGGACAGTATTAACAGCGTACACGTGAGAATAGACGTAGTATGGAGGTGAAATCGAATTTCCGATTATTTTTATTTATTGAGGGTGTGATGTATGATGTGTGATGTGTGAGATTGAGATTGTGAGATTGAAGGTGTATCAAAGACCGGCGAGCAGATGTGGCAAGTGAGTACTGTTGAGTGTGGGGATTGAGAGAGAGAGAGAGGATTCCTTCCTTCTCTCCTCTCCTTCTCTTAATTATCTCTCCTCCTCAGCAATCTCCGTCCAGTTTAGTACTGCTGTCTGTCTGTCTGTCCGTCCGTGTATCCGAACGAAAAGAAAAAGAAAACGAAAAACACAACATACAAGAACAGAACAGAATTCCTGTCTCTTCCACCCCCCCCCCTCCCTCGAACGCGTGAAACAGCCAATTCCACCCCCCGGACATTTGGAACCGCCCCACCGGTACCCAATGGCTGCACACGCTGTCTGCCCGGTGCCAAGCGTTGATCCGTCACAATTGAGATCGTCCCGCCCGCCCGCACGCTCAACGGCTCACGAGCTGGAGGAGGTACTCTACTGATACATACATGTACATAAGTGGGTAGCTGATCAGAGTGGATGTTGCAGTGTTTGTCTTATCAGATTCTGACCAACATACTTGTAGTGGGTGCTAGCTCTACAGTCAATTAGCCGACTCGCTTGCGCGCTTGAGTGGAGGTTGGGTATATGTACCTGTACCTACTGCTGCCTCGGGGGGAAAAAAACATTGCCTGTACCTACCTACATGCCTCAACCAGCCACTCTCGTATTCTGTTCGGCTGTTTGTACTCACTAATTGAACTGGTGCGGTGCAGTGCTAGCTGGCCTTGGCCCGACCAGACCAGACCAGACCAGATCCGATCAATTCAGTTCAATTTAATTATTCCGGTCCCCTTGCATGCATGCATACTCCTCAAGAGATTGTTTTTCTATTGCGGGATACATACATATTCTCATTTCCATGATCATGATCATCACTCGTTTCGATTCGCCGTGCCGTACCTACCTACCACACCACACCACACCACACCATACCAAGAACAAGACAGGACAGGACAGGCCAGACCAACAAAACAAAAACAAAAACAAAAACAAAACAAAAAAATGGGAGATAGAGTAGAAAGACGGAGGCATGTAATCTCTCCATACCTTCCAATATAAATATAAAAAATAAAAAATAAAAAATAAAAAAAATAAAAAAAATAAAAAAATAAAAAAATAAAAAATAACTTGTTAAAAAGAAAAAAGGTTGTTAAAATGGCAAGAGGGGAGCTAACGATGGCGAGAATAGGAATGAAGAGGAAGGAGTACCGGGAGGGGTAAACGCCCTATATGTGGCCGTGAATGGGGATCATTGGATTATTACCTCCAATGTGAAGCCCTACACTACGACATCAAGGACACCACCCTTCACCGCCTTCCCCACCCACATCTCCCTCTCCCTCTCCCTCTCCCCCGTCCCCGCCACCGCCACCCTCCTCCTCCTATCCTCAAACCGCACCGTCTCCACCGCAAACCTCCAATCCACCATTCCCGCCGTCCGTCCGCCCACATCCCTCACCTCCAGGTCCGCCTCCCTCTCCAAACACATCCTCACCCCCTCGACACTCCCCGCCATGGCCATGACATGCATGACGCTCCTCCCCTCACCATCCTGGACATTGACATCGGCCCCAGCCTCCACCAGCGCCCTCGCAACACCCATATCCACGCCGCCGCCGCCGCCGCCGCCACTCCCCCGCCGCCGCCGCAGCCCCCGTCCCCCCGCGATATGCAGCGCCGTTGCCCCCGCCCCATCCTGTACATTTACGGCCGCGCCCGTGGCCAGCAGCAGGGCCACGAGCTCGCCCCACCCGCCGCGCACCGCCATGTGCAGCGCCGTGGCGCCGAGGTCCCGCAGCGCACGTCGGCGCCCGCGCCGGCCACCAGCAGCGCCCGCGCGACGTCGACGTTGCCGCGCTTGGCGGCCACGTGCAGCGGGGTGCAGCCGGCGGCGTTGAGGGCGTCGAGGTCGGTGCCGGGGGACGTGGCGAGGAGGCGTGCGATGGCGGTGTTGGCGGCGCAGGGGGTGCGCGCGGCGACTACGTGTAGTGGGGTGTTGAGGTCGCGGGGGGAGCGGGAGGATGCGGGGGCGCCCTTGGAGAGGAGCAGGCGGACGTAGGGGAGGCGGAGGGCGGTCGCGTAGGAGAGCGCTATGTGGAGGACTGGGCTGTCGGTGGTGGTGGGGTTGTAGTCGCTGATGAAGGAGGGGAGGGGCCGTGGTGGGGGGGAGGGGGTTGTGGAGGAGAGGGTGGTGGTGGTGGTGGAGGAGGTGGTGGGGGGATATGATAGTGTTATGGAGAGGGTGCCGGTGGGGGGGAAGGAGGTCTGGTCGAAGGGGTTAAGGGCCACCACTGCTACCACGGGGGCAGCGGCGGGGGGGTGCTGGATGTGCATTCTTCACGGCGGGAGAGAGAGCGTGGGGGTAATATGTATGTATGTGTAGATATGTAGATCTAGAATTAAGACTTCAACAGAAACACACCCCCGACGTCTGTATCACCACCAGAACAGCGAACAAGAACAAGAAAGAGCGAGTAAGTGAGTGAGCGAGTCCTGATATCTTATATCTGACCGTGTGGGGGAGAGAGGGGGGAGGGGAGGTGAGCAGAGGGGTGGTGGTGGTGGTGGTGATTAAGTACCGGGGGGACGCTCTTTTTTTTCAGCCTCCTTTTGACTGTAGGTAGGTACAGACAGAGCAGACGGACATCTTACCTACATGTTGTAGCTTGCACTACATGACAGGCAAGGCGCGCGCGCGCGGTTGCTACCTACGTACATACTTCCTTATATCTCTCTAATGTCCAGACCCGGCCCTCCAATCATGATATTCCCTGAGAGAGACCGGTGGTGGTGGGGGGGGAGGGATTACTTGCGGCTCTCGATATCTGTGCACTCTCTTTGGACGCCTTGCAATATTTTCCTTTCCGAGTGGATGACTCAGGGACAAACATCTATTTTATTATACGAGAAAGAACCTGTAGCTAGATAGATCAGACCTATAAACACCCACCGGAATACTTGCAAGTATCTAACGACGTTGTCCGTGTGCATTATTTATGCAATTACTGATCAATTACCCACAACCGTCCCGCGCTAGCATTCGCTGGCGCTAGACTGCTTGTGGGCGGTTAGTTAGTTGGTAGTTAGGGTTTATAAACGGGTTAGTGTAGTGGCAGTAGCGGGCGGGGGGTGGGGAAGTTCCCTGGTCTGATCTGAGCCGTGGCTCTAGATACATACACATACACACATGTACCAGGGGTTCTTCTCCCCAGATGTAGATGAGCACTGCAGTCGCGCGCTATGCTTTCTTTTTTATTTTATTTTATTTTTGGCCGCGTCACGAGAGTGCGAACCAGGCGAACCACCCGTCCATCCATCCATCCATATCGCACTGTGTCTGAGGATATCGCAGCACAGGTACATGGGCTCTCACTCGGGGGACACACGGATACGGCCTAGCTTGGGCGGCGCGCAGGGAGGAGTGGTCTTTGACTGTATCATATGGGGCCCATCTTATAGCTAGCAACGTATGACCCCTCTTTCGTGACTTGGGTACATGTACATACCCATTACTAGCAGCGAGGCCCCGCTTGCTTGCTTGGTCTTTAATATAGTCCCTCACCCATGAACCGATAGCTGTGTTAAACCATCTAGCTCTCCCACAAGACACTGAAGCTGGGGCAAAACACAATGCGGTATTGTCCCCACGAGCCCACCGTCACCCATGGGGGCATAAAATGGTGGATTCAATACCTGTAGCTACGGTTCCATATCGTGGGTTTAACCGCCAGCGCAGTTAGCTAATATTGGGACAATCAACTATGTACCCAATCTCTCCCAAGCTGTAGAGTACATACCCCCCCAAACCAAACCAAACATTTACAGCCCACGTATCATCTACACCCTACCGTGCCTCCCAATGTACCTACATGTACCTACCTACCTACATGTACATACCTACATACCTACACACACACCGCCCCACCCCCGCAGCCTTTATCCTTTATCCACCGCAATCCTTTGTCCCCCGCACTGCACTCACGACCACAACACAGCAAGATGAAGCTCCTGCTCGCAAAGCCATTCAACGACGTTCCTGCCCCAGGGCCTGGGCCCCTCCTCCTCCCCCTCCTCCCCCCTCTGGCGCTGCGGAGACGCTTGCGCCGCGCGCTGTCGAGACGGCTCAGGGCCATGTTTTTGGTGTGGCGGGGTGGGTTGGGCGGTGTGATGGTGGGGTTATGCGCTGGGTGGGGTGTCGGCGTGTAGGATGGGATAGGATGGGATAGGTTCGCTTTGCAGATGGGGGAGGGGAATTATTGGGTTATTTGGCGCGGAGCTGGGCTGGTGGGTCTTTTCTTTTCACTGGCGCGATGATGGATGGGCGTGTTCATGGGCTATCACTCGGCTCGTATCATTGGGTCTGTAGACGTATTAGGAGTTCTTGGCTCGAGATGGGACTCTACGGACTCATATATATTCTAGACTCCAGCTCAAGGTTGGTGGCTTCAATTCCAACAAAAAAATCTATGTACCCCTGTTTCCGCACCCCCGTATCAAAGTAAGAGAGTAACATCAACGCATAACACAAACGAGAAGCAGCGCCACAAATGACAAAGGAAAAATAATTCCATATTTTAGTCCCAATACCGAACCCAAACCTAGCCCTCGGCTTTTTTAAGAACAAAAAGAGAAAAACATAAATAATAATAATAAAAAGTTTAATTCTAGCAATTATGCAGCCGGAGAATCCTCATATTTATCCCAGTTTGCAAGAACCTGCCCAATCCTAGGACTGTTTGTCAATCTGTAAACATCCTCAAAATACTCCTTGGTCAACGCAAATGGTTTCGCAGTGACGTTTGGAATGTACTTTCCAATAAGCTTGCTCGGATCGATGGAGCTCTTGAGAATCTTCTTCATTAAGAAACTTCTGAATGGCTTGACACCACTACGTAAGAAGGTAGAGTGGAAGGGAACATCGATTCCGCGAAGAGGGATTGTAGCAAGACCACGCTGGAGTTCGAGTGGCTTCGGCTTGGCCTCGGTTTGCTTGGCACATTCCTGGATAATCTCGACCAGCTTCTCCTTGACACTCTCAAGCGACATCTTGGCCATGAGTGCTTGGATATCAATCTTCTGAACCTTAAGGAAGTTGAGGACGTTGGTAAGGCAGTCAAGGGCGCGGAGCTAATATAAAATTAGCAAGGTTCTAACAAGTATCATGTAAAGGGGTCAAATGAAAACTCACATCTCCAGCACAAACATACTGCTGATTGGCAACGTTATAGTTGACAACCTCGAGTAACCACTTGGTCTCCTCAGCAATGTTATCAACGACATATTGAAGAGCTTGCTCGTTAAAGGTTTTGGAGATCCTGCTGGGATTGACCGCAACCATTGAGTAGTTACTCCTTCCCTCGGCATCACGTTCAACAGCGACCTGCATAGTCAAACCACGGTAGAACACAACGGATACAAGCGACTCGATGGGCATGACCTCGGCGAGTGCGGCAAGTGCAGAATATTCACCCAATGAGTGGCCAGCAAATACAGAGTCACGCTGAACCAAGCCTCGAGATCTCATATCTTCAAACGACGCCTTCTCCATCAGCGTAAGCGCAGGTTGTGTGAACTGAGTGGCGGACAAGAGACCGGTAGGCGAGCGGTAGGTGTAGGAAGTAGTGTTCTCATCAATCTCTTTGAAAATCTTCTCAGACTTGGTAGAGCCATCGGCCATGATACTTTCGAAAGTCATTGACATGTAATTCTGTCTGATAGCCTTTCCGCGCGGTCCGCCGAAGTGGACAGTGAGCTCGATCGGGTTGTTCCTGACGATATTTGTGATCGAAAATCCTTCGATGGACATTAGCCAATTTGAATATATGCATACAAATGATTGATAACTTACCATAGTTATCCATGAAGTGCTTGTCGGCTCGCTGCCAAACCTCTCTAGCAACAGGTGAAGAATCGTATAGATCCATCCCCATTCCTTGTTCCTGAGAACCTTGTCCAGTGAAGACATATGCTGATACCGGTTGCTCAACCTCCGCCTCCCCGACGATGACCTTCTCCTCCGTCTCCTTGTTGGTAGTTTCAACCCTGATAATCTTCCTGCCACTAACCATACCAATGTGGTGTAACTTCGTCTCGATATCATCATTTGGTAATACCATCCCGACAAATGAGCAAGAGAACGATCTGACACGGCCGATGTTGTTCTCAGCGGCCCAAGTCTCAACAAGGGAGCGGACAGCTGCAGATGAGAACATTCCATGAGTAATTGTCCCTTTGAGGTTGGCATATTTGGAGAAGGTCCTTGAGACGTGGATTGGGTTGAAATCTCCAGAAACTCTTGCATAAGCCTCGTTACTCGCAGGGGCACGGATGATCAACTGCGTTCCCGCATTGAGGGGGATTGCATTCTCAAAGTTGACAGGCTGTTCGATACTTGATCCATGGCGTTCTAGATAATCGATGACCGGGTTTCCGTGACTCTGACCGGCGACATACTCCACGGATGCAACCTGGATAATTTCTTTGGTAGGAAGCTCAAGCAGAACCTCACCGAGTGTCTCAACAGAGCTAAAAACCTTCTCGCTCTTGAAACGGACAAAACTCGAAAGACGGAAAGTGAGAGTCTTGTTAAGAAGTTCGGTTTCGGGCTCATCAAGCTGGAACCACTCCTTGGATTTGAGCACCGCGACATCTTTGCTCGAAGTCAAGGTCACCTGCATTGGGGTCTCGACCTTTCTCTGGAACGTGTTTTCATAATCGGTGTAAACACCACGGTAAAGGAATTGAGAAATGACCTCCATGACTGGGCGACCGTCCCTCGAAATCGTTCCGCAAACCTCAACCATCTTTCCTGACGGCTGGTTCAAGACAGAGTTGATATGGGCTTTAGTATCGACAACATCATCCTTCTGCAATGGCTCAGCACCTGGAAGCATCCTGAAACTGTTTGATAAATGCACAAGTCTGAGGAGGTCACCGTCGATGGTCCTTGGGAAGATGGCCTTGATAATTGCCTTCCATCCTACGACAATCGCAAAATCCATGGGGGCGTATACAATCTTTCCAGGTCTTTCCACAAAGGCTTCGCCATTGTTGCCAACAGCATGGACAAAATCAGCGATCGCTTGTCCGGTTACTGTAGTCTGGCCACCCTCAAACACGTCGGTAACAGATGCGTCCAAAGGAACCTCCTCATTATCACCAAACCAAAGGCGGTAGTAGAACTCCTTGATTCTGTCGTTTCTGCCTTCCATAACTTCACGGATAGGGGCATATCCAGTCTCTGGGTGGAATTCAAGCAAAATAGGCAATCCGACCGATCTTCCGGAGACAGTGCGTTCCTCATACATGATCAGGGAGATTTCTTTCTTATCAGTCATCTTCACCTCCACGGTCTTGACATAACGTCCACTGCTTTGGTGCTGTTCCTTAACGGTGATGACAGTCTTTTTCGGGTTCTTAACATCGGTAATCTCAACCAACATTCCGTGCGCAGGAGAAAAGATTCGTTTCATCGGATTGTCCTGATATTTATTACCTTGGACGAACACAGCAGTAGTGAAGAGTGCGTGCCTCCACGAGCGAGTGTTCCCCGCAAGTAACTTCAACCACGAGTCCACATCGGGGAGAACACCCTGTGATGGTGAGGAGGATAACCTGTAAGTGACCTTATTTGTTTCCTCAGATATAGTCAATCCATCTACTTCCTCAACATCTCCACCTGCCGTCAACTTCCTGCCACCAAAGTACTCAATAACTGGGATGGTCGATTCATCTCCACTATAGAGATCCTTAGTCAATGAAGTAATGTGGGCATTGTGCACACCGTCCAAAATTTCTTTGATAGGCTCGTTGACGACTTTAGAATATTTAGCCGCCATAGGGCCCTGAAGAATGCAGGTTCTACCGACGTCCTGTCCCACAACTGCTTCGAGATCCTCAGACTGCCAAAGGGAATCTTTCTTAAACCAATATTCAAAATTCTCGTCGAGAGAAGGAACAAAAGGCACTGGCTTCTGACCCTGTCTCTGACAGAGTAACAAAAAGTGTTGCATGTCTTGAGCATTTATGAGTTGTGTGTTAGCCTCGGGGTAATGACTAAGGATATTTTCAACAGTGGTGAATGGATCATCCAAATCGGCATAGTTCTGGAGAAGCGAAGGTTGTCCGATGGCAGTAGTAAAGCGCTCCTCAACACGTCGGATGAAATCGCCAGTGAGACGTTTCAATGAGGGGTCAATCCAACGAGACTCATGCTTCACGTACATGAGTTCAACCATACGGCGAACAACTTCAGCATAAGTCATGTCCTCAAGATCAACGGCCTCGCCAGCAGTGTTGCGGCCAAACCATGTCTTTTGGAAATCAGCATTAAGGCGTTTTATGATATAATCACGTTGTTTTTTGAGTTCAACAAGACGTTTGGCTTTGTCGAGAGCAAAAATGGTACGGTCAAATTCCGCCCTACAGAACATTAGTCACACTCGGTTTAAGCTGGGGTGGTGTTGTATTTACCAAAGCTTAACACCGCGAGTAGCAAGCTTGTGAATAGGCTCGCCCATCTCCGACAGAACTGTAATGACGCCTCCAGCAGGGCCTTTGTAGGTTTTTTCCCAGTCCTTGTCATCCAACCCTTCCGCTTCACAAATTGCTTTCTTGGCCTGCACCGATATAAGAATTCTAGATTAGTTGTTGTTTTGTGAGATAAAAGTTGATTAAATGATCTCTTACGTTCAAGCTGGTGTGAGCTTCTTTAGAAGTCATTACTCTACTGGCAAACAAAACACCGTCAAATGGCATCGGGGGGTAATGGAACCTCTCGGACCACTTTCCGGTGAGGTACGGGTATGTGTCTTCCGCACCACCGAAACCAGATCCAGCAACGAGCGCAATGTTGTCGCACTTCCTAATTCTTCCATACATTTGCAAAATTGGTTGATGGAAATCTTCAAAAGAGTGATGCCCTCCGCCACGGCCACCAGTCCACTGAAGGATAATCGGGAAGGTTGGGTTCGCTTTGGCAATGTTAATGACTTGCTGGATTGCGTCGATAGAGCCGGGCTTGAAAGAAATATGCTTCAACCCAATCTGCTCAATGTACTCGTTGGCAACCTCGATAGACGGTACACCAGCTCCAATTGTAAGACCCTCGATCGGTACACCTTCAGAACGGAGCTGCTGGAGGAGTGGAATTTGCCAGGCCATAGCACGTGGATTAACATAGATCAAGTTGACAGTAATACCAGCACCTGGTGTGGTTCCCTCTTCAATCTTGCGCAATGCCTCTGTAAGACCCCGCGCATTGTAATATCCACCACCAGCCAACTCGATCTGGTACCCAGCGTTCATTGTCGCAGCAACAAAATCCCATGGGACGGTACAAGGGGTCATCCCCGCAACCATTACCGGCGCTCTTCCCAGAAGTCTAGAGAACTTAGTATCAACAAAGGTTTGGCCTTGCTTAGTCTTGACAAGCCTTGGTCCATGTTGATCGAGCCAATTGACAGCGTATCTTACGGCATGCTCGTCATCTCTATCGAAGAGCTCCGGCTTATATCCTACCTCACCATTGGTTCCCTCAAATGCTCCGGCGATGATTATCCGGACACCAGTACCATCTTTGTTACGGTGCGTGAGAACTCCGAGACCGGAGATACCACCGGGACCAAAATCCAAAACATGAGTTGCCTTAGGGAACACTGTGGCGGCCTCCCAATAAACTGGGAGCCTAGTAATCATATTGACGAGCTCAGATATGATCGATTTACCGCCCTTGGCTGTGCGGAGATCCTCGCCATTGTAAGTGTTGTAGACCGGGATTGCAAGATCTTTTCGGTTGAAGGACTTGATGCCTTTAAGGTCCTCTTCGATGATTGGAGTTGCTGCCTCCAAGTATGGCGAATGGAAAGGTGCAGAAATAGGCAAAAATCGGTTTGTGAATCGAACCTTCCTCTCGGTAAATGGAACTCGGTTTTGATCTAAGCCTGTCGGCGCCTTCACCTTCCTGAGACTCAGGTTAAGACCATAGAGAGACTGTGGAGGACCAGTGACGACGACGTTTCGGGCACCGTTGATCAGCGAAATATGAATGTGCCTGTCCGAGGGCAAATGGTGATTTGTAGTATCTACATGTTGTTGTACCTGAGCTTGTGACAAGTCTCGAACAGACAACATGGGAGAGGGGGTGCCTTCGCCTGCGTTGATCGAGTCCTGGAGAACATTGGGAGCGAGTGAGGTACGGGGGTAAGTTTGTTGCGAACGGCACCCAATCCAGAAGAGAATCGTCAAGGAATCATGAGCAACCTTGTAAAAGGATTCCCAGGATGATGCGGATGCAATTGCAGCAGCCATGATGACACCCTGCGAGTGACCAGTAGTGCCGGAAAACCTATCTCGCAGATCGCCAGGCTCCTTCCCAAGAATCTTACAAGTTACGAAGTAATGCGCCAATTGAACTAGCCCAATCAAGGGAAATGAAACTGGTGCAGAAACAAGATATGTGAGGTCAGGCGTGGCATCTTCATCCTGCAACCACCTCATAACATCCAATCCTTTCGAGTAAACCTTTGCCGCCTTTGGATCTCGTGACAATGAGCTCAATACGTGGGCGCAAGAGATCAGGAACTCCTCAACCAACCCGCCATAAACATTGTGCAACTCTCGGAGTTCGTCAAAGTACTCTTCAATGTTTCCCTGGCCACCGAAGACGGCATAGATACCAGCCTTTCCATCAGTAACAGCGCGGAAAAGAGCCGATTCATGGGCCTTAATCGGGCGGTTTGTAGCCTGACGGGCAGCATAGTAATGCTTGACGACATCGAGTCTTTTTGATGGGATACCGGGCAATTGAGCCGCAACGGCATGGACTTCATTTCCTCTCAGGAAACGAGTTTCAAACTCGCTCAGTACAAGTCGCAGGACATCCTCATAGGTTCCCTGAGCATCATCCTCGCCCTCAAGAACCTGTTGTGTAACGTATCCCAAAAAACGGGCAAGCAATTCAGGTACGGATGATGGCTCGTCATCGAGAGCCAATTCATCTGTGGGGTTAGGCAAGTGGGCGGAGAATCGCTGACGAAGCTCAGACGCATGATAGTGGAGGGCTGTTGGAACGAGGAGGGCATGCTCCAATGAACCATGGGTGAGCACGAGTGGTCGCAGAGAGGATGCAGAATGAGGGGTAGAGACCCCAGTGGTTGTTCCTGTGGTGCCGTACATGATGAAGTGCGGTGAAGTGTCTTGCGGGGCTTAAGAAATTTGTTGCGCTCGTCTTAGCAGCTAAGAGGTCAGCACGATGCAGGCAGAAAAACAAGAGAATTCTTCGATAATAGTATCAATTATATTTGTTCTCACATATGTGAAGAAAGGGGGGGACCCACGAAGGAAGCACAATGCTCTTTTTTTATTAATACTGATTCCTCAATTAAGTGGAAAATTGGATGAAACGAAGAAAAAAGTTGTTCAATTCCTGATCCTGGGTCGTGATGGTTCGTGAAAGAATTGATTAAGGAGGATGATGGAAAGGATGGTGGAAAGGATGGTGGAACTAGAGGGAGAGGGGATAGAGAAGAGGGGGGGGGAGAGAAGAACTGAAGTAATTCTAGAGGAAGATATGGAGGGGAAATGGATATGGAAATGGAAATGCGTGGCACGGATTAGAGTAGACTAGGACGGTACACGAGAGCTACCAAAGCATGCAGAACAGAGCTATTTTCTTTTTACAAACGCACGCACCGACATGCAGCGGCTTTCTCTGAAATATTTTTCTTACCCGCGAGGGGCAGCAACCCATGACAAGAGCTCAAATCGCGGGCAAAATGTTGAGGGGAACAAGTTGGGTCAGGCAAGGCCCCACCTCTCTGGACCTATATCGCCCCTGCAGCCCGGTTGCCTATCGTAGGCTATCATAGGCTATCGATGGTTGATCCAGGGCCCTTTTGCCCTCTTCCCAACAACGGTCTGGAATATTCCTCAACCTTCAACAATAAATAATAAATGGTGTGGGTTCCAAAGTGCTTCATCTCATCCCGAAAAACATCGCAATCGATGCTCACTATGTACTCTTTTTACCCTCGGCTTCTCAATAAATATAACCTTTAATCCCCTCGGCGAAGATTGATTACGATGATAATATAGTAGGCACCAGCCAAACTTGTTGGGAGCAGCAAGGAGTTAATCTCTTATCAGAACTACAACCGTGCTATGCTTGCCACTCGCAGACATCGATTCAGACATGAGCTCATACGTGCTTGCGCAATATATACTTATGCCTCCGTAACACAGGGCTTGCGGCGATAGTTGCTTATTTTATGTATGCAGTTCTCTACCGCAGTGGCGGGACTATAAAAGAAAGTTTCATCTTAAGCCTATTACCGTTGTCACCGAGATTCGGGCCGGAACAACCAATAAACTTTCTTCCGGTGGGCCGAAAAACAAACTGTAATCAAAAGCAAAAGTAGGAGTTTAGCGGCAACCTAGAAAAAACTTGATATGAAAGATAATGTACATGTAGGTACATATAGTAACTGTAGCTAGCATCGCAAGAGGGGGGAGCGGAGAGGAAAGGAAGCACAGGGAAACATTAGGGTATATTAGCGGTGAAAGGTGCGGTTTTTGTGTAGGTCTTGACGCTTGATATTCCAAACCAGACTGGGTCCCAACACTTTCCGATCCCTGCGTTTCAAACACTAAGGGTCTGCGGGTAGACCCCACCAAGGGGGGGTAATGAGCTTCCCTTAGGAGTCACTGATAGAGCGATAAAGTGTTCTGGTGGTAGTCCCTGTGGCCCTAGTAGTTGGCTCCGGCTTGAGAGAACCTGGCGTTGAATAGCTTCATTTTTACTTTCTCCTCCGTTGCTGCACGAACTGCCTTCTTGACCCCCCCTCACCCTCCACGCCTTCTCTTTACCTACTTCAATCCATTCTCTCCCCTCCCCACCCCGTGCGTTGACTCCCCGTATCCGCCGGCCAATCTTCATTCCCTTGCCATTAACGAAAAACGAAACCCCATCATCAAGGAGTTTTTAGACAGTAAACTGCACGCTCTCCTGGAACGGCTGTGAAATCCAATTCTTTTCCCATCATTTTTTCCATCGGGAGTGTTACTTTCATCTTCATCAATTCCTCAGACAGGCTTTGACTCTCGGGGCTTCGCTATTGTTACTCTTAATACCCCACCTTCTCCACCTGGAAATCCTTTAATTCCAAAAGCTTGAACATCCCCATCACAAGAAACCATGAGACCCGAACAAGAGCAGGAATTGGCTTACACCTTAATGGTGGAGCTTCTAGCCTACCAGTTTGCCAGTCCCGTTAGATGGTTTGAATTCTCGTATCTCGTTTTTGAGCTTTCTACTAACCCAATTGTTCAGGATTGAAACTCAGGATGTGATTCTATCCCAGCACTCGGCGGAACGCCTTGTTGAAATTGGTCCCTCCGACACTCTCGGCGGTATGGCTCGGCGCACTCTTGCAGCCAAGTATGAGGCCTATGATGCTGCCCAATCTCTTCAGCGTCAAATCCTTTGCTATAACAAGGATGCAAAGGAGATCTACTACGATGTTGAACCTGTTGAAGAAGAAGAAGCCCCGGAGGTTCCTGTGGCCTCGTCCTCAGCACCTGCCAATGCCCCAGCGGTGTCAGCCCCTGCCGCTGCACCTGCACCATCCTCAGGCCCAGCTGCCCAGGTTGCCGACGCGCCTGTTCAAGCTGTAGATATTGTTCGATCACTCATTGCACAGAAACTCAAAAAATCTCTAGCAGAAATTCCATTATCAAAAGCCATCAAAGACTTAGTCAATGGCAAAAGTACATTACAAAATGAAATTTTGGGAGGTTCGTACTTCACATAAATCTTGGTTCATTTACAAACCCACTGACAATGGATTTAGACTTACAAAAGGAATTTGGTAACACCCCCGAGAAACCGGAGGATACCCCACTGGATGAACTGGGTGCGGCAATGCAGACTACATTCAATGGACAGCTTGGAAAGCAGTCAAGCTCAATGATTGCCCGTATGATATCTTCTAAAATGCCCGGTGGCTTTAACATCACAATGGCAAGGAAATACCTTGGGGACCGATGGGGTCTTCAGTCAGGCCGGCAAGATGGCGTCTTGCTGATGGCAATCACAATGGAGCCAGCGGCGAGGCTAGGAAGTGAAAATGACGCAAAGGCCTTTTTAGACGACGTATCGGCAAAGTATGCTGCTGCATCTGGCATTTCCCTATCTGCGCCTGCGGCAGGCGGTGCTTCTGGCGGTGGTGGTGGTGGAATGATGATGGATCCCGCCGCCATTGATGCTTTGACCAAAGACCAAAAAGCTTTGTTCAAGCAACAACTTGAGCTCCTGGCAAGGTACCTGAAAATGGACCTCCGCTCTGGTGATAAGGCACACGTCAGTTCCCTGGATACCCAGAAGGTTTTGCAAGCCCAACTTGATCTATGGAATGTCGAGCACGGCGAATTCTACGCCTCAGGGATTGAGCCTTCTTTCTCGCCACTCAAGGCCAGAGTTTATGATTCCTCATGGAACTGGGCCCGACAGGATGCACTCCACATGTACTTTGACATTGTCTTTGGCCGCCTGAAGCTAGTTGACCGCGAAATTGTTTCACGGTGTATTCACATAATGAACCGCTCTAACCCTACACTAGTTGAGTACATGCAATACCACATCGATCACTGTCCCACGGAACGTGGTGAGACATACAAGCTTGCAAAGGAGCTTGGGGATCAGCTTATTATGAACTGTCAGGAGGCTCTTGGCACGCCACCCGTGTTCAAAGATGTTCAATATCCCACTGCTCCTCAAACTACAATTGACGCCCAGGGTAACATGTCATATGCCGAGGTTCCCCGGCCTGCGATTCGGAAACTTGAGCACTATGTCAAGGAAATGGCTGCTGGTGGAAAATTGAGTGAATATGGAAATCGAACGAAGGTCCAGAACGACCTTGCCAAGATCTATAAGATCATCAAACAGCAACACAAGATCACCAAGTCCTCGCAAATGCAGATTAAGACTCTCTACGCAAATATTTTCAAGAGTTTGTCAATGAACGAAGCCCAAATTCTTAATGAGAAGGGTAGCTCTAAGGGTGGCGTTAATAACAAGAAAAACAGCAATGCAGGAAAGGTTGAATGCATTCCATTCCTTCACCTGAAGAGAAAGGAAGACCACGGCTGGGAGTACTCGAAAAAGTTGACAGGGCTATACTTGGACTGTTTGGAGCAGGCTGCTGCTGTATGATTCTCCCCACCCTCCACCCTCACTTACTTGGCTTGCAGATTCTGATATATAAGTAGTCCGGAGTAACATTTGATGGAAAAAACGTTCTTATGACCGGTGCGGGTGCTGGTTCTATCGGAGCAGAGGTCTTGCAAGGGCTTCTCAGCGGTGGCGCCAGGGTCGTTGTTACCACTAGCAGGTTTTCGCGTGAAGTTACTGAGTACTATCAAACCATGTACACAAAGTTTGGAGCCCGTGGCTCCCAACTGATTGTTGTGCCCTTCAACCAAGGTAAATACACCACTAACCCCTCCCTAAATGACAAGCCTTATTTTGACAATTTTATAGGTAGTAAGCAGGATTGTGAAGCCCTTGTAAACTGGGTTTATGATTCCAAGAATGGGCTTGGGTGGGATTTGGACTTTGTCATCCCCTTTGCTGCTATCTCAGAGAATGGCCGTGAGATCGATGGCCTCGACTCCAAGTCTGAGCTTGCGCACAGAATCATGTTGACAAATCTTCTCCGTCTCCTCGGAATGGTCAAGACAAACAAAGCCTCCCGTGGCTACGAAACTCGTCCTGCACAGGTCATCCTTCCTCTTTCCCCTAACCACGGTACCTTCGGTAACGACGGTATGTACTCTGAATCCAAGCTGGCTTTGGAGACATTGTTCACCCGATGGCACTCCGAATCATGGGGCAACTACCTCACAATTTGCGGAGCCGTTATTGGATGGACCCGTGGTACCGGTTTGATGGGCGGCAATAATTCCATCGCCGAGGGTGTTGAGAAGCTTGGTGTCCGTACCTTCTCGCAGCAAGAAATGGCTTTCAATCTCTTGGGTCTCATGGCCCCAGCTGTCGTCAACCTCTGCCAGGTCGAGCCGGTCTTTGCCGATCTCAACGGTGGCTTCCAGTATATTCCTAATCTCAAGGAGGTGTCTGCTCAGCTCCGCCAGAATCTTCAGGAGACTTGTGAAGTTCGCAAGGCGGTCACTGTTGAGACTGCTATCGAGCACAAAATTGTCAACGGTGATGAGTCCGAGAAACTCTACCAAAAGGTCACTATCCAGCCACGTGCGAACATGAAGTTCTCATTCCCAGAATTGCCAGATTACAAGAAGGAAATCGAACCTTTGGCTGCTGATCTTCGTGGTATGGTCGACTTGGAAAAGGTTGTTGTAGTTGCCGGGTTCGCAGAGGTCGGTCCTTGGGGTAACTCCAGAACACGTTGGGAGATGGAAGCTCGTGGTCACTTTTCACTTGAAGGATGTATCGAAATGGCTTGGATTATGGGGCTTATCAAGCATTTCAAGGGACCAATCAAGGGTAAACCATACTCTGGCTGGGTCGACGCCAAAACAAACGAGCCTGTTGATGACAAAGATGTTAAGGCCAAATACGAGAAGCACATTTTGGAACACTCCGGTATCCGTTTGATTGAGAGTGAGCTTTTCGGTGGTTACGACCCCAAGAGGAAGGAATTGCTTCAGGAAGTCGTTATTGAGCAAGATCTGGAACAATTCGAGACCAACAAAGAGAACGCTGAAGAGTTCAAGAGGCAGCACGGTGATAAAGTCGAGATCTTTGAGCTTACAGAGACTGGCGAGTACACTGTACGCCTAAAGAAGGGTGCATTGCTGTACGTTCCCAAGGCATTGAAATTCGACCGCCTTGTTGCTGGCCAGATTCCTGCGGGATGGGACGCTCGTAGATATGGTATTCCCGAGGATATCATCACCCAGGTCGACCCAGTCACTCTTTATGTTCTTGTCAGTGTTGTTGAGGCTCTTTTGGCGGCTGGTATCACTGATCCGTATGAATTCTACAAATACGTGCACTTGTCAGAGGTCGGAAACTGTGTTGGCTCTGGTGTTGGAGGTGTAAGTGCTCTAAGGGGAATGTACAAGGGAAGGTGGCAAGACAAGCCGATTCAAAAGGATATTTTGCAGGAATCCTTCATCAACACCATGTCTGCGTGGGTTAACATGTTGCTTCTCTCTTCTACCGGTCCCATCAAGACCCCTGTCGGTGCCTGTGCTACTGCTGTCGAGTCTCTTGACATTGGTTACGAAACTATTGTTGAGGGCAAAGCAAGAGTATGCTTCGTTGGTGGTTTCGATGATTTCCAAGAGGAGGGCTCCTATGAGTTCGCCAATATGAAAGCCACTAGCAACGCTGAGGAGGAAATTGCACATGGCAGAACCCCGGCTGAAATGTCCAGGCCGACCACCACTACTAGAAACGGTTTCATGGAATCACAAGGATGTGGGGTTCAGCTTATTATGAGTGCCAAGTTGGCATTAGAGATGGGTGTCCCAATATATGGTATTGTTGCGCTAACAGCCACCGCCACCGACAAGATTGGGCGCAGTATTCCAGCTCCTGGTCAGGGCATTTTGACTACTGCTCGTGAAGCTGGTAGCAAATTCCCAAGCCCCCTCCTAGATATCAAATACAGGAAGAGACAACTCGATATGCGCAAGGCCCAAATCAAGCAATGGACCGAGTCTGAACTCATGTACCTCCAGGAGGAGGTTGCTGCCATGAAATCTCAAGGTGTCGACTTTGACGAGAGCGAGTATATGCAGGATCGCGCCGGCCACATTGAGCGCGAATCTCAAAGGCAAGAAAGCGAGGCCCTAAACGCATGGGGTAACAACTTCTGGAAGAAAGACCCCAGAATCGCGCCATTAAGAGGGGCCCTAGCCACATGGGGCTTGACGATTGATGATTTAGGTGTTGCCAGTTTCCACGGAACCAGTACTAAGGCAAACGACAAGAATGAATCCGACGCCATTCAAAAGATGTTGACTCACTTGGGAAGGAAGAAGGGTAATGCCATTTTAGGTATTTTCCAGAAATACCTCACTGGTCATCCTAAGGGTGCCGCTGGTGCCTGGATGATGAACGGAGCCATTCAGTGCTTGAACACTGGTCTTGTACCAGGAAACAGGAACGCAGACAATGTCGACCAGAATTTGGAGCAGTTTGATTACATCCTTTACCCAAGTCGAAGCATCCAAACCGATGGTATCAAAGCATTTTCAGTCACTTCTTTTGGTTTCGGTCAGAAGGGTGCTCAGGCCGTCGGTGTTCACGCTAAATATCTGTTTGCCACTCTTGATGAGCAGACATATGAAGCGTACAAAGCCAAGGTCAACTCCCGATACAAGAAGGCTTACAGATATTACCACACTTCTCTGGTCGAAAACAACATGTTCCAAGCCAAGAACGACCCGCCATACACTTCCGACCAGGAGACTCAAGTCCTCCTTGACCCTCTTGCCCGTGTGCAGGCCGACAAGAAGACCAACAGCTACATCTACCCCGCACAGATCCAGAAGAAGCCTGCGGATCCGTCGGTGGAGAATACTCGCAAGCTTGTTGAGAACCTTGCCAGTGCTACTGCAGGCGAGAACAGCAAAATTGGTGTCGATGTTGAATTGATTTCTAGTATTAATATCGATAACGAAAACTTCATTGAGCGCAACTTCACGACTGCTGAGCAGGAGTACTGTCGCAAAGCCCCAAGTTCGCAAGCGAGCTTCGCGGGGAGATGGAGTGCGAAAGAGGCTGTGTTTAAGGCACTGGGTGTTGCGTCAAAAGGTGCTGGGGCCCCATTAAAGGACATTGAAATTCTTAGTGATGATAAGGGTGCTCCTGTAGTTCAGGTATGTTTTTCTCTCTTCAATTCTCCCATAAGCCGATACTGACATAATAAAGTTGCATGGTGATGCCAAGGTGGCAGCAGCCAAGGCTGGTGTAAAGGCGGTGCAAGTTAGCATCAGTCACAGCGATGCTCAAGCTATCGCAATTGCAGTAGCGAATTTCTAGACGCTTATTCCGTGATTTCCTTTTCCCGCCACTTTCTATGATGGTATAAACATAAGATACAGTTTAGGTTACATGTGTAATTTTCTCTCTTTTTCGGTACGGTTTCCTGTGGTGAGGCTTTCTTTGGTCTTGTAATTCTTTCTTGGTGATTGGATAAATTGGGTATGCAGGGGGCACAACAAAAGCGGAGGGTTTCTTTTGTCAATATCAATAGAAGACGTTTTCGATCTACTCTATGTCCCTTACTCCATTGCTACTTCGGAGTTGTGTGTTTTTAGCGGGTGATCAGCCATGATGATCGGTCATCTTTTCGTTTATAGGCGGTCAAAAAATATTAGTTTATCTGATCTTTTTAAACTGGGTCCTGACTATGATATATCCTTCCTGAGATATGAATCTCAAGTGGTTTCCTGGGAAATGATATGAAAACCACCAGCACTGGTCCGGTTTTCAACTCGCTAAGGAACCCCTGCGGTAATGATTGATTTGACACCTTATCCTACCCGTTGCTTCAACTCTAACAGACACGACCAATTACTCAGCCTACCTTGTTTATCCAAGAACATTACCATATATCGAGGGGTCGCAACCCCTCTCCCCCACCCGAGAATTACTGCGCATTCCTACCCCTTAGACATAGACTTTTTATAAACCCCCCCCCCCCCCTCGCTAATATTCACTACCCAGGAGTACTCCTCCCACAGAGGATTACTAGCTCAGCATATTATGTATTTGTACAGTATTGCATTGTTCGGTAATAGGCCAGGCCCAAATAACTTATGAAAGTTTTAAATGGCCAGTATGCACCAAATGACTATAGCTAACCACCAGCACTACGTACTTTTGTAGGGATGGTATACATACGCTTTTATACAACGTTTCAGCCCTATATCCTAATTTGCCTTCCTGCTCTTTCTGTGCGCAGGGCCCAAAGATCCACCATATAACAACCGTGCTCTATCATCTTCGGTTATCACTATAAATAAGGTTACAATATCATACACTATCACCATAGCGATCTATAACCAATTCTTATTCTGAGGCGTGCCGGCGCGCGCCTACTCCACCCGGTTCTTGCCCTTTTATATCGTTTAAATCATCTGTGAACGGCTTGGCACAGGACCAGATGTTTCACTTCATAATATATCACTCGCATGTCTTGGCGCCATTCGGAAAAACCTATATGTATATAATTATTTTTTGGACTACATCTACAAAACCCACCACTTCCCACATCCCCATCTTTTAGATATATAACAAAATTTAGATGCACTAAGTTCGATTATGTCAGCTAAGTTTAACGGAAACCAGAGGGGGGCACACTACTAACCTGAGAGTAGTAATCATTGAGCTTGGTGCAAGTCGATCCGGACACACAGGCAGTTGCACCAGTCCATCCGACACCTCCACACTGTGCCCACTTAGCTGCCAAAGCGCCAGTAGCCGATGCAGATGCTGAAGTGACAACTGTGGTAGTAACTGGGGCAACGGTAGTTGTAGAAGCAAGGGTGGTTGTGGTTGAGGCAATAGCAGTAGTAGTAGATCCGCTGCTAGTTCCTGCAGTTCCAATGACGGTGTTGATCGGCCCATTCTCAACGTACACACCGCTGTAGTACCAGTCCTCAGCAGCAGTAGAAGTAACGCCGCTGCCGCTAGCAGGCAGACGAAGGACACCCAAGTGCCAATCAGCGGAGTTGGTGGAGGTAGATGCAGAGAATGGACCAGCGGTCTTGACGAGGGGCTCGGCACCGACAGAGTGCCAGAGAGTTACCGTGCTGGCGCTAAAGTCGATCTCATAGGCGAAGTTGTGCCAGACATCAGCAACCCAGTCGACGTTCCATTTTGAAACACCACCGACCATCCAGCGGAGGTTGTTGTCGGGGTTGGTGTTGGTGTTGCCATTGATCCAGCCGTACTTCATTTCTGTGAAGTGGGACTCGCTATTTTCTGTTAGGATACTGAATATACTAATGAGAGAGAGTATTGGCCTTACAAGAAGTTGACCTGGTGCTCAAAGTTGGCATTTGGTGCGTTTGTGTCGGACCTCTTCATGCTGAAGTGGTAGTACAATGTACCGGTTCCCAAATTTTGAGTGGTCTGTGGGATCAACTCTGTTCTCCACATCTCGGAGTTCCACTTGGCCGTGTCATCAATAGTGATCTTGACACCCTGGTTTGAGGCAGCATCGGCGGGGTTTTTGTAGTCGACAGAGAGGTTGACATAGTCGGTTACATCTCCACTACCGTGGATATAGTACTGGTAGGACCCGACCTGGTTGGCCCATGACCAAGTGTTGAGGTCGGTACTACTAGAGTAGTCACTATTGATTTTATTAGTACCGTCGTGTGTCTTTTAGATATCGCGAACTTCTTCGACCACTCGAGGACTTACTTAAATCTTCCGTCCCAGATGACAGTGCCAGCACTGGCAAGTCCTAGCACAAACGAACTGACAGAAAGTAGGCCAAGCATATTGTTGAGAGGGGGTCCAAAAAAAATACAGATCAACTCAGTTGAAGGAAGGAAGGAAGGAATGAAAGCTAGGTGCTAGTGGATAGACAAGACAACCTCTTCAACTCGCAGCGGGGTTGATGGATTATAAGTTTCTTGATAGGAGTCTAACCCAGTATTTATGTGAAACCGCCAATATTAATAAAGGGCCGCCAAACAAAGTCACCCTAGTTAAGTCGTGGATCATATATTGAATCTACTACTCTATTCACAACCCCAACCCCAATGGACCCAACAACTGCAGTACTTTTAAAATATCCAAGGGAATAGACGGGGCGGAAACCACAGTCCCGAATCCCTGACCCCCGTCTCGGACCCCTGAATGCCAATAAAGCTTACATGGAGTCGGAGATGCGGGGCGCCGGCGGAAAGGCCTAGTTGCCCGTCCGAAGTAAAGTAAAGTGACCGCCATGGATCATTGATGATGTACCTATGGCTATTGTAGGTTTAGCCGCCATCTGGAATATCGGCCCTGGATTGGCGAAACAACGACGTCGAACCACCAAACGAACTAATTCGGGAACGCAACCCGATGGAAGAATAGGATTTGTACCTGACTATCGAAATGTTAATATATGTTTATCTGGCGGAGAATTCTAAAACTTGTTCCTTACCTTGGTATGTATATACCTACGCCGCTACGCGCGCGGTTTGCACGGACCTTGATGAATAGTAATCACGGAAAAAGGAGGAAGAGAAAGAGCATTGATCCCTCTTCGATCTCTTATATCAAACCCACCAGCTCAATTAACATGTACTACATGTATGTATTGATATTAGCACCAGGAGAGTACACGCCGTTATGAAAGCAATTCTTTTGGCATGCATGGGTTTGAAGGTACATGTACATGCACAGTTTGTTGCAAACAATGTCCTCGAGCTGGGGTCAATGTATACACACGTACCTTACCTCTCATGACTGTGAGAAAACACAGAAACAAATTGTTTGTCCTGTACAAATTCTAACTTGATCGCATTAACATAGCCCGATTCGGTTTCCACGACATACATACTTATGTAGAAAGTACTACATGTAGTCTGCAGCTAAAGTTCGATATCAACCCATCGTCGCCAACGTTGACACCAGTACACACCACACACCACACACCACCATCAGCTACTCTAGGTATCACAACTGCCACGAACGAGCTTAGTTGCAGATATATGTCCAAATTACCACGCATGGCAGGCCTAGGACAATCACTCTAGAGTACATATAGGTAAGTATGTACATGTACATGTAGTGGTATCTGAATCTGAGGGTACATACATGTATCAATCAATCAACCACCCGGTCAGTCCAACCCGAAAAACCGTTGGCTGACACCTGTACGCTGCCCCTTCCTCCGCACGTGTTAGTACTCCGGACATAGACCACGAGGATAATTATACCCCCAATTAACGTCCAAGATCCTCCGGAGTTACCGGTAATCCCAACCCAATCGGTACGGCGCACGACTCCAACGTCGAGACGCGGGGTTAATTACTTTGAAGGTATGTCTAAGGTTGTGGTGCTCGCTCGCTAAGTCAAGGGTTCCAGAGTAGTTCTGAGTTCTGCAACACCACGACTCCAGTCCCACGAACAGGGAACGCATAGTAAAACCTACATGTACCTACAGACGGATGAATGTAGAGCTCCGCTCCACTAAAACTTCTACTAAATAACTCTCTCTAGACAAGGCAAAAGAAAAAGAAAAACAAAAGGCAGAAAAGATAAAAATCTCCTCCTTTCAGGCAGTGGCGATGGGGAAAGCTTAGCATTCGATTATCGTAGCCAAGGAAAACTTGGCTGCTTGGACGTCACTTTAACCAGTTAACAACCAACGATAAACATCATGAGACATAACAACTACACATAGTCACCCGTCACGAGAACTGAATCCATCCCACCTGAGTAAGAAGGAAAGTATTTCATTACAGTGTCGCCAACGAGTACAATAACTCCCGCAGCACCTGGAACCCAAAGTATTAGCAAGGAGATAGAGCTTGGCCAACCAGCAACATGAATAATGCAATAGGAAAAAGTAATTATATTAGGATCGCCACTTATATTACATTCTAACAATTCCTCTCGCGTCTGCGTCTACCCCCACTGAGTGCAAATGATGAGGGGTGGGAATCCCAGCACTTTCAGTTGTAAAACAATTGCAAATAACAATGGATAAAGGAAATCCACCCCTCAGAGCTCTTATCCCTTTGGTTATCCCGCGTCTTCACGATTTTGATCACCAAGAGCTTTAACCAAGGAAGGAAAAATGCATGACCAGAATTGGCAGATATGTTAACTGCGCACGAAGATTACTCCCTCAATCGGAAAAGTCCCACAGATTGCCACAGGCACTGGATACAACCAACTGGATGTCGAGCATTGTCAGCCAGGTCCCAGGGAAATGATATCTATCGATGGTGGGCCGTCTGCAGCAGCACTGACCAAGAAAGAAAAAAACGCCCAAGGACACGCGCAAGAGCCACATCACGAGGTCGTAAAGACACTCTTGACCGCCAGTAACCGTTTTAGCCTGCTCTAGTGCAGCCTCCGAGAGGTGTAAAAATGTGAAGAGTGATATTAAGGCAGAAACAACGTAGATGCGAAAGGAAAGAAAAAAAGTGAGTGGGTTTTCTTTTATTTTCTAATTTCTCACATTGTGTCTCGTCAATGCCTTACTAATAGTATAGCTTAACAGACCCAACCCAACCCAGCCACATCTCCTCCCCGCTTTCTCTGTGCACAGAAACCTATGCACGCAATAGCTTGGACCAAGGGACTAATTCCGAGCGGTATTAGAAGGCAAATGAACTAAAAACGCCAAAGAAACTCCCATCATCACAACTCTTGAATAACTATACTGAATGACTACGTTCTGGGCTATGCTTAAGCATGCTTAGTCCGCAAAATGTTGAAATAGCGCGGAAATGCTCTCGCCTATTGTTAGTGTGACAAGGGTCAGCCCACTCGAGATTTTATTTGGATTTAATAAAGCTCTATGTTCGAGTTTAAGATGGGCATACCATGGTGGTTCCTCCTAATCGCCTCACTGAGAAGTTGGCTCAAATCGATAACGGTCAATTTTTTAGCGGCTCTCCTCTCCTCCTCTTGGATGGGAAAGCTGTTGGTGACAACAATTTGATCGATGCAGCCACAATCCTCCATTTCCCTCAAGCAGTCTCCACCAAAGACACCATGGGTTGCGATGCAGATGACTTTCTTTGCGCTGCCCCGCAATTTTACATGTTCAGCGGCAGCAATCCACGAACCAGGACGATCGATCATGTCATCAACGATCAAAACGGTCCTATTTCGAACATCACCAACAAGGGTAATCATCTTCTCGGAGCCGGGTAATCGGTCAGCTTCATCCTCATCATCGGAATTGTCTGCGTCAATCGATCCCCCCAATGCATTGTCCGCGGGGTGTAGAGACGGAAGTGAGTGAATGGAAGACACCATCGGATCGTCACCATGGCTCGTAGATGCTGCCATTGAAGGGGAAGGGGAAGGATAATCATCATCGACGATATGACCCGAGATTAAGCGTCCATAGGTGACTGAATGGGCATGACCATCTGCATATTCATCATCCTCTTCATCATCGGCATGGACTCCATTCGACATGCCGGTGCTTCCAATGGAGGGCGAGTTGGTAGCAACAGTTGAGATTCCAAGGCCTGCGATAGGAGCCGATGCTCTCGGGGTTGTTCCGAAGTCGATGCTGTTACCAACAGCTGTTCCGTCGTACCCAACACCATCAACTGCGCCAGTGGCCTCCTTTTCATCACCATCGACACTTTCAGCGGGGGAATGTCTATGGCTTTGGAATCTAGAACTAGCCCACCCATCCCTGTTGATCCGCCTTCGATCGGTGGTTATCAATGCAAAATTAAGCTTCAAAACATCCGCTAGTTGTGTCACTCTCTTCGTTCCACCTGGGTTCTTTGAAACAACAACGGATTCGCGCCAATTATGGACGTTGTGTCTAATCCATCTAGCAAGGAGTGGCTCGGCGTAGAGGTTATCAACGGGCTTCGTAAAGAAACCCTGCATCTGAGAAGCATGCAAATCGACAGTAATAACATGGTCAACACCAGCCACTGTCAAGAGATTTGCGAGCACTGTAGCAAAGTCTGTTAGCTTCTATCCTCATATATTCCTTTGGTATAATTCGGCACGAACTTCTCGCAGTGATGGCCCCTCGATGGGACTTCTTCTTGGATTGCTTTGAATACGGGAAATATGGCATAACAGCTAGAAGGGATGTCAGATGATAGGCCCACGGTACTAATTCGGTGGTATCATACCTGTAATCTTATTGGCAGAGCCTCCTTTGCAAGCTGAGATCAAAATCAAAAGTTCCATAATGCTGTCGTTTGCCCTGTTTAAAAACAATTTTCAGCACTTTCCACCATTTTAATGTTGAGAGATTACTTCTAACCTTGAAAAACTCATAGAGAGGACTCACTTCTGACTCCCACTCTGCACAATGAAAACATCTTGATCTCGTATGGAGCAACCAATGTCCACACTAGTCTCGCCATTGGAGAACTTTCGTAAATCGCATTTCCCAAGTGTGGTACCGAGACGTTCGCATATTGAATCTGTCAACTCGGGGTGCGATGAACCGGAGAAGATTTTAACACGACGCATTTTGCGGACGGTGGATTATCGGCGGGTGGGTGGGGATTAAAGAAATCGAAAAATTTGCATAAGATAAAAAGAATGAAGTCGCACTTTTAGGATAGCTGGGCCTCTGCTCCAGCTAGCTGCGTACTTTTGGAGCAGGCGATGGGAGTCTCTTCGTGGGGGTGTACGAGCAAACGAGATTGAAGGCCGAAGGCGGGGTGCTCCTGCTAGTGCCCGGGAAGAATTTTCTAGGTTGCTACGTTCCAAGCCTTCTTCAAAATGCGTACTTCATGTCACAGCCTTATGTTAAGGCGCGGAAAGCCCTAACCCACATGTACTCGGAGCCTCAACTACATGACATTATGACTACCAAGTCCCCCACTCTCCCTACAATCCATCAGACGATCTTAATGAAGGATCCACTGTGAAAATAAAAAATCAGGTTTTATTACTCAGTGGCTCTACTGCATACATGTACATACATGTACTGTGCTATAACAATTTCGGTATAGAAGGACATCATCGGGAGGAGCATGTAACCGGTCGGACAGGTATCCCGTTCGGACAGGTACACATCTTAATCCGAGTGACAACTGATGAACTAGCCTATCATCACCTTGGAATCGTCATTGCTCGCCTTGGAAATCTCCTGCTAGCATCGGCAGCACATGATCCTCTGAACTCAGTCTGTGAACAGTGACAAACAGGCGCCCGCTTGGGCCCGATTGCAACAACTCCTCTTCAAGACCGCGATCAAAGTTTGAATTTCATAACACTCGCTCACCTGGTGAAGGCGGTCTGTCTGATAGTGATTTTCATTGTAACTTAGGGTGTCTCCAAGGTGAGTACGGGTTTGAAACCCCCAGCCGCCATCAGACAGGAAAAACCGTCGCCCCATAGAGTTACATTATTCATATGACTATCAGTCGTACAGGGGTTGAAATCAAAACGCTCCGGTTGATACTCTATCTGGATTGACTGTCTTGGATGCAAGTCTCCGAAACATAACGCATAGCGGAGTCTGTTTTTTTGATAGGACAAAGACACTACAGGTTTCACCGCATCAGGGCAGAAGAAACCCTTCCACATCAACCCAGTACTTGGCGATGAAGTCTCACATATTTGTGACCTATCGTTTTTAAGACTTCATCTGATCGTACGACCACGGTCATCCAACGTCGAGATGGCAAGGCAACGTCGATTTTCCGCCTTTTCTGCGCTGCACTACAATTAAATGTACATTTCATGAGAAAATAATTTACTGGAGAAATGTGTCGCTAGCCCAGTAGGCTCTATCTTTATTTTGTAACGATATCATCTACGCACAAGAACCCCCGCAGCGCTTCGCATTGATCATTATCTAGGATTCCCCACGGGAATCGTGAACATCGGATTCGGTCAAATTTAGAGATATGTAACATGGCGAGTCCTTTAGCTTACTGTGTGCGTAATCCAGAGAGCTTTGCTGACGCTTACATCCACTGTAGCTATTCATTACGACAGCTAGATATTCACCGAGAATCCAATACATAGCTGAAGCATGTCTTATAGCCGGATTACCTCTTAGTCCCGTCGTGTCTCTGATAGAGAGGTAATGTGCTTTGACAAAAAAGAAACCTGTGGCGAAATGAAGATGCTGGTCCTCGGTCATTTGACCGCAGGGGGAGTGAAATGGACATTTGTAGGTGACAACACTTTCACTTTGCGCCATACCATTGGTACCTGTGTGGGCCCAAGTCTAGGGGCTTCTCTTTCTATGATTCTATTATCTAAGCCCTGCTGATATGATACAAACTGAATTTAAAAAGTGACAAGTCTCAATCTTCAACTTTAGCCTGACGAGTGATATCCCATGAAGTTGATGAAGTATCAAGATTGCGGTTGTGATTCAGACGGGAAAGCCAGAGTTATGAACCGAAGATAAAGTTAGTCACTGATCTTCGACTTTGCTGAATTTAGACTAGAGGTGTGCTGCCGTTGCATTCTACCCAATTGGTCAAATAACATTCACCCCTCCGGTATTGGCGCTGATAACGGCGAGTCGGCCACGTCCTTCGGCCCGGACCAAGATACATATGCTTCTTCCCTTTTGAATTGAAGTTCGGCTGCTGCCCAGTTATTCCACCCTCAGCATTGATGCATGGAACATGATGATGTCGATGGGAGGCGAGGCCCACGCAATCAAAATCAAACGGCGAGACTTCAGTAAGTGTGTCCCCGTACATTTGAAGCAAAGAACCCCTCTACTCTGAGCCATCTTGCTTATCCACCCATCACTTGCGTGCAATTTAGAATCTTACCGATCTTCAACAGCAAAACTACGCCAACCCGTATAAGGAATCGCGACCTGCATTTGATGTGTTTCCCGAGGATGCTTCAGTGACATGGGTCATGCAAACTCAAGTCCATCAAGCACATCCTCACTTACCCGTAACCAAGCCGAACCACGGAAATTCTTTCCTCGCTGTATTTTATCAACACGCTCAGGCATATTTATATACTTCTGCAGTCGTGTCAAGACCGGGTTGGCAGAGCCGTGTGATTTTGGCGATATATATTTAATGTCACCCAGCAGAGTTTGATATATTATCCTTAGTGGTTGCTCAACGCCAAGAAAGAAAAATTTCACCACGCCCCATTGGGCACTAAATAAGCCATCTACATGAAAAAAAAAAACAGGAGCTAGGCTAGGTACAAAGCCGAATCGAGTGAAGGGGTAATCGGAAACCGCCTCCCCCGTGAAATCGTGAGATGTTTCAGAACTAGATGTTGAAGAGGTGGGGTCCCCAGATTCTGATTTTTCCGACATGCAGGATGTTGTGCAGACTAGGCTTCTACTTGCCCCAATGGAATTATGGCATCAAAGCATTCTAGTCCCTTAGGGAACGCGACCCATCTAACACATCCGAATGACCGAAGTAACGCAAACAGACGTGCAAGGGATGATTCATCGGAAATTTTCAGCATGATATCCGGGAAGTACACACAGAGATTCTTGGGCTGAACCAATGAAGAACACGTGAAAGGATGGTGGCTTTATACTCATGCGAAGTTATCGGGATGAACAGGTGTTTGCACACCTCAATCTGGGAAGATGCAGGACGCCAAAGACGTGTCATATAGTACCCGTCCGCAGATGATGAGTGGAGATCTTCAGCCTAACCAAGGGCTTGGGATCGGAATTTATTTCTGGATGCGAGGCCTAGGGAGAAATTTTTGGAGACGAAGACGTGTCAAGACTTTTTGCGGTGTGAAAAGACGCTCACTTCAATGACACACTACTGGTCTGAAACATTGTTTGAAACTTATGGAGGATCAGCCCAAACACAACCAAGGGGAAGAGGCCATTGAAGCTATCTTCATCAGAGAGACGTTTTGAACTCATTGTTTGCGACGCGGCTGTCAAGATAATTTCCATGTCGCTCTTCGGAGGTCTGCTTGTGTGTTGTCAATAGGTGGTCTGGACTGCTGGTAACACGAGATGCGCGGAAGACCGGTGAGTTGTCAGACGGAGCTAGGACTGCTGCCTTTTCTGGTCAGGAACGGAATTTTTAACGTTCGAGAAGCACGTCAGTTCAAGAACGATTAAGGTGCTACATGTATGCATAGAAAGACGGATTAGTACTCTTGATTTGTCTGGGATAAGATAGACGCCCTGCCAACCTATAAGTTAGCCTTGACCGCCAATGGCTAACAAAAGCAGATGTTGAACTCTGTGGTGGGACTAGGTTGCAGAAATCATTAATGTACTGTGGGATGTGGCTAAGGGCACAATATTCAATAGTGAGCAGACTAGTCTTATGTCTTAAGTCCACTAGCACTGGTAGCTGATGGATAAAATGCGAGGATATCATTACCCTAATGTTAGTATGTGACCTACAAGCTCCACACATGTTCTCGACCATGCCGTTGGGAGGAACCACAGATCAGGCTTCTGCCGGGTTACAGCATGATAATTGTATGCGCATACTATGCAGGCGATAGAAATCTGAAATATCACTCCTCGGCCTCTATCGTTCTATGCGGTTATCATAAGAGTTGAGACTGGCACTTACGGCCCTATAGCGTATTTTTGAAGTGATGTTTGCTTTTATAGTGCTTATCCCCACCACATGGGCCTAGTTACATGACAAATAGATTGTTGCCCAAGGCATAAGTGATAGCTATCATACTGGCCGGATAAAAGGAGATGTTTTGCCAACTAATTGAGCTATCGAGGAGGGGAAAAAACATAAATCTAGTATACAGACCGAGCCCAAAGAATAGAGATAAAGGAATGAGAAAGAAAAAAAAAAGAAAGAAAAAAAACCGAAGTTTTCCCTCCCAAAGGCGCCCAATCATGCCCCATATGATCCATGACCCACCCAAAAGACTCTAATAATACCTTGGTTATCGTCCCATAAAAATTTAAGAAAAAAGTGAATAACCCATCAATCAGTCGACTCAACGGTTATTACAAAAGAAACAACACAGTAATAATGAACGCCATTCCCCGGATAGGAATAATAATAATAATAATACAGATTTGTTGAACCACCCATGCCATCACCCCCGGCCACTCTGCTAGACCAACCCCAATGTGTACTAACCCATTATTGTGTCGAAAAGTCAAAAAACGCACCCTCGAGATATCGAACTCGACCTCGGGCCCTGACTCTACTGCCATTATGTACTTTCCATCTCTCACAGTATCTCGTTCTCTCCCCTCGCTCACCGCCGCTGACGCCATATGCCCCGGCACCCACCCGAATTCAATGATACCTGTCGACTCGGAGGTAAGGGTCGAAATGATTTTTTAAGCGTTATAGGTGCAAGGACGACAGGTCTTGAGCTTGCAATATTTACACTCAAACACAAACCAGTGTGGTCCTGATGCGCACATCCCACAGCGCCATAATAAGAGTGTGTTTTCGCTCTTAATTATTTTAAAACTGTGATGGCAGTAACCAGGAACGGCCATTTTTTTGGACTTAATTTTGAAGGATTTATGGGGGCAAGTAGTGGTAATAGGCAGGGCGATCAATGCGCAGTAGTAGCAGCACAAGTGGTGGTGGTGGTGGTGACGGTGACGGTGACGGTGGTGGTGGTGGTGGTGGTGGTGGTGGTGGTGGCAGTAGCAGTAGTAGGAGGACAAATCGAAAGAGTCGCTCGTCTTAATTGTCTCGAAACTCTGCTCGCAGTGTGATCAGGAATCAGATACTGAATGAAAAGTTAGGACGTGGGAGGGGGGGGACAGTCCTCGCATTATATCTACTCTGGAAGGGAGGAAGAGGGGGGGGGGAGCTGTACCTAAGGGGATTAAGTGAGGTGAGTGTCAGCATGGAAGGAGGTGGTGTGGGCCTCAGACCTCGACCCTTCATACTCCCTTAATCCTCTCCTACCAATCGCCGAATTTTTATTACGGCTCCTCTCCCCATGACTGCTCTTTTTTTTATTTACTTACCACTTGATCTCTACCGAAATTAACTACACTCAGGTCCCTGCTGCGAGATCGTCCAACTGATACGTCAGACAGGCACATTGGAAAGACTCGAATATGGAGGATCTGCCCTGTATGTCTGCCTGCCCTGTCTGTTGGTTGGAATGTCTGCTTCTTTGTATGTATGAATGAATGTGCGCATGCATGTATGTATGTATGTAGCCCTGGCCGACAGCACAATCACCTCTCGAAGGAAAGTGGTTCGTGAATGAAATACTCATTATTCAAGTAACAGATCAAGTCGCCGGCGACGACGAACAACGCCTATACCCGCAACCTCCACATCAAGTGACTCTCAAATCAGACCTCTATTCTCATAAGTGACCTAAGAAAGAAAAAAAGGAGTTCAATTAATGACTCTCCTCTTATCTTCACTCCAAGAAAGTTTCGTTTATAGCCAAGGCTGGTCAAGGATTATGTGCAATTGAAATGTTTACCCCCCCCCCCCCCCCCCCCATCCTAATCGAGAAAACTTTCACCGCGCCCACCTTGCTCCGTGAAATTACTTTTTAGTGGCTGTTCCTCCTCATGCCCCCTCCCCTCCCCGTACCAAGCTATCGGGAACAAAAATCCAACAAGTTGGTTCGGTGTTCTATGCCTGCTGCACCTACGCTTTGACATTTCTGCGCGTTCCTTGTTGTATGGGGAGGTAGGAGAGGTGACTCGCGCGATACCCCCAGCTTGCCCTGAAGTGATCAAGTACCTCGTTGCTGCGTTCTGCATACGTACAGTGGATCTTCCAGAAGCCTTACGTAGGCAAAAGGAAACAAGGGCACACCACGGTGAACTCGGATGCCTGTTTTACCTATCATTATCAATCTCGTCATGATTAGACTATTATTCTTCCCCGGCAGGGGTTAAGTGGGTAGGTAGGTACGGGAGGATCGAACTTCATATAAAGGAGAAAGGATAGAGGGTGAAGTTTTTTTTTATCCTTCCTGGCTGGAATAGGTTCGTTGCAGCATTGGTCTTGTTTCCTTTTTATTACCTGCTCTTTTGCTCTCTCCATCGGTCAATTGGCAACATGTGTGTATGTGTGGTGTGTGTGTGCGTGTGTTTATCCCTTATTTCTCAGGAAACATTGTGGGGGTAGAAAATGGACATCGATAATGGATACTAACTAGCCAGGAAGGCATGGTAGGAGGTGAGGTGATGAGTGAGGTCGTCGCAGAGGGAGGTACAAATGACTACAACTAGGAAGCACCTCGCCTTTAGCGGAAGAAACATATGTTTCACTTTGTACCCCTTCCTCCCCAAAACGAAAAATCCCGGGCGATGGGATGTGGTGTGGGGGGGGTAATGTTTTCTCTGGTACTACTGCTAGGTGTTGTTACGGACGTTAACCCAATTTAAAGGACCGTGGAACCACCCCAGCATCTAGCAACCCATGTTCGAAGTTGCACAACCACTAATCCGAACACCATCATCATACTGACTACATGTTTACCCACCCACCGGAATTAGTAGACAGGACAGTTTTATCACAAATGTTAACTACTCTAGGTGTTCGGCGTTTGTTTTTCCTGACATGGCCAGGGGGTTGTGTTTGCTTTTTTCTTACCAGCTACGCTACTAGCTACATGTATGTATCAAGTCGGGATTTATATGATCGATTCAATACTCACCACGTGAAGTGAAATTGAAATCCAAAAAGTTGCATCCGATGTAGTAAAAATAGGTCCCTGAATCTGCCTTCTTGCTAGTGGGTTGATTTTTGTAATCAAGCTGGCGAGCATTAACTCAAACTTCTGTCCTGATATGAAGTCCCCAATTAACCTGACCGGCCAACATAACAATTAACCGGTCTACAAACGGCATATTCTCGAAGCTGCTGCTTCTCCCTTGTAGTGTAATAATGCACCCACACGCTTGTCTGCTTTCTTGCAGGAGCTGAACCAGTCCCTCGGTTGTGGTGCTGTGAAGCGGTCTGTGAGTAAAGTTGAGGTGAGGTAGGAACGGTTTTTAATATAGCTGATCCCTGCCCTGTCTGTCGGGTATCAATCCCTCTCTTTTTCTCGGCTCGGCAGTTGTCACACGTAGGTACAAGTACGGAATCGATTTCCTCCCAATTAAATGAATAACGAGTGAGGCGGAAAGAGAGAGAAAAAAAAGCGCGCAGAGACGAGTACTCAGGGTTGTGTCTCTTACCCGTGAATCGTGCAAGATGTTTTGAATTTTATGGGGTGTGTGGAAGCTCGAGAAGAAACAGGAGGCTCAATCCCAGGTATGCGGGACCGATTGGAGTCCCAGCTCCCTTTTGGAACCTCATATCTAACCCTGGTGAAAGCAAACTTGGGTCCGCCCGGGTGCCACCCTACGTGTACCCAAATGACATATTGCTACATATGGACAGATACACATCTACCATCAGACCACGGTTGATATTAATTATTTCGGCTTCCCGAACATTTGTCTACGACGGTGACGGTGCCTTCTATCAGCCCGAAAATAATGGGAAAAGCAAATAAATAATTAATTAAATAAATAAATAAGAACGAAATATCGAAACAGGACCTTGCAGGGCAACCCTGGATATCGTCACTGACAGGAGTAGTACCCCTGTCGTGAAATCCCGAACCTACTACGTTAGCAGATAACAAGATCCTAACCTCACACACGTTTTCCACTCTCGACCGCATTTATAGCAGAATTCCGCATTGCAATGACAGGTAATGCTAGATTTGGACAGATAGTTAGACGACGTGACAAGACAAGTCACATATGGTGAAACTTACTGCTGACATCCACCTGACTTTTCCACTAGGTGTTGACATTTGTGGCACTGTACCCATCCAATGTTTTTTCCAACTTGCAAAACCTATCCATCAATACACCTCACGATATAATTAATGCCGTACCGGGAAAGGGGAACGGCATATAAGATCAATTATAGATACGTACTTCCATACTTTCACGATCCTCGATACAGACCCCTCGGTGTTTCCCTTTCTTGCAGTGTGTACACGTTATCCGCCGGCATTTTCGACATTTTGCATCATCCATTTGGATGTTTGCTGGTGGGACAAATGCGCTGCAACGCTTGTTGTAGCAGTAGGTTTTATCGGCCGTTTCGTATTCAAGCATCAGTTCATTATAGCGCGCAATCTTATTCGCACTCAGTATGGTACCCGCTACGGAGGCGTCGATTGTTGTTATCCCGCAACACTTGACTGGGAATGAGTCGTGGGGGTCATCCAGGGCACGGGTAAATAGAACTAAAGGCCAACCCACGCCCAAACCATGTAAGCCAACTCTTTTCCAGAACCATAATTTTGTCCCTAGGAAATCAGTATTTACATACCTTTTAGGCAGTTTTTGCAATAGGAATGCAAACATTCCGCGGGAACTTGAATCATGGAATTTTTGGCAAACTCTTCAAGACACACCACGCATTGAGACGGGGCCTGGATTTGGGTCCCCTCTGCAACTGCTGCTAGTGGTGTGCCAGTGGCCTTGCCATCCTTCCCGGTAAATTTGTTCAACAAGCTCACTGAATGTTTCCTCAGCAGACTTCTGATTGGCATGTTTGTTGCTGAATTAGCTTTGGGTAGTGGTGTACTGTTTTGGTTGCTTCCGGCAGGGCTTGGCAAAGATGAAGTGGTAGTTGATTTAGGTTCATTCCCAGCTACTATCTGGCCCCACACTGGAGGGACATCCTGCTCATATACACTACTCCTCGTGGGTGTAGAACCCCACTTCGAGGACGTAGGCTTCCGGCTTGAGGATGTAGAGCTCCTAGAAGACATAGAACCATTATTTCTACCTTTCATGGAGAAAAACCTCATGAGCAAACTCTTTTTCCTCTGTGTCATCTTCGCTCTTCCATCTCTAACGGTAGAAGCATTTATTTGGGGCTCCACTGTTGAGCGACTTTCGGTTACGGCGCCATCCGTTTGGGAGTTTGTAGAAGCTCGTGGAGATATATCTCCGTCGCCGTCAGTAGATAGTGAATGTGTGTCAAACAACCCCGGATTGTCTTTTCTCCAAGATGACGTCACGGTCCTAGATATCGATGAGGAAGAGGATAGTGAGGATGATGATGATGATGATGCAGGTAACGACTTTTGACCTTTAGTGTTATCTGTCTCTCTACTTAATCCATTTGTCGGTTCTTGGAACCCTTGTACATCTTCTTCGACAAATCGAACCTTCCTCTCCCCAATACTATGTCGTTTTACCCCGCTTGACATGGAGCTTCGGTGGTTTTTGTGACTACTCTCGGATCCAACTAAGCTCTTGCCCGCCATCAACCCACTACCCGCAGTCCGGCTATTGTATTGGTCCATGTAATGTTGCACTTCCTCGACGGGGCTGGAGGACACGTTGGCCGATGATGTAGGTGATATGACCTTAGGCGTTGTAGCCTGCCATCGGGGAGCTGTAGCAGCTTTTGATAGGTTATTCCTGGAACGTGAGTTTACCTTCGTACTAATGGGGCGAATATCCCTCGAGCTCATGGGCTTCTGCATAAGCGGCTGTCTCTCTGTTGCTGGCTGATGCTTCTGTTGCTGCTTGTGGGGCCTCCCATTTGAAGAGCCCGAGGCGGGGTAAAGCAAGCGCGAACCTTTGTCAGCTGTCGAAATTCGCACGTCCGAGGAGCTGGAGGGGATGGAGGAGCTATTGGGTTGCCGACAGCTGGCCTGCGGTAGCACGGCAGCTTCACCAACCCTTCTTAGCTTATGCAGTTGAGGAGCTTGTTCCTCCTCTTCGGCGTACCTCCACTGCTGTCGCGAGCTCTGTATATGTCGCGCCTGGATGTTATTGAGATCTCTCATATCCTGCTGGAGAACCTCGAGTTGACCCTCAAGAGCCATGATCTCACTAGGCCGAAGGTGTTTCTTCCACGCATCATCATCTTTCCCAACTCCCTGCCCCCGATGGCTGATTGGCGTTACTAGTGTGTTGCTGTTATTGTTGTTGTCTCCTGCAAGCTCGAAAGCTAGTGCAGTGGAAATGCTCTGAGTGCTTCGTCGCCGGTCCTCCGGGAGCGCTTTTTGAATATTCTCAAGGCTCCGCACAAGTGTTAATCGGGCAGCATCGATGTCGGATGTGTACCGTGGGGCCAGCATAGTTATCCTTGTTATCGTTATCCCTATCTTCGCGTCTAACGTGTTGATTAGCAAGCTAGATAATAATAACTATCCCTCGTAGGATATTACATACCTGTAGTTAGTTACTGAAACGCCAATTTACGCTTGAAGAGATGATGTCGATACCAATCGTATGCAAGGATGATGTATCTATCACCAAAGCTTCTTCGTCCAGGCGATGCGGGGAGTTGGCTGCTGCTGCAAGGCTTTTCAGGCTCATGATGTGCGGGAAGTTCCGATATTGGCGTCCAATTGAATCATGGAACGCCGAGTAGCAACAAAATCAACAAGATATAAAGCGAGTACATCTATAGTTATTTACATCTCCAATGGTACAATCCGTGCGAGTATCTACATACATGTATCTAGTTTCTAATATTTTAAGCGAAAATGCAAGCCTTCCCCGCTGGGAAGCTTGACCTGGCCCTGCGATTACGATAAATGGTTTAGCGCACCAACTGAACCCCTTACCACAAGAACTTTCATTGGCTCTCCACCTCCGATCCCTTTCCTATGGTTCCAGGGTTGAGATGGTTCTCAAGATCCTAGTCGGGCCAAGATAGGCAAATAAAGAGTAGGCATTTCACAAGACATGGACTCATCCGTATTTTTGACGGATACCGTACGGAGCAACAGCAGATTGACGTCTCGCATCATGTAAATTGGGGTTAAATCTAGATAGCTTCGTGCGAATGACTATCGTCCGACTACCCTCGCTGCCACCCTGGGTTGGTAATTCAAAGGCTCAAGCCCTACCCCAACAACTTTGACACATTGCTTATCGATGCCAATTACAAGTGGGATCTTTCTGAAGGTCTTGGGTCTGGTTATATATATATATATTTGTCCTCTGCACCAATTGGCCAAGACCGATGAGGCCCTGAAACCAGCGGTGGAGGTCAAAGGGGTGCTGTATGGCATTCATGAACAGCCGTTTTCACATTCTCCATAGTCCATCACCTTTTATCTACGTGTCATATGAAGTAAGTATGAGTCTTATAGAATAATCGACATGCTAATCGACGGTGCAAGGTATGTGACCTAAGTCCTCTTTAGGTGCGGTACTCGTGTCCCCAACACCGTTCAGTGTCACACTTGACGTTCATAAAGTAATACTCCGTCTGGCGCCGGCTAAGTCGCACTTCAAAGATATCAACATCGTTGGTGCCGACTTTTACAGTCTACACAATGTTGAGGCGGCGACCATGGCAAGTTGACTTTTGACAGAAAGCGTTTGTATAATTTCATGGACTATATTCTTTTGTTTTATTTGAGGGGCCCCATCGGATTTAGAGGGCGAAGCATTTATGTGAACTATAGCTAGAACTAACATCCAGTGTCTTTAGATGGAGTTCGCGATTGTTAAATCCTGTTCTGTAGCTTCTGTTGGGTGGATCTTAATGTGGTCTTGAACTGTATTCTGAGTGGTGAATTGCTTTTTTCGGAATCATAGATTATCACTCGTCATTTAGTGAGAATCAATGTAGCTATTATTTATTTATTTATACTTCATACATGCATGCAGCCCATAGGCTATGGCAACCATCACTCCTCTCTTCCCGGTCGTAGCGTATTTTCCTCTCCACATTCGATGCCGCTTCCTCAAACACAGTAAAGAAAGAACAAAAGAAAAGAAAGGAGAGAAAAGAAAGAAGAAAGGACGCAAGCCCTCCGAAGTCCTCATGTCACCCCCCACCTCGCCCCGTCTTTCCCCCCGGCGTGCTCATTATCTCGAGACTCATCATTCGCCAAGTTGTTTCTCCCTCTCCAGCTCCCCCCACCCGTATTGTTCCTCTCTCCTGTCCTCATCCTCGTCCTCGCCTCCCCCTCCTAGTAGTCTCCTCTTTCGTTGGAATTCCTTCCATATTTCTATCGCAGTCTCAATGCCCTTTTCCTCCCATAGTAGTGATTGTACATCTTTTTTGTCTGGGTGTCTTTCTCAGGTTTCTCTGGTATATTCGCATTCCGTAAGAATGTGCTCCACCGCATTAGCAAGCTTTACTATTTGTGACTGGAGTCTCCTGAGTCTCCTGAGACCCCTGTAATCTCCTGAGACTTGGAAAATCTTGCTGATGCATTTGCTTCATAGCGCCGCACTCGCAGTCTGGCCTGTCTCTCTTTTTGATTCTGTGGAGGTATTCGTTATTGATGATGTGGCCCGTCCTCATTCTTGATACCATCACTCTGTCCCTTCTGTCCGAGTCTTTGAACCTGATCTTGTTTCTTTCCGTTGGGGTCATCTTTGCCTTTTCCGGGTTCCTCCTAGTGCTCCACTCTTCTTCCCATTTCTTTATGGCTCTCAAGGGGGTATCAGGGAGTAGGGCTTCGTTCTGCAGGGTACGGAGTAGTACAGCGATACTTCCGAGGAGGAAGTATATCGGAAGAGGAATAGGGGAGCAGCGATAGTCACTAATTTATAAGTAGGACTATAATATATTGGTATACTAAAGACAGAAGACGTTGCGTGAAGAAAAGGAAAAGAAAGAAAGAAATACAGGAGTAGGCGTCGTTCTCCCTTATATAGCCACCGCTCCTCCGCCATGCCTGACTCATTTGTCGCAACCCGCTTATGACTCACTCCTCCGTGTAACAGAAACCTGTGGAAACTATCTTGACTCATCCTTCCATGCGTAAGCGTCATACTTGCGTGATAATCGCTTCCATATCCGAACCTAGTACATCCATGAAAAGTAGCCTTCAGCGCGAGCTCCTGCGAGCCTTGATTTCTCGGGCGGTTTATTTGGGTATTATTATTATGTGTGGAAGGATCTCGGCAACGGCTGTGTATTCGTGATGTCGGCGGGTTCAAGTAGGGTCGGTATATCCGTCCGCAGCGTAATCTTGTAGTCGCTTGCTTGCCATGGTACGCCGAATCAGAATCTCTTCAACCGTACTCTTCTTCCTGGCGATACGGGTGGTGGTGGTATTAATCTTTGTCCCAAGACAGGTCATGGCGATGCCAAGAGAGAGACGTGGAAAACGCATTTTCATCGAGCGTGAGGTTCAAGCTGCAGGCATAGGGGAGATGATCTCTTGGATGGGGAAGGGTCCCAGCTTTTTCCAATCGAGCTTCTCAGCTCCGTTCAGACAACGTTTTTGCGGACACTAATACCACGCTCCGATATGCGCATTAACCGAGCTTTCTTGTTGGTCTTGAGCTGTCCTTATTTGTGTTCAGAGGTGGTTGTGTAACTCCTTCATCCTCTCTGCAAAGTTGTGGAGTCCAGGCTCGGGGTTCTGTCTGGCTTTTGTAGGTTTATCGTGAATCGGGGTGGTACCCATAGTTGGCAAGAAAGGTGTAGCTTTTAGTAGAGGCTGAGACTTGATTATTTGCTGCGAACTCCGCCATTGGCAACCTTAACCCAGTCGTCTTGTTGGTATGACATATATCACGGAGAAGTGCTGCTTTCCGTTCATTCTTTCCGTTTGGCCATCTGTTTAGGGTGGCGGTCGACATTCTCGCTTCTATCTGGAGTTGTTTACAGAGACTTCCAGAACTTTCGGTGAACTGGGTGCCCCTAGGAGGTGATGTGCGTGGGAAGGCCGTGTAGTTTCAGACATGTTGTAGGTAGAGATCGGCTAGGTCGCTGCATTGGCGGTGGTGTTGCAGGGTAGGAGGTGGCGCATCTTAGATTAGCGGTCCACAACTACTAGTATGGCATCGTATCACTGACTCTCTGGCAGGCCGTGTGAAGTCCATGAGATCTCTCTCAGGGTTGTTCGGGATGGGTGGCGGTCGGAGAACTCCCAACTTCCCATGTGTTGCTGGCTTACTTAAGCTGGCAGGTGTGGCAGTTCGGATGTATTGACCAACGTGGTCGCGCATATTTGGCCAGTAGTAGTCTCTGTTGATCGTTCGAAGGTTTTTCCTACCTGGGTGTCCTCTGAGGCGTCGTGGTATTGCTTCAGGATTTCCAGCTTTAGTGGTGGGTAGTCGGGGATGTAGATGCTTTCCGATAGAGTAGGCGTCCGTTAAGCCTCAGTGCATTCCGCCAGCGATATTTCCTTGCAGTCTTCGTGTCTGTCTGTCTGCCGTAGGTCAGTATTAACTTTGTGGGAATGGGTCAGCCAGATATCGCTTTGTTTAGTAGTTTTTCCAGGGGCGTTCTTTTCAGCGGATTCATTTGACAAAGAACCGCTAACAAACTCAACAGGATCCAAATTCTCCTCTTCAAGACTGTCGGCTCTGGTGCAACAATCTTTCATCCCTTCCTCAGGGAGATCTCCTGATCTCTAGTCAATCATCCGGTTTCTCTGCTTCCCGGGTCTGTACTTGATCGTGAAATTAAAAGCGCGATAAGTATTACATCTCACTTGTCTCTCTGTTTAGTTGTTTGGTGGGCGTAAAGTATTGAGGTTTTGTGGTCGGAGATAACCCGATGGGGTCTTCAGCCCTTCAGTTCTGGCCTCCATTCCTCGAAACACCTGATGATAGCTAGTAGTTCCTTATCGTATATCTGTAATTGCACTCCGTAGGTGTATGTTTCTTGGAGAAAGGCGGCGGGATGGAGTTTCTCTTCGTCGTCTTTGGGAAATGTACGCGTAGTCGGATCATCTGTTTCTACCGTGATTGGTTTTCAGGGTCGAAGTCGTTAGGATGGAGTGCGGTGGTGAAAAGCCTCTTTCAGGGACTGGAGCAGCAGTACCGAACTAGGCCGTGAAAGGGGCGTTCTTTTTGGTCAACCTGGTTAGAAATTTCTGAGTTTGAAAATCTGAATATGAGCGGTAAAGTTGGCGAAAAGAAAGGCCTGTACATCCTTGACCGTCTTAGGGGTGGTCGTTCCTGTCTTGCCCGATCTGTGAGGATCGCATCTGGATACCGTTCGGTTCGATAATCAGTCGAGGTAAGTGGTGCTTTGGGTGTGGAATTAGCACTTCTCAGGCTTCAATAGGATCCCGTTTTTCTGTAATGCTTAGTATTATTTCGGCGTGTTCTTCGTGTTAACTTTGAAGTCGTATATTAGGATGTCGTCCAAAGTATCGATCAGAATTAGTCGAGTGTTACCGGAGGCAATCGTTGATGAAGTGTTGAAGCGTCGGCGAGGGCATTAGTAAGGCGAAAAGCGCATGACAGTGTATCTTCAAAGTGACCATAAAGCGTTCTGAATGCCGTTTTCCATTCTTCGCCGGTAATTCGAATCGATTGTATCGCTGTCATAGTCGATTTGGTGTCTTAAACTTAGCGCTTTGATAGTCTGTCAGTGTTTAGGATTAGAGGTAGTGGGTATCGGTTCTTAACCGTCAGCTTTCATTCAATCGCGGTAGTCGCACATAAGCGAAGGACCCATCGGCCTTTTGACAAACAGATGCGGTCTTGCGGCAGGAGATGAGCTTGGCGGATGAAGCGCTTGGAGAGGTTACCGCGGATGTAGTCGTTGGCGTAATAGTTCATCGCTGGACATGCGTGGGGGCGAATGGTGGTTCCTTTCCTTCTTTGAGGGATTTTGTGGTCGTGGGGCGTGGTGGTAGATCTTGGGCGAAGCTTCATCGAGCATATTGAGTCGATTGTGATAGCGTTCTGGGATCGCTTTGTTTCCACTTTCGGCCTTTGGGGTTTTCAGAAGAGCTTTGTCGATGTCGTGGAGTGTTATACTTGCAAATTTGTAGTCTCTTTCGGCTAGGCGACTGAAGGAGCAGGTCCTATCGTATAGGTTGGGGTTTGATCGCGGAACAATACTGCGGCGGCGGGTGTGGCGTTGCAGTTTTCCTTGCAAAATTCTGAGTCGAGCGTCGCGTATTGTTCTTGAATCTAAGGGTAGCATCGTGATGTTGTGGCCGGTATTAGAACCAGAAGTCTTGCCTGGTTGGTGACAAAGTGGGATTTGTTCACGATGAGGCCGATGATTAGAGGGGCGTATGGAAGTGATTTGTCCAGAGGCAATAGGCCTCCGTCGATGACTTCAAGTATTCGGGGTTTTAGGGAAAGGATAGGAAGTTGGTGATGGTATGAAGGTTTAAATCGATAAATCACGAATCAGGAGCTCGTATCAATCATGCGTAGGTGGAAATAGAGTTAACTATTGTGGCGATTTTCTGTACAACTAGATGATCTCCATTTAATTCCTCCTCTGCCCAACTGAAACCAGCAGAAATAAGCGCAGATAAAAGAAAATTCGCTTTGAAGGTCGCAGCGGTAATCTTGACAGGGACTACTGAAACCGAATTAGGAAGAGAATAACGTCCGTTGGAGAAGAAGAAGAAATAAGGCCGGGCGCCGACAGGAGGCGGCGAAACCAGCAGCATTTCCGCCGTTGGAGGCGCGTGGGCGAGTCTTGTGGGCAGTTGGCGAATCGTGGTCGAGGCGGTATGGCGCGGCGGCTCTCCATCCTCCGTTTTTACCGGCGGCGGTGGTCTGTCGTGACGTTGGCGAAGGTGTCGCTTCCGCCGGGTGGGGCGGGCAGTGGGGCGAGCTTGGAAGGCGGAGAGGTCCATGGGGCGGGCCTCACTGGTGTGTGTGAGGGTGTGGTGGTGTGTGTGGGGAAGCAAGTGCATGGGGTTCGGTTGAGCTTTGTGGGCATCTTTCCTAGCCCTGATTTTGTTATCCATTGTCGTGATCTCACGGCATGGCGTGAAGCCTTCTGTAGTTATGTCGCAGTATATCATCGCGTCCTTCAGGTCGTCAGACAACCCTGTCTCCAGGCGTCCTTTTTTTGCCTCTTCGTTATAGTCGAGTTGGCCCGTGATGCGTAGGAATTGAGTGAGGTAGGTCGCGAAGTCTCCTTCTTGGCGGAGGCCTTGGAGTTCCCTTCTGGCTGTCGCCGGTCGGGTCTCGAGGCGCCTCCAGAAATCTGACGAAGGCAGCGACCCGATGCAAATGGGGCAGCGTCACGGTGGCCATAGGGATGACCTGGTCAGTGCCTTCCTCCAACCGTACTTCGCGTGAAGACCTTGGCCTCTCCTCGTTCAAAAACCTATCATGGTTGTGAGTTTGGTCGCGGAGAAATTTGAGGAATCGCAGTAGTTCCTTCGGATCCGTTAAACTTTGAAGTCGGGGAACTTTTGAACGGAAGGTGGTGGGTGGGGGTTCGCGGTGGTGGGGGTGGCGGAGGTGGTGGGGGTGGTGGAGGTGGTGGGGCGGCTCGGGCTGCGGTGAGTTGAAACTCCGGAGTGCGAACCTGGGCTTCTAATGCATCAGTATGGTTATGGGAGGCGATGAGTTGCTCACGGCGGTCAACTCCTGCCTGGTTTCGTGTGTAAGGCCCTGCTGGCGTTTCTTTCTGCTTTCAGCGGTCACTTCCTGTAGAGGGTGAGGATGTGTGCGTAGTGGTGGTGTTTGTCTCGACGGCCTCAAACTCTGCGAAGGTTGGAGGGATCTGGTAGTTTCCGTCCAGGGGTGACCCGTCCATTATCTTGGGGGGAGGTGGTGGTGGAGCTGGGGTGGAGCGTTGGTAAAAAGTGCAGTGCAGATAATGGCCTTGGCATGTCTCAAAGGGTATCGGGGGAGTAGGGCTTCGTTCTGCGAGTGCGGAAGTAGTACAGCGATCTTCAGGAGGAAGTATATCGGAAGAGGAATAGGGGAAGCGGCGATAGTCATTTAATTTATAAGTAGGACTATAATATATTGGTATACTAAAGACAGAAGGCGTTGCGTGAAGAAAAGGAAAGAAAGAAAGTACAGGAGTAGGCGTCGTTCGCCATATATAGCCATTTCTCCATAAGCCCATTTCGATATGACTCATAGCGAAACCTTGGAAACTATCTTGACTCATCCTTAAAATGCGTAAGCGTCATACTTACCGTGATAATCCTTCCAGCCCTCCGAACCTAGTACATCCATGAAAATGGCTTTCTCCTTGGATTCTCTTTCCATGTATGCGAACGATATGAAACTTTCCGCGTCTATCGCTCCCTTCTGACACGACTCTTTCGCTTGTCTATCTGCCGCTTCGTTTCCCGCGACCCCAGCATGTGCTTTCACCCACTCGAGACGTACTGTCATGCCATTGGTCCTCGCCGCGTCGCACAGCCACCGTATTTCGTGTGCTTTCTGTTCGCCCGATCTTGCCTCCCTTTTTTTGACTCGCTCCATCGCCGTTTGACTGTCTGACACCACTGTTATTACTTTCTTTCTTTCCCTTACTGCCTCCTTGATTCCGATCTTGACCGCCTTCCCGATCGCAATCATCTCCATGTCCATTATCTCCATCTTCCCCCCCAGTCTGTACCCCACCTTCTTCACTATGCCCCCGCCCTCCCCCATCCTGCATACTCCTGCGCCTCCCCTTTCCCCCGTCTTACTGGCGTCGCTGTATATCAGGATCTCCCCCTTCCCTGGCCTCCTTGCTTGTTGTCTCTCCTTCTCCCTTTAATCAATGTAGCTAACAGTCTAAGGTACAATTGTCATCCATCACCACTACACCTCTATACCCTCTAGAATATAATCAAACTTTGACCACTCCTTCGGTCTTGGCTCAAACTCACCCAACTCCCATGACCATTCGACAACCTCCCTATCAAACCTCTCCAGCATCCACTGGGCCGTCATGTCCATTCCCGCTGTAATCCCAGCACTACTCCATACTTTTCCATCTACTGTCCATCTTCCTTTTAACTCCCACTTCACCCCTTTCGGAACAACCCCCAACTTCGCCATCATGGCCAACGAAACCTTATTTGTCATGGCACGCCGACCCTCTAGTAATCCAGCTTTCGCCAGAATCAGAGCCCCAGTACAAATAGTCAAGATGCTCTCAACTTCGTCGTATCGCTCTACTAAGAATTCCTTCACACCTTCATCAAGCGGGGCGGTGGGGTCTTGGCCGGGAACAAGGAGGTAGTCGAGTTTTGGACAAGTGTTGTAGGTGCAGGTCGGGATCTGGAGAGGCCCCCCTGTGGGCTGTACAGGGGAGAGACTGTGAGATATGAAGTGGAAGGTAATGTGTGGGGCTTTCGCAGCGATTTCGGGGGAGGGGCATATCGCAGTGACGAAGGATGAGGTGATGTTATGGATGAGGTCTATAGGGCCAATTGAGTCAAGGACTTGGTGTTCTTTGAGGAGGAGCAAGCCAAAATTGACAGAACTGCCTTGCGCCATCTCTGTTTGACAAGAATTCGTTTAGGGATGTTGTTCTAGTTAAGATCTTGAAACAATTCACAGTAGGTCGATACCCCGCCTTTATATAAGTTTTGCAGTCTTGTTTATACTAATCTTGCGCGCCCCGGAATTCTATAGTCATCACCTAATAGAATCGTATTGGTTCTCCTCTGGTTCTAAATCTAATAGCCTACATACCACCTTTCCACAACCTAACACCCCACCACCATGGAGCTCCTCAAAGCCAAAGCCCGAAGCCAATGGGGCTATCCAAGAATCGGAGATAAATCTTGATCAATTGAAACTTGGGCCCTAACAATATTCAGTCAATCAATGTTAACTCGCTGCGGAGTCACATAATTATAAGCGCAAACATTGATCGTACCCTGGACTGTAACACAAAAAACCTCCAATGTTCAAATGTACGTAATCGTCTAGCCTGACCTTGGAGCATTATCTTACAGTCTCAGTTCCTCGGGAATTCACCGCATACACAAGACTCGTATCGGATAAAACGTAGCGAGTGGCACTGAAACCCATCCAATCCTGGAAATTGTGAAACACCGGGCTTCAAGTAGACCACTGGAAGAGAACCATTATCGGTAACTGTACCGACATCCCGGATGATATATCCAATCGGACATTTCATACACGGTCTACACGCTGATCGTCCCGATTCCACACAAATCTTCTTTCGGTGTTACGGGCACCGTGTAGACTTCTTGCCACGACACACAAACAAACAGTAGGTATGTGGAGTAGGTACATGTATGTACATGTCAAATCATAAGGGTGTATCATATTAACAATCTCCCCGCCATTAAATTACTATCAACAGACCACCCTGTACTACCCAAAGCGTCCCTGGTAAGATTTCAGGGCATGCCGTAAGACATCATAAAATTACGGACCGGGATCTCTCTCCCCACACCTTCTAGAAGCGCTACGACATATGCTAGACTTTGGGTATTAGCAGCTGTCAGACAGAAACGGATATTCCGAGGACCGATTCCACCTTTACCGGGCTACGGGTAGACACGTAATGATTAATCTAGAGCAGCTGGGTTCAAGCTGATATAACCAACCCTAACCCTAGGTTTACACGGTAAGAGATAAATTTTTGATTCCGGGATAAGCAATTGGCTTGTCAAGGTATAAGAACGTTATGCAAGGGGCAGCTTAAAAGCTCCGTGGGCTTACATAAATATACGTAGTACAAATTACAAATAAAGGAGTCGGATGATAACTACACTACATGTATGTTTACGGCCATCGATCACTCCTTTAACTGTGCTATATACCTCCCTCTCGTCAGCGGGGTTGATAACCACCGCTCTCCTATCCTAACCCTACCATGATAGAAGGCAGAAAAGTACGTCCTATCTATCAGAGCAGCAGGATGGGCGCTCAACCAAGAGAAACCCCAGATGGATGGGCACCCTTAATCATTAAGATGTTTAATTCCTGCACCTCCCGGCCCCTAAAAGTAACCATCACGTGCATGATATGGTGTAGTAGGTGGCGTATAACCCTTTAATAAATTGAAAATGACGGTGGGGCGATTAGGCGTCGACACTTAGTCAGCCTGATCACTATATCCATTTTCGATCCTATATCCCTATAAAATAATAGGTCTTCCATAAAAATTTGATCCCTCTACTATAGGGGGTCAGTATTGAAAAGCTAAGGGATGGTTTAGTCGATGACTAAGCTGGCCAGTAAACCACATGTGTCTTCCGGAAATAAATGACTATATATAGTGTAGGTCAGTACTATTCATCTTCTAGATCGGATCTGGTTGCGGTCCACAGTACAAGTATTCCGCCCTTACATGCACTCGTAACCACTTCATATAGACCGCGAAAAGTGCATAAGATGGAAGGGTTCGTCCAAATTATTGATGCAGAGTCCAATGACGTCGCGGGTAATGATAATGTCTAAAGATGTTTCATTGATTTCTTTTTTCTTTTTTACATCCACTGGTTCTTTGATCTAAGTTACATTATGAAAAGAAAGTCGGTCGGACTAGCGCAGGAGCTAGCGTTTCGAGTGACATTGTATGATTTGACCACATTTCTTGGCCCGCATTTTAAACCCGATGCTTCTAACCGCCGGTTCTTGGTACATAGGTTCACCACAGAGAGAGTAGATAACCACTCATAGAGGTATCTCTAATCTGTTTTTATGGACCGCACCGATCCCTTGAGACGGTCTGCGCGTGGTTCGGTGGATACATGTACATAAGTACATGTAGGCTCTCATTGAGAACGCCGCAAGCAACCCCTGTACTGAAGACATTGGTTCACGACGCAATGGCATTGCTAAATTTTCGGTACTGTGGGGGTGGGTATATATTCTTATCAGAATGTCGATTTCTAGGTCCTCGTACCTAGGCGACAACTATTAAAGGTGTTAGAAGATTCAGTATAGGGCAATTTGTGGGGGCCGCCAGGACTCATGTATGTATACGCACCGTAGTACCCCCTGACCACGACACCATGGGCAGGGGGTGAGTTGGTAGTGATGAGGATGGCACAAGTGATATAAGATTCTTGATTTCGATATAGAACATGCCTTCGGGCTCGGGGTGTGGTTTGGTGCTGTGAATGTGTGGCAGTTCTGTCCCTTGGTGAGCTAGTTAGTCATGTGGTATCACTCGGCTTTCAAACCCCAACCTCCCATTTAAAGATACACGTAGAGTTTTTGTTTTTTTGTTTAGCTCATTAAAGATACACATAGAGGTATTAATACATCTTTTAGAAGTCTGGAATTTATTTATCAGTTCTAATTCCGCAGTATATACCCATTTTTCTTTTGCGCCTATCACACAATTTGACTAAATTCAATGCAACCATTGTTGAACTCGAAAAACCGTACCAGTGACAACCCAAACCTAATAAAGTAAACACCCGACCAAAGTCCGAAACCGCAAAACGCAAAAACGCCCACACAAAAAAACCGCATATACAAAAAAGAAAAAAAGATATACAAACACCCAAAAGTCATTTAAGGAAAGGGAGAAAGCATCTAAACACATAACTTCACCAACTCCAGCTTGCTCCTCACCACCGCGACCTCATTCTTCAGCTCCTCCTTGACACTTCCCCTCTCATCATCACCTTCCTCCAACTCTGTCAAGATTTTCTCCACTTCTCCCACCGCCGAGAAATACGGCAATGCCATATCGAGCAAGCACACAATATGTGCGGCATACTCCTTCTTCGACACTTGGTAGTCCGTCATTGCGCCCTTGTCCTCCAGATCCCTAGCCATTTCGATCAGTGCGTCCATTAGCTGTTTGGTGGCTGCAATAGTCTCTCGTGCGCCCTCGGCACGCGCCCTAATCGCAGCAACATTGACAGAGAGGGTGTCGAGTTGCGTGACCAGGTGGTCATGTGCATGGAGGGTTGCGTGGTATTCGGCTTCTTTTTGGGTAAGGGAGGTGAGCTCGTCTTGTTGCTTCACGGCGTTCTCTTCGAATTCTTGGATTTTGGCCTCGTTGCCTTTGACGGCGTCCCAGAAGGGGCCGTCAACTTTGGCGATGTTCATGCCAATGCCAATTGGGAGGAGAACCCAGCCGGAGAGTTTGATCTATTGGGTGTGTTAGTAAGTTTTAAATACATGAGATGATAGGTGTGAGAGAGTCCTACCAAAGTCTCCATGCTCTTTGCCTTCTCTCTTGTGGCCTGTGCCTCCTTGAGTTGTACCTGGTTGGCCTCTACCGCGGCAGCAGACTCCTTAATCTTTTCCTGGAGTTCCGAAAGCGTTGTCTGGACGCCGTTAACCTCAGTGGTGATTTCCGCCTTCAGCGACTTGATTTCTCTTTGTAGCGATGGCAGGCCCGAAGTCTGATGCTCACTCGACTACCCAAGCAAGTATTAGTTAGTAAAAGAACCAAAACCAAACTAGTCCCAACACAGCCGCAACTTACAAGCTGATATATCCTCTCAACCAATCCCAGCGCCTTCTCCGTCCTCGTCGCCACATTCTCAAACGACCTAATCATTGGCCTCAACACTGCATCGGGATTCGACTTCGGCACACCGCCATCCTTCACCTCCTCATCAAATTCGCCCTTAATACAACCCGCCAACTTTCCTAGCCTCAAGAATGCCACCTCAAGCTCCTGTAGAACCAGGCGTTGATTCGATGTAACCAAATAGTCCAGTTCAAATGCCGCGTTATCCATTGCCGACTGCTGGCCTGTTATTAGACTAGCCATGGCCAGTAGCTTCTCGCGCACATTAGGGGAGATTGTTGATTCACTCTCCTCCCGCCTTTCACCGCGACAAAGAGCACCGTCGTGATTTTGGATGTGCTCAGTCAGGTTCACGCATACGGGCTGATCGGTCCATGTGCCATCTTTGCGTTTCAAGTTTGCGCTAAGGACCTTCCCATCCTGTAATTCGACGTTTTTGGCGCTGGCACCAAAGTTCATCGAGGTCCAGTCGAAGGTGCCTGCGTTGACGAGGGTTTTGTTAGAAGCTGTTGAATGTCGACGTGAGTGAGCCGGAAATGATATACCGTCTGAATTTCCGAGGACGCTGTTGAGATCAATTGTCGAGCGGACCCAGTCGCCATTGCATGTTCGGCAGAGCGCGGAAAGTTCTTGACGGCTGCTCAGGTTGATATACACAGATGTTTGCTGATACGTTTTATCCATTTTGGCGCGTGTTGATATTGTATACCTATTACTGATATGCGTGGGGGAGGGGGTTGAAGTAAAAGTAGACACCCTAAATGATATAGGCTTCTTTGTGGTGGAGAAAAAGTCGAAACTCCTTAATTGGTATGTAACTATGCACCTTAACTATGCACTTTATAAATTTGGAAGTATCAAGCCAAAGCAAGAAAAGAGTGGAAATCCATCCCCTCTAATAGTCGAGAAAATTCTACCCCATACCCGTGATCTCCGATCCCAAAGGGAACGAAAAAAGTAATCTAGCCTTGGTCGGATCCAACCCTCGACGCTGAGTTGTTCACGAGCCACAGCCACACCAAACCATCCGAACGAATGGGAGCTGCCTACGTTACGGCACCATGCAAGAATCCCATTGGGAATAGGCCAGCGAGCGAGGTTTTTGCGATAAAGCTGCATGCAGGTTTACGCGTTGCAGCTCCTTCTCCATGACACGAACAGATGGCGCCTATCATGCGAGGAGGATGGGCGAACACGTTTACCAACGTTTCCCACTCAACTCTCTTCCCCTCTTTTAGTTCCCTAAACAGGAGAAACGATTCGGTCGGCCGCGTTTCAACCCTCTCCAATCTGTAGAAGAAGTGGGGTGCCGCGAACCGTTGCGGCTCTAGAGCTGTCTGTGGCTAAATAGGGAAATATGTCGGCTCACCACCATCGAAGTTTTTGTTTCTTATCACTGTTGAGGATAGTAAAGGATTCGATGGGGTGGTTTCGATTATTAACGCGCCAGTAGCTTGAAACGATCATGAAGAGCGATCGTGGGGTTATTAAGCATTATTTTTAACTATGAATTAGATCCTAGTCAATACCTCTCGGCCTAAAAATGTTCTGATCCGCGTCGCGTATCTTGCGGGAGTTCCCGTCTTTTAAGACAGCCTAAAACACGAGTGATAGGATATGACTTACAGCCTCTGGCTCGGCATAAACTAACCCGTTTCGGTGCCAATAGGTTGGAAAAGAAGTGGCTGAGTATACAGGTACAAAGCTTCCTCAACTGAGTCATGTTAGGGAAAAGCTGTTCCTTGCTTCAAAAGTCACTCACGGAGGTACAGCCGTCTCCGAGAGGCTACTCTACTCCCGGGTGAACCGCTTCAAGTGGAACCGGTTATTTTGGGGCGGGGCGTTAAGTGATTGCCCAATAATGCCCGAGATGTAGATCACCTTAGGATAAAAACGAATGGGGGGTAGGTACTCCATGTTCCAGTTGCGCCCTTTTCCAAAATCTCAGCTCGGGGTACTCTAGAGTATAACTACATGTATATACTAGTGGGTAGTAGGTACATATGTACATGTAGAGAAGGCACTATTGTTAGAGTACAATCACGCTTAGGCCTTCAAGCACCCCATGGGCTGAAGATCCAGGTGTAAAATAGGGCGTACCCACGAGTACCCAATATATACCTCTCAAGGAAAGAATTGAATCAGCCAAGTTTACTTGCACCGATTATGCTAGCTAGTGATGGTAACAACATGACTCTTGCTAATATGTGGCGAAGAGTCTGAAGACTCCCCGCTGTCACCATCGACATTGGGTGTACATTGTGCCCTCTAACCTTATTTCCGATGCCCTGCCAGCCTGCTCAATGCTCATCTCCTCCTCGATGGCCCCAAGAATCCCCAGCGCATCCCCCCCAGACTGTCAAATGCACCCGAAAGAAAGCTAAATAAATCCCGCTCCGCATGCATTTAATTGCAGATGACGTGTCGATTTTTCGATACGGGTTCCAAGTGTGCAGAGAAGTACCGACCGAGGCTGGGCTGGGCTGGGTTGCAGTTGGAACTTGGAAGGCTCCAGCGTCCCAAAGTAGTTACCCTCACAACAGTTACGTGCTAGCCATTTACGTGCACGGTCACAAAATCTCACTCGGAACCGGGACTTGTACCGACAGCGAGTACACATAGCCGCAGCAGCACAAATATCGAGAGGTTTCTAATAAAATGGCACAGCAGGTACCCGAATGGCCTTTATTGCTTTTTTTTTTGAATAAGGATGATGTGTGGTTTCATGCCATGGGCCAATGTTAAAAAAGTAAGTACATGTATCCGTGGCTTCCAGGTAGTAGCGGAGGTAGACAATTCGAAGTCTCGGTTCGGACAATGAAATTCATGCCATGTTTGGGTCTCGTCCCTGGAAAATCCATCGGTACCATGCTTTTTGCCAGAACACGTATGTATAACCATGTTGCTTATATAGTTCCAGATCGAACACCTACTTTCATGGATATATATATGGAGAGAGAAAGAGAGAAAGAAATGGGGAAATACAAAGTACATGCAGTTAATACATATTACCGGTTTTGATGGTAGCTTGGGTGTGTGTCTATACGGGCTTCTCATGCACGTTCCGCCCCTTAACCCATACTTTCAGCACATTTCTATCATCGCCCGAATATAACCACTTGGCCACTGTTTCTTCCCAATTCTCCCAACCAAACAGGTCTACTGGGCCCATGCTTCCACCTACATCCTGTTTCTTCTGATTCATGGGTTCATCCTCACGGCACTCTTCCTCCTCGGGTACGTATGTGAGCCCTACTAACAACGCATCCCACTCCATCCCGACCTCAAATGCCCCCACTTTCTTCTGTAGCCCTAGAACCTCAGCGCCTCCTCTTGTAGCAAGATATAGCGCCTCCTCCACACTCAGCTTCGCGCTCTCACCCTCTGTGAGTGACACGAACCGACTTGTCATGGTCGCCTGCCTTGCAGCCTCAAGTATAGACGGTGAATATCCTCCGCTCACATCTGTCCCCAATCCTACCACAATGCCCTCGTCTAACAACTTCCTCACCTTCGCCGCGCCAGAAGTCAATGCCGCATTAGATACTGGGCAATGACTAATCTTCGAGCCCCTCATCTTCACGAGTGCGATTTCTTTATCAGTAAGATACACGGCATGCGCCAACACCGTCTTCTCTTTCAGCAACCCAAAGCGGTCATACACACTCGCGTAGTTCTCACACTCGGGGAACATATCAGCAACCAGCTGTATCTCGCCCGTATTTTCCGAGATGTGTGTCTGGCACAGCAGACCACTTTCTTCCATAAACTCCCCGAGCCCGTGCATTAGCTCGCGACTACAGCTCGGTGCAAACCTCGGGGTAATGATGCTCTGTACGAGCTCGCCCTTGGGGTCTAGCTTTGCGCAGAAATCCGCGCATTTCTTTGTATCGGCCAGAGACGTGGCGGCGTCGGTATCTCGGTAATAGTCGGGGGCCATGCAATCCATGCAGCAACGCCCAACAAAGGCACGCTGTCCAGCGGCGTGACAGGTGGACGCGAGGATGTTTGTAGATTCTACATCGCGCGTTGCGTAATAGGCCGCTGTGGTTGTACCATAGGAGAGAGTCCGGGATACACAGCGGGAGTACACTCGGTGTGCCTTGGAAGGGTTTGAAAGGGAAGCTTCAAGGGGGAATGTGTATGTGTTGAGCCAATCGAGCAATGTCGATTTGCCGAATATTCCAGAGTTTGGGTATTGCGAAGCGTGGATATGTGTATCTGAGAGAGCCAGAGGCCTAGAGTTAGCTAGCCTATCTACGAGTCCAGGGGGAGGGGGGGGGAGGAATTGCCACATACCGATCAAACCAGGAAAGAAGAACTGCCCTGGTCCAGCCTCAACAATGGTTGTACCAGCCTCTTTTGCCCAAAGCTCAAGCGTGCTAGTTTGCACTGGATGCTCCACCAGTAGGATCTTGCCCGACTCGTCGTCAACCGCCACCGCAGAGCGTTTTAGTACCTGCAGCTCTGCGAGCGACACTGAATGGATGAATGTCCCGACATAGATCGTCCTTTTTGCTACCGATTGTATCGCCATTTTTATAATTTACCAAGATATGATTTCTCACGTATGGAGGGGGGGAGGTTGTATGATAATTCGAGCAAGAGAAAAGTGGTGGATGGGAGCCAACAGGTATTTAAATCCTCACCCTAATGTTTACCAACTCAACAAGTCTCTACTCTAGCTACATACATAGCTACCAGGGTATTAGATACCTGTAGATTAGGTTGTGGTGCTCCTGCAGCTCAGGAACCGCCGGACTGGGGATGTATGTAGGTTTAGCTGGCACGAGCCGACGGAAGCCGGCGGTCTCGGCGCTCCCCGGGACCCTGAAAATGATCGACGGGCTTATCCGGGAACTGACTGCAGGAGAAGAAGAAGAAAAAAAAAAGAAGAAAAGAAATGAGACTCAGCTTGTAGCATATTTGGGGGCGGGGGCGGGCGTCGGGCAGCTTATCTCTAGCTGTGTTATCTGATTACTACAGCTAAAGAATCTAAAGAACCGGAGAAATGATTGCCGCGTTCGGAGGCTTCGGGATTCTGGCTAAAATGCTTTTTTGGTTCTAGCGAAACTTTAAGCGCTATAACTTTCTGTTTCGTTATTACGGAACTCATACTAAAGATCTGGGAGATATTTTACTATTCTATGCTTGTGTTCAGCCTTTATTCTAGTAACTATCCGATGCATACTTATATAGAAGTAGTGGAAATAACTATTTGCAATCTCGAGTCGTCTGCCCACAAAGGGTAAGGAAACGCCCAATACCCAACCCAATAGTAGAATATCAATTTCCTATTAAGCTCGCAGCTGCAGAGATCTTACAATAAACGCCAAATGCATAAAAAAAAGGTATCATAAAATTTACGCTCCTCATAATCTCCGTGTAGGTGTCTAAATGCTCGCTCTCCTTGGCGCCATTGTCCTCCGCAGCCCTCTACCCACCTGTCCTGTGGCACTTTCATTCGGTAACATTCCCTTGGCCTTCATATCCTCGAGGAATTTCTTCCCATAGTCGTATCCGACCCTGTAGATCTCGTCAAACTTTGCAAAGTCAAGCGTCCCATAGGCGTCGATGGGGGGTCGCATGTAGATGCACCCCGGAATTAGCTTAGCACGCTCTAGGGCGTCAACACTAGAGACGTAGGCAAGGCGGGCTTGAATCTCAGCCAGTGTTGGAGGGTTGGCATGAGGTGAGAAAGGGTTCCATCTGTTCCCCGTTAGCAGGCCCTTCAGGTTAACACACCAAGACATACCTATTGAAGAACGCCCAGAAGCCACTTAGGCTGTCTCCGAACTCCTGTGGTGTGTTATCATCAATACTGCCGACATCGACGGCGAAGATGACGTCTGCACCTAGGCTCTTCATGTGTGCAACAGTGAGATTATCGACATAACCACCATCTAGCAGCATATCACCTTCATCACAAAGGGGTGGAAGAAGGCCAGCGAGCGACATAGAGGCACGAATGTACCGCCAAGCATATCCAGAGGTGTGAATTTCCATCCGTGACTTAGAAATAGATGTGGTATTGCAGTAGAACTCTAACCAGAAGTCTTCAATCTGCGAGTTCCCGAAGGTCTTGAAGATACCACGATTGAATTCGTGACCAGTGGTGTAGGATACACTGTTGGAGGGAGTCTTAGTGATCTATAAGAAGCCTCGATCAATTTAGGATATGAGGTACTCACGATGGATATGTCAAATCCAAGACAAATCTCCACAGACTTGCCATTCTGCCCGCGAATTTCTTCGCGCGCCCAAGGACTGGTACGATATCAGCATCTCTGGAGTAAAGTGCCCCAACGAATGCACCAATACTCGTTCCGCCTACGATATCGATAGGGATTCCCGCCTCTTCCAAGGCTCTGATTACCCCCACTTGTGAAATGCCTCTTGCACCTCCACCGCCAAGAACAAGACCAATAGACTTTCCGCAAAGCCTTCTCGCCAACCTATGGAAATCACCCTTAACAGGTGTTTCGGAAGAGTAGACGGGCGTGTTTCGTATACGTCTGGAAGTGTATTTAGTGATCTCAGCTTGCAATATCTGGACCCGCTGCTTCAACGCGCTAAACTTCTTTACTTGTGGATGGACTGGCTCGGGGGTAGTCCTGAACGCCATTTGGATGTGATGGTGCCCGCCGTTGACCCACATGCGGTTCTTGAGCCATGTCCTCGTCAATCCAGGGGTGCAATATCTCTCTACATGTAGAAGTACGAGTTCCTTCCTTGCGGTTGTTTTCATCCCCACCAAGAACTTCTCGTACTCACCAATTGCAGGGTTGCCCTCCGCCAAACCTACAAGTAGGATACAATCTGCTTGACTGATGCATGTCTGGGTCCATGGAGCATTAACAGAGGTATCAGCAACGTAAATAACCATTCCGTACCGCTCCTCAAGATCAGCAAGGTAGCCTTGGAGTTTAAGTTTTCCCATGCGACTGAATGCATGGCGGCCAAGGTGGTTGAGAATCGCAGTTTGATTCAAGACTGTTACACCATTGGGAGAACCAATCTGGGTAAGCGCGTTTGATAGACGGTGCGAGAACTCGCCAACCGGTACACCTGCAGTGATAGGTAATACACAGACAGTTCGTAGGTTCATGGTAGAAGAAACCTTCTTTACTGCAGAGCTTCCACTACGTTCAATTCCTCTACGTTGTTCTGAAAGCGGATCGTCGATCAATGCCCTCATCCTTGACGCAATAATCTTCGAAATTTGGATTGTGATTCCCGGGTGTTCTAGGGCAAGGCTGTTAAACAGAGACTTCGGGAATTTGGCAATCTCCGTGTCGCGGATGGCATGGAGTGTGGCTGGGCGAGTTGTCTCGGTCATGACCTCTAACTCGCCGACACTCTCCCCCTGGCCAAACTCTCCAACAACCCTCATTTCCCCATCTTCGTTCTCTAGAATCGCTCTCAAGCGTCCATTGAGAACAATGTAGATCGCATCACTTCGGGATGGTCAATAAATGAGCCTGACAGAGCCGTAAAGATAACATACCTTTCATCTCCCTGGTGATAAATGACTTGGCCAGCGTTAACTTGCAACCATTCAAGTGCAAAGTCGATATGCAAAATCAACCTTGGCAAAAGACTCGTTAATCTCTTCGCCATTGTGAGTAAGACCACCGGATGCCTCTCAACAATCCGTTCCAGTGCTGCTCTGGGCAAAAATCCCACATATACATCGGTCTTAGCTCTAACATCTATGAAACTTCGATAACTGCTGATGGAACCAATGTACCCCGCAACACCACCAGGTTTGATCATAAACAAGCTTTTCCTTCCCATCTTTTTCCCTCTTCCGATTCTTGATGGGCGCTGACTTGAGCTGCTAGCGAACGAGCTTTGTCTCTTCAAAGGTGGTAGACCTAAATCAGTCCCAAGAGAGCCAATATTCATAGGCGTGCCGCTGTTTCCTCCACCTAAGACACTTCCGCTGTCCTTTTCATCGACTGGGATAGAAACATCGAGGAACCCATCAATGACATAATACAATCCTGGGTTCCTCTCACCCTGCTCCACGAGTACCGCGCCTTTGGGGAAAAATACAATCTCGACATCATTCTTAAGATCAGCGTGTATACCACTAATACCTCCACTCACAAATCCACTTGTACTGGCGCCACTGACACTAGTGCTGGCAATTGAGCCTGTATCTCCATCGTGGGGCCCGTCATAAGCGTCAAAATTGCCGAATGCATTTGTGAACACTGCCTTTTGGCGCATGGAATCATACGACACCAGACGTGGTGATTGGTCACCGGACTCGGTTCCGGTAATGGTATTAATCGTGGATCCTGTCAATCCAATCGCCTTAAACATGCATTCCAAAACAGCCTCACGGAATATCATGTCCTCATTTTCGGTCCCATCTGGCATGAACTTTGCAGCCCTTTTCGAAAATGGGTTGAAAGGCCGCTCTCCAGGCCCAGGAGTCTCTGCATCCAATCCAGCAGGTTGAGATACTGTCCAGCCTTGGGAAAATGGGGATACCTGATTTGCAATTGAAAGGCTGCCTTGAAGTTTGGGTCGTAGCGCAGGTGAATTTGGTACGTCCCCTGACTTATTCCTCAGTGGTGAAGAAGCAGCATCTAGCGCCGGCGATGGGATACCTCTGGCAGCTGCAAGACGGGCGTGAACTGCCGCCTCTTTGCGTAGAGAACTACTGGATCTTCTCCTCCGTGATGCGGCAGCACCGGGATTATGCAAAACAATTCCTTTCATTGAATCCTCCAGTTCTGCACGTTCTTGCTCGCTCTTGAACTTTTCCTTTAACCTCTCAAGAGCCCCACCACGAAGATGATTTGGAAGCTCGTACATGGTGTACCTATTCATGAATTTTTCTGTCCGCAGAACCTCACTCGTCAGGCCAAGATAATTATATCCTGTTAGAAACGTAACTCGCTGGAACCTTGTGAGGATGACCTGAACGATATGGGCCGTGGCTTTGGGATATATTCGTGTAAGCCTTCTAAATGCGCTTGCTGGAATGACTGCAATAGTCGTATCAACCGTAGCTCGAGCCACGATATCTGGGTGCACAGATTTTGATTTCTTCATTCGTGGCCTTTGCGGTCTCTGCGGCTGAGGGGGGTGATTATTTGAATGTTCCTCTCCCGGTGTGATAGGTCTCGAAGTATTTCTTGATTCTTTATCGTCATTTAACGAGAATGGTGGAACAGGTGCCATCCTCGTCTGCTGATACCTTCCTGTATTTATGTCTGCTACATCGTACGGAGTCAGATCACCGACAGACTGTAGATTTACCATACTACTGCTTGTGGACATATTCCCTTCATCGTCGTCTTCGTGCCGCAGTTTCACATCCTCAGTAAATAAGCTTAGGATGGTAAACAAACTACTCATCGGTGCGCCATTTTTCACTTCCGTGAGAAGTTGGTAACCTTGACCATCTGCTAGTGTTTCCTCTTCCTCGTCGTGGAATGCTCCGCCATATCCAGCTGGCCCCGCACCTGCTTCCATAGCGGCTGCGCGAGCGGCTTTGACAAACACCTGAACAAGCCCATCGACGACGATACAAAACCCTTTCTCCTCTTCAAGTAGTAATGTTTCGCCTAGTGATCCCGATTTTCAGCATTCCACTCATCTGCGGCAACTAGATGGAGGTAAAATATACCAGCAAGCAATTTTCTTGTTTGCATACTCCTTGTGAGTTCATGGAAGACAGGCCTTTCTAGGTACCCGAAAATCTTGATCGCACTTAAAAACTCGTCGAGATAATTGCTCAGTCCTGGCTTAGAATCACCCTCTTGGCTATCCGGGAATAGATCAATTTCTGGTTCCTTTCGTTGCGGCTCGTGTGGAAGACGGTTGTAGTTATAGAGTAGCCGGTAGCGGACGGCCCATGACACTATCGATCCGAATAAGAGTAGTATAATCAAGCTATATTTGCCCAAAAAATCAGTATTTCTGTCGTCTCTGTTGAAGTAACATGAGCTAAAGGTCCAGAGCAACAAACAGCGTCGTAAAGTTCATGGTAAACGTCAAGCTCGTACTAAAAAGCGTAAAAAGCCATGCTGGAAGAGTATAGCCGCTAAAGCTAATGATCCAAAAACTGATTCTCTGGAGCAAGTATGCCGCGCTATATACCAGTGATACCGAGAGCCAAAATATACTCTGTTGTGTTGAATCCTGCACCACATGTGAAGTCGTGAGATCTCCTGTCGCGTTAGCCGTAGATGAGGCTACGGCGATAAGGGAAGACGATAGTGTGTTGGCCAGTTCGGCCATAGCTAGCTCAGTATGTTATTCTCGTATTTATTTCGTTTATTTCCTGGAATGTTGAAGGTGTTTGAGGACGAAGATCGTGGGAGTTGCAGTAGTTGTCTTGAGGCTCTGTGGAGTGGTAGGGATTGTAACACGGGTCATGGGGTGGATTGCAATATTGAGACACGTGCCTCTTCCCCGCGACCATACTAGTGGAATTGAAGCTATCCTGCTTCTTTTGTCGGTATTAACAGGTACTGAACAAAACACTCTCTGTGTGTTAATTTCTCGAAGGTCGAAACAATAGATTAAAACTAAAACATTTTTGGCGATGACGTCACTCAAGTACAAGCTTTAGAGATGTGTCCTTCAGTTCATGGTTTCTCACTCGTACGAGTGATCGCCGAGTATTATCACGTCCCGACATTGCGGATACAGTTGCTTCCATAATGTCTTAATTCCTGAAAATACCTAAAGCACGTGTATATATTATAAGCAAACTTTTCGGAATATTCAAATCTCCAGGGCCAAAAGTGCCGCTTTATACAATACAACCTTAAAGCAGTCTTATTAGAACCCATTATAAACTATTTTATAATTAAGTAGTAGTAATAACTCACATGATGATTTCTAATTCGGTTCGTGATGCGAGCGAGCTAGGGTTCGGTGGGAATTTATGAAGGACTGGAAGTAAACTACCCCTGCACCCAGAAGACGGCCACGGAGCCTATAAAAGAAATATATATATTCTGAACAACCGAAATTCCTTAACAACCAAAGCTGCAGTGGGTTGATTCGTAGGTTTTAGATCTAGTCTAATTTACATCCGCCCAATGGCCTTAAGACTTCGTGCCCCATCAGAGGTCAAGCTCAGCCCCGTTTCACCAAATTCACAGCCTTTTTCTGGGTGTTTAGTAGTCTGTACATGTGTACATACCGTACTAATCCCCGCCCGCTTTTTGGTACTGTATTTTATTCCCTTGACTATTATACATATATGTACATATCAAACAGAGGTAGAGAAGATTCAAGCGCTTAATGGAAAGTAAGACATTTTGTTATAGGTAGGAGAGTGGTCATTCTAAAAAGATAAATGTAATTGCGCATGTTGCTAGCAAGTAACGAACTATCAAGAAACAAACAAAAGTACATATAATAATGGGATTATTATCAAGTATAAAAGGTGTTCAACCGCATTTTATGACGCCCCGAAGTCTGTTAAGTATACATGTATGTAATTACATGTAGGCCACACCTACATGTACTCCGTACCTACAGTAGGTACAGACTTAATTTGTGTACTTTAGACGCCTTGATACATGTACTTAGCTTAAGGGCCTTGCTAAACGTATGGCAGCTCCGGTGCGTGTTCCGGTACAGTCAGCACATATATAGCTCATCGGCCCTTTCTCTGTTATTTTAATTTTGCGAATACATATTAGTCTTCGTAAACCTAGGACGTTGCATCCTTAAAGGTACAGATCAAATGAAGGAGGTCAGGCTGTAGCTACATGTGTACTTAAGACAAGAAAGAGAAGGGGAAACAGGGGATGGCCTATCACCAGATAATTACCTCAAATATTTCATTTATATAATTGTTTGGTATCTATTGGTTGTTCTTTTAAGACATACCGGCTAAGCGTACGCATATCAGGTAAGAATACAAGTACATTTAGTTCCCAATATTTTTTTTATAGAGATAGGAAAGTGGGGAACTAGGAAAAGCTCAATTTAATCAAACTCGTCTTATACCCGCGGTGCCAGGCCTGGGAGTTTTGGGATCGGTAGGCAATCGTTACATAAGTTAGCCAGTGATATCTTGTCCCGTTCCCACAGAAAGCTGAACAAATAAAGACCTTCGGGCTTGAGCCGGGTTTAGTTGGATTCGGGGAATTTCCCATATATGTATTCATTTAGGCTTACATGTATGTACTTTGATACACATACAACGTACATACATGTAGTATATATATACATGTAATTTATATGTCCAAAGCTCTAGTTTGCGAGACGCTTCTAGACTTAAAGGCTGGGTCTAAAGCCCTCTAAGCTGTACCTCCCGGACCTCTCTAATATCTGCATTTTTATACTCTTCCTTCTGACCCCTAACTTTCTCAGCCATTTCTACAATAATTTTAAATGCTCTTTCCAAGTGCTCTTTCCTTGTTTTAGGGCTCCCTCCGACGACACGTATCATGTATATTTCATCTACAATACCACTTGTGATGAAAATCTTGCCCTCTTCGTTTATAGATTCATAAACTGTTTTTGTAAGCTTATTCCTCTCCTCTGCGCCACCACCATTCACAGGGTTGACCACAAATACAGTCAAAGCAAATGCTGGAGGTGTAATGATAGTGAATAGATCTGTTCGGGATTTGATAAGAGATGTAAAGTGCTCGCCGATGGAGATGGTATTACGAATATGTGATTGGAGACCGGATAATCCATATGTTCGCATCACAAACCAAATTTTCAGGGCACGGAAGCGACGTCCGAGAGGGATCTGCCAGTCACGGTAGTCGGTAACACGACCGGAAGCACTGAATGGGTTGCGTAGATAGGCGGGGGTTATTGAAAGAGCATCAAAGAGGTGCTTGCGTTCTTTCACATACAGGCAACTTGGATTTGGTACGTTAGTAAATACTTAAATACAGGTAGAAATAGGGAATAAACCTGCAATCGAAATTTGTGAGCAGCCATTTATGCATGTTCATGTCGAATGAATCGAATTTCTCAAAACCAGCTATGAGGTGTTGAAATTCCTCGCATATCAGCGCGGCTCCAGCATACGCAGCATCCACGTGGACCCAGATATATGGGTAGTCTTTTAAAACCTCTATAATTTCTGCAAAGTTATCAACCGCGCAGGTTGAAGTAGTCCCGAGTGTAAGTGTCAGATAGAAGGGCTCCAAGCCCTGTTCCTTGAGTTCCTCAAGTTTTTGGCGCAGTAATGGGCCAGTGAGAGAGTAGTTTGATGTTGCAGAGCCAGCTACCTTAATTGAGCGGTGTTTGACACCGGCGATCTGACAGCCCTTTTGTGTTGACGAGTGGGCTTGATCACTAAAAACCGCCACAAGCTTATTGCGATGGGCGTCAGTTATTTTCTCCTTCTCCTCTTCCGTCTTAGCCCCTGCAGACAACATTTTAAGATATCTGTCCCGAGCCGTGACGACAACTGTAACAATCGCTTCTGAAGCAGAACCCTGAATGACCCCCCCACCACCATTGGGAGATGTTGAAAGATAGCATTCGGGGAGATTTAGAAGCTTGCATAACCAGTCAAGAACAATTGTCTCTAGCTCTGTTGCAGCTGGAGAACACAGCCAATTGAAATTCGCGGATGTAAAGGCTGCTGAATACAGTTCTCCAAGGATTCCTGGGTAGCTAGAGTTTGCGGGAAAGAAAGCGAGGAAGTTTGGCGATTGCCTGGAGATTTTGTTAGAGCCCTGTGGTTTATATATATATACCTCTTGGTCAGAGATGGAACAAGGAAGTTATTACCAATGGGTTAGACCAGGCATAATTTTCGATTCGATATCCTTCTGGATCTCAGCCCATACCTCACCATTGACAGGAGGGCCATCTGGAAGGAGATTCTTCAGATATCCAGGTACAACATCAGATAAAGCTCTACGGTCTTCAATGGTATCGTAGTAACTAATAACTGCTCCAATTGTCAGTTCACATCGCGTTCTGTTACCAGGGACCAACAGGGAACAAACTCTGATCAATCGCGGAATGTGCCGCAGCACGAAACTGGGAGGAATCCATGGATTAAAGATTTTATGCAGGGAATTTATTCCTAGCGTATGTAAAGTTGATCTTGGGAGCCTCTCACAGCCGTCTTGAGGGTTATGGCGGGCTTTTTAAGGAAAGTTATGGACCTTCCATCTCTGAACGAGGTTCAAAAGTAGAATAAACTGCCCGTTACCCGAAACTATGTATATAGTATATATGCTGGTTAGGCTTCTGACAGGGTTCTTCATTCCTAAAGATTTAAATCTCACGATCATGATAACTCGGTTGATGTATCCCTTTTCCCTGGTACTACTACTCTTCTTCCCTTTCTTTCTTTTTTTTTTTTACCGACCGTTCCGTTCCTACGTACGTCAGAACCCGAGGATTGTTTTTTCTGGCGCCGTTTGTTTCACCTGTCATCAACAAGGAACCGAAGAGCCTCCTCCTGATCCTCTTCCCTTAAAAGCCCTTCTGCACTTCCTCGGCTTGGCTGCCACATATTGGACTTATCAGTATCGTGAACGGACAGGTAGCGGCACTTATGATACACGCCCGCTACACGACAACTCTTCCGCTCTTCTCCCTTCTCCCGCCGGCTGTTATGTTCAAAACTGCCAATCTCCCCGCTATGGACACCACCACACCCACCCGTGGCTATCCCACCCCCCGCCATTCCCTGCTCTGACTGCATGTATCCACTCTTAAAGTAGAATATAGCACCTATGAGATACGTGCCTACGTGCTTTTGTACATAACTTGAACACACCACCCCTGGTCCATACAGAGAGGGGCTGTGGGTATCATCATTAATGCTAGGAGGGGTAGACCTAACATAGAAATCATCATCATCATCATAAACGCGGTTGAAGTTATCGCCGTGCAGATAGAGTGATCAGCATAAAGGCTTCTTAGACATAGAATAAATAACTTCAATTCCCCCACCCCTGGGCCGCCTTTTTTCTTTTCTCTACTAATCGTATCCCCTTGGTCTTTTCTTCTCCATCGTTTCTCCTCTTTGGTCCTAGAGCCCCCCCCCCTCCCCTTCCTCATACTCTGTCCTTTGGACTTCAAACATCTACAAGCTTCAGATCCCATCTCAAAGCACATCCCAGCTCAGATAAGCTGCATCATCGCTAGTCAATATCCCTCAACTACTACTCTCATACAAACAACCGCAATGCCTCCAAAAGCAACTGCAAAAATCAACGGAAAGGTCATCGCCGAGTCAGACGAATACGAGACTGTCGAGGGGAATATCTACGTAAGGGACCCCTATAGCTTCTTAAAGCTATCACAGCCTCCATGTCTGAAAAAGTGATTGTATCTAACGCAAATGACCTAAATTTATAGTTCCCGCCATCGTAAGTGAAGCTGCATCTACCGCAACCTAATTGACATTGTGGCTGATCAATACTATAGTGCTATCACCCGCGACTTTCTTACTCCCTCAGATACCCGTACCATCTGTGGATGGAAAGGAACTGCCTCATATTACCATGTAGAAGTTGATGGTATATTTCGCCCTCCTCTAGGATTCCGTTGCCACCGTTCTTTTCTTAATTGTGTTGCGGATAGGAGTATGCATCAAGGACGCCGCTTGGTATTATCCGGACCCTAAGGACAAGTTCAAACCGTTCAGGAATTATGTGGCGTTCTGTATGTATGCCCCGCTGATGCTCCACCTGAAGAGGGTTCCCTTTCGTTTGCGTTAGTATCCTCCTCCGCCACTTCTTTTGTTTCCTATTCCCCCTCTATCAGTCCGGTTTTGGCTTTGCAGCGGATCGCCACTCATATTGAGTGGGAGTCTCTCGAAGAGGTGTCTTCGTCGCGCCCATATAAACCCTCCACCCCTTTCATGGTCGCGTTGGTTGACTCTTACCCGTTACGCACTTGGATGCTTGGGTGAATTCGCAGGAGCTGATAAATCGCACTGGGGCCTGGGGAGGGCAGATAAAACAAAGGCTGTCATCGAGTCGATACCGGAGTAGTCCGAATGCAAAAATGCCCGATGGTTCCTTGCGTTTGGAGTAAGATTCCGAAAACGCCCAGGATGGAGTCAAGGGGGTTACGGCTGGAAAAAAAAAAGAGAGGGTGAATTGTCTGGTAAATAATAACAGACCGGAAAAAAAGGTTTGGTCAATGTTTTCATGACGGTAACCGGTGATAACTGGTATTGAGGGGTTATAAATTTCCTATTGGGTTTGGGTTTCTATAGCTGGGGTTAATTTTCTTGTTTTTTCTTCACAACTGCTTCTTGTTTGAGACAGTTTTGTTTGGCCATATTGTTTCTCATTGAGCTTTGTGATACCGGCCGGTGATATCAAGCTCTAAAAAAATTTGAAAGGGTCCCGAATAAGTTGAACATTGATACGAAGTTCCGTGATTTTGTGTTCATGGCGTCATTGACAGCAGCCTCGCATAAAAAGGGGTGAGTGCATAGTGGTAAGACATGCATTGCAGAGTACCAGCTGAATTTGCTGCAGTACTCTTCTAGAAACTAGAGACCTTGAAACGGGACTGAAACTACGCGGGAGTGGTGTGGACCATGTGTAGCGGGAGCTTATGTGGTGAAAGACGGCCAAAATTTAAAAACAGCTGTTATCAATCACTACCACATACCTTGGCATCTATACCCTAAGACAAGTTTGGTATTGGCACTGCTAGTTGTTTATTAGGACACGAGAGTTGCTCAAACAATTTACCCGTAACTGAGTTTAAAGCCCAGAGTAACGTGCCTTACCAGGGTGGGGACAAATAAACGTATGACCATGCGTTGAGAGCATACATAAGAGGTCTTCGTATGTCTACATATGTAACTCACCGGGATGGTGAGCATAGCATAAACCAGCCCCCACCCACGCATATAGAATCCGTGCGAACACCTACATGTAATCACATTGCCAAGTCCAAATTCTTCGGGGAGAGTTATATGACTAACACCGACTAAACATATTAAAAGTCAGATCTTAAGAGGCTATTTAGAGTTAGATAGCAAAGAGTCATCTATCATTGACCCTATGCCTATTCCGGTGTCAGAGGTAATATTGGTGGTGGGTCAGTCCCAACTAAATAACTCACATTCGGGCTAAAAATGCAACATTGAAACCATTAGACGAGGGCATATTCTAACGGGGTCTACCTTCATAAACCTAAAACTTTAAAGTCCCGCAGTGCCTGTTGAGAGATTTTGGGGTTCTCGTTGTGTGTACCCACCTTAAAGAGGAGTTCGTAAAAGCCTAGTACCCTAGAGAGATTACCTAGACCGCCTATCCCTTAGTCCGTCAGTGCTGACCCCCCTATAATAGAGGAATTAAATTTGTATGGAAGATCTATTGTTTGGTGAGGGGATCTGTTAGTAAAGCCACACAAAACCCGCCTCTTCTGGGGGGGTCAGCACTTTATTGACAGACTAAGAGATAAGAATGCATACGTATATAAGCTTACATTAGAGTAGTAGACTAATGACTACACGTGAATTCGAGTGAGCCGCAGTAACGTACGTACTTGTCCCAGTATGTTTATCAAACCTATAGGAGTCTGGCTTTATGAGAACACTCAATGGGGGAATATTATTAAGGTACTGTTTTAGGATAAGTACCCGACTTGCCATTAGGAATAATGAAATCCTCTGAGGTCGAGTGATATCTTGTGATTCTGGAGTGTTGTTCGTTCGTAGGTCGATTGCTTGAGCTTGATCGGCCCCATAAACTTACCTACCGTAGGTCCTAGAATAATTTTTATAATATAGAAAATACCTACATGTATGAGGGACCTAGGATATCACTGGTTTGGCAATAGTAGAATAAAATCCTAGAAAATCTATAAGTACTGTACTAGGACATAAGTTTTGGTAGATTGCACCTTTTACAGCCAAAGTAGCCATGTTTAGCGACCTAAACCAGCCACTCAGTGTTAGACAAAGAATTCCACTTGGAAAGACATTAGAAATTATCTCAAGATGGAGCTCAGAGAATTCTAGAATTTTGAGCCTACTTTCCAGGTGTGTGTGATGTGTTTTTCGAGGTGGTCTTTTAAGAATTTCTGATTTTGTATGGTGTTCCCATACAAACTTTGCGTTGTAACGGCTATCAAAAACTAAAACTTCTGTACCCCGACTGTATAGACTCGCAACCTCATAGCCTTTCTAAACACTACTGCTATTGCGTGCTGTGTAAAAATATACTCTTAGAGGTTTTTTTTTATGTGTATGGGGTACTAGCCGTGTTCAGAAACCCTATGAAATTGCGAGTGATATCGTGCAGCACTGCAGCGGTGGTCGGGGGCATCGACTTACGATATCTAAATAGTATAAGCTTCCTCGTTGTAATCACGAAGCATTTTTATTGGTTAGAACTGCATAATATAGATAAAGAACTAGTCCCGAGATAGAAGAGTGCCGATGCGAGAAAGGAGGGATCGGTGTGCTGCGTAGGCCCCGACTGTGAGCACTCTATTGAGAAATAGGTTGGGTAGTAGTATACCATAAATAGATAGAGAACTACTCCCGAGAGAGAGTAATGTCGGGAAGGGAGCTGCCCTGGAAGGATAAACACTCACAACCGGAATTAACTGCTATATAAGCTCATATACCACCCTTGAACCCTCAAGAACTACTACTTTTACTATAGATCAACTTAAATAGATTGGGCAGTATATATAGTTACTCCTCTCCTAGCTGGCTTTAGCTAATATAAAATCTATGCAGGCAAACAGATACATAAGTATGTAGATATCCAAGTCAGAATGGGTATTTCATTCCCTGACTACAGCGGGCGGCCGGAGGCCGCACTGCACTTGTACTTACAAAGTACATGTATGTACATGTAATCTATAATAACAAGATGATACATTTGACGATAATATCTTAATTGACATGTATAGTTTTTTTATATAATCTTTAGTCCAATAAATACATGCGCTAATATGCATTCGCGATAGCCTCTGACTGCATGCGGTGGTTATAACAAAAAAAATAGTACATGCGCCAGCCATTAAAAACTCTTAAGCCCCACGACAAAATGCTACATACATGTAGTAAATCTTGCTAACCACCGAAAAAATTATAAAAGCCAGATAGCTCAATACTCATCATCATCGCTGTCCCCAATCTCATCCTTGAAAAATCCACCCCTAACGATGAACTTCTCAAAATCTCTCCACCCGGGCTCGTCACCTTCCTCTGACCTCTCTCTTATTCTGCACCTACCCTCATCGAAGTACACAAAGTCGCTCAGCTCAAACTCGTGCATCTCCTCCTCGAATATCTTAGCCATACACTTCAGCAGATCATTATCTAGACGGCTCCCAAGCTGATCATCTGCCAATACTGGGAATAATGCAAGATACAACACTGTGTCTTGCCATTTACCGTGTGCATCTAATGGATGTGCTTGGGAGATGGGATGTTCTTGGGTTCCTTCGTACACCTTCCGGAATAGCCCGTTGAAGAACCACAATAACAGGAGAAAGTTGAGGCCACTAAAGGGGACAGGGCCGGAGAGATCAGACTCGAGGTCTTTCTTAATCGCAGAGAGGAACGAAGTATTTGTTTCTCGGAGGTGGCGCTTCCCTTTATAACCAGATACTAGCTGTTGCTGAGCAATCAGGGCTGGGAATTTTGTACGATCTACTTTATCGGGTATCCAGTTTGCCTCACCAAGCAACGCGAGCTTAGATAGCTCGTCGAAGGTACGGACATGACGGCGCCACATACTGGTTTCAACCCCGTCATTGACTACGCCTCCGCCCTTACGGAGACGCTTTGTCGATGGAGGAGCAAAGTATTGGGCTTTCACACCAGAGGCAGCATTCCAGTACTTAAAGAAATTGTTACGAGGGCGACGGCCACCGCGAAAGACCTGATTGCCGAAGATCTGAATAAGGTCTTCAAATAAAGGCATTGGTTTTGTGAGGTGTTCATTTGCAAGGAGGATGTTATAGAAATGGAACATTGCTAATGCAATACCCGAGTTATCCCATAGAATTCTACCCCAATCGAATACAATATTGAGTGCTTGTGCAAGACCCACCCCGCAGATCCATGGACAGTACACCCATAACCCATTCCGATTGGTATCAAGGAACCGGGACTGAAACGCGCGATGGGTCAGTCGAGAGAGGAGAGAGTCACCAAGGACAATCCCAATCTCGGAGACTAATGGAGGCACGTTTCTAAGTGGGAACTCCCAACGCTCTGGGTCCGTCTTTTTGAATTCTCCCATGAGCAACTTAGATCCGGGAAGAAAGTCTTCTTTGAAGGCCTCCATATCCTCCATGTGGCGACCCAGCTCAAACGGAACCTCGGGGCCGAAAATGGTGCGCTGTGATGCGATCGATGAGGGAAGATGGAAGTGCCATTGTTTGAAAGTCGTCATGGAGTCCATCATTACCTGAACTTGGAAGACCATATGTGGCTGGATCTCTTCGATAAGAGGGCTATGTTTAAGTGACATTGCTAGTTGTGTTACCTCGCCAGAGAATTCACTAGGGCCGAACAAAACCCGCCGACCAAACTTCGCAGATTTCCAATCCACTGTTTCGAGTGGTTGCACTTGCTTATCTGCTGTCAACCGTGAAGATGCAAACTGGTTCACCATATCGTAGAGCCACATGATAGCGAAATCGGATCTCCACTTTCTCCGTTCTTCATCGGTGCACTGGTGGAGGTCTAAGTTGGGGTCCCACCTGAGGGCAGCAATGGGTGGCGTTGGCTTGCAATTGCGACCTTTACGATAGTCAATGATGAATGTGACAAGGTCTCGATACGCGTTTATTAGGCATCCTTCAGTGATATCAAGGCCATTGAAGGCTGGCGTATGCTTCGGGATTCCGTCACCAATCTCGGTCGTCTTGTTACTATTTGTCTGTGTTTCTTCTGAACTGCCGGCCGCAGTCTTGCCGGTCAGGGACTTGTACTCTGCATTTCCAGGGATGAGCAAATCTATGATGGACTGGAAATTTTTACACTGTGGGAAGTCTGCCGCGATATCAAACTGCAGCTGTTTAACCATCCCTGCCGCCAGATTGCTGAGTGCACCTGCAACTGCGGTGTTCAATGTATCATTTGCAACTTCCTGCCATACGCCAGCGATGTAGCTGTTTTTATCAGCCTACATGGCAACATTTAACTATGATGCTAGATTACGATTTGAGTCGCATCCAAGATCACTTCATCACGGCCACAGAGATCACACACCTCCGGAGGTCAAAAAGATCCTTCATAAAGCAGAACGCAGCGAACAAAGCCTCGTCATCACTCTTAATTTTGTAATTCTCCAACCTCCGTTTCTGAGAATCCGCAGCTCTCTGTGCAGAAGACTTCCGTGTCTTTGATGGGCTTTTCCTCTGACCATAGCCCTGCTTCGGGACAATGTCTTTGAGCCACTCGTTCTGATTCCCCCCTGGATCCTCGTTTTCGCCGTTGGACGGTATGTCGTCAATCTCGAGACCGCCGAACATGTTGTCTAGCTCGAGCTCCTTTGATTTCGAAATCGAGCCTATTTTATTGGCTGCGGCTTCCTTGAGCTTCTGCTCTCGCTCGGCGTTGCACTTGAGTTTCCATTCTAATCCACCGAGGGTTTCGAACGCCGCCTGGAGCGCATCAATGAATGCCTTGTGGCCCTTATTAGAGTTTTGAGTTTCCTCGGATGGATTTGCAAGGTCTATGCCAAGCCAGAAATTATATGCGTCAGTTCTGGACCGAATTACAGACTCGAAAAGGCTGTAGACTGTCGATGGTACAGCCTTCATAGACGAGGAAGAAATAAAACTTGACAGAGATACAAGCTTGCTGGCGGTGATCTCTGGGCTCGTAGTGGAAGTAGGGTCGTCGAGGACCGTGGGGGAAGGAGGAGATTGAGGCTGGGATTTCCTTCTGTGTTTTCCCTTTCCAATATTTCCATTGACTCTTTTTGTGGCTACTGGGGAAACTGGAGGGGTGGGTGGAAGAATGGGATCTACAGCTACTGAAGATGAATCTAGCTCAAGGCTCCTTGAAACATTAGTTGCTGTCGTGACGACCCAGCAGATAAGCCTAGCGGTGTTTCGTTTGTATTCTAAATATGTGTTTCGATTTGGGGGACCCATAGCCGGCGGATTGTGCTCGGAAATAGTAGATGTAAAGGTATATTTCTATTAGATAGTATAAAGCTTCTCTCAAAAAGAACAAGGTTGATTCATAAACGTAGGAAGTTACCAAGTCAGTTGAATGAGGTGCTAGATAGATGTGTTGTATTAGGCTTGGTGCAAACCTAGATTCACGTGTATGGGTTTCCTGGCTTGGCATGAAATAGCTGTTGCAACTTGCTACTGTGGGTACATACTCCAGGCTAAAGCTCAAACCAAAACCACCACCAAACAACCAAATTTACTACTCAAACCTCCCAACGCGTACCCACCACAATGGCCCCCCAACAGACCACACAAACCAACGCCGTCCTTGATGCCCTCGACATAATCAGTTCCCACCCGCGCCCCTTCAAATCCCGCACCTGGAAGCCTGCTGCCCGGCGCACAAAGACCCTCAAGCAGATCCTCTCTGACGCGACCCGCACACAGAACAACTCTGGCGCCTCCACCCCACTACCCCCCGCGCAGCAGCAGCAGCAGCAGCAGCCGATGGGGGCTACATACGCGAATATCGAGAGTGCGCCGTCGCTGCATCCAGCACATACCAAGAAGTGGTGCGATGTCACGGGGCTGCCGGCGGCGTATACGGATCCGAAGACGAGGCTGCGTTACGCGAATAGGGAAGTGTACCAGGCAATCAGGATGCTACCGCCAGGAGTGGCGGAGAGGTATTTGGAATTGAGGGGGGCGAATGTGGTGCTGAAGTAGGTTTGGGGAGGGAATGGCGATGTGGGATTGGCTGCTTGCTTCTTGTAGAAGGGGGCCTGTGTATGATACATGTAGGTAGGATATTTTTAGAGGGTCTCTTTTCTGTTCGGGTGGGTGTTTTGAATCTCTCTCTCTCTCTCTCTCTCTCTCTCTCTCTCTCTCTCTTTTATAATGATACCTGGAGATGCTTACTACATGATTGTTCGGTGGGGGTTAATATTCTGGGTACTTTGTTCCTTGCTAAATCTTTAAACTATTACTTACGCTTAGGGTATGGTATTCCTAAGCTTTACGCTGAATATAAAATGTTTATTGGGGAATTGGTCATGATAATAGTAGATGTGGTAACATGTAGTAGTAGCTCCTGGCAGTGCGAACTAACATCCCTAGCTTAAGAACCAGCATCCCAAATAATTCTTTCTAATAGGGTGCCTTTAATACAAATTGAAGAAAATACCATTTCAGGCCTCTCTGTAGCATAGTATATATACATGTAATATCTACGAATTCCCAGAGCCCTCATACCGGGCCCCAACTTAACAACCCTACCTATCTTCGGGGGCATGGGGGTCCCAATGCCAAGGCATCTAATCAACCAGGTCACCCTCATCAAACAACCTACCATACCACTACTACTACCTAAGCCATCACCACACAGTAATGGAGAGTCCTCACGAGCACCAGCAAGGTACATATCGTCATCCCCAAGATACCCTACGGCATGACTAACCCTATCGATTGCACACCAGGCCTTCTGCTATCCCGCATCATTACCAATGTTGTGAGTGCTCAGTGGTTGCTCTACTCTGCAGCAAGGATCTGATAAGTGCGCTAGGAGAAACTAAACGAGGCTGTCATGGTCCTGAACGCGGCGCTGCATGTAAATATCGAGGTCTTGCGTGGGTGGTGGGGACGCTGCTAATAGGAGTAGGAGATTAATACGAAGAATATGAATACGGAGCTGGTGGCGCAGATGTGGAAGAATTATCAGTCGAACGTACTCTTCCATCTTGAAGGTATGGGATATTGTGTTTCTTTTCTTTTCTTTTTTTTCTTTTTTTTCTTTTGCTGACTTTGAGGGTGCGCTGATAGCGACGGATAGTTTAAAGGAACCGGTTTGATGGGTGGACAGTAGCAGAGGTAATAGCTATATTGTAGGGAGAGGGAGGAATGGTAACTACTCTCTCTAGCTGTAGCTGTAGAACTTGGGGATCCACACCTTGCCTTCACTAAGTATCGTGAAGACAACACACCTATTATAATATGATATGGTACCAATATGAAAAAGAGAGAAACCTATGGTGATTTTAGCTCTACATGTAACCTACGTCCTATCATTGACACAGCTGTTGGTAGGGGTTTGTGGCCGTATTTGTATATCTGTATCCGTGATGTTTTGAGGCTCCGAACTCGAATTAAATAATTCCACCACGCCCAAAGTCCAACCAGCAACACCGCCGTACCGCACACCGCCCAATCCAACCACACGCCGCCCATCGCCTCTTCTCTCCCCGCCCATGAACTAACCTCCCCGTACCCACTACACAATGCCAACCACCGCCTCCTCCTCGCGTCTTCCCTCCCCCAAACCACCCCCGAAGCTCTATACCGTCCGTGATACACCCTCATCCACCCCCGGAATCACATCCACCACCCCCTTCGACCCAAACTACAAACACAACGGCGAGATTGCCATCGTCATCGACAATGGTACATCCCCCTCCCCTCCCCCTCCCCCTCCCCTCCCCCACATCCTCTTCTCTCTATCCTTCAACTAACGCACCCCCGTCCCACCCTAGGTTCATGGCAGACCCGAGCCGGCTTCTCCCACGACCCCTCGCCACGCATCATCTGCCCACCGCTTGTATCGCGCTACCGTGACCGCAAGGCGCTCAAGACGTACACAGTCTGCGGGTACGACGTGTTCGCGGACCCTAACTCGCGCGCGCAGGCAAAGACCCCATTCGACGCCAATGTAGTCAGTAATTTCGACCAGATGGAGACGCTGCTGGACTACTGCTTCATCAAGCTAGGGATTTCGGACGGCGCTGGCGCGAACGGTGGTGTGGGACATCCGATTGTCATGACAGAGGCTGTCTGTAATCCGGGATATAATAGGCGGAGTATGTGTCCCCCTCCCCCAAATTCCCTTCTTTGCTTGGCTTGTTGCTTTTTTGCTTGTTGTGGAGGTGCGGAAGAGACAGGGAGACAAGGGGTTAATAGATATGTGCGGTAGTGATGACGGAGCTGGTGTTCGAGTGCTATAACGCGCCGTCGCTGGTCTACGGGATCGACTCGCTGTTCTCGTACTCATACAATGGTGGACAGAACGGGCTCGTGGTGTCATCGTCGAACACGGCGACACATGTCATCCCCGTGCTCAACGGCAAGGGAATCGTTTCAATGGCCACAAGGCTCAATTGGGGCGGGTCCCAGTCGGCGGACTACATGCAGAAGCTTCTGCAGCTGAAATATCCCACCTTTCCGGCGAAGCTGCAGCCATGGCAGGCGGAGAGCCTGATGATGGAGCATTGCTACGTCAGCGGGGACTACAAGGATGAGGTTATGAACTATCTGGACCCGGAGGTGCTAGAGGTGAAGGATAGGATCGTTCAGTTCCCGTTTGTGGAGACTATCAAGGTCGAGAAGAGTCAAGAGGAGCTGGACAGGATCGCGGAGAGGAGGAAAGAAAGTGGGCGGAAATTACAGGAACAGGCTGCGAAGGCGAGGTTAGAAAAGGTAATTTTTATATTATCGATCATAGTATCATACTCGGTCACGTTTACTAATAAAGTTTTCTACAGCTCATCAAAAAGGAGCAAGAACTCGAATACTACAAATCAATTCAAGCCCGGGCAGCCACAGATACAAAAAGGGACTTTAAGCGCCTCCTGGAGTCTAACGACTTTCCCTCTGAAGTTCATCTTGCCAAAAAGATCAAAGAACTCGACCTCACGATTCGCCGTGCCCGGAAACAAGATATCGGCCCCGAGGAAGAAGAGGAAGGTCCAAAAGAGTTCCCGCTCATTGACATTCCCGACGAAGAGCTCGACGAGGAGGGCCGCAAGCAAAAGCGGCACCAAAGACTCATGAAATCCAACCATGATGCCCGCCAGCGTGCCAAAGCCGAGAAGGAAGCCGAGAAGGCCCGGATCGCGGAGGAAGCTCAGAGAGACGTAGAAAGCCGTGAGCGGGATCTGGAAGCATGGGTTGGTCAGCGCCGAGCAGCCCGCGAGGCTCTCCTTGCCAAAATAAAGGACCGCCAACGCCTCAAAGCAGAGTTGTCCGACCGCAAATCCCTTGCCTCCCAGATGCGTATGAAGTCCATCGCCAACCTCGCCTCCGACACCCCCGCATCCAAGAAGCGGCGCCGCGGCGTCCCCCCGCCCAGCGGCGAGGGCGGTGATGACGATTTTGGCCGCAATGACGACGACTGGGCCGTCTACCGCAACATCGGCACCGGCGGTGACGAGGAAGACGAGGAAGAGGAGGAGCTCAACACTGCACTCAAGTCCATCGAGGCCCAACTCCTTCAGTTCGACCCAGAGTTCGACGAGAACGATACTCAAGATGCTCAGTCCGACTGGAGCAAGAGCATGTTGCACGCCTTCTTCCGCGGCACCCGCCCGTTCGACATTGACAATCAAGCAGAGGCGAACCAGTTCCACCTTAACATCGAGCGAATCCGCGTCCCTGAGGTGGTGTTCCAGCCCGCCATGGCCGGTGTCGACCAAGCAGGCATCATCGAGATTGCGAGCGACATTCTGCTGCACCGTATCCCGAATCCTGAGGACCGTGAGCGCGCGCTCAGAGATGTGTTCCTCACGGGTGGAAATTGCATGTTTAGCGGGTTCCAGGAACGGCTGGAGAAGGAGCTCATGGCCGTGCTACCGTACGGCTGTGGACTCGGCGTGAGGATGGCGGGTGATCCGATCATGGATGCATGGCGAGGCGCTGCGCAATGGTGCAGCAAGGTGGAGGAGGACGCGGAGTGGAGAAGGTCCGTGGTCACGAGGGAGGAGTATCTAGAGAAGGGGGTGGAGTATCTGAAGGTTAGTAATTTTGTTGCATGGGTTTTATCTATTTCCTTCACGTGAAATGCAGATGATTGATGCACGGCAATGGTTAATAAAAAAGTGTGCTTTTGCTGACTGTATTATGACTGTGTTGTGTTATAGGAGCACCGGCTCGGGAATGCATTAGCGTAGTGCAGAGGGTAGATACCGCCCAATCCAGGACAATCCAACACATCTGAACAGGCCGCCAGTCAGTCAGTCAGCAGCCAGCCAGCAGCTTGGGCAAATAGAGTAGATAGAGGTTATCACCAGTCAGTCAGTGGTGGGGGCTGAAGGCACAAAGTCGGGATTGTAATGTGTACTATTAGTCTTTTTTTTATTCTTCCGCGTTGTTTTTGTTCTGTTTAATTTCCCTTGTTCTTTTTTTATTTTTATTTTTATCCCTATCACGATACCTATACTTCACTGCATGCACGCATTTTACTACAAGTGGGGGTTGGAAGGGTATGGAAAGGAAGGGTTGGGGGGGGATGAAGGTTCAGTCAGGGTCTCCATGAGCACTCACCCTCTCGCGCTCACACTCACTGCACTGCACTGCAATCTATCACCACCGTCAATCAACCGGCTACTACCCGATGTTCGCGCGCGTGTCTAGAGTAGATGCAATTAGCTACGGAGAGACGGTTCCCGAGCCCTCCTAGGGCATCTCATCTTGATTCGCCTTTGTACCGGCCTTGTAAGCGAGAGATGCGGAGTGACTGTTTGAGAATGAATATCCTTTCTGTGTTTCTACGAATATATGCTTACTCATCTTGCTAGAGTTGTAGATGTGTAAGTTTGAAAGTAAAAGCAGTAAGTTACTATCCTATGTAACTACTTTACCTCCTTGCTGTTGTTGTAAAAAAAGTACCGCATGACTACAGATGTCATTAATACCATCCCTCTGTAACCCCCGTGAGAAACGACGGTGCATGTAAGTCCCCTCCCTACAATAGGTACTTTACCCACTGACCGCCTCCAACTTACATAAGTCATCACCATGTATGGGTAACACAACATCACATCACAAACCCTCACTCGCCCCCGATCCCCATCCCCAGCCCCCCAATCCCCCTCCCCCCATGATCGTCGCCAAATTTATATCCACCCACATCCATCCACCCACCAAGAACCACCCCCCCCGGGCCAATCCCTGCTTGGCGAGATCGCATGATTCAGATCTGGGGTCCTTGTAAGCTGTTACGTAACGTGGGTTAGCCGGTCTGGTCTTGTTCAGCTCGCTCGCGGTGGTGGTGGTGGTGGTGGTGGTTGTGCTGGTGGGTGGAGGAGGAGGAGGAGAAGGTGGAGGAGGAGAAAGAAGAAGGTTCTGGAGATAGCGGCAGAAGGGCGAAAGGGCAGTATTTGTGATGTCTACATATGTGGCTATGTGTTAGGGCCCAGACTACGAGCTGAATCGTGTAGAGTACGCATTGTATGGATGCAGGACAGAGCCTTCCTGGCTGCGAAAGGAAGATGCCGAAAACTGCACGACAGGAGATATAAATAGCCCTCGATCGAGAAAATGAATGGGACGGTCGATGCTTATGGAAAATTTCAAAAGGTTGGTAACGGTAATGGCCGCCCAGGCTTCTATCGCAATTGTTGGTTCGTTCGTTAAATAACAGAGATAACTACCTTGAGATGGAGAGAGATCTGAAATGAGAAAAAAACGAAAACACAAAAACACGAGGAAAACACAAAAACAAAAAAATGTTCAATTTACTCAGCGCCGAATAACCCCCCCAAAAGAAATTAGGAAAAAAAAAAAGGGAAAAACAAAGGAGTTAGTCTTAGAAAGACCAACCAAAGGGTTGTCGTCCTCACTATGTATATATATCTGATCCCCAGCATTGATGTTCCTCCATAAACATAAGCGTTTCTTAAAACTCGTCTCTTTCATCAATATATTCATTGATATGCGCGGATGAAGTATCCCGCTCCTAAGGTATAATAGGGTTACCCCATCTAGCCGGCGCTCGGCCATGAAAGGGCGAGAAGTAGATCCGAGCTAAGGAGCGGGTAATTAGGGTGTAAAAGAACAAGAAGGAAAGAAATAATGTTATAAAGATATGGAAAAACATTTTGTATACTACTGCCCCAACACCCCCATTTTCTTCACTAGTGACAAGCGTGGCAGTACTATTGCAAGTCCTTGGCTTTACTTATTCATTTGAATTTTCGTCTCGGGAAAGCTCAGTTCGCATTCCCGTTAGTAGCCGGCTTTGGAGCCTCCTCCTGAACAACACCCTCCATGCCACCATTGATGTTTTTCGCCCTCTTCGCCTGAACCGGGCTTGCGTTCCCTGCCTGCTGCTGTTGCTGTTGCTGCTGCTGGTTGAAAAGTCCACTGCCCTGTACCTGTACGGCAACGTTCTGCAGGAACGCATTGTTAGGATCTTCGTCGTGTTGTCTCTTCCCGTTCATATTGTTCAGGTCTGGGACACCCGCTACGCCCCCCATGTTCGCCGTTGGTGCACCCGCTGCTGCCTGTTGTGGGGCATCATGGTTCAGATACAGTGCCAAGGAGGGGGACATTTGAAGTAGCTGTATAGGTGGCGGGGGAACAGCATCCTCTCCTTGGGACTCGATAAGGCGCGACTGAAGATTAATAATGTAATCGCGAAGCTGGTAGTTTTCAGACTGAATCAACTTGTAGGATTCCTGCATCTGATTTGCTTCGCGGACCTGCTCCTCGAGCTTTTTGATATAACCCTCTTTACGTTGGCGGAATGCGCGCTGTGGATTAAACAAAAAAAAATTGCGGGTTAGTTAAATGTTTCAGGGCGGATTATTCACACACTAAGGTTACCCTGGTAGTGAACGGCGGGATGGGTAGCGGCATACCTGTGCAGCGCGATTCTGTGCAGCACGCTTGGAGGTTGAAAGCTCCCGCTTCCCACCGCGTTTTTGTCCAGACCCTTCGGCGCCGGCTTCCTCGGCACCGCTCTGTTGATCTCCGCCACTGCCAACACCAGGGGAGGTTCCGGAATTATTATTCAATGGTGGGCTCTGAGGTTGCACCATCATTTGCTGCTGTTGCTGCTGTTGCTGTTGCTGCTGTTGCTGTTGCTGCTGCTGTTGTGCCTGCGCTTGTGGAGCGCCCACTCCCGAGATCGCCGGGTCAATGTTCATGTCGTGAGATGCCATCTCGTGAGGACTCGAACTACCGGGAGCGTTAGATCCTGGAAGAAGTGTGAGAATCGAAGGTTGTTCTGACTGTTGCCGCGGAGGCGGGACCTCTTCTCCTAAGAGGAGATGGGCTCGCAGAGCTGTCACAGATTGCTTGGTTAGCACTTCGTCATCGATACAGGTTACCAGGAGAGGGCTAATTCTCGAGCTCTGAGTGTGGACGCAATTGTGTTCAAGGGGTACTAACTCTGCTCGGTTGTTACTTCCTGGTGGGGTGTCAGCAGCGATAACGAAGCGGATCCACGGGGTGGTTGTTACGTGTAGACACGGTGGTTGGTGTGGAGGGAAGGAAGAGGGAGAGGGAGAGGGTGGGTGGGGGTGCAACTGTACCTGCGCGGTAGGAGACTGGAGACTATTAGAATGATGCGGGGCTGGGGCAAGTGTCTGTGGCTGCGGTTGCATGATTTGGTTTCTCTGTTATTTACGAATGAACCGCTGGCGGGTTGGTGTGATATTTCTTTACACTTTCCCCTTCCTGTTGTGATAATGGATGTTGTTTGGTGAGCGTTCCTTCAATTCACCTTCCAAGTGCTACGTTCCTTCTTTTGCGGGCCCAAGAAGGAATTACTTTGAGTCTTTGCGATAATTTTGTACCCTTTTTTTTTTTTTTTTTATTTGCGGTTGCAGGGAGACGCGACTCGAGGAAGGTTGACGTCGATGTTATCTGGCTAGCGATTGATGGATTATAAGCAGATGGATGACTAGATGGGGCGGGTTAGGTAGGTATGTGGATGGGATGGGATAGGATGGAAAGACAGGATCTTTTGAGTACCTAAATGAAATGGGTCCGTGTATGATCTATCGAGTCAAACGGCGCGGGACTGATTCGCCAGGTAAGTTCCGGTTGGGGTGGGCCGGGGTGGTTGCTCTTTTAGAGGTGTCTTGTTGACTAAGTAGAGATTTAGTGTAAGCAAGAGTAGTAGTTAAACAAGTGTAATAAGTACATAAATAGCAGTGATAGTGATAGTAGTATTAGCAATAAACTACGACATCTTAAAAGCAGATGTCCCGCCAAACAGAAAGTACAGGCGGAATTTATAAGGGGGTGGGAAACGGTGGTATCCAACGAAGAAAAGATAAAAGAGATGTAGATGGATGTATTGTATATAGCCTCAACTAAATAGCGATGGCGACGACGATGGGCGAATCGATGGTGGGGGGAAATGGAGGGAGATACATGTAGTTTATGTAACCAAGCGATATACAGAGAGAGAGAGAGAGAGAGAGAGAGAGAGGATACGGGTGGTGAGTGTATGGTGCATTGAACGTGGGTATATTAGAGAGAAGCTCACCTGGATCGGAAGTAGTTTCTAATAATTTCTGCTGACTATTGTTTTCGACTAAAACTGGAATTTTGATTAGCCTTAATCTTTTTTTTTTTTCCTTTCTAGCCAGAAAAGAATCAAAAAGTAAAGCGATGAGAAAGTGTTGCGGGATGAGAACAAGAAGGGATTCTGGGTTGGATCGAGGAGGATAGTACGTAGAGAAGAGAGTTATTTTAGGGGAGGCAAGGCTGGATGGGCTGAGATGTTTGGTTTGGTCCACCTCTTGTCTTGTTTCGCTCTGTGAGTGTACTTTATGTCTGAGTCTGATCTTTCCTAAGCCTTCTATAAGTGGATCTCTTGCTTAGTTACCAACGATTCCCTCTTCTTGAAAGTACATACGGTCTGTTGTTGTTGCTGTCGGTAGGAAGGATGATGTGGTAAGTCGTGAGTAAGACGGCTTCGATGCTGGATAATGTAAGACGAGAAGGAAAAAAAAAAAAAAAAAAAAAAAAGTGTGGAAAGGGGGGGTAGTGATGCTTCTAATTGGTCCGGTGCTGTGATTGCTGTGATTAGCCGGATTGGGGATTGGGGAAATCCATTGTTTAGTCAATTACGCGTCATTTGTCAGCAGCTTCGGGTAACAAAGCCTCGGCGGCCAAGCCACCACCAAAATGCCCCTCCTGCACTAGCAACCTGTTCAAGCACATTTTCGGAGGTCAGGCAGGCATCATCTTTGAATCGCTGGTGCGATAATAGTGGTGTGGGTAGCGTCCACGGAAGAGGGTAATCCTAGGAAGACATGTCCAAAGCACCCCACAAATTTATAAAGTTCGGAAGAGGCAGTTTCCATATAGATCTTGTCAGCAGGTAGCTAGCTACTTAGTTACATGTATTGATGTGAATGTGAATATTATATGTGACTCTCTAACCGTTACGTTATCTGTACTTTTATCGAATCTCAGCATATATTTATATACCTACCAGTAAGTATTTGGTATGATGGATTTATCCCCTGAGCTGGTGAGACTGGCCGGAATCCAGGACTTCTTTGAGGGCTGTGACAAAGTCACTGAGCCCGTCACTTTATGTGGGTGTTTGTCAGAGATTGTTGGCGTTTGTTAGCAAAAAGTGGGACTATTATTACTGAAATAGGAAGTCCTGGATTCTGCGAGTTTCAACAGCCCAGGGGGATAAACAAAATACCAAGCTGCGAATTCGCTCAACAGTCTAACAGGCCAATAGCCTGGTGCCAGTCTCACTTATAGGATAGGGTTCCATAAAATGGTGCATTGGCATGGTACATTTTACTGTTGGCTTTGAATAGACGTATTTGCCCAAGAGAGGATCGACAGTTGATTCCGAATTCTCCTAGCGATTTTACCTCTTATGAGATGGCCATGGAGAAACATAATTGTAGAATTGAAATCTCACTTTCGTTCCACGTGGATGAAGTTGCTAGTGTCAACCCGTTATGACACATACCTGACACATTTTAAGTATAGTTATTTGTACTTCGGGTGTAGGGGTAAGTGAGAAGACACCCTACACCCGAAGTACAGCGGTGGGTAATAAGTTAAGTGATGGAACTGTACAGAGATACCTACATGTAAGTATGTACCTAGTCTCGTACCCAGCCTAGTATGTACCTACGTGTACTTTGGTAAAACGCCACCAACATTTGGTGTTTGTGCTCTTAGGCTAGGCGTTCCATCACTTATTACCTGTCGCTGTACATGTACTCACGATCACACACAGCATGTAGTCCGTAATTACATGTATGACCAAGCATGAATCGGACCTTCGTCATCCGCCATCACTCGGCTAGCTACGCTTAAACTTACATCAAGATTACGAAGTCTTCTTCCCCTTCCTTCCATTCTTTTATCAAGCAAGGAATTGAAAGTCTTACTGTGTCTAAGCCTGCACGCGCATGTATGTAAGCCTCCCCATCTCATCCTGAGGTATGAGAATAGGAGACAAGTTTCAAAGTACTTAGCTTAGGCGATCATGCATGGCCACTTATACCCTATGTCACAGTTGTCTAGTCCTATTTTAGAGTTGCTATGCACCCTGGAAAGGCCAATTACGTTCAACATTAGAAATATTGACTTATTGGGGGCCGGGGTTTAAAAGTCAACCAAAGTCAATAAATTGTTGATTAAAACAAAAAAACTTGAGTTGGACAAAAAAAAAAAAAAAAAAAAAAAAAAAAAAAAAAGGGACCTTACAAAGCGGATCTTTGTATAGAGGCTACATATATACTAAATTCCAGTCTCAAAATCAGATATTAAACACTGTTTAAATTATAAACTTTCTATGAATTTGACTTCCCCCTCACCCTGTACTCTAGTACACCGACCTTACCAGGCTTCTACAATATATGTTGATGCCTTATTGGTGACGGCTTTTCCAAGCATCGTCATGGCGCCAAGTCTCCGATATATCGATAACCAGAGCTTATTTGATCGACAAACTTAAAGTCGTGGCCATAGTATTTCTATTTGCATTTACTTACATCGGGTGTTCTCATGGATCTTGAAGGCTCTAGCTCTCTACGGTGATAATTGTGATATCTCCTATAACATAACAAATAGTGATAAAATTCCGTGCACGAGAAAGGTGACTAACGCTAGTCTCGTCTAACTAGGTAGACTATCTTCGATATATAGTTGTAACGCCGGAGGGTCCCCTAGTCAAATATAATTAAGGCCGAGCACCATGCTTAACTGTTTTGTAGTTTAATTTCGGTTTAACAAGGCTCTAGGTTCCGTATGCCACGCGAATTAAAAACGGACTTACAGGATGAGGTTTTATAACAATATCCTATTGATTGAAAAAGCTTTAATCGTAACATGAGCCTGAATATGTAGTCATCCGAATTTTGCAGTGTGTCTAATACGCCGCTTCAGAACCTAGATCATATCCCAATTACAGTAGCCTGTGGAATGTATATCTTCTTAATATTTGGTTGTAAAAGAAAATTTGGCGCACTCGAAAAAAGGGATTAATTATACGTGGAGGATGCAGGCTCCGAGGATGCCAATGATTATTTTGCCGGAATACTTGATAGTCCCAAAGATAAGCCTACATACACCACCGCCCACCTCTTATGTTGCGGCTGCTACGTATATCCCCAAAGTTGAAACACCAGGGAGTAAACAAATCAATAGAATGTATAATCATACACCGCTGGAGTTGAGTCGGTAATCAAATGAAAACAGAATTCAGCGAACCTTGTTTCATCTTTTTGGCTTGGCACCGAACATGCGATATACATATGTATAAATACCGCCAAGGCAGTACTCTACTGATCAGTTTTGACATCCAATTGTATACAATTTCCGGCACTTGGTGTGTCTCGCAGGTGTGGATATCGCATGTAGTATCCTACCAGCAATTGAGTATGATTATATAAGGTCAACATACACGCATCACTTATGTCAACCGACAGCAGTATATACTGACCACTCAGAGCAAACATTGTATGGGCGAACATTGCATAATATGCATGATATCCTGAAAGCCTGGATTTCCCAGGCTTGGGTACGGTGTCTGCAAGACCTCATTATTTCAGAGCAGCACTATCAATACGGGTGGGCTTTATAATTTACTATTTGCTTTCCTAGTACTCCAATAGAACGCGTTATTCTTCGGATCACGCCGGCACAGTGAAATTCGACGAACTGTGGTTCAATCGTGCGCGTGCCGAGTGATCTACAGTCGCGAACACCCCGGCTACGCTTGTCTACCCAGATAGTCTTTATACACCTATCTAGTGAATCAGGTTTGTAACTTCAAAGCCTGCGAGATCTATAAGTGCAAGCAATTAACGTCTAAGGCCGCGCCGAGCCGGAGAGGCCGAGTTAACTTGGACTATATTTCTCCTCGTCCTAGGTCGAGTCGGCTTATAATACGGCTATTGTTACTGATGCAACCCCAGCACATGTATACATTATATTATAAACGACTATCTAGCTCCTCTAGCTAGGAAATCGCTAGATACATTAAAGTCACTCTCATAAAAATTCAGTGTCTATTATCCTAACCTCTAGTTACGAGAGACATAGATTCGAGGATCTAGAAAGGTGGCCTGTAGTTAGCTGGCTATGGATTTCTCCAATGCTACCACCAGACATATTCTTTACGCTCCAAGCCTCGCCCCTCAACGCATAATTGCTACCATTGCCACCACTGTCATGATACGATACATCCCGTCCATGCAATTTAACTTAACTGGGGGATAGATATAGGTTTTCAAACCCATCAATAAAAAGACTAGAACGTTACTTACAAATATCAATATTTGCCACGTACGCGCTTTAAAAGAACGGCAATAAAACAAGGAATGTTTGAGAGCTCCTACAAGAACCTTTATTCGAGATGGTAGGTTAATATTTCTGCAGATCTAGTACATGTCCAACAAATGTAAATTTGAGGAGCCTCGGGGCAACAAATTGAATAGGGTATATAAATAAGGCTATCCCCTCTTTCCACTCTCCTCCTAAGCCTATCTAAACCAGGACTCTCCGCACTCTAAATCTCTATTTACATCGATTATAATAGGCCTATCGTATATTCATGAGCTATCACTCGCTCTAGTCTAAGGCTAAGGAATACTTAGATGAGATATCTTTATAATTTATCTACGAGTCTCAGTCCACTAATTTGGGTTTATGGATTAAAAAGGGTGGAAGGTACTGAAGAGTATATAATATTTAGAAAACTAAGACCCCTAGCCTTGCAGTCTCCTGCCTTAATCCTACTAGCTGGCTTTTTACATTAGTTATCATCACATGCAGGTACAGTCCCGGTGCTATCTGTGTTTCGGCTACTAATCATATTTGTCTGGATATGTTTGATCTCTCTTTATCATAACTGGCATTCGCTGCACATGCGCGCGGGCAAAAATCGGCCAAATACGCAAAATCAATGTGAGAAATTCGTCATGCAACAATCGATGAGTTATACAGCAGATTGCATAATAGCAATATCAAAGGACATGGGGCACTGGTGCCGTGGTCTCATTTTACCATCCCTTGCGTGGGTTTTTCCTAGATGCACTTGTCCGGCCAAGATTCCCCGGTCACTTTTCACATATTTGATAGTGTTATGCTACACCATTGGGCCCATAGATGCAGCTACTACCACGGGATATCATGCAAGGCTCACAAATGAGCTTTTTGATTTCAACAATACTCACAAGTCACAGATTATGAAACCAGCCCGCGCACAATCGAGATTAAAACTTTGAACCTTTACCAAGCATGTAGTCCAGGATAGAAATACATGTTTACAGAGACAATTAATTCTTCTCCATCCAGAGATACCTGAGGGTCATTATCTGGCGCTCAGTGGGGTTCAAGAAGCTCATGGCAATAAGTAATCAACGGGAATAAGACCCGACCCGTAAGGCAGGCTCCGAGGTCATAGGATAAACAACAGCTAAACGTGCATATTAGAAACTGTGGTGGTAAGATGTTCTAATTACCTAGAGAAATAGACCCGATCGCGAGCAGGTTTTTAGTACCGTTACTATCGAGCAATAATGCTCGACCTGTCTGTTAAATTAAACCACTGCGGTATATATAATTATGATGTATGCCACGAATCCTGCGTTTGTTCGCTGGATGCAGAAGAGTTACATTAACTGCAATAGTTTTTTTCAGAAATTGTATCGCAGGTGATTTGGGTTTCCTTTTGGAATGCCATCCAATGATGTATGCAATCGAGTGATCTTTTATGATTAAGTAGTAAACAATTTAGTGATGCGAATATAGCAATGACACAAACACATTCTGCAGGAGCAATATTCACGCACATCTATCAAGGTTTCTGATTCAAGGAGCCGAGGTCTCGGAAATGAGCTGTATATGCCATCGTATCATCTCATATAGCTCAGCTCCCTGGGACATCACTCGGCTGTGCTGGAAGCATTTCAAAACATGGTAATTTGACCACCGACCGCGACATTGGAATTTGATTTGCTAGACAAAGATCTGCCAAACCTCTAGTCTTACTCACCGGCTATAACCTTGGTGCTGATACTAGCTTATTGGTGGCTGCTCGCTCATAATTGATCTTATTCAACCTCAAGTGATTATTATGTTCACCATGAGTGGAATAATTAGTGCAGTTCTCGAGACTTCGCAAGCATGTTAATAAAAGTCAATCTAATCACACAATCACATATATAATCACTTTCTCCTTATTGCTTGCGGCTCGTAACGCCGCCCCCAATCAACCCCAAAGCAACCCCCCCCCGCGCAGCAACTACTAATAAACGTATCAAAAGAAATAAATATATATAATGTATGATTGGACTCGTTTATTTAAGGACTTATAGGAGCCAATCCAGGGAGTACCGTTTCAAATGAAGAGGTTAGTATTATTAATGAAATACCTATCACCCTCACGCTTGTGGGGTGTAGACAGACCACTTAATCAGTAGTTAACGGCGGTGATAGTTGCGAATTGTCACCCGCTGGATATTATGTATGCATGTGGGGGTTTGACTGCTTGGAAACGTTCGAATGAATAATCAAGCGGCTGCATGGTGAAACCTATCGTAAACACATTAGAGATCCCATGGTAGTTCTGCTAAAATTTCAGAGGGTAATAGGATAGATTTTGTTTCATGAAAGATGTCTGCAGCGAAGTGGATGTATTAGGGATGCGATTTACGTAGAGCATATCATGTGTGGGCATGGGAAAGATAGGTAATCCTGCAGCATGGAATTTTCGAAAACAGATTGTGGAACCACGATGTGTCGACGCTGCAGAGTGATTAGTTCAAACAAGTAAAAGTAGTGGTATACTACATGTAGTCTCCCCGCTTCTTCTTCTTCATCATCATCATCATCATCGCACGGCAGTTGCTCACACCGGATCCCGAGGATTCGGAACGTTTTATGTAGCCTTGATATAAATAAGAAGCGAGATTAATGCGTTTCAGGTGGCATATCAAACATGTCTCGAGACCCCACAGCTCGAGCCTTATGGTGGCTCGAACATCACTTGCAACATACAACCAACTCCGAACCAAGGCAGGAATTCGGAGCCGATGTACCCTAAGTACTGCACATATGTATTCACGCATGTAGCCTGCAATTTTTTTGTACCTCCGATAAACTAGAGACCACGCAGAGCCGCCTGTTTTCAAATCTGATATATCAACTTCTCGTCTTGGGGTCAGTAGTTCATATACTATGAGGGGAATTTCGGAATTTCAAAAATCCACTACCCTGAAACGACAGCTAGGTATTTGTTGCATATAAAGAAATCGCGCTAAGACTTTGAAATAAATTATTGGTGTACGATCACCGATATTGAAAAGTCAAGTAGGTTGGGTATCTGTTTTAAATACAACTTCCCCAGATATTTGGGTTTTGTTTTGCCAAGGGGCCACCAGACCCCAAGAAAAATCGCTAACAGGGCTGACTGACGTAAGACCACTCTAGAATTTTCTTAGACTTTGGTCTGATACACAATATTTATTTCAACGTCTTAGCGTGGCTTTCTTGCATGCAAGTCAGAATACGTTGCTTTGCGGCATGGCCTCCGCCCATTTGTTCTTTCAGGATAGGATGAATCACGAAGTAGTGCAGAGTATCGATCGTGGCGAAAAGATCTCGATAAAACTTTATCAGGATTCACCATTGCCATTCTCGTCGAGCACAAGGCAAAACCCAAGAGATCTTCTTGACAGTTAGGCTGTTGGATTGATCGATTTCCCCATTGCCCATCCAGCCTTGTAGCTATAACGATTGAGCATCGCATTGATCGGTAATCGACCAATAGGACTAGATGCATGATTGTTGGGGTTTCTACTCGTTTACCAAGAGAAGAACCAGAAAATGCAAATGACATAGGAGCGGGGATGAGTTGTAGGAGTGGTCATCGCCGCTCCATACAATTTATCCTTGCCCTGAGCAGCTGTATTTTTTTCTTCATGGTAAACGAGTATGGTCAAGATAAGATCGATTATGATGGATGATAGATTTATAACGAATCGATAAACTTTACTGCCAAGAGGGTGGAAATACCTTTTAAACCCTATTGACTCTTCAGCATGGCCAGTGAAAGATAGGGTAACTCAACACCCTTCCTTTTCTCAATCTCATCTTAAAGAAGGCGCTAATAAATCATTTCCGCACAAAACTTCCCACCACCTTCCCGGAACTCCCTCTTGTGCCAGTTCCTCACAACCCTATGCGCTTCCGCCGCGTCTCTACACCTAACTATCCACTTCCCTTCCGCCCCATTTTCTGATCCGTCAAATCTGTCAGGGATTATTCTCCCGTCTGATAATACTCTTCCAAAAATTATTCTTTGCAAACCTGCATCATCCAGTGTTTCGTCTCCCTTGCAGAACCTCACATTATCATTTTCGAGTAGCTCCCTCACTTCCTTAGTCCTAGGAAGTTTTCCCCTCTCATGAGTCATACCACCAAGGTCGGAGATTGTAAGAAGTACACATTCTCCGTGGCCCTGAGTACCCCTCCCGTACGAGAGAAAAGTAGAAAGGAGCCGATTATCATCGAATATTTTCTTAGCGTTTGCGGCTGGTAAAGTTAGAGTAGGTGTCTGTCCTGGAGGCACAGTAGATTTTGGCCCAAATAGCCAAAAATCGCCTTGCCCGAAAACAAAATCTTTCGCAGCCTCGGGAGACTCAAATAACAGGTTGTAAAAAGGTTTGCGTGCGAGACTTTTCGGGAATCGATAGGGTATCACTATTTTGTGTCAGAAAATGCTGGAGTACACATATAAACATTAGACAAACTTGCCCTTAAAGCCTTCTGACGCGCTTTGGAATTCGGGGATATGCGCTTTCGTAGGCACCATTCGTCGAATATCGCTTTCAAGCAGTGTACTACCAACTCCGCTTAATACCACGATTCTCCCGAACGCTGATAGGAAAGATGGAGTCAGCCACGATCAAAATAAAACGGCAGTTCAACACGAATATTTTGACTGAGTATTCATGAGCTGTATCAATTGCAGGTAAAGGAATAGAATCAAACAAATTTAATCACATATAAGCGACAAATGGCCTGAAATCTTGATTTCCGGGAACTTGGGGGAACAATTGTAAGGAGGGAGAGGAGTAAAAAAGAAAAGAAAGGAAAAGAAAAAAGTAAGTTCATACTAGAGGGTCTGTGTTTTGTCGCCTTGTTTAAATTCATGCGCTGGGAATTCTCGCGGTGGCCCTTGCTTGTGGTTATACCGCTTTTTACAGCTGGTTCCTGCGGTGTGTACATGGTTTCATCGGTGATATCGAGTCTACCAATTGGCCTTCTGATGCTGATACTACCATTTTTACCAGTCCTGCCTTCTGCGGTATTATCTCCAGTTAAGGAGCTAGAGGAATTGGTGTATGTCCGAGATTTTGAGGTTGTGTATAATTTGGGGAAATTGGAGGAGCAAGAGTAAGAGTAGTAGTGGTGGGGGGAGGAGGAAGGAGTGGATAAGGAAGACCTCTGAAGACAACGAAAAAGTTGTCGAGGTGAATGGCACGGGGTAGGTGAGCGGAAGACCTTCATCGAGTGGTTACGGCGAATGGTGGATGGTGTACTCACTGATCTATAGATATTGATGGGAACCAGGGGAAAGTGAGGCGGATAGATGGATGGATGGCTTGATCGATGGGATGGGGGGTGGTGAGTGATTATTGTGATTTAGCAGTTCAAGAGGCTCACAGCTACATGCAGGATAACATGTAGTGGGGTTCCAAAGTTTGCAGTTGGCTGTTCCAGGTGATGGTTCAATTAAGAGAATTTACCCCTAACCCTATGCTGGATACGACCAACTTAGGAACAACAAGTTTTTTACATGTGTATGAGGCTCTGCGAAAGTGTGCTGTCTCAACATGCCTTCCATACATACATGCTCCTGCTTCCGATCCGCCGATTTACTTCCGCGCCCGCCAACCGAAACTACGGCCGCGGCTCCAGCCGACGCAAGTGCCGACCAATAAACCAATAAACCACTAGCTGACCTGACAGACCAGAACCCAAACCCGTAACCAGACAACCACCACAACAACCAGTGTCAACCACCACAACCAACAAAGTCCCAGGCAACCCAACTTGAGTCCCTCTGGCTGCCTTGTAATATTGCTGCTAAGTTCTTTACTAGAAATGGTTAGGTGACCGTTACTTGAAACACTCTACTAAATTCAAAGAATTGATTCTGCCTTCTACTCTGCCCTGACCTGACACTACTCCGCCTGTCACTCGTCACTTGTCACTAGGACTTGTCACCTGTCATGTCACTGATGTTCGTCATTCTGGTCTTTACTTGGCCTTGTATCCTACTATAGCATGTAGAATGAGTGGGAAAGGGAGCAAGAAAGAAAGGGAGAAAAAAAAAAAAACTCCAACCCTCCATGATGCCAGGCCTTAATACAATTCCCACTATGCCATTTTACTAGATAATTTTTTCTCACTTATCACTTTTCTCGTGCGCTTTCCTCCCTGACAACGCACATTCATCCATCACCCTTCTTGGTTTGTGGACCTGCACAAATATCGAATGGAACGTAGAGAAATATATGGGTAAGAACTGAATGAAAAAAAAATTGGATGGAACAAGGAACGGGGGTAAAGAACTTGCAGATCTGCCGTACCCGAGACTCTGGGTGTACCGCATGGAATCCTGTCACTTTTTCCAGCGCTTACCTCCCTCTCGTTACTGTGATGTATGTACAGCAAGAGAAACCAACGGATTAAAAACAAACAGAAATACCTGAGTAATTTCTAATATAAAAACTCTGTGAACCCCATCCCCTGTTCCTCTTTCTCTCTCTTCATTATCCTCATCATTCTCCAACAGCATGAGCGTTGGTGTCAATCTCTGATAACTCTCTCTAGCTGGGAAAGCTCCATCTTTTACGACTTGGACTCGGGGGCATTTTTCTGTCACGTAAGATGGGATCGAAGGGTAGGCAACTGCTCATTCGATGCCATCTTGACGTGCAGAAAACAGCCTGCCATATTGATTCTTTCAGAAGATGTATTCCTCAATTGCTAGAGAGATTGAGATTAGCATTGAATATGAGTGGTATGTTACCTTCATGATCGATTGTTAGCGTTTGTGGAATTGAGGGTACCAGATATTATCAACCTGAGAGCTTCGAGGGCTTGGGGGATTTTAATTCTGCTCAAGAGGCGGACAGGAGAACCGCAGTTTACAACATCCTTTGTAAATACATAAATCAAGAATTTCTACAATCCGTATACATATAGGGATATACCCGTTCATTAGCGTTTGGTTTTAGCTTCACAGGGCCATTTTGACGTGACGGGTATTTTGAGCCGATTCAAGATCGATTTCCACCTTTAGACAAGGCCGGTCTGGGCTTTCCCTCACCGCCAGCTTGGCAACTGTCTTCTTATTTGTCCTCAAGCTTTAGTCTCCCGTTGGTTTCCTGGTCTTCGAACCTATCACCCCTGCTATTCGTCCAGCAGTTGTTGCAGGGTTTCAGTGGCGCAGGTGCATTAACGGCTAAGCCTCGAATCCTGTTGGTTGCTATGCCCATCTAGTTATTCAACTCTAAGGCTATCTTGAACCTGAAGAGAGCACTTGCTTTGAGATATCTTCTCGAACTCATGCGGGCCTACGTGTGTGGCTCCAGGAACTCATCGTTAGTTTGAAGGGGCTTCCGTCTCTTTGGCTACTGAATCCCCGGGGCTACGAACGACTAGCAAGTACCGAACCGTACATATTCCGAAACGTCTAGAGGCTGATATTCGGAATTCGAAACTGGGGGATACGTGGATGGTGTGTGAACTTAGATAGATACATCTGGATGTACTGTGGCTAGAAATATTAGAATTAATATCCAATTCTAAGTTTTGAAAAAGCTTAGTTTATAGCAGGCTTGCTCATGCAAATATGTACTTTTTGATACTAGAATCTTGGTTTTAGAAACCCGGAGGTCTAGGACCAACCTATCGGCTTCTGCCCCACAATTTGAATACGGACTGCAGATGGAACAACAGCCTCGGGCCATCAACCGAACCAGGACCCTATGGGCTTTTCAAATGTTGCCACATTTAGGTACATACTGTAACATAGGTGAAGCCCTTTTGCCCCTGGTCTGGATTCAGACTAGCAAAAGTGTAAACACTTTTTTTTTCTTTTTCTTTTTTTAGATCTTCACATCTCATATTATGAGTTCTCCTGCCACGTACTTTGTGGGTTTTACGACGGATTGTACTCTTCTCATGTATATATTCTGCCATTTCTAAGGAGAATTGACCCCAAACTATTGCTTGCCATTGTGATATATGTGTATATTATGATAGTAATGGCAATTGACCTTCAAATGTGTGTCTGTATATCCAACGGTGATAGTTGTTGGTTCTTAGCAAAACCAGCCCTCTCAATGCACGCGTGGCGTCATATCCTCACATATATGTGCAGCACATCATATATTCTACCCCATTATGTGCTGTCTTCGCCTTCCCGCACTTGCATTGTAATGCAGATTACCGGCAAAACGATGAATCTTGGTATCCTGGTATATCGCTCGGTTGGTCCCGGAGAACCCGCAAATGTGCATTCCCGCTCTTGCACCGGGAGCTACCAATGTGCTGGTAGATGAAAAGTACCGGAGGTGTGCCTCTGTGTATATTATAGCCGCCGTGGTACCTGCGCTTCCGCGATTACATCTGCGGGCACTCCCGCCGCAGGCGATCCAGAAATTCAAAATCGGCAGTGAAGAAATCTAAATGGACGCTAGAACAGAATTTAACATTTAGATAAATGCTTTATTTCTTAAATGGGTGTGGCCATGCAATGTAAAGCTTACATAAGAGTGGTTGCCAAATAATCACTTTGGTCATATATCTTACTTTTTTGTCCTAACCACGAGCCATGGGACCATGATATCTCTTGCTGCTTCATAGTGCCAAAATTGTGCTAGATCTTCGACATGATAAATATAGTAGGAATTGGTTAGAATATGATATGATGCAGCAACTGCTGCAGCTGTTTCGAACTTCGGCAGAGGGCCTCACCTAACAAAAACGGTGTGCACCTTTGCTGCCGATTTTGGAATTCTCACTGGGATTTTCAGTAGATACTCTGAACCCCATCTAATTCATCACCTCTAAACAGCTGCAAATTGCCCAACTGCGTTGTGGGAGCGAAGAGGCGATAAAATTAGCACCGAGTGATCGGGTGTGATTCTACCATTCCGCAGCACACCTCCCAAGGATATCCCGTATTAGGGCCAGGAAATGTGATACAGGCTCAAACAATAGCCGTCATGGAGGTTTGGAGTTAAGTTTGTCTCGGATTTCCCGTTAACCATATTGCCAATTCGGACATCTGCCTAGGACTAACATCATATTGTCATATACGGTTAATCGCCTATTGATCACGGTTATCGAGAACATTATGGGTCAGTCGTGTTCGTGCACAGAAATATGGCGCCCTTGTGCTAACCTCTGCAGTAGGGAGAAGTGGGGAAAGAACAAGGAAGCGTGGGCTATTCCGGATGAGAGGGAAGAAAGAGAGATAAGGTGTGTACGTTACACAGTTTTCAGGTTACTCTAGTGCCTACGTGACGTTGGCTTCATTCTGGATCCCTTTGGGCCTGATTTACTCAACTTTATGGTTTTTGAGGTATCATATTGCGTCAAGCAGCACTAGCTTGCTGGCCGCCTTTACGTGAGCCACAATACAGCATATTGATCGGGGTTAGGGTTATATGTACGGTACTGAGATCTTAATTCCTTTTTTCTTTTTTCTTTTATCTCCGCTTGCTTAATATTAGTTCGAGAGTGTTGCCCGTTATTATCGAATGATTAAATGAATGATTTAAAAAGAGTCTGAGTCCTCGGCCCCCCCCCCCCCCCTATTGATCCCTCCCTGAATATTCACTTCATAATGAATATGTACCCACTTGTGATTGTGAACAAGACCAGTTATCACGCCTAACTCGATAACCGGTCCTCAATAAAGACCATGAGAAGATCATTGATAGCCTTCGGCTATAAGATATATACATAGTTAGCTATCCCTTTATTGGGACATAAAAATTGTCTCATGCGAGGTACGTATCCCAAAGCGGCTTTCCCTGTCAGAATGCGGCCGGGAGCAGCAAAGCCACGATGATGAGTGAAGAGCACAGGCTTGCCCAAGGCCTCCACTGTTGCCACACGTTCCAATTGGCCAAACTTCTTTGCCTTTTTTTTTTTCTACCAGGGTCTTGTGGACTCTTTGGTCATCTTATCAGCCCTGCGCACAAATTGATTAGCAGTTTTCACGATGAGAAATTTAAGAACTCATGGGTTTATTGGTGGTCTAAACTACAGAAATATTCACGCACAAGTCAATGATAGTCCGTGTCATCTCTAACCCCATTCCATATAGTTATCTTTAATAGCCAAAGTAGATGAACATACCCAACAATTCCTTAGCCGCCGGCTGTAGAAAAAGAAATGCTACCTAGGAGGGTAGTTGGCAAATCATGTCTGTTTGTGCGTGTGCGCATATGTGTGTATGTGTATGTGTATGTGTGTATGTGCGTGAGTAGGGTTCTCTCAGATTAGCCCGGCGTGAGAATCCTCAATAGCCTATATCAGCCCTTTTTATAGGTTATTATTCTTCGAAATTTTCAATATGGATTAAATTCGCGAGACTATCTGACACAGTGAGTGGTGGATACATAATCAAAGTGTTTTAAGCACATTACCGCGGAGAAGAATCCCCCGTTGTCGACTCTTGATAGGTTTAGGCTCTCTTCAAGTAACCGATACTGGTTCCCTAATGGTCTATAAATGCATAACATACATATATAGAACGATGAGTCATGAGAGCTAATAGATATATGCATCATCAGTCTCTACAATGTGACGTGGAGGAGGTCAGAGTGGAAAAGACGACAAACACCCCTTACAACGCTTACAAAAGTCAGGTGGAGGGGTGATTTGAATCTCCCAAGTCTAGAGGATAAACATTGGAAGTTTGCAAGCGGTTCTAAATCCAACTATTTGGCACATACGTATCAATATGCTGTTTGCTAACTGTCCTGCCTCCGTATGCAAAAGAATTCCCAAGGGACCTCACTGACGCATACCCCGGCAGATGGACTATAACTATTCGACCAGCCAACGTAGTAGCTCCCTAAGAGCCGGTTTTAAACTCTATCGTTCTTATGAGTGAGCAAAGAGATTCCGAGTTTCTAATGATTTGGTTGTCGCCTCGAGTACCAGGGATGGCCCGCATGAGCTCAAAAGACATTACAGGACCATTGGGCGGTAACCTAAATTGCTCATTAATACCTAATTTTAATTTTCTTCAAGCCATTGGCAATTTCGATCTGGCTGACAATCGTTGAGGAGGTTTGTATCGTTGCAATCGGAGGCTCCGTGTGACAGTCTCGATGACTGACCACTCCCTGCCCTTAGCAAAAGCTGAAGAGTTTATGATGCAAGGAAGTATGTTTCAATTACAGCACAAACATGTCTCCATCTTGTGCAGGATAGCTGAGCGCTGCACTTAACATTGGACAATAAACATGTTACGCACCCATATACTTTCGTCGATGCAAAGTTCTCCCAATGTTTGATAAGCCCTTATTGAAACACTAGATCTGCCGTGACTGCTGCTTGGGCCCCGCATTGGAACAGCTGCATGTCTTCCCGTTTCTAGTTAGTATTTTGTTAAGAGTTTTGAGGGATCTTCCTACTCTGGGCCTGAAAAGGCGGCGAAACCTCCAAATTTGCGATCTAAATTATCGTTAGAATAACTGGCAACACATACGTATACCTAGACAACAGAGCAATCTCCACAACGCCTTTATGGCCTACAAAGCCATTAGTTCCATAAGTGCGATAGTCTATCCGAAGAATGAAAATATTGTTCCTAAGATGAAGATGCAGCAATAATCATTGGCCCTTTTCAAGGCAAGGTAGCTCCAATGTACGTAGATCGAGAATGGGGATCGTACATTCGTAGATAGCCACATATCTCCTCTCATGATTATGATTTCCTTTCTTGTTGCTATGGGTGGCTCCGGGAATCAACCCGACCACCGGCCGGCACACGTGGTTCAAGCCATGTGAACTGGGTACGAGGTACAGTGGCGGACACACAGAACCGACCATCAAACTATCCTTCACCCACTGACTTTCAACACCACAACACTTGTCCAGGAAGAAAGTCCCTCTGTAAAATAGTTCTGTTACCTGCCCCCAACAGCCCTACAGAAGGGATTTCGAAATAAATCTAAAACCACTTCCCCATAGCCTCTAGAACAACTTAACTGAGGGTCGGTTTTGAGTGTCCGCCACTGTACCAGCTATTCCTCAATTTTCGTCGACTGCATATTGCTAGAATTGTGGTAAGGTTTCAGCAGTTAGTATTCGTCCTGGTTTTTGGCCGGCGATAACACTGCTCTTCTTCCACGTAGTCCTTGAGCTGCCTCCTGATGAGAAAAAAACGCGTCCCTTTCAGGAGAACTCTGTCGGTAACTTCTTCCCATGAGCTACACTAAACATCCGCCGAACCCCCCCGAAGTCACTCCTCCCGCTGGATGATCAAACTCACTCCGGAATACACACCGGTTAGAGATACATGGCGTTTACAACGCTAACGGCACTGATCAATAGTTGGCGAGAGCCCTGGATCGAAGAACAACACCTGGAAGAGCAACGTGGAAGAGGAGAATTGGATCTACGCACGCATATCTCGGTCACGAAGAACGTTTTCAGGCCTTGTCGGAGAGTATGGCCTCTTTACCTCGCTTGTGGTCCAGGCTTGACGGAACCTGAGTTGACCCCCCCGTTTTGCCTTCTTCACTCTCTTTTGACCATACTTGAGGACTATAACAGAGTTATCAACAACCGAACAATGAGAGGGATTCAGATAGAAGGATGTGTACTGATGTGCTAATGTAGGATCCGCCGTTTCGCCTCGTCCGTCGCATATTTTGCTGATCACTAGCAGCCAAGAGTTCCCTTTCTCAACCACAACTTTGTTATCGGGTTTTAGACTAACAAGGAGATGTTTGGGGCCAAACTCACTTGAAACTGACGAGAGCGTTCCAAATTTACAAAAAAACAGTCGACAAAGCTAACCCTTTATGGACAGTCTGTTTGTGCCCCCCCGGCTTCACACGATCTCACTCGAGCTTTTGCGTCACTTAACACATTTTCGTTTTGACAACATAAGAGGATCAACGAAGAATTCCCGACAAACATATATGGCTGGGTACTTTGCCTCGTTCCTACTCCGGAGGCAACGCTCTAGTTCTCCGATTCGCACCAAAAAGCCACTCTCCCTAGGTCTTTGTCGTAACTTTCGATTTTTTTTTCTCCTCTAAAGTTGCATATATATAAGAACGTGAGAAGTTGATATACCTAGGTAGAAAACTAAGATTAGTCCCAGCCAGATGCAAATTCAACAGATATTCGTGAACTTAGTCGGTCGTTGAAGAACTATCTCATACCTGAATGCAAAACTACACGAGTATAGATTGGTTGGTCTTGCTTGCGCACGCCCCATGAAAGGTTACTCTGCGTTGGTATTTAAGATCGGAAGGCGAGAATTGAAACCCATATCCCCTCGAAACCGGATGATTGTTCTTGTTACTTATATCACCTGAATGATACTATCCAGTGGTTTATCGATGAATGTTGCGCTTCCAAAGTTTGGGCCAGAGATGTGGTCGGCTCGTGCTGAAAGATCCCCTCACCCCTCTTGAATCCCCCGCCAAAATTCGAGCCTCCGGTGTAGGAGCGGATGACATGACAGATCTAGAGTAAAGGGTAATTTCCCACGAAAAAACGGTGCAGCTGCCAGCTCCGACAAAGAAATATTACCTCACCCGCGACAACCGCGACAGGAGGGGCTCATTATGACTCCGTTATGGAACTATTGCTTCTCGGAACGTCAACTAGCCATTGGCCATCCGCTCCATCCGCTCCCTCCATTCCATCCGCTCCATCCGCTCCTCCGAGTATTGTTAGGGTTGTCCGCTCGAGAAGGCAGGTTGGTGGGTTGGTGTACTAAGTCAACCATGGTAGATACTATCTTGTCCATTTGGTGATGGAGGTGGAATGTTTATGGGGCCAATCTGAAGCCTCACGTATGGTAAGCTAGGAGCTATAGCAATAGGACAGTTGTTATGGAAATTTTCTTCTTGCTCGCTTAGTCACTACTGTATGGACGCTAAGTGGGTCTCGAGAGCAACATTCTCATTGAATGCCTTGGTGCTGTCCATGATTGTTGTATGGATTATTGGGTCAATTAGCTTTTTGTAAATCAGTGGGGATGAGGGACAAAGAGAGAATTCGTGCTTTGTGATTCGCATTGGTTTATGGGTCCAAACGCTTGTTCTTTGTTTGCTGGAGAGAGTTGTATGTGCTGTTGCGCGGTTGATTCGTGAACGAAGATATGCAGTGCATTCATAGGCTCCCAGCGCGCGGATAAGTACATGTATGTTATGCAAATATTCATACATACGATATCACTCGACTGTGTACGTGTCATGTGACGGCGCGGATGAAATGTTTACGCGTAGTGAGGGGATTTATCCGGTTTTCTTTACTACATGTATTCGCTAACCCAAAGAGACGTAAACCCCCCCTCCCTACAAGCCGTCAGGGATTATCCAGGTATCCTAAGTACGCGAGCAAAAGTACTCCCAGCTCAGTACTGTGATATGATTCTATCAATTAGAGTACATCACCACGTAATTAAAGCGGTTTGAAAAAAAGCGGTTTACAGCTATCATATGGCCTTTTGGTATATAACCCTTAAACCTTCCCCCCTGAAGACTTTAATGCACGACGAAGCCGAGAAAATCATACTGTCTCTAGAATTCTCTGCAGCTAGGCAAAATATAACCTATAATGTTTATTGTGCGGGGACACTGCTACTAGTCTGACTACGGAACCAGTGGCTCTATCAACTTACACAGTTGAAAATAGAGACATGCAATATATATGTAGCTACTCCGGATAAAAATCGGTGACTTAGCACATTCTCGATTCGCTCGAATTTCAGGTCGTGTTATCGCGAGATAGAGGTGTTTCAGGGTCCGTACCTTTGAGATTGCTAGTCTTGAAATGTCTAGCCCATACTCCTATACTTACAATGTGCTATATAGGACATTTGGGAAAGCTATCAAACCCCCAAGACGTTCTTTCCGTGAGCTACAGTTTTCAAAAAACTAGATATCGACTCATGCAACTGAATATCCTGCTGTAGGGGTATTTTTCCGCAGATCTGTTGAACTTGCTATCAGCTGATTTATCATATCAGACATTGACTAGTTTATAGGACTTGAAGTTTAAGAACTATCCTCCGGTTTGGCATCTGACCACATGCTAACTAACGCCGGGCCCAGGGTTTGGAGACGCACTATCTGATAAGTTGTCAGGCCAAATTGCAACGAGGCACTTAAACCCTTTCTAGTAATCGTGATATAAGCAGCGCAAGAAATTGAAACATTGTTGCAAATTGTCATGCATGCTAAAGACTACCACATAGACTTTCTAGGCGTTACATTCATCACGTTGCCATAAAGGGTTTAAGTGCCTCTGATTGAAATTTGGCCTGACAACTTATCAGATAGGCGTATCTAGTCCACATCACCTGGTATTCCCGTAAGTGAGTCTGAAATGGCCCCCAACTGATCCAAGTACTTTAGACCTTATAAGAGGTGCCCCCGCAGGCGCCATATATAGCAGGGGGTGTTTCATTTATTATGCTTTGGCAGAAGCGCATCTTGCCTCGATATATCAGGGCATTGAATATTCCGTCGGTTGAACGTGGCTAGAATCTACTCGAAATAAATGGGTGTGGAGACCATGGCTAAAGCGCTTTGCATTGGATCAAGGTATATATCAGCTCGGACATGCAGATACCCCTCTTTCATAACTTCAGCTCTATGCATCGTAAGACTTATGTCTTGTTCATGGGGGCAACACTGAAATGCATTCAAGCACAAGTCTTGATTTATTTTCTAGGATGTATAACATTACTTGAGCCTATATCAACGCAAAAGCATACAGACACTGACTAGGCTAATAAAGTTTGTGCGCGAGTGATAGTTTATGACTAAATTGAGATAGATTCCCCGCAAGAGTTTACACAGCGAGATAATCCTTTAGCTCCGAAAAGATCTTGAAATAGAGATAATTATAAAAGGCTAGAGATTAGTGGACTCAATGGATATTTCGAGTTTCCGGGTACTTCCATAGGAACAGGGACCGTTGTGGTTGATTTCCCCCTCCCAACAGGTAATAGAGTATTTTAGCTATGTGAGTTGGACAGAAAGTCGGGCGAGGTTTGACAAAAAGTCTAGCAGTTTTGGGAATGTAGGTGCAGGATACATATGCGCCGAGTGGAAAATCACAACTTCATTGCAGCAATGATCGCTGTCCCAGATACCCCGCACTAAATTGTACTCGGGTACTTCGTGAAAATGCCTAAACAGTTCCTATTGTCTTCTATATCCAAATTCTGTAACGAGCACAACAGATTTGTCCATGATGCAAAATAATACCTCCACGGTCCCTGACAAATCCCAATCGACAAATGTTGCAGATTTACTGAATCAGATTACTCCTGAAACCCGTGAGCGATTGAACAGAACACGCCGAGAAAATGTCTTCCTATACCTTATTGGCACAATTGATTTGTATCAATTGAACTTGAAGAAAAGCCGCTTGGACTTAAAAACAATCCACGATAGCGAATTCCGAAATTTAGCTCAGTTTAGCTATAGAGATATTGTTGATGTAAGAAAACCAGCCACCCACCCGTGCCAGCACGGTGCAGGTACAGCTCACAATATAAAAGTTCTAAACTAATTGAAAATTAGATATCCCATCTTCTTCAGTTACCGGCAAAGATAATTATTCCTACTGGGGTTCCTTTTACCCGTGAGGAAGCACTATTCATCCTTTGTTGTCGAATGGCATGGCCAACGAGGTTAAAGCTATGCAGTTTATGTTTGGTTATCATTACACTGCGATCTCACAAATAATCAATTGGGTATTGAAGTTTATCCTTGATAAATGGGATTTCCTTTTGAACAATTTTTCATCTGGTCATCTATCAACCCCCCGATTAATACATTTTGCACAAAAAATACACCAGAAAGGCGCACCTCTTACTACATGTTGGGGGTTCATCGACTGCACAATCCGGCAGATTTGTCGACCTTCAGGCTCACAATGGCAAAGAGACTGCTATAATGGGTATAAACACATGCACGCGCTTAAATATTCCGCAGTTAAGTGTCCTGATGGAATCATCTATCATCTTTACGGCCTATATGAGGGAAGAAGGAATGATAATGCTTTGTTACGTGAGAGTGGTTTAATAGAAAGATGTCATGAGTTTGCGCCTGGATTTTGCATGTATGGAGATCCTGCATACCCCTTAAGTTCCGTATTAGTATCTCCATTTTCACATTTGACAGAAGGATTGACGGATAATCAGAAATGGTTTAATAAAAATATGAGTTCGTGTAGACAAGTAGTGGAATGGGGGTTTAATGACATTTTACGCCTTTGGACATTTCTTGATTTCAAGTCAACCCAGAGGATTTTTACCTCCCCTATAGGCTCACAATATAGGGTCGCTGTTCTACTTACTAATATTCATATTTCTTTATACGGGTCTGAAACGTCTACTTATTTTGATTGCACGCCTCCTAAACTGAAAGACTACCTACAATATCCTGTACGTAGACAAAACTAGAGAGTATAACTATTTTATACTAATTACTCTGCTGCATTCAATAACTGTTCAAGCAAGTTGTTACTCCTCCTTGATTGCACTAGTAATTCCGTAAGTAAAGTAACAATTTCAGCATGTTTCTCCTTTTCTGATTCGTCATGTGGCTGTGTGATTTCGCTCCATAATAAAGGAAAGTCCATAGCTGGTAGACTCAATCTTCCGTTAAGACTCTCATTTCCAAATATATCAACATCTGATCTCCTCCTTTTATTTCGTTGCTGGGGCCGCTGTCTTTGAGAATCAACAGTAGTCGGTATCTCGTCTGTCCGCAGATCGCTTAATGGAACTCTTCCTTCAAATGTTACTGCACGTAGCACTTCACCTCTTTGTCTTTCTAACTCTTCCGCTGTTTGTCTCTCTTTTGTACGTATAGCCCCTTCTTCATTAACCTTCCTGATATCATCTGTCAAAAGTTCTAAATGTGATGCAAGCCCATCGGCTAACTATTTCATAGTAACAACCAATATAATGTTAGGAATCGGTTAAGACTGGAAAACCAAGTTGAGATCTCACCTGCTCGTGACTAAACCCATATTTTTTAGGTCTTCCAGTCCGTCCAGCCCTTCCCCCATTACCACTGATTTCCTTTCTGATTTCCTTTGATATTATTTTGTTGATAGTATCGCCAGATGAATTATCGGCAGCTTGAGCAAATTCTGCATTGAATTTCCCTACTCTCCGTCCCTTACGAGCTAAATTTTCACCCAAAAGCTCACTTACACCCTCTTCCGTCAAGTCTTCTTTAAAAGCAATCAACGCTCTCAAGTCTCTTCTCAAACCTGGTAACGCCTCCTTCATATCTCTATAGAGATTATGTTTTGACTGCAAAGCAAATAGGACCTCCCCCCACGCACTCTTACATTTCCCATATGGTGCAGCATAAGGGCGCAAGCGATGTATTTCTGCAACCAAAGCTTTACACTTCCTTAGCGACTAAACAGAATTGTAAGGTGCCATTGATTGAGGATGGGTCTCGGCGCTCTCGGCATTCTCGGCATTCTCGGCGCTCTTCTCAGCGGGTCCAGGGTGTACTACTGGATTGTTCCCATAGCTTACAGGGTGTAGATTGGAGAAAACCAATTGCGGGTCCAAGACACTATTTGGGTTTTGAGTTGGTGGACTAGAAGGTATAGGGACTTCAAGAGAATTGCTTGAATAGGTAGTTCTGATGTTTCCTTGATCATGGTTTTCAGGCTGGCCCGAGTCTGTTGGACAGTAACTAGCTGTAGATAATGCAAGAGTATGGCTTGTAAAGGTGTGGTTTCCGCTTATAGGGGCAAGAACAGGGCCCGGAATTTGTCTATCCCTAAACTTGTAGAAATCTGAAGGCTCTACCGGATGCATCACAAAGTGAGGAGGCATTATTTATTTTTATCAGATACCTTATATAGTTAGTAATGAGGCCTGTATAGAACACACTGGGAAGAACTTACTATGAGATAGCTATTGATGGAACGCGCTCACTATTGATGGAACCCGCGATAGTCAGTACTTGGATTGATGGAACTCGAGACAACTCACAGATATGTCAAGAACTGGCTCGGCGCATATGCACCATGCAAGTACGTTCCCAAAACTGCTAGGCTTTTTGTCCAACCTCGCCCGACTTTCTGTTCAAGTCGCGCAGCTAAAATACTCTAATAAAGAGGCCGCGGATAAATCTGGATATGTATATTCCCCGTATCTTGTGGCCAAGCTAGAATAGAAGATTGGAAATGTAACATAGGAAAGAAACCACCTATCGGTATCTTTTGTGACCCCTAGTTCATATCTAATATGACCGGGAAACTAAATGGTTAATAAAAAGTTAAGGTATAAAAGCTGACATAACTCGCAGATCTGACTGATCAAAGCTAACAGCTTCCGGTTTTGTACCGTTTGGCCTCCTAACCAGCATAATCTATTTGGCCTATGATGACTATAAGGGGGCACCAAGCACCAAAATCCATCTCAGACACCAATATAATCACGCCTAGAGCGCCAAACACCATATGGAAACGCAGTTAATCACATGGAAGCGGGAACGGGGGAGAACTGGTATGGATTGAATCACCGCTCGTGCTCTAGGAGAGCCACCCCAAACCAAACCCGGTTGTAAAGAACAAACGAAAAGAAAAGAAAAATCTCTTTTGCCCCGCTCACTCCAGCACCAAATCTATAGGCTCCATGTCGAAATAAGCACACCACTTATTCATCCTGGACATAACGGTGTCTAATGTCCTTCCATTGCCTACCCTTGTTGAGGTTATCCCATATTTTGTCGGTGGCCTGGTCGAAGAGGCTATAGAGCAAGACCATGTCAGCAAAGATTCCCCGCATACCGTGTCTCTCATTAACCAGCCTATTTGCAGCCTATCCTATAAGGATACCATTTGGGTAGAATAAATGATGAGTGCAGTCATGGCAAGAGAGTAGATACAAGGGCGAGAAGTGAAGGGTTTGGGGCGCCTACATCTCGAAGGCGAAAGCGCCGGCGAAAACGCCCCCGACAAAGACGTAGTTTCGTCGGAAAATGGCGTTGTAAATGCTGGATGAGATCTGCCCCCCAAGCTGTCAGTTTCAAATCGCAAAACTAAATTCTATCCCCCGGCCGGTAAATCTCGACCTAGGGTGCAATTTCTGCCCAAGTGGACAGCCGGAGAGGGAAATACGTACAGGCATTGTGGGATTGTGAGGCGGAGAATGTACAGTTTGTGAATGGAGGTTTGTTTGTGAATTGTTTGGTGGGGGTTGAGCGATTGATGGTTTGTTACCCGGGAAAGTGGTGCTGTTCTACGATTCGGGTAGTGATGTTTAGTCAGCGGTCACAATGATTGGCTGGTAGACACCGAGTTTTCCCGCTTCCCTAGCAAAGGAAATGATATATAAAGCAATGGCATCGAGGAAATGTTTGATATCTCATCCGCAAGCTAGAACTATGCAGACAAGAAAAAATAACACAGCAAAACCATATTGAACCACTGAACCGCCCGTCACTAGTACATTTTTAAGTCCAAGTAAGAAGGAAAGGAAACAAAGAAATGCCCGCGCTGATACCAGAAACAGATTCGGGCAAAAAACAATAATACTATCAGCTAACAAATTCAACAAGTTCATCTTTTTACTCCTCCCCAGCCCCAACCCTGACCGAACAAAAGAGAAACGATAAAATATTACCCCCCCCAGTATCCTCGCACCTCGCAAACCGAGAACACATGAAATCTATATATTAAGAGAGAAAAAATAAAAACAAAGGCCCTCAAGCCTTCTTACTAGCTCTGGTTACTCTGCCTTTTGGCTTTGGGGCTTCCTCCTCAATCTCTTCAGCCTCCTCCACTTCCTCCTCTACTTGATCGCTTCCGGCTGCTGCCGAACTATCTTCTTCGGATGATTCGGGCTCAGGCTCGGGCGACGCCTTCTTTGTCTTGCTTCTAGTGGATCTAACACTAACACTCTCGCTAGGTGTTGGGCTAGCTGACTTGCTAATGCTTGACACTCTAACCCCAAGACCGTGAATGTCCATTTCTTCGTCCCCTTTCCTACTCAGAGGGCGGCTTGGTGGTTTCCCATTCATCATGCCACATCTAGCACACCCCCACCCCTCCACTTCTTCCAAGCTCCTTGTTCCGGGAGGTGCTAGTCCATTAACCATTCTACAATTCTTGCAGATCAACGCAAAGCGATTCTTTGCGCTGGTCTCATCTTCTCCTACGAGAACATCAAGGACGCGGTCATACCAGCGTGGTGAATGAATCTCCTCTGGTGCAATCTGACGAGCTGGTGTCGGGGCTGTAGCTGGGGGGAAGCTGAGAACTGGGATGGGGGATGGCCGGTTGAATTTCTTGACTGGGTTGGGATTATTAGCCCCAGAGGGGGGTGCCAAATGCTGTTGCCCTCGTTCTTGTTGTTGCTGCTGTAGCTGTTGCTGAACGAATTGTTGTTGAATCTGCTGGGGTGAGGGTGGAAGCGAACTGGATTGTCCCTGGGGACGTTGTCTAAGCTGCTGATTGTTATTCGGATTTCCGGGTGGGCCTTGCTGCTGTGCATGCTGCATCTTATTCCTCTCAATATCGGAGATTGAAGGTGAAATAGGCCCGCCACCATACTTTTCAATAATCGACTGTGTGGTTGAAAACTTGGTAGCTTCCTTCAGCTTCTCGACGGTATCCCTCTGTTTCGTTTGTAGATCTTCCAGTTTCGTCTCAGTGGCCGAGATCCTACCGTTGTAGTAGAGTACCAGTAAACTCCTTACCCCCCAGATCCTATTCGTAAAACAGAATCCATCAGTATATAGCTCCTAGAAAGACGCACTATAAGGAAATCATACCCAACAGGTCCACCGATCAAGCCCGCGATCTGTGGGGGACCCACTTCCTTCCATCCTATGACAAGGAAAATAACGAGTACGTAGAAAATGTAAGCAAACGAGGTGTAGATGGTCCAGAGCCCCTTGTAGCGGCGGAGCTGTAGACGAAGAAGAGCGAGTTTCGAAGTCTCTGCTTGGATCTGCGATGCGAGCTTTGCAAGAATGCGCTCGAAGGAGTCTGGGGAGTTATCGTCGCCCTGTCATTTTGCCTCCAGTTAGCTTTTCCACATCAAGGGGGGGAGGAGTACCCAGTAGGGAAAAACACAAGACATCACGAGGAATGAGATGAGATGGGATAGGATGTCAACTTACTCTGAAGGGCCAGAAGGAAACCATTTTGTGTGAGTGTGTGAGTGTGTATCTCTTTCTACCAGCGATGAGAAGGGGGGGGTTGTAGTGGTTGGTGGACAAGACTAGCACGACCTTTGGTAGATAGAAGCTACCAGGGTCTGCTGAAGAGAGATGTTTTCAATAAATAGAAAAGAAAAGGGAAAAAAGAGAATGTGGCGGTAAAAAAGTCTGGATGTAGCGCGCTGAACCTGTCAAGGTGAGAGAAGGTTGAGAGAAGGCCACGGCGGCAATCCGCACGTGTGTCATTACGCATTTGAGGTCACGTGTTAAGTGTTAAGGAGCCAGTCAGCAACCCTTGTAGCCCATCAGTCAGGCTTTCAATTTGTTGGTCAATCAAGTTGTCACTAAGTTGTCACCATGTACCTTTTTCTTGTCTTATCAGTTGGGATTCGACATACGATGAGCATCTCTACGCGAATGAGTGAGAGCAACCACCATATTCTACAATTGAACATGTATTGCAACGGTGGGCAAGAAAAAAAAAAAAAAAAGGAAATTCATCCCTCACACCGGCGGCTGCTATTTCTGGAACCTTAATTGCTGTCCCCTATTTCTTCGACTTTTCCGCGCATGGTCCACACTCCTGCACTCCCTGACCCAAAAGGCTATCCAGAACGTTAACACCCGTCTTTTCTGCGGGGGCCCGTTCCACTTTTCCCGTGTCAACATCTCCAAGTTCTGCTCCTCTCTCATCACAGAACTTGGCCATCTCTATATCCTTCTGTGAGAGACCCAGTGGATTGTGTGTGGTCCATCGAATCACTACTTTATTGTAGACCTGTTTGAACCCGATAATGGAGGTGGGGAAAATCAGCGCCTAGCTCCCCGGAATAATATATATGCTACAATCTTCCGCAACAAAGGGGGGGAAAGAGCCTAAGTACGCACGTTCGCCCATTCAGGATGATGTCGCGCAACTTTACACTGGTCCGCAACTTGGTTTATGAATACCTACACCATACCACACACCACCCCATGTTAACTAGCCCAGGACTTCCTAAGGCCGAGCACATAGCATCATCTCAAGAAAAGCACAAACCATGGTAGTTTTGAACGACTTGAACTCGAACTTTCTCTCGAGCCCCATCCGCGTCGCGCTCAACTCCCATCTCCCATCTCTCAACAGCTTCCTAGCTTCCTCCTTGTGGCCCTCCTCAATCCCTGTCGACCACAGAGGCTCCATGGGTGTAGCAGATGTCATATTCATGCTTCTTCCTATTCTCCTTGCAGCGAACAGGGGCCTGGCAGTCGGTCTGGAACAAAGACGCCGGTAGAGAAGTGCCATTTATATTTTGTTTGCTTTCTTTGCTTTTAGGGCCCAGTGGGGTCAAGGGAGGGTTACGGCTCAACGGTTTGTATGACGTTTGTTGCTGCAGATCGGGAGTGCCCTGTGCCCTGAACCCTGGTGGGTAACGTTTGTTTATCAACGGTTTCCCCCCCCCCCTTGTCCTCTCTATCAAAACCTAACCACTCACACACGACAACCATCAACAGCAGCACCAAGCTCGACATCAGCATATATATACACAATTCCTCCTCCCACACATACCAACTCCCCCGCCTGCTGGCCCACTTTGATCTCCCCTGCCGGCACCAACGTACGTACGTACGGAGGGAGGGAGGGGACATTCCAAAGCAAAAAACAGCAGCGCAACCCGCTCACTGCCTTACCAACAGCACCCTCTTTCTCTGGAGGAGGGAGCTGTAACTGTGTTATTTTTCGCCCCATAATAACTCGGTATCCGGTCAGGCACAGAACAATTGGCTTTTTTCTTCTCCTCCCCCTCCTCCTGGAGGGGGGGGAGAGAGAGAGAGCCCCGGGAGACGGGGATTAGTCTCCTCGTCTCTCCGTGGAGGATTGCTATTAAGCCGGAGTCCCATTTGCCAGATTTTAGTGGTTGGGACTTGACTATGATGGTCCTACATCAGGTATCCCTGTTTGTCAGTAATGTATGTATGTATGTGCATGTATATAGAGGAAACTGTGGGAATTGAAAGTGCTTACCTTGGTAAATATATGTGAATAACTGCAAAAAGAAAAAGAAAAGAAAAGGAAAAAAAGAAAGTGGAAAAAAAAAAAAAACGTGCTCGTGGATGTTATGTAAACTTGGTTTTGTGGGGCACGGGGAACATAATCGACACAAGGATTCCAATTCCAATACCACGTAATCACACAGCAGCAGTAAGCAGGCTATCAGTACGTAAGTACAGCGCCCACATGGGAGGCCGGCACCAGTGACCATTCGCAGCTCATATAGCTCTCCACCTCGTAAAACTGACATGATAGTCATAAAACGTCGATTAGAAGGATATATATATATACCTATATCAAATCCCCCAGACACACATCATATAAGAAGAAAAGGAGACACATAAAGCATAACCATAACGTAAAACAAGAAACACAAAGACGCACATAACAAGAATAGAGCACTCTAACCCCCACGATAAAAACGCAACGGTAGTGGTGGGGGGGGAAAAAAACATAGTACAGATGCATACACTGAAAAGATCTTGGAAAGATAGGGTAATGACAGCTGCAAGTGAGGGAGAGACAAAGAGAAGGAAAGGGTGAACATTTCACCCCCTATCCCTCCCCATTACGAAGAAACGAGAAATTTCCTTTAAAAAAAAAACCATTGTAACCAACGCAAAGAAAAACAAGACCGACCAGACTCAAACACAAAGACACAACGTAAAAGAGAGGGGAAAAAAAACCCCATGAGGAACGCTCGATCTTCTCCATAGCATCTACGCAGTCTAATCGATCCGATCCAGCCAGCCTTCGGGTGTTATCTATCCTACTTCCTTTGACGTTGCAGGTACAATTTGATCCCGAAAATCATTTGCGCTTTGTGTTAGAGCTGCCTTAACAGCACTTTCCGCCCATTCCAGCGGTGTTGTCCCTCCCTGGATCCACAGTATTACCCGCACCACCTGCCCTCTCTTCCGCGCGTGTGGTATCCATGATGCGCTTCTTGATATCGGCAGCTAGCTCGAAGAAAGCCTTCTCGACGTTGATGTTGCTCTTTGCTGACACCTCCATGAATGGTATTCCGAGCTCGTCGGCGAGTTGCTGGCCACGCTCGGTAGAAACTACACGCTTCTCCTCCCAGTCACATTTGTTTCCAATGAGTATCTTGTTGACACCCTCGGTCGCGTGCTGTTCGACGTTTGAGAACCAAGTTCGGATGTCTTTTTTCCAATAGGGCGAAACATTAGTTAAAAGATTGCAATGCGATGTGTTTGGGACAAGGGAACTAACTATCGAAAGACCTCTCATCAGTAACGTCGTAAACCAACAGGATCCCCATAGCCCCACGATAGTAAGCCGTAGTGATTGTCCGGAACCGTTCCTGTCCTGTAGATTAGGGTAAGACCCCACGTCAGCAACAACCCCATCGAACAACCCACGTGTGAAACACCCCTGTAACATGCGCCAAACAGCTACAAGCAGGTAACGGGGAAACAAAAAGTAGGGGTACCGGTCGGAACATACCAGCAGTATCCCATATCTGCAGCTTGACCCTCTTTCCGTCCAGCTCGATTGTTCGGATCTTGAAGTCGATACCGATGGTGGTGATGAAACTCGGGGTGAATGAGTCCTCGCTGAATCTCAAGAGACAGCACGATTTACCGACGCCTGAGTCGCCGATCAAGAGGAGCTTTATCTATACGTGAGAGATATAACCCAACATTAGACAGCCTACTCACTCCAAGTTCCTTGACACCAAGGTGAAAGAGAGGGGGTGTGTGGGGGAGGAAGGAGGGGGGGGGGGGGGGAGGGAATATAGAAGCTTACCAGAAAGTCATAGTTTCTAGAGCCAGCCATAGTTTATGATTTCGGTAGTGACGAGGAATGTAGGGTATAGCTTTTTCTAGATGATGGGGGGGGGGTTGAGGGCTGGTGTTGTTGGTTGTTGTGTGGAGGTGATTGTGGGTTGTGTGAGTGACAGTAGATGTTGTTTGTGAAGTTGGGACGTCGTGTCTATGGTCTGTGATGGGCAGGAAGGAAGGAAAGTTAGTTTCGGACCCGGGCAACAGTGAAGGGGGACGACGCTGATAGTGGAGCAGGAGGGTCACAAAGGTCTAGAAGTGTTACCCGGCTGGCGCATAGAAGCGGGTCACGGTACAAAGTGAGCCAAAGAACAACATGAATGTTGGGTGTGTGTGTGTGTGGAGAGGTAGCCAGCGAACCAGCCAGCGAACAAGTCAAATCCCCAACCAACCAACCAACCAACCATTCAATACACGCAGCGCAGGAGCTTTTCATATCCTTGTCTATACCCATTGTCTAAGGTCCTGTAGTGTTTTGAGTCGGCATCAAATCATACAATACTGCTGTGTCTACAGCTAGCGCTAGAACCCAAAAAAGCTCACTCTCCGCGCGGCCACTTGTACGAGCTCTTCGGCTATTCCTGGCGGTGACCCAACCACCACCACCACCACCATCCCAACAATTCACTTGTTATCACCAGCCCATAACAAAAACAACCATGGTGGGGTCAAGAGCATACAAGTTCAAGTATCCATCTACATACGAGCCCTCCAGAAAATGACGTTTCCGAAACAGGGTGTGCTGAAACAAGATAAGATAGAGCATCTACCCACTAACCACATCTGACTAGACCGACCGATAACCCCTCTTGGCACCCGAGTGATACGACATGAGGGGCCGCCCCTCACCACGCTGTCTTCGTCTGTTCCCGGGCGTGGTGGTAGACACAATCTTAACGATAAGTAGTATACACCATCACTCTTGGGTCTCTCTTGCACCGCCGACAGCCAGACTCTCATTTGTGTATGGCGAGCCACAGATTGCCGCAGGTCCTGAAGACATACAGTCGGAGGTACGGGGGCTAAAAATGTGGCTTTACTACATGTAACCAACAAGTTCAATGGCTCGCTGTGTATTGACCCCCGCAGAAAGGGTAGCTTAATCAAGGGATAAGAATATCTGCCCATGGAAGGGGTCCTCAATAAAACCCGCTCTTAGCACGACGTACCCTTATACTAGTAGAGACTATATACACACAGACAGACAGACGTACACCGCCTTCGAACTCAGCCCCGACCCCGCCCAGCCATAATCTACTACTGTCTAAGCAAACACAACGGACCTCCAGCCTTAACTGGGCGCAAGAGAGCAGCCCCACATATCGATCGGTACGCCGCCGCCGCGAGTGATCGCCCATGACACACACACGCCACGCCAACCTGGTACTATAACTTCATTGTCTAGCTAGCTACATGTACCTGAGTGTTTCTTTGCACTTTGCACTTTGCATGCTATGTATGTAGTATGTATGTAGTATGTATGTAGCTAACTGCACGCTTGTTAATTGTGTGTCCTGCTCCGTTATGTACAACCACAAATGAGAGGGGGGGTATAAACTAAATTACATACAAAAAGGAAAACGAAAAAAAAAAAAAAAAATGCCGGCGTAGAAAGCAGGGAGCTGGTGCTCTCCCGCATCTATATCTACCCCTACCTGATCCACTTTGCGTACGCCCTACATCACACAGTCAGCCACAGCCCACCCCCAAAAACACCCCCCAAAAAAGAAGAACAAAAAGAACCTACCATCTAATCCTCTCAACGACCCTGACCTGCCCGCTCACGCCCCTCCTAACGTCCACCAGCTCCTCCACATCCTCCACAAACTCGGCCCTGACGCCCCTGGGCAGGACCCTGCGCGAAAACTCCCTGAGCACGTGGACCTCGCACAGCAGGAGCCCGTGCTCCTTATACGAGAGCATGCCCGCGTTCCCGCCCTTCATGGCGCGGCTGGCCACGAGGATGCGGTCCACGTTGCGGAGCACCCTGAGCATTTCGCCGGCGCGCGCCCAGGACCTGCGGCCGCGCCTGCCGCCCACGGCGCCGCGCGCCCACTGCACGGCCCCCACGCACACGAGCACGCCGGGCGTCAGCCCCACCATGCCGAACACGAGCTCCTGGCTCTTGAGCAGGCGGTCGATGCCGCTGATGGCCACCTCGACGTCGACCTTGGTCTTTTGGATCTGGATCAGCAGCGCGCGCACCAGCTCGCCCTGGACGGCGCCGCGGAACGGCCGGCGCAGGTCGTGCTCGTATGCGCGCAGCACGGGGGTGAGGTCGCCCTCCTTGACGCGGGCGCGGACGCTCTCGAGCACGGCGTCGGTCATGGGTCCGCTGCCGTCGGCCGTGGCCATGGCCGGGTTGTCGGTGGCAAAGTCGACCACCATGCGCTCGAGGCTGTGCATGTCGGCGGCGAGGGAGTCGCGCGAGAGCAGCGCCACCTCCGAGTCCTCGCTGTGGCGGATCGTGCCGATGAGCTGGCGCGTGGGCTCGATGACCCAGTTGTGCCAGAAGTCGATTGTGGTTTCGCCGAGGTCGCGCAGCCACTGGACGAGCTCTGCGCGGCGCGCGGAAAGCATGCGGAGGATGGTGGTGGAGGAGAGGAGCAGGGCCGTGGCGGGGAGCCAGTAGCGGGTTGTGAGGGAGGGGCGGCCGTGGGTTGCGATGAGGGCGCGGGAGGCGGAGGATTGTGCGGGGAGGTGGGTGGTGAGGATGTCGACGAGCTGCCTTGCAAGCGCTGCGGTGGGTCGTGCGGTGGCGGCGGCGGCGGCGGCGGCGGCGGTGGTGGTCGGCTTGTCGAAGGCGAAGACGGTCTCTTCAAACTCGTCGAGGGTGGTGTCCACGGTGCTGACATTGCAGACCACGTTCTCCATGAGCATCACCGCGCGCTCCACGATCCCCTTCCACTCATCGCCGTCCTGCCCGGCGTCCTCGAAGCCAAACGACAGGCCCTCGCCAATCAGCACGCCCAGCGCCGACGCCTTCATCTCCCTCAGCCTCTTGACCGCCGCCCTCTTCCTCCCAATCTCGTGCCTCGCCAGGGCCAGCGGCGATACGGCCCCGACCCTCCACGAGCGCTCATGCAGCGCATTCCTGACGAGCGCGTAAAACTTGCGCGCCGTGAGCGACAGCGAGTCGCCCTTTGTCGGCGCCTCCAGCCAGCCCCCGTGCTCCTCCAGGCGCAGCTCCACATCCTCCTGCTCGATGGTGTAGGGGCCCGGGAGGACGGGGATGCGCTCCATCTCCCTCAGCTCCCTCAGGCGGCGCAGGGCCTCGGCCACGATCTCGGTGGAGAAGGCGACGAGCCGCGACGGCGCCGTCTGCAGCGTGTACAGGGCCGTGTACGCGGGGGAGGACACCACGGCGTCCCAGTAGAACATGTCCTGGGTGAGCGGCAGGGTCTGCTCGAGGAGGGAGTTGAGGACGATGCCGTACGTCTGGATGGCGGCCTTGCTGACGAGGATCCATTCGAGCTCGAGCTCGTGGTCGCTGCCGCTGCCAGTGGTGGTCGGTAGTGGCTGGGTTGCGGCGGTGGGGTCCCGCGGCGGGGGCAGCGTCGGCGTCGGCGGCGTGGCCGACCGGAGAAGGGTTACGATGCGTTGGGGGGTGAGGGGGCGGTTGGGGGCTGCGCTGAGAGCCTTGATGAGTTTCTGGAGGTGCTGGGCGTGCGCGCTGGGGGTGCTGGCGGCGTGGGTGGTGGTGGAGTATGGGGATGTGGGCTCGTCTGAACAGGGGGGGGGATGGTCGAGCTGTAGACGGTCGAGCTGGGCGTCGAGATGGACGAGTTGACTAGGTATGACGTCAGTGGCTTGTTGTCTCCCTCAATACCATATGTATGTATATATATTAGAATTAACTTACTCTGAGATGAAAGTCATCTTATTATCCGTCAGCACTCTCCACGCAAGGGGAGACTGTAGTAGTAGAGTAGTAGTAATAGCAGTAGAAGAAGCAGCAGCAGAAGAATCAGAAGAAGAATCTATCCAGCTGTTGCTGCTGCCCGTCTATGTGTTTGTCTGGTGGTGGTGGTGGTGGTGGTGGTGGTGGGAGGGGTTGTCATGGTGGGGGAATGGAGAGGATGGGACGAAATGGTGGGGCTAATCACATACATACATGTAGTTGGTATGTATTGTATTGTATTGATGCCAAGGTCTGTAATCTACTCTAACCAGCGGATATATTTGCAACTCGACTCTTGAATCTCCACGGGCGAGACGGGGCCTTTTAATTAAGGATGTTTAGACATGAGTGAGTAGAGCCTCTGATGGGCGTAGAGGCTGATTGGCCGGGAGTGGTAAACCTAACCCATACGGCAACCAGGCTCTCCAACAAGAAATAACCTGGCTCTACACTCTGGCAGACGCACTCCCGACCAACTCCCCACAGAACAAGGCGCTGGCAATGTTCTCATTACTGACATTAGTCATACCCGTCCTCCATACCCCGGCCTGTAGATGAGGGCTTGGCATCAGAGTCTCTAGTTCTTCTAGCAGTGCTCAATTAACGGGCAATACTACCACAGAGGAGGACCGACTCTATCTATCTATATACAAGTAATCCCTCGGGCCATCTACCCCCAGCTCAAGCACCTACACAAGTACGTACATCCCCCCAGCCAGACCGCCCACAAGAGCAACCGCCAAACCTCAACCGGATCATTCCTCCCCCCAGGAACGCGCGGCCCCGGCTTGCCGACGAGTGATTCCCTGTGAAGACCCGTAACCTACTGACAGTAAGTCATACCCAAGTATGTACACTAACACGCCTCCATACGTGCGGGCCCCCATTCGCAGCAGCACAAAACAAAAGCACACATCGACGGTGTTTCTATTTTTACCCTGCCGCCTACGTGTCTGTCGATGGGGTGCATGTGTTGTTTGTTTGTGGAGAGGAGGAGAGTAGAGAGGCGGGAGAGGTGGGAGAGTACAAGAAGAAGTATGTAGAAGAAGTACAGTACATATGTAGAGAGAGAGAGAGAGAGAGCATAACTTACGCCGAGTGATATCAAATGAATGACACCTTGGCGCTCACACACCCCGTTTGAGCCTCAAACTGTCACTGCGTCACTGCGTCACTCACTCACCGGGTGCATGTCTCACTTGACTTATCCCCAGACGTCGTTCAATCGTCCCGGCCCCCCCATCGACACTATCTCCATATTCCATTCCACAGCCATCAACCCCCCCCCCCCTCTCTCTCCCCCTCTCTCTCCCCCCCCTCTCCTCTCTCTCCTCTCTACTCCTCCTCTAGGCACCCCCTCTATAACTACTACATCTACAGTACCTACATCTACATCTACAGTACTACATCTACATATACGGACCACACCTACACCCACAGACACAATGTTCTCCCGAATCAAAGGCGCCCTCGAGTCCCACATCGGCGAGATCGACTTCCAACTGCAGCAAGAATCGCGCGCCCGCTCGACCCCCACGCCCCCGCGCCGCCCCCCCACCACCTCCACCTCCACCTCCACCCGCGGCCCACGCGCATCCAGCGTCTCCGCGCCCGCAGACTTTGAGAGCGACACTGCGACGCCGCCACGCGCGGGAACGCCCGCCCCAGAGACCGTGACAGAGGACCCGTTGGGTGCCAGCGGCCGCGCGACGCCCACGCCGCGGCCGGAGCGAAGCGGCGTGGGGAGCAGGCCAGGGACGCCGAGCAACAACAGTAGTAGTGGCGGTGGGGGTGGGGGTAATAGCGGTGGGGGCAGTGGTGTAACGGGAGGTGGTGGAATGGCGAATAGCGACCTGCCGACAGAGGTCCGCGTCAAGCTGCGGAAGCTCGAGAAGATAGAAGCTAAGCACAGCGGTTTGACCCCCTGCTGCCCATAAGTCACAAGTACTAACAGAACCCCCACAGAGCTCCTCCGATCCTACAAGATCGTGCATGCCCGCAACGCCCTCATCGAGCCCTTCGAAAAGGCCCTGCGCGAAAACACGCCGTTCGAGAGCATCGCCGACGCAAAGGCCCTCATCGACTGGATCAGCAGCTTCAGCCTGCGCGCCGACCTCGCGCGCGAGGAGCTCATCCGCGTGTCCAAGGAGCGCGACGAGCAGAAGGCGCTTGTCGCCAAGCTGCAGGACGAGGCCACCAAGGCCACCACCGCGAAGAAGAAATTGGAGGAGGACGAAAAGAAGAAGGAGAAATCGGACGACATATTCAACATTGACGAGGAGCACGAGAAGCTGGCCGGGCAGGTGGAGGAGCTCAAGAAGCAGCTGGAGGAGGAGAAGGGCGCCAGAAGGGTGGCGGAGGAGGCGGTCGAGGGCATGAGGAAGGGGGTGGAGGAGGCGCAGAGGGGCCTGGAGGGGCTAAGAGAGACGGCCGCGGCAAAGGGCAAGGAGACGGACGAGGCCAAGGCGAAAGCAGAGACACTGGAGAAGGAGGTGGCGGAGCTGAGAAGGACCGCCGAGGACCAGACAAGGCTCGCCGCCGAGAAGCTCAAAGCCGCCGAGGAACAGGCCCAGGCCGCCGCCGAAAAGACCAAAGCCGCCAAAGCCCAGCTCAAAGCCGCACAAACCACCGAGGCCTCCGCGGCCGTCAAGCTCGCCACGGCCTCCGCCGCCGCCGCCTCCGTCGAGACGCGCACCACCGAGCTCACGCAGAAGCTGCAGCACCTGACGGCCATGACCGCGGCGCTCAACGCAAAGTCGGAGAAGCTCGCGGCCACCGAGAGGGCCGCGCAGGCCGGCGCCGCCCACGTCGCCCAGATCCAGAAGGAGATTGCGCAGAAGCAGACATACATCGAGGGCCTCGAGGCGAAGCTCAAGGAGCACGCGGAGAAGATGCGCAACATGGTCACGTACAGCCGCGACGCGCTGGAGCTGCGCGAGGCAAAGACGATGCTGGAGCGCACGGTGGCAGACCTGGAGGCCCGGCTCGAGCAGGCCCAGCGGCGCCTGGATAACGCCCAGCAGGAGGCCGGCGCCGGGGAACCCGCCACACCCGCTACCCCCGCCACGCCCACCACCCCAACCACGGGCGCGGGCGGCAAGAAGAAGAACAAGAAGAGGAAGAACAAGGGGAAGGGCGCGGCGGCGGCGGCAGCGTCCGTCGACGGCTCAGTCAAGGGCGAGGAGTCGACGATCAAGGAGAGCGAGATGGTCGAGGACGACCCGGAGCCCGCTGCCGCAGCAACCGCCGGAACATACACTGCCAGCACAATCATCACGAACCTACAGGCGGAGCTAGCGGCGCTCGAGAAGCAGCTGTCCGAGAAGGCCTCGCTGATCGCCGAGCTGCAGGCCACAGACAGCAAGGAGCTTGACTCGCTGCGCGCGGAGGCATCGGCGATCGAGCAGCGGCTTGCGGACAAGGGGGCCGAGGTCGAGAGGCAGGACGCGCTCATCGCACAGCTCAGGAAGAAGGTGGGGGATACGGAGTCGATGCGGGAGGAGATTGAGTCGCTGCGTGACGATCTGGTGAACTTGGGCGGGGATCTGACGGATGCGAAGGATGAGCTGAAGGAGAAGACGGTGGAGCTGCTGGGGGTGAGGAAGAGGATTGGGGAGCTGGAGGCGGTCGAGGTGGAGGCTAAGGCGCTGAAGGAGGGGGCGCATGCAGAGTTGCAGACGGTGCATGGTGCCCTCAAGACGGAGCATGAGACCCTCAAGACTGAGCATGAGACCCTCAAGTCTGAGAATTGCACACTAAAGACCGAGCACGATTCCATCAAGGCCGAGCACGAGTCCCTCAAGACCGAGCACGAGTCCCTCAAGACCGAGCACGAGTCCCTCAAGACCGAGCACGAGTCCCTCAAGGCCACCGCCAGCACCCTCGAGTCCGACCTCGCCGCCTCCCAGCAGCTCGCCGACACCCGCGCCAAAGACCTCGCCGATCTGCGCGCCGCGCACGACAAAGCCCTCCCGGAACTGACGGCCCTGCGCGCCGAAGTCGCAACACTCACCGCCGCCAAAAACACGGCCAACCAGAAGCTCGTCGAGCTGCAGCGCCTCGAGCGCGACCTCAAGTCCGAGACGGCAGCGCTCGCAAAGAAGCTCGCCGACAAGGACACGGAGCTGGACAAGTCGCGGCAGAAGGTACGCGACGAGGCGTCGCGCCGCGTCACGGCCGAGGACGCCACCCGCGCGGCGCAGAAGGCCCTCCGCGCCACCGAGGACGACAAGCAGAAGGCGGCCAAGGAGCACGCACGCAGCGCGGACGAGCTCGCCGCGGCGAGGACCAAGCTCGCGGCCCTGGAGGCCGACATGCAGGCGCTGCGCAACGAGCGCGCGGCGCTCACGGAGGAGCTCGAGCAGAAGGCGGCGCAGTATGTGGGTGCGCAGGAGATGGTCGGGGCGATGCGCAGCCAGACGGGCGAGCTGGCGCAGCAGATGAAGGAGGCGGCGGAGAAGTGCGAGTCTGTTGAGGAGGACCTCGCGGAGACGCAGCGGCTGCTGGCGGAGCGCACGCGCGAGGCCGAGACGATGCGGAGGCTGCTGAGCGACGTGGAGGCGCGGCAGGAGGCGCGCGCGAGAGAGATGAAGGAGCGTTTGGAGGCGGCGCTGGACGAGCGCGATAAGGCGGAGGAGGAGGCGGCGACGGTGGGCCGCCGCCGGGCAAGGGAGATTGAGGAGTTGCGGGACAGGGTTAGGGATGCCGAGAAGGGGGCCAAGAGGGCGGAGGAGGCGCAGGAGGCCGCAGAGAGGGAGCTGGGCGGCGCCAAGGAGGGGAGGGCAAAGCTGGAGGCGGAGGTGGAGAGGATAAGCAGGGAGTTTGAGGAGACGAAGAGGGCGCTGGGAAGCATGAGGGACACGCTCGACCAGACAGACGGGCAGGTGCGCGAGATTGAACGCCAGAAGACAGAGACACGGAAGGAGCTCGAGGAGCTCCAAGCAAAGTACGACAAGCTACTAAAGACACACAAGGTACCTCCCCCTCCCCCTCCCTTAGCACACCCTTTCCTAACCCACGACGCCAGGCCCTCCAAGACGACCACCGCGCCACCCGCACCAACAGCACCAACAAGGGGATCACAAGCCCCACGTCGCCGGCGGCGGCGGCGGCGGCCAGGGCGCGCACATCGGCCGACTCGTCGCGCTCGTCGCTGTCGGGCGGCGACGCAATCAACACCGACTACCTGAAGAACGTGTTCCTGCAGCTGCTGGAGCAGAAGGAGAAGCGCACGCAGATGCAGCTCGTGCCCGTCCTGGGCATGCTCCTCAAGTTCGACAGGAGGGATGAGCAGAAGTGGACGGCGGCTGTGGCAGCGCTGAGGAACTCGTAGTGGGTGGGTCGGCGGTGTTTTGGGGTTTTTTTTTTATTTCTTTTGTTTCTTTTGTTGGGGCGGACTGGGTCCGTGGAGGGGATTAATGTAGTCTAGTTTAGTCTAGTGGATGCTCGGAGCTGGGAATACATGTATTGTATGTAGCCCTTTCTTTCTTGCTTGGTTATGTGGCTAGAAACAGGTGCGTGTGGTTTATATACATACTTCATCATATACCATATGTTTACTCCCTCTTCACTTCACTTCACCTAGCTTGCTTGCTTGCCTGGGCGGGCTGAATGATCATTGGCCATGGGCGGTGTTGCGGCCTGACTCGCGTGGTTTGATACTCTATATACATATATACATTTATATTACTTAACCTGGGGGTTGCTAGAACGCAGCCCGGCTCTTGCTTTCATGGGTAGTGCGCCAGGGTGTGTTTGCTTTCGTGGTATTGGGCGGTTCCCTTTTGGGGGGGGAGAGAGGGGGTTGCGTTTTGTTTACCTACTCTATGTATATAATAATACTACTACTACATGTGCTAAGTAGTTATCTTGACCTAGGGGCTGTCTGCTACTGGGCCGGCCAGATCTACATCCGTATGCCCCAGTCCCCGGCCCCGTGTTTTGGGCGCACCCAGATCTGGGGCGCTCCAATCACAGGAATGGGGGCGCATGCAGCTATTTTAGCCAGATGCCGTGTACTCTACGGTGCTTGTTCTACAAAACTTGGAGATCTGGCCAGAGCTACGATGGTGGATCCGCGTTGCATATATTGACCCTACATACTTGTATTTTATATGTGCGCATTGAGGGGGGGGGGGGGTGCTCGACACAACTCAGTGGACGTGAGGCAGGCAGGTATTTAACCTGAGGTTCATATACACGTCGATAGCCAGGGAGTCGCAGTCGCAGTTAGGATTGAGGCCTTCCACTGGGGGCCCTTGTGAAACGGTGCTGTTCTAGAACCAGTAAGCTAGCTAGTCGGGGGTTCAATCTGGGGGTATGTAGGGTTGAAGGGGCGCTCTGGGATACAGAAGGGTTACCTTGAGCCGCCCAGCAGTGCAAAAACCAGGTTAAGAACCGACCCCCCAGAATCAAGGTAATAGGTTTTTTTTCTTTCTTGTTTTAAGGTACGGGAGAGCTGCAGTAATCCCTTCCAAATACGGGGGGGGGGGGGTGCTAATGCGGCGGGGTTCGCCGCTATATTGCTGCTGCTGCAGAGTGAATTTACCCTTTTTTTTTGTATATATATTATTTTGGGGGGGTCGTCCTGCACCGCCGAGTCTACCGAGCTGTTGATCAAGAAATCTCCGATCTTTTGACATCTCGCGATCTTGGGATCTGAAAACAACGCCTGGGTGGTTTTGAAATCTCTCCCTCCCCGACGAGTGAGAATTCATGACCGACAATCCCGGGGGGTGCGATAGCAAGGGTCTGTTATCTTTGACGCATATTGGAGCGCTTCGGTGCTAGCTCCAAAAGTCATGAAAGATGTCTAATTTTCTCACATCGTGACATAAAAACCACGAAATATGATGAGTGTTCCCCCTAAGAGGGGTTTTAAACATATGGATTAACTTAACTCGTGATATCCAATCAAGCATGTTTGTTTCCCGGACCAAGACCGGAGACGAGCCCCGTCTCCCATCTCTAAGACCGAATTATTTGTGTAACACACCATTTCCCCTCACATGATTTAGGATCCTCGAACCCTCTATTCTAGACTCGACGACACTCGAGCCCGAATGCTGAGGCTGGTTTGAGAAACAGTAACTTTTTTGCAAGGGTCTCAAGCCACAGCACCAGCCAGAGCAGCTGCATCAGGTGTTTCAGCGCTGCTCGATGATGCAATTGTAGCTTGCTTGTAGTCATATAACCGACTTGGCAGGGCATTCTCAAGTGAGCATGACAAGCGAAGCCTCAATTCCAGATCCGAGCATCGGTTATTAATAACATTTTCCCATGTTCTGGGATCGATATGTTTATATTGAAGGCTGCTTATTGCTCTCTACATAGGAGTCGCCATGGGGGCAGGCAGGCAGGCAGGCAGGCAGGTTGTAGGTAGGTAATGTCATTTCTGATTTCCGAATAGCAAGGCAGGGCGGCTATTAGATGCCCGTGATCCAACGATTGGAGGAAGGAAGAGGAGAAGGAAGGGGCGAAGGAAGGAGGAGGAGGGGTTTTTCCTTTTTGTTTCTGGGTCCGTGATGCGCCGTGTGGAGTAAGAGGTGATGGGGGGAAACTTGTCTTTTCCCTTGTTCTTCGATACCTAGCTCTGTTGCTGAGGGGTTGCATGCGTCTTCATATGTAGAATTCCCCTCTTGACCGGGTCACCTTGTAGGTTTATGTATGTGCAAGCGCTTCCCAAGTACTGTTCCATGGGTGCTCAGGCGAATAGCACAATCCAGGGCGACTCCAAGGCAGTAATTGTCCCCACCAGGTTGCCGGTGCGTTGCATTATAACTCTATCGTGCCTCTTTTTTTTTTTTTTTTTTTTGTTACCATCATGTATATCTCCTACCTTTGTTCTAAAACAAATATGTATGTGATCTTCACCTGTGCCTCTTATGCGGTGAGATGTGAACATCAACATTAACATTGCGGTTAATATCCCCCGGGCCCCCTTTAACGACTGAGGTCGCTCGCATATCGTACATCCGTAAAGTGTGGCCAACCCTGAGTCTTCGATTGATAGGAGGGTTTTTGAGGTAAAAAAAATTCAGTTGCACATACCAAACCAGACCGCTCGTTCGCTGTACAACCGACAGGTCCGCCGTAATCTTTTTTTTTTTGGTCGAATTGTAATATTTATATTTGCCCCCTTCCTTGGAAACCCTCTCCCCTCTCTTCGTTCTTTTCAGGTGTGAAAGGGTTATTCTCCGTTCTGATCCTGACCTTGTGTTTCTAACTCTGGCTGAGAGGCTGCCAGTGATTTTGCCTCTACCCAATTCGGAAGAGACAGACGCAGCGTCCAACGATCGACGACCAGTTTTGGTGGGAACGAGTAAGCGGGAGACGACAACGGAACATACGAGGGGAAGAGCGCTGCCGAAGAGGAAGTGGAGGGGGTACAAGAGTAACCCGCACAAACTCTAGACGATTGAAAGAGAGAGCGTTTAAAAAAAAAAAAGGGGGGGGGGGCGTACAAAAAATAAGAAAAAAATTGAAACTGAAATCAAGCTAGCTGTAGGACGTTGGAAGAGATATGAAAACCTGCTCTGCTGTTGGTCCAGTAGATATTAATACATGGTAAGTCTAGAATGAACTCACAGGCGTTCTTGTAGGTAGACTCTTGTCAACCACAACAACCGTCCATTCATCCATCATCCATCCTTCCCTCTCTCTGCTTTTTTGCTCCATCCCTCCTACCTGTCCGTTCTGGTTGTTGTTTGTACCCCCTTTCCACCATCCCCAATCAACCAAGTCTCAGTCCTATTCTTCCTTTTTCTCCGAATCTGTTGCTTCCCAGAATACCTAATACCCTGTGTTCTTGTCCTGGCGTTTACCTTCGCCTGCAAGATACATAACTCGCATCCGCGCATTCACGCATCCACACAATCTCGAATATTCGAATTCATACATTCGTACACTCAGTTAATCCTCTAACTGCTGTTGCTGTATAAGTTGTTCAGCAGCACAGGCATAAAACAGCATATCGTCTACCTACACTAGCTCCATAGCCGCCAAGGTCCATTCCCTCACCTTGCCCCGTTCCCACAACCACACTTCCAACCCCCACCTCTAAAACCCCTCGCGGGCCACTCAACCCGATTAACAATACCACGGTCTCCCCTTCCAAGAAAAAAGTTTCCTTCGGCCATCCTCCGAGAAAAAGATCCTCGACCCACAGCGGAAACGGAGTAAAAGTTAAAAAAGGACACCATCTACCTCATATATTCCCAAGAGAATAAAAAAAAAAAAAGTAAAAAAAAAAAGAAAGGAAAGGAAAAAAGAGTCGAAGAAATCGCATTAACGAGTTCACAGCATGAACGGCGACGTCGGTGTTAAGAAGGCGGCTATGAACAAGGTCAAGCAAGTCGCGACGGCAGCGGCGACAGCAGCAACAACAAACCCCATTACGAACGGAAACAAGAAAAGGAGAAAGGGGCAAGACTTGAAGCCCATAATGACTGGTGAGAAGGAGAATGGCGGTACAAATGGTAGCGCGCCGCAAACGCCCGCAACCACCGATGCTGCAGCGGGCCAGAAATCTGCACAAAGGTATTTTTGATCATCCCCCCCTCCAAATTTTCTTACCAAAAAGTCTTTCCCCCACCACCATCTCTACAGCCCCCCCCAAACCTCATCTGGCTTCCCCCGCCCTTGTTCCCCTCCATCTCTCCCCATCCGTCATCACACTTCAAAAACGCCCTTTTCTTTGACCACTTCCCGTTATTTGTGATCTCTCCCTCTCTCTCTACGTGAAACAGCTTGCACAACATATATAACTTATGGTTCTTCCCGCTTTCCTCATGCATATCACTGACAAAGCCTCTGCCTTTTCGGCACCTTTTTTCTATAGTGGCGATGTAACAGCATCACTATCGCACCAAAAATCCACACCACCCGCCTACACCGTACCACCCTCTGCAAACTCTGCGAGCTCCCGGGTATCATCGGGGTCGCGAACAGGCGACGAAGATGAGGGAAACACCGCCGATGAAGAAGACTATGAGGACTATTGCAAGGGTGGTTACCACCCAGTCGAGGTTGGCGAAATATTCAAGGATGGACGTTATGAAGTAATCAGGAAGCTTGGCTGGGGTCACTTCTCAACAGTGTGGCTTTCAAGGGATAATGAGACCGGTCAGCATGTTGCGCTGAAGGTCGTTCGTAGCGCTTCACATTACACCGAAACTGCGTTGGACGAGATCAAGTTGTTGCAGCGGATAGTCGCGGCGAACCCAAATCACCCTGGAAAGGCACATGTCGTTCAACTGCTGGACTCATTTGAACACAAGGGGCCTAACGGATTACATGTTTGCATGGTTTTCGAAGTTCTCGGAGAGAATCTCTTGGGCTTGATTAAGAGGTACAATCACCGCGGAATTCCGATGGCTCTTGTGAAACAGATCACGAAGCAAGTGTTGTTGGGTCTGGATTATCTTCACCGGGAATGCGGAATTATCCATACCGATCTGAAACCAGAAAACGTCCTGATCGAGATTGGAGATGTGGAGCAAATCGTTAGAACTTACGTCAACGGAGAGGAGGGGAAGAAGTTGGGAGTAAATGGAGATAAGGGGGATAGGAATGGGCGCAGGCGAAGAAGGACCCTCATCACCGGAAGTCAACCCTTACCTAGTCCGATCAGCACTACATTTGCGCATAGACATGACGATCACCCGCACGGTGTGGGCGCATCGAAACTAAGTAACCAAAGTTCCTTGAGCCGGTTAGTTGCAAGCTCAACAACAACATCCAATGGTAGCTCCGAGTCTTCATTTAATGGAAATAACGGTATGGACGTGGATGACCCTGCATACAAGGTTCGAGAGAAGACAGCGTAAGCAAACGGCTTCCCTGCAGCTTACAAAATCAAGAAGCTAATTTGCTGGATATTGTAGCGACGCCATAACTAGAGAGGTTTCTGGTATATCGCTCAACAAGCCACCAACCGTAAATTTCGACTTGGACAAGAACGAGGTCATTCCTGGATTAGAGAAGATTTCAGTAAAGATTGCAGATCTCGGGAATGCCTGTTGGGTAAACCATCACTTCACAAATGATATTCAGACCAGACAGTACAGGTCACCGGAGGTTATTCTGGGGGCAAAGTGGGGAGCTAGCACAGATATTTGGAGCATGGCTTGCATGGTATACATCTTTCCTAGAAATTCGTAAGCCTCGGGAGCTATATACTGATTCTGAATGCATCAGGTTTTTGAACTCATTACTGGCGACTACCTGTTCGACCCCCAGTCGGGTACTAAATACGGCAAGGACGACGATCACATTGCGCAAATAATCGAGCTTCTTGGGAATTTCCCCCGCCACCTCTGCATGACAGGAAAGTGGTCCATGGAAATCTTTAACCGCAAGGGCGAGCTGCGCAATATCCACCGTCTGCGACACTGGGCACTTCCTGATGTTCTGCGGGAGAAGTACCACTTTTCTGAACAGGAAGCCAACCAAATCAGCGAATTGTTAATACCAATGCTGGAGTTGAACCCAGAAAAACGAGCTAATGCCGGTGGGATGAGTGGACACGACTTCGTTAAAGACACATTAGGCATGGAGGGCGTAGGAGTCGATGTGCCAGTAGGAAGCCGGGGTGGTATTGAAGGATGGGCGTGTGAGGTGAAGAAAAAATAGATGTTCATTTTATTGCATTCATATCGCATTTCGGTGTTTTTCTTTTCATCTGTTGGGGTTTGTTCCTCCTAGTCTTTTATTTGGTGTGGTGGGAGAGGGTAGGATATGATTTTCTCTTTGTTCGGGGCTATGGAGATTCTTTCCTTTTTTCCTGTTATCCTTTTTCTTTTCTACCCATTTTTCTCAACTGTTCCCATTCTTCCGTTCTATCACGTTATTCTGAGTTCTCTCTCTCTCTTACCTCTGGAAATCTAATCTCTTATTCATACTTTCATTTCTTTTTCCTACCGAGTTTTATGTGTTAAGCAAGGTTAGGCCGGTTGGACTTGGCGGTTTGATTGGATCAAGAAATGTATTGGCATCGAGTGGCATATCAGAACGAAGAGAGAGGATGATGATGGGCAGATGGTCTGCAATCTTTGGTCAGTGGAGTAGATTATTAGGCTACCACAGCTACTACTATCAATACTGTTACTATTATTACCGTTGTACGTTGGTGTTGGGGCTGGGTTGGTATGGAGGGCGCTTTCTACGTACCGGGAGGAGGAAGGGGGGGGGGAGGTATCTAGAGATAGAGATCAAAAAATCATCTTATTGGTTTATCTTTTAGTATTCAGCATTGGACTGGAATAAACGTGTTGTCGGTCTTGTGAAGGGTTTCTCGGGTTATAGTTGGATGACGGCAAATGTTGCTTGGTATTTAGTAGTATCAGGAATTAAAAGCGTTTAAAAGCGGATCACTGCATCTACTAGCACATTTCTTTAAGTCTACCACAAACACAATTAACGGGGTTTGGACTTTGGATGAGGAGAAAATCATTAAGGGCTATGGGAAATTCCAAACTACCGCTTGATTTTGAATTCGAACTCCCGGATCAGGTTCCCGCGCGATGCGTATGGACCTTATAAAGAGCCGTTATATTATGTAAAGGGTGCCGAGTTTTAAAGATGGGCATCTGGAAACAGAAGTCACTCGAGTAGGCGCATAGAGTATGTGCGTGCAGTTAAAAGGAAAAAAAACCGTCATAGTGGGTTGGTAAAGACTCGCAATGTACCCAGAAAAAAAGCAAAGTCTAGGCATTAAACGTTAGATTTTTCTGCAGCAGAAAAAAAAGCAAAAGTTGAAATTTGCTGCAAATGGCTCCTAATGGAGTACTGGAAAAATCCATAACGCTAGACAACCACACCGTTAGCCAGAATTTCTGAGTTCACGATGGTTACTCACGACACTCCTCACGCACAATGCAGGGAGCACCTGCTGGTAAATACTCTCTACCTATGGAACCCCAACGATACTGTGGACTGACTCTCCTTCGTGCGACCCGCAACGGCTTACTATTTTGGTGGGCGGCGGGCTAGAGCGACGACTAGGAGTACCGAATTATGCATATTTTTACCTCACGACACCACTATTTTTCCGAAGGCGTTCGAACACCTACCCACAATCCTAGTGGTACTTGGTCAACGGCTTCATACGTACTCAAGCATCGTGCTTCCACAAAGAACGGGGTGTATCACGAAAATAGTCTCAGGGACCATTCCACGATGCAGATACAGGGTTCAAGCCGGATGTGCGTGTTCCAGGATATAAATGTCGGTGCTTGAGTACATACATCCTGCCAGCACGCCGTGATAAGGGACGGCCCCAAAGGAGGATCGAATTTGGAAGATAAGCTGTCAGAAGACTACATACGTGTATGGTATCTTGATATGTCGTGGAAAGAAAGGAGAAGACATTCGGAGGCGAAAGCGGAAGTTAGAAGGTTGATATAGATATTCACTTGTGCTCTACTGACTCTTTAAAGCTGGTATCTCCCCCAGGCCTCGGTCAAGCTGTTTACAAGCTCGGGAGTACAATATTCATAGTAATAGTAATTCAGAGAAAGAAAGAAAACAAATCAAATAAGGGTTACTTGAATTTCCTTTCTTGTCTTCCATTCTACCGATTAGCCCCCAGGCCGAGCAATACCGCATTACCGGCTTCCCTTTATCGCCAACCTGGACTGCTATCACGGGAGTCATCACGGCCACTAGCACTACGCCTCCACCTCGTACAATTAGAATTTACCTTTACATTCCTCTTGTACGTATTTCCACCCCTTTCTTCTTCTTTGTCGTCCCCTCTCTCCCTTTTACCACTCTCACCATATATCTCTTGTCGGGTTGTGGCAAATTTCATATCACTTTATTCGCCGGTCCCTTACTGGTTGGGTGGCTTTCCTTGACTCGACAACGTCCGCATCGTTGTGACGTTCAGGGACGCTACTATTGCATCGCATCGTGCCGCGACTGGTTTGCCTCTCTGCCTCGGCTACTCACGGCCTCTCGCAGAAGATACTTGTTACATCACTGACAGTTTTTATTAGAATTGCCTGTTTTTACTATTTCCTTCCTCATTAGAGCCGAGGTTTCTGGCTCTTATTCTCAAATTCTCAGAACTTTCGGTAAAGCATAGAAAAATTCTGCGTCGAGGTTTGTGGTGGATTTTTTTCTTTCTTAGCTGTCGTTATCCAAATAAACTCCCGATTTAGTTTAAGCTCATTTTGTTATCAGGTCTCACGATAAGAAACCCAACACAAAAAATTCATCGCAACTGAAAGCAAGGACAACAATGTCTTCGTTGGCAATGCGTCGTCTGGTGGTCTCGCGAAGGCTATTTTCCTCACCTGCTTTGACTAAAATTCCAAGCACAAAATCTCATTTTCGCCCTGCCGCAATACCTCATACTCGTTTCGTCGCCACTGCTGCTCTTACAATTCCCAAGATCCAGAAGCGTACCTACTCCAGCACAACTATTACTGAGACCGAAAAGCCTGTCAATGTATCGATATTTGAGCCACTCGATACCTTCCAAAGGCGCCATATTGGCCCCAATGTGGCAGAAACCAAAAAAATGCTTGCAGCGCTTGGATATGATTCTCTAGACGCATTCGTTCGGGATGTGGTCCCTGATAATATCCTCTCCGAAAGGGCACTTAAGGTCCAGCCTGAGAATGGTTTGAGCGAGAGTCAGCTTTTGGAGAGACTTCGAGGGATTGCGGGCAAGAACAAGTTGAGGAGGACATACATCGGGTGTGGCTACTATGGAACTAAGACTCCAGCAGTGATTCAAAGAAATGTGTTGGAAAGTCCAGAATGGTACACTAGCTACACCCCATATCAACCTGAGATTTCTCAAGGTGAGTTTCATCTAATTATACGGGTCTTCCCTGAGTCTCTTGGTGGAGGGAAAGTCTGTTGACTCATAATATTCTTAAAGGGCGTCTTGAATCTCTCATTAATTTCCAGACTGTCGTAACTGACCTTACTGGCCTTGAAATTGCCAATGCCTCCGTTCTCGACGAAGCCACAGCCGCTTCTGAGGCGATGACCATGTCCCTGGGTCTTCTCCCAATGTCCCGCCAAAAACGCCCCAACAAGACCTTTTTTGTTGATAACAAAGTCCACCCACAAACCATTGCGGCTTTGTACTCCCGTGCCGAGGGATTTGGAATTAAGGTTCAAGTTGGTGATGCCCTCGATATTGCCGCTATAGAGACCGTCGGCGAGGATCTTATTGGTGTTCTTATTCAATACCCGGCAACTGATGGGTCGATTAATGACTACTCAAAAGTTGCTGACACTGCGCATAAGTTCGGGGCAACCTTGTCAGCGGCTACAGATTTACTTGCTCTGACTATGTTGAAGCCTCCTGGCGAATTCGGTGCTGACATCGCATTTGGAAATGCCCAGAGGTTTGGTGTCCCACTTGGTTACGGTGGTCCTCATGCTGCGTTTTTCGCCACTTCGGACAAGGGCAAGCGTAAGATGCCAGGTAGATTGATCGGTGTCTCGAGGGACCGTTTGGGCGATCCAGCGTACCGCCTCTCACTGCAAACCAGAGAACAGCACATTCGTCGTGAAAAGGCTACTAGCAACATCTGTACCGCGCAAGCATTGTTGGCAAACATGAGTGCCATGTATGCTGTGTATCACGGGCCAGTAGGATTGAAGGCCATCGCTGAGAGGGTGTATGGAATGGCTAGAGTTCTGGAGGAGGGGCTTTCCAGACTAGGATTCGAGGTCAACGGCGGATCAAAAGCCGAGGGTGGATACTTTGATACCGTTGTTGTAAAGGTCAAGGACGCTGCAGATACGGTGGCTAAGGTTGAGGAGTGGTATGGTATCAACTTGAGAGTTCTAGACCAAGAGAAGGTCGCAATCTCCATGGACGAGACTGTTTCATCTCGGGATCTCGAAGATATCTTGGCGGCCATGTCTGCATTTGCGGATAGAATCCCTGGGAGGCTCAAGTGGAATGAAATGTTGACCGAGATTGCCGAGGATCTAGAAATCGCACCTGGAGTACGTACTGCTGTTCCTCAGGCATTTGCTAGAACCTCCAAGTACCTTCAACACCCGGTCTTCAACAGCCATCACTCAGAGACTGAGATGTTGAGATATCTCCACCACCTTCAATCTAAGGATTTATCGTTGGCCAACTCTATGATTCCTCTCGGATCTTGCACAATGAAATTAAACGCAACAACCGAAATGATCCCAATTTCATGGCCCGAATTTAACTCTCTGCATCCATTTGCCCCAGTTGAGCAGGCTCAAGGTTACAAGCAGATGCTTGATGAACTTGAGGCGGACTTGGCTGACATTACTGGTTTCGATGCGGTTTCCCTACAACCTAATTCCGGAGCGCAGGGTGAATTCGCCGGTCTCCGCGTTATCCGTGAGTACCTCAAGTCAACTGGCCAGGGACATCGTGATATCTGTATTATCCCACAATCTGCCCATGGAACCAATCCTGCTTCGGCATCTATGGCTGGAATGAAGGTTGTTACTGTTAAGTGCGACTCGAAAACCGGTAACTTGGATATGGCAGATCTCGAAGCCAAGGCTGAGAAATACAAAGACTCCCTTGGTGCTTTCATGGTCACATACCCTAGCACATATGGTGTATTTGAGCCTGGTGTTAAGAAGGCATGTGAGATTATCCACTCTCATGGTGGACAGGTTTACATGGACGGAGCAAACATGAACGCTCAGGTTGGCCTTTGCAGCCCTGGAGATATCGGTGCAGATGTTTGCCACTTGAACTTGCACAAAACATTCTGCATTCCTCACGGAGGTGGAGGACCTGGTGTTGGGCCAATCGGTGTCAAGTCTCACCTTGCACCATTCCTGCCCGGACATCCACTCATCAAAACCGGCGGAGAGCAGGCAATTGCACCTATCTCAGCAGCACCTTGGGGATCTGCAAGTATCTTGCCAATTACCTGGTCATACATTAAGATGATGGGAGCTCGTGGCCTCACTCACGCTACAAAAATTACCATGCTTAACGCTAACTACATGGCTACCCGCCTCGCTCCTCACTACAAAATTCTATATACAAACTCCAAGGACAGGTGTGCTCATGAGTTCATTCTTGATGTTCGTAACTTCAAGGATACTTGTGGAATTGAAGTCATTGATATTGCCAAGCGTCTCCAGGATTATGGTTTCCACGCACCTACCATGTCATGGCCAGTATCCGGAACCCTTATGATTGAGCCCACCGAGTCGGAGAACCTCCAGGAGCTTGACAGGTTCTGTGATGCATTAATCAAAATTAGGGGAGAAATTGCTGCTATTGAGAAGGGCGAGATGCCCAAGGAGTGCAATATTCTCAAGAACTCTCCACACACACAAAAGGATCTATTGGTGGGTGAGTGGGAGAGGCCTTATACCAGAGAGATGGCCGCATATCCATTGCCATATCTGAAGGATAGGAAGTTCTGGGCCACTGTTACCCGGGTGGATGATTGTGAGTTCCTTCAACCCTTTAGCCACTTTTCCCTCTTTATTTTCATGAGTGCTAACTAGATATTAGCGTACGGTGATCTCAACTTGTTCTGTTCATGTGTTCCCGTCGAGGAGCATGAATAAGCAAGATAATCAAGGCCTAGAGAATGTAAGCAAGTGGTAAACATGTAGCATTCGGGTTTATTTTCTTTTAGTAATAATCAGATTAGATTTCTGCACATCTTGTTCTATTGTTTTTCTCTCTCTTTCCTTTTCTGTTTTAGACCCACTCGGTATTCATCTATTCGGTGTTCGGTCTTTTTGCGGGATTTTGTTTTCATTTTTACGGGGATCTATCTGTGGTTTTTTCTACTGTATACCTAGGCTTGGGACGTTTGGGTGGCATTTGGGCGGTTTCTGGTTTCGGGGATGAAAGGAGTACGGACTTTCAACATAGTCTGGTTTTGTTATTCTAGGGGTTGCTATAAAATACCACAGTTTAGCTAGAGCTTTATATATGAAATGAAGTTAGATATCAGTTGTGCATAACGCACTAGTAGGTCAAACCTAACTACGGTACCTGAGATCACTGATCTGACACCCGATGAATCTTGAATTGAATGTCCACCCTAGCCCTGTAGTATAGCTTATGAGGGTATATCAAAGCTTACTCTCTCGGGAGATCTACCTTGCATTTCCTCGAGTGCCGACTTGGGGAGCCTGTAGTTGTATTTATATCGGGTTAGACTATAAAAAATAAGAGGGCGGTCAGCTAGCCGGACCTTCTAGATAATATCCCCTCGGGGCGGGACGCGACGGGAAGCACGCACAAATGTCGGAAGAGTTTCATATGGAATCATCTGACCTGAGCCAAGATCCATAGGAACTTTTTTCCTGGTTAAAACAACCGTCCAGATACCTCTAGTTATATATTACATATATTAAATCCGAGCTGTGGCTTCGCAAACCTGTACTACATGGATGGGTGATAATACCAAGTGTCTATAATATAGTCTGATATTACCATCATTCCCCCCACCAAGCGGGTTCACTACCTACCGAGTGTGAGGTCCTTTCGCACGCGAAGCATGGCCGCTAAAGCTGTAGCTAAGAGATATTTGGGTGGAAATTGGGTGCTACGCTCGATGGGCGGTGAGCTCGCTGGGTAGGGAACGGGAGTATGTGTTCTAATTATATTTATATATCAAATCCTTTTTTTTTTGCTAACCCCCCCCCCCCCGGTCCCATTACTATCTTGCCCCTCTTTTTTCAGTCAGTCAAGCTATCTACCGAGTTACAGCATTCCACCAAACATTAAGATTATTGGTGTTATATCTAACCAGGCCTAGGGACTCACATATATAGCGTATCAATGAGGCCCTCGGAGTGAAAAGTGAGTGCCGTTCATATATATGAGAATCGCCCCTGTATATGCGCTGGCTCAACAAAAGTAAGTGAGTTTTGTTGGGGGTAGAACCAAATAATAATAGAACTGGGGGGTTTTCGAAGATTTGAGTGGTTTGGTGATCATTACCCATGATCCTTAGTAGGGATTACTTATCAGTGGCAACTGCAAGATCTAGGGGAAGGGTAAGGTACTAATCGCGAAGGAAAAGAGATCTCAGCTAAACCATTGGATAAGAGCAAAAACGTTATATTGGGGCTTTATATAGAATACATTTATGTTGGGGGTCGAGTCGAGTGACCCGCAGAACGAACACGGGCCCTTTTGTCAACATCACAGGATATCACTCGGTAAAGTCTTGGCGGTTGTCTGGTTGATAAACTCCATTGAGGTTTCCTCGGTGTGGTTCTCCGCGGCCACGAAGGTGGGGACTGTGTTTGGAAAGAGTTTATGTCAACTTGAAGCTACCAGAGGAGGATCAACTAGGGGTGCCCTGCTTGGAATGTTACAACAAAGCCCACGCATAATTTTCAGGGTTTCCTGGCCATGGTTGGACAAAGCAAAAGTGCATACATATCCTACATCTGAAACATTGGGGGCAAAAAAAAACCGACTAGTAACTACGTCGTCCGTTCCGTAGAAACTGAGATTCTTTAACTCGCCGAAGCTCTATCTCTCTGGTGTCAAGATAAACATTTGGATGAAGTATCGCTCCTTCCCGAAACGTCTGTGCGTGTTATCAGGAGAAGATGTATCAACTTCCAAACAAACTGATCTCGGGGTTCACATTACACCAGAACCTTTTATCTTCAACCTCAAGACTTTCTCCGGGGGAGAATCTTCACGATTCAAGCAGCTTATGTGGGTGAAATGTCCGACTCACCCCTAAATTTCGCGTGATATGTCCACGAGGTTGAAGACATTGGGATCCCTGTGCAGCAGCAGCAGTGACACCCATACGATGTCTAAGTCACTTCTTCCCGCAATTCGGTAGTTGCTTACCGGCGCACCGGAGCAACAACATTACCTTTCGCTTAATATCAGGGGTATATAAACAGAAAAAACAAAAAAAACATCGTGTGGGGTTTATTCATGGCCTAGTGCTTAGTGCTAGCTTCGTACCATGATCGATATCAAGTATGCTGGTCGATTTCCCCGCGCCGCACCACAAGACTTGGGAAGAAAGAAGAAAATCGAAGAATCCCCCAAGGCATCGGCTGGGCGACGGGTATCTAGCGCACGATGAGCTTAATTCTATCGATAAAGAAGCGCGAGCGTCTAGTGGGAGCGCCATAGGCATTACACATCTGCCCCCACATGTCTATCACCCCCACGAAACGTCAATGCTTCTTTCTGCCGTGTGTTAGTTATGTCAACTTCGATCATTTCCCAGCTCCTCCTCCAGCTCCTCCAGCTCCTCCTCCACTGAAGACTCTCCGCATTCTCTCCAGGTTTGGGTTTCATTTCCGGCTACGCAAAGCCCTCGATTGAGCTGTGAAAAGAATCAAAGCTGCAATGCATACCCCGCATCAAAGGGATCATGCGAGCGGACACGGCCGGTAGGTGCCAGACCATTCGCATAATAGAAATACCCAGGTGCGAGTATGAGAGAAAGGGGAATATCGGTATATGCAGCACGGGATGATACGTGTATTGGTTATATGCTTTTGCTCCTGTATCATGGGGGGAAAAGGACTAATTGAGGATATCCAAGTTTTGAGATTGCCATAGATGGGGTATCAGAACTCAATACTGGGAGTTTCACGTGGGGAGTAGCATCAACACCCCAGCAGCAAATTAAAGTATTCAGCGGAGTAATGTAATACAGTCGATTCTCAAAAACCCATGCCCACGGCGGCGCAGTATTCCGAAAGAAAGAAAGAAGAAAACAACCACCAGGGGTACATAGGAGAATCGAAAGCAATGGGTACCGAGTCCCAGGATACCATATTTCCTCTACTAGTTTAAACCAAGACTATGTTTCTCCCTTCCACCGCCAGCCGTTTGATTGCTATCCATCGCTTCTTGCGGGATCTGGAGATATAAATTCGGGTCTCACCTACATGATTTTTTTTCACCTTCTGTTTTTTCTTTTCTTTGATTCCTGGGCGCGGGGTGCATATATTGCACTGCATACGACTTTATATGAACAGCTAGATGATACTTTCGATTCAGCCGAATCGCGTGGTTACATATGTAACATGTGAGGAGTTGCTTCTTTCTCATCGAAATCCGGGTTTCCGGAAGAAAAACAAAGCTGCCCTGTCCGAGAAGGGTTGTTGTAAAGGCAACCTGGACATGAGTGAGGTATCGTGAGCCGAGTCCTGCCTTACCAATGAATTTTTCAAGATCCTTACGGCTTTAGACTGGTTTACGCATTCCTCTGGAGACTAAAGCAGTAAAATATAATGGGATTAAGTAAGTAGGCAAGTAAAAAAATTACAGAGATCGACCGATTAATTTCAGTAGATCAAGATTCTAGCCAGGCATTTGTATACGTGGTTGTGCCCAATGCTGAGGGCTGGAGAGCAAGCCATGTATGAGAACTCTGCTCACTGGAGTCGATCTCCAGTTAAGTCTCCACTTGGGATACTTCTTAGGTACTTGAATGTACTCTGGACCGTATGTGTGTAGGTACAAAATAGCTACTACGGATACATGTCTCATTAGCTGCAAATATATCCAGTTAGAATCATGTATATGCTGCTTACTGTATTCCCCAGCAACGAGTTCTAGAGCACCCGCAGCCCAGTTCATTGTTGACGTCCCCCGTTCTGGGCCGAGTGAGAATACCTTACATACATGCGGTACAGGGGAGACTCGCACAAACCCGATCCGTCGGGCAGCACCCTCGATATAGAATGCCAACAAGCTAGGCCCTCCGGGTAATTATTAGTGATTTTTATTTGGCAAGTTGATCATCCTTCTCAACCCCCCAGGCCGAAAGAGGTTCGAAAAAGATAACAGGACCCGAAGGCGTGGTTTGCAGTTTAGCGCAGGGTCCCTCCCTGCGGAAGGGAAGGGTCTGTGATTTGGTGACGGCGGGCCCCCACAGCAATTTTTTTTGCAAAAAAAGGGTTCGCAATCGATGAGATGCATCGATGTAGGTTGCTCATCAGTGTCAGTGTCCCCCCCAGAGTGTTACTGTTGTGTCACAGGGCTCCGTAAGAGGATGCAAAAGAAACGCCTTTGCCGCGAGGGCAAATTCAACAACGAACGCCTCTCGAGGAAAAAATTTTATCCACGGATAGTACAATTCTCAACTATGTATGGGCGGGACACGATGCACCGCTGGACAGGAGCCAGAACTGAGCCAGAAAGCAAATTTCCGGGGGATTCTGGTTATATAGCCCAGGGATTGTCTGTTATAGGTTTATTGAGCAGGGCAAGTACTTGGAGGGTTCTTGTTATTGAGTTAAATTTATGAACGGATCTTCCGTTTAGGCTGGTACATCTCATCCTATATGGCTATCAGATATGACCTACTTGTCTAAACGCTTTGTAGAGTTAGTTTATTTTTTCTACTGGAATGCCGGAACATCATCAACAGGGGAGAGATTAGACTCGGTGCTTACATGTAGCTTTGCTAGGTAGTTTAATTGGTTTGGCATGATTGTCAATACATACCTGGTCAGAACTGTACTTTAGTAGGTGAACCATGAACCAGCTAGGAGGTACAAAATTATCCCTCAAAAACTGGGCCGGAGGAGTGAAAAAAGCTGATGATCGATTGGGCTTGTGGAGATTGATTGGGTACTTCGTGGGGGGTCGCATCGAACCCCCCTGTACTGTAGAACGGCCATCACATGAAGAGGGAAGGCGGCTCGTCGTTGGTGGTGCAACAGCCAACGGTAATAACCACTTCCAGAGATGAAAATTCTCTAGGCAGCAAGCCACAGCTAGCTATCCTATCGCGCTGGCAAATAACCCTTCACTTTCTTTCTCTCTTTGTCTGTACCACACTGACTCGACGGTCATTCTCGCATCTCGTTTACCAGCCCGGGGCCAAGTCCGTCTATTACTCTACTCTAGATTCCATGCAGTGCAGTGCAGTGCAGTGCAGTGCAGGGCATAGCATGGTAGGGCAGGGCAGTGGTGAGAAGGAGGCTAGAGAATCAAGCGATATCTAGGTGGGATGGAGAAGGTGCTTCTCCGTCGCCCCTTTGTTTCCTTCTTATCACGAGAATGGTACCCTAAGCGAGAGAATGGGGAAGAGAATGGGGAAGTGAATCGAATCATGGAAGGGAAAAAGCAGGGGCACTAAAGACGTAGGCTATCCCATTAACCATGAACCCCTCATTCTCGGTTGTTCCTTGGGAATTATGCGCAGCTCGCGTGGCATTTTGATAGGTTGTGTGGGTAACTCGATTTTGGTAGCTACTATCATCACACCCTTTTTTTTGCCATGCCATCTAATTTCGATATCAGAAATGATGGTATGTATGACATATATCTGTAGGTTACAGATATCCTATCAATTACAAGTAGGAATCCCAGATATCAATCTATCTTGGAGCGCGCGAGAAACAGCCCATGATGTTTTAGAAGTACGACATTTACCAGATTATCAGTTTCCTATTCTTCCATACATCCTATCAGAGAAGCCAAGGAAGCTATGGCATTAAGACATGCGACAGACAAGGTTGCCGACGGCAAAGGTTACTCATGTCATCGACGGAGCAAGCCTTGAAAGAACAAATCCTAGGCAACTAGGCTGGTTTTTTTCATGTACCTCTTACCATTTGATCTGATCTCTTCTCAAACCGCCCTGCCTGCCTGTCCGTCTGTGCCTGCCCGCCCTGCCACCCCCCGACACAACGTTTTTTGCTGTACGTACTTCAAACCTCCATTTAGACAACCTCGGGCCACTGGGGGACTATTTTTTTTTTCGGGGAGGTCCTGAAATGTTTCACGGGCCCCACATGTGGTCACATTCCAAAGTGCAAAAAATATCCCGCGCTTTTCCCAGCCTAGTAGCGAACTAAACCGATCCCCATAGCGTACACCCCAAGAGCAACTAGCAGACGGACTACTCTAGTCAAAATCCAGAGAGCAAGAGGACCCTCTATTCACCTCCAGTATAAGGGCCTGTACCTCGCTCCCTCTCATAGATACCCATACGATGGCAGAACCAACACGAGTAGACATCCTATACGGCATGTACGGATACGGAGGTCACGGAGCCAGCCTTTCCCCACCAGTAGTCCTCAACTCGACCTGCTGGGATGAGCAGAGGATCGAGGAAACAGTCTCCCCAAAGTACATCCGGGAGCGTATCACTGATAGTGCCTTGAGGCGCAAGTTGGAGGAGCCGTTGAAGTTTGGAGAGGGCCTCACAGAGGCTACCTACTCAGAATGGATCGTGGAGCACACAAAAAAGTTCTTTCTGATCCTATGTGATCTGGGGTGCCCAGAGTATATTTTCAATATCATTGACGGGTCATGGGACGACGAAGACCTGCCGTTGTCCATGGCGACCATCGAGAGGCTAGAGCTGCCGGCTGTCTCACAGGATAAAAAGTTTGCGAAGAAGCAGTATTCTTACTTGGTTAGGGAGCTAGCGGAGGGGCAACACACGGACTTTGAAGATGAGGAGTTGGTGCCGTTGGAGGTTATGTCGAGGAGGACGCAATCAGGGTCGGCAAAGCAGACGGTGGAGAAGGTGTATTTTCCCAGGTCGAGAGAAGTATATTATACTCGACGACGGGTGCCATTGGGATATGGAAGCCATCAGTTGCCAGTCGAGTCATTCCTTGAGGAGATTGAGACCCTAAATTCAATCAAGCATAACCATATAGTGAGGCTACATCTTTCATATACCCACGAGAACGTAGGATATTTAGTCTTGTCACCGGCACTCGAGACAAATATCAAGTCCTTTATTCAGTACCCACCTACGGCATGGAAATCGAATACAAAGGAAGAACGGCGGAGGACCATCTTCAATTGGATGCTCTGCCTCAGTGATGCCCTGGCATACCTATATGACCAGGGGATTACCCACGGCGACATCAAGCCATCCTCAATTATCGTCGACCAGAAGACAAACCGCATCTACCTCTCCGATATCAGCAACTCGAAGCGTCTCGACCCCACGCAGAACATCCCGCAATCACCAAACTGCGGTGGCATCCAGGACATGGAGGCCTACGAGTACGGAGCTCCAGAGCTGTGGCAGCGCACCCTCGTCTCTCAGGAATCATCTAGCCCCCCTACAAATACGATCTTCTCCGGCCGGACGTACCGCAAATCATCCACGCATTCGGAGGACAGCATCTCGATCACCAACAGCACCCAGATCGGGCAATGGACGGCCTTCGCGTCTAACCCGTCCAAATCCGATGTCTTCTCGCTCGCGTGCATCTTCTTAGAGATTCTAACGTTCCATGCAAAGCGCAAGACAACCGCATTCGCTTCACACCGGTCCCACAAGAACCGGCGCCCACGCGAGTCCGCACCCCCAGATTCGTCATTCCACTCGAACCTCGGGCAGGTCGAGACCTGGATCACCGAAAGTCTCATGAAGGACGCGAGGAAAAAGATGGACATTCCTTTCGCTGACGGCCTCGGACTATGTCGCGAGATGCTGCAGCGGGACCCAGAGAATCGGCCGGACCCGCGCGGTGTAGTAGAGCGTCTGTATCACACGGTTGTGGCACCGGCAGTGGCACCTGAGCTTCCGCACTGCGGCGGCGCCTCAGTAGATACGCCAATGGGGTTGTTTACAGGATGGAAGGATGAAAGCGGGCGCTCGCTGTCGTTGGCTAGTAGCCTGGGGAGAGCTTCGAAGAGGTCGACTATCTCGACGATTAACAGTTCGGATAAGAGGTGGATGGCAATTTAGAATTTTTGACTGGATAGCTAGGGGTCTGAAGATCTGGATGAATGGCTGGCGTTTTTTTTGCGGTTTGGGATGTTTCTTTTGCAGTTCCGTTTGGGAGGTTAACTTTGTTTCTTGCTTGATATTGCGGTAACTGATATAGGGTATGGTGTGGGTGTTTGTGGTTTTTTGGGAGGCGGCAAATTTGTATATGGCTCTCGTTTCCTACGTTTTGTGCTCATGGGCTGGAATCTTTTACATAAATATTCTCTTTGGTCGGGCTTATTTTATTTGTTTTTTTTCTAAACTTTGTTTATCTTCACTCTAGTCTTTACTAAATCCTTACAGTACTTTACTTTGTATCATTGCCTTTCAAGGTACATATTTCTTATCCTTATATATATTTTTTTAACGATAGTCACCTGAATCTCAAACATTCACATTCGATCTCCTTCTCTTTTGTTTTAATCAGTTGAAAAGAATTCAATCAGATTCAATCATAGTACCAAGTACTGTTTGATGCTCCTTCCGCTTTTGTGCTTAGAGTACGTAATTTAAATGCGGGACTTTAACTTTCGTCCCCGTTTAATGCACACGGCTGGGAAAGTTTATAGCTCTCTAGCGTGAGCGAAATATTAGGTGCCCGCCTTCCCGCTTTCGTCCACAGGAGAGACTAGTAGCGGGTGCGGTTTGGGTTTAGGCCCGGAAGATTCCTAATATTTGATGACATGATATTTAGGCCATGTGGTGGATGATTATTTGGGTGGTTTTTTTAACTACCCCGCTGCTCTGGGACGGAGGACTTGCAAAGTCGCCCCTCACAGTTATTTTTGCTGGATCTTGGGACGTATCTTGACAGGCCCGTCGTTCCTGATTGATAGAAAAAGGTCCCGAATGCCACTTACTGCTGTATAGAACTGGCATTGGAATGAAAGACGAGTGATTTATCAATTGATTTGTTTTTGAGCTGGTAGTGGTGGCTTAAAACGATGAGCTCAGAGATTCAGCTAAGTAAGCCTCGAAGGGAAATAGTAGTCTATCCTGCCGCCTCTTAGGTTCTGATATCTATTTTCATATTTGCGGATGGTGTGGAGTGGGATCAAGTGGGTTGGTAAAAGACGTACCTGTAGTTAACATCAGTTTGGGCCAATAAGTGCAAATTGAGGCCAAAGAAACACCACGCCACGAACACCACTCATTTTCTCTTGCTATCCAATATATTGATCGATTTCATGAGTTATCACTCGATATACTGCCCTAGCTAGTTGTGCCAGTCTTGCCCACGATGAAATGTTGACATAGAAGTCCAGCAGTGGTTTTGGTGAGTGTATATTCGCCGGTGCCGCCAGAGCCTGCCTTCCCTTACTACCCCACCAAGCCCATCCAGCACTACACGCTGCCCTACACAAACACTTCGCTGTTGCGGTGTTCCTCACTCATTCGTCGTCGTCTCTTTTTTGTTTCTTCTCTCAACCACCTTCGTTCTTTCCCCCCCTCCATCGCCTCTCCCTCCAACATCACCACAATCCTCCTCCATCCTCCATCCTCACCATCTTCTCCTATCAGTCGATCCGGTCCCTTCCTTTTATTTACCTCTCTTTTTCAAAATTCGTATCATCCATTCTATTTAACATAAGTACTGTCTTTAAGGCCCAGTTACTCTGACTCAGCCCGGTGTTGGACTCCATCACAGCACCGGCTTAGTTAGTTAGTTCCACACTCACGGTGTAGGTCTTTGCCCTTTCCCTCGTTCATCAATGAACTTTCTCTAATTTCTCTCCTGCTTTTCCTATCTAGTCAACCTTTTTTCTTTTGTCTTTTCCCTACACTTGACTGGAACAAAACCAACTTGTTTCAGTCATAACCCATCACTCACCACTTCTTGGCTTCCGGGTTTTACCAACCAAAAGCCTCCCATTGCTTTCAATTTATTCCACCAAAATGCCCGCAAATTTGAATTCCATTACTCTTTTTCTCACCCCCGAGAGGGTCACCCGGGCTCAATTTTTTGCTTCTCTCATTTCCTTTACACTTGGCAACTGGTACCCAGACCCGAACCTCACATATCCATGGGTCTCCGGCCCTGTCCACCCAGCCTTTGACCCCATGGACACTGGAGTACATTTGGACCTCCACCAGCTTTATGTTTCCGTTATCAACATGGGCGGCTACGACTATGTCGAAAGCACCCAAAGGTGGCTAATTGTTGCCCTCAGCTTAGGCCTCTGGCAGGATGAGTTCCACTCCCCGCGCAAATACTACCAGAGATATCTCCTCCATTATGAGATTTACGCTCGCAGAGTCCGCCGCCTCTTCACGGCTCGCAAACGTCTCGATAGAAATCCGAACGAATACTCCCAACAGGTCTTCACTAGTAGCCAAGAGCTCAACGACCGCGAGGATTATCATGTTGCCTGCAGGCACTGGTCCTCACTCGATATCCGCATGGACATGAAAAAGCAGGGTGTCCTTGACGCTACAATGATAATGAATGGTTACTTCACTATCTCACCGGCGGTTCAGCTCTATGTCATGCAGAAGACGTACCTTGATGCTACTAACGTCTTTGATAATTACACTCGTATCGGAACGGTACAATTCCGGGCACCAAAGTCTGTTGGACCGCTTTCGTCGGTTTCGAGGGACGAGGCGCAGTGTGTGGGGGATTTAGACAGAGATAAACATCTATCGGAGAAGGGAAGACGTTACAAGCAAATCCTCATTAACCGCAACCGCAAATATATCTTCGAGAACCATATTAAGAAGAAGCCATTGCCATTGCCAGTTGTGACGTCTGAGGAGCTTTCGAAGTTCGTGTATGACGAGGTCGACAGTGACACTGATGATGAAGGCTACGATGACGGCAATAATATCTTTAACGGCGGCCCTGACCCTGGTCAGGTCCAATTGGTGGAAAAGTTCGGCTTCAACTTTAATCCCCAGAGGGGGAGGTCTCGGCCCAAGCCCAAAGATAGGAATAAGCCTGCCAAAACCGAGAATATTTTTAACAATGGAAACGGGATTACATTGGCCGAATATCTTGACCGTAATCCTATAGCCGCCCCTGCCAACTCTCCGGCCTGGCAGACGGAACTTCTTGTCAAGTTTGGCGTCAAGCCAAAAGTGTACGGCCCCGAGCCGTCCACTAAGGTTGTTGCTAAAGGCCTCAACTTTGAGGAATACATGCACATGCATGGCTATAGATACGATTCTCCAGAACTCAAGCATTTCTTCGACACAAGAATTAAGCTCGAGGGTGGCTTCTGGCAAATTGAGCTTGATAGACTCGAGGCTATCGAAAAGCGTATCCGTGGTGACGTCGATGAGCGCGGAGCTCTAGCTATGTGCACTCACACCCACACCCACTGGGACTTAGCCAGTGCCGGCTCTAGGACAAGCCCGGTGGAATGCAGTTCCAACGAGACCACCGATACCTCCGAGTCTGAGGAGCCGGAAACCTTTCAGCCTATTGCTCCTCCACCCGGCTTTGCCCAAATTCCTATGTCTATGCATGAGTATGGCAGGAGAGTCGCCAATTGCGACGAGCATCAGGAGGTTATCTATTGGGGGGGAGCGTCCCGGGAGCTCAAGAAGGATAAGGAGGAGCATGAGCAGGAGCAGGAGCAGAAGCAGAAGCAAGAGCAGGAGCAGGAGCAGGAGCAGGAGCAGAAGCAGAAGCAAGAGCAGGAGCAGGAGCAGGAGCAGGAGCAGGAGCAGGAGCAGGAGCAGGAGCAGAAGCAAGAGCAGAAGCAGAAGCAGAAGCAGAAGCAGAAGCAGAAGCAGAAGCAGAAGCAGAAGCCCGCCAATCCCAAGCATAATCCAGTTATTTATTTTAAGCCTCCGGTCTTTCCGCCATTTACGCTTAAGCCACCATCGACCTTACCACATTTTAAGAAGGAACCAGAGCAGCTAGGGTCTTCTTACTCTAGTGGTGAGTATATAGAGGAATATAGCCAGCATAGGAGATCTATGGACAGCCTCTTAGGATCGGATACCTACGATAAGCCTACCGACACTGAGACCAACACTCTTCCTGCCGGCAGGGCAGATCAACAAGTAGAGAGAAATAATGCCGCCCTACCATCTGGCATCTGTGATCGGTATATCTCTGCTGATGGATATAAGGTCATTGACGGCTTCAGAGACAGACTCCTGGACTACAGCGACGACTTCCCCCATGAGACCGTCAACCTGCCCACTGGCCAGAGTGTAGACATCACCAACCCCAACCCTATCAACCCACCCTCATACAGCCGTACCCAACAATGGCTCCAGCAGCGCGCCACCGCGGAGGAAGATGATGGTAATGAGGATTTGTTCGAAATGCAGAAGATGAACGAGCTTGAGCCTTACGAAGACACCCCCGAGTCCAAGAGGAGAATCTACGGTAGCGGTCGATTTGATTACCAGGGGATCGCCAATGAATACAATTCATACAAGGAGCCTAGCACCCCAAAGCTCCCCCACGCCATCCCTGCCCGCAGTCCTGGAGCTCCGGCAACACTCAATGCTCAAGGATCAAGGATGGCCTATACTTCCTCTGCGGTTAACCAGCCGCAGCATACCGAGATGGGCTCCAGTGAGAAGATGGAAGACAGGCAGCTCAAGCTCACTGCTTCCGAAAACTTTCTCCTTTCTACAACCTTCAAGGCCTATGAAGTTCGAATTCAGGGCCCTAGCAACAACTGGGGGGGTTGCCAGTGAGTTTGGAACAAAGCTCACTAACTGGTCCATGGGTCATCATGCATATTGGAGAAGCTTTTTTTTTTCCTACTTTTTTCCCCCGAAGTCTGTTCTTCTTTCCTACATCTTTCTGAAGGAGATAGGGAGGTGGGGGCTAGATTTTAGATTTTTCTTTTTTTTTAAAAAAAAAAAAAAAAAAAGAAAAACTCCGTTGTACTGTCATTTGATACTAGAATACTAGTTAGTACATGAACACAAATTAAATCTGTCCTTACTGTTATAAAATTTCTTGCCTTAAAGACAAGAGCTTAAAAGTTCTTGAAGAATTCGTGTATACGAGGAAGTTGTCCTGGGAAGAGGAAGTGTTGTGGGAAGAGGAAGTGTCATAAGAGGAAGTGTCGTAGGAAGTGGGATACTGTGGGCGGAACATGGTCAGGCTGGCTGGCATCAACAGTACTGACCATAGGTTGTCTGTAAAGACCCTACATACGAAAATTCCCTAGGATATTGTCTATATCTCTGCCTATCAAAATAGAGGCAATAGAGTTCGCTCTTAAATTTTTGGGCTTTTGTTCTACTTTTTTCCTTTATTTCAACATATTCCGTTCATTTCCCTTCATTTCCAGTCGTACCCGTCCCATTTGTTTATTGTAATTTTCTGTAGTTTGAAGTTCACTTCCTTTCCCTTTTTCTTCATTATTATCTATGGGCTTATTACTGATATTCCCGTTTCTTAGTCTTAGACACCATGAATTGCAGGTGAAAGATTTCTTCAAAGCACTCCAACGGCCCTCCAGGTAGCTGGTTGTGGTTCCGGAACCCTTAAACTTGTATATATATATATCAAATTGTCGAATTTCATCTTTACCAAGGACGATCTTGACTTTAATCCGGTACCCTAACCTACCACCCCACATTTGTTTGGTCCACGGAGTATGACTCAAAGATACCATGTGGAATGTGGGTTAAAAACTACTTGTGTTGTTATTACTCGAAAATGTTTGTGAATTCCCTGCTCGAGGCTACATCATAGAGCCTGACTCGTTCCGTCATGAGGTATGACTCGAAATTGTACTCCGACAGTACTGAGTCCGATTTATTTGGGGATGATATTGTATCGCTAACCGACCACTAAGTAAATTAGAATGACTTACATGTGTCCTGTGAGTACGGGTAAATAACGACTGGGGATTTGATTTCCGCTTGGTACTGGGCTCGAGGTAAACTTCAGGGAAATGCTGCCTTATTTAGCACAAGCTATTTATCCCGCAAGGCTATTCTCTGGTATTTCTTCGTGCTTCCGCTGTGATAGATACTTTTTATCTCTGTTTCACGTTTTCTTTGGTAAATGTCTTGTCTCTCTTTTTTTTTATCATACAATAAGTGGTGACGTCCGTGAATAAATTATCTTAGCATGATCAGCCCACTCTTAATATTAAACTAAACGTGGCTATTGATATCTGTGAACCTCCTCTATCAACTCACACCTGGCCAAACAGCCGACGCTGACATATGACGCCTGATACCGTGTTTACAAATTAGTAGCATTACACATCAAATTTAACCGCCCTGTCGCTTACTGACCTTTCAGTCATTTCCACTTTTGATCCATGATCTACCCTACCCTAACTACGCCACACATGAGGCTACATCATACTACCATCACACACCACGCAAAAATAAACCCAACCCCTCCCTCATCCATAGGGCTGATTAAAGTTCTAGCATGCCAAATCTGTGGATCCTTCCGATTGCACATTCCGGCCAAGACAACAGCCGCGCCCATTGCGGAAAGAGCCCTTCTGCTGTAGACGAGCTAGTAGATGCTGATATGTGTATTGATGATTTTGGACACACTACGCAGCCTAGCAGGTGTTCCGGTTTTCTCTAGGGTTTGGACTCGCAGGGAAAACCAAGTTAATCACTCCCTGTTTTGAAGCTGAGAGAAATCATGCAAGCTTGATGATAAGCGTTTTAGGAATCGGTTCACAGCCTTACAATCGCAGGGGTGGTGAGCGGAGGGCAGTGGTCAGCACTAATGCTATTTTAAGAGGCTCTTAGATCCGATTCAGGGTTTCTGTGGCTTGAGTCGACCACGATTGGCAGAATTGTGCCTTCAGCTTTTTCGACGTGGTCGAGCTTTGAAGGGTTTGCTTTCCCACAAAGCTTACATTACATGCATTGCCTGTCTCAGTTCACAATCAGCCCCAAGATGTGCAGACAAACCCCACGACCTGGACACACAATGGATTTATATAAACAATAGCCAGTGTACGTCCTGCCCGCACTTTTTAGGGTTTTAGATCAAACCCCTCCTGATTTCTAGTTATCACAATCTCCGCTTCCAGAGAATTAGTGATTAGAGATATCAACCGCCCACCTCATCATAATATTAAGCACATATTGGCACCGATATCAGTATGGCCTCAGGCGGTTTTCGAGACGTCTCAACGCTCTCCACAGGGCGGCGACCCCGGAGCCAGACGATGAGCACTGATGAAGAGGACTTACGAGATATTGAGGGGTCTACTCTTCTCGACGGTATATTCATCCGCTGTACACCATTCAATTACAGATAGCTAAACCTCTACTAGAGGAAGGAGATTACTTCGACGAAGATGATAACGAGGATGAGAGCGAGGATACCCGTGCAAAAGTCGAAAAGGGTTACACAGGAGTGGGCAGCCGCTCGCCCTCTCCTCCACCGGTAGATGAAGTTCGACCACTCACTGGCGTAAAGACCATCAAGCTTCTATCAAAAGCCACAATACCTCCACGGAAATCCATTCTCAAGAACTTCAAAACTGACCGCGCGAAAGTACTCTCTCGGCCGCGAGTGGTGCTTCGGATGTTTTCGTTGGTGACGGCAGGGGCGGTGTTGGGATCGGCGGGACATATTCTGTTCCATTACATCGATACTAAGGATAAGGAGAACAGTGACGGAGGGCCGCTATGGGACCCAAATCTATCAATGATGCCAACGATCCTACTGCTAAGTATCAGTTCGTATATTTTTGTGCTCGATTCGATATTCTCGGTGGTTAGCTTTTGGCCGAATGTTCGTGATCCCCCAATCTATTCATGCGTATATTTGTTCATATATGATATAGAAGTAAGCTAATGATGAATAATAGGGGAGATATTTGACAAACAGGTTACTTGCTAGTGCGGCTTTGCTTCACTCAATGATCAGTTTTATTTGTGGAATGGTTGCTCTGGTGCTATCCGAGGAAAAGAAAAACCCACGATCAATGTGAGTGGAAATTAATGACTTGAAATGTGTATGGTGATTGAGACTCACGGAAAAATTTTCCCGCAGGTTTTGGGTTTGCAATACCGGGTACCAAAAGAAGGCGGACCTAGCGATCATGGATTTTGCAGTCCATTGTAGTGAGCAGGTAAACCTACTTTAATATCCATCCACTCTAGTAATTATACTAATACCGCACAGAGAGGAGCTTGGGTGGCCGCCTGTATGTGCACAGTTGCGCATGGCCTAATAATACCCACAATCGTCCTCGGCTTTTGGGGTGGTCGAACAAAGAAGCAAAAATTCCAAGACGCAATCATAGTTCGAGAGCCTGAATACTCAAAGGGCAATGTTTTCCAACGACTGGGTGACTTGAAAGATAAATTTTCGTTTAATAAATGATCCCAAGAAAATTAATTATGCAGGCCGATGACCGATGACGCGGCGTTATTATAGATTCTGTTCCTTTTATTCATTTCTTTCTATTTCTCTCCTTCTTTCCTTCTTTCCTTTCTTTTTTTTCGTTAGCTGTATATATGACCCCACTTTTTGATAAGGGATGTGAGCATAGGGCAATGCAGTGCGCCACAATGCATGGTGTTTGGAGTTTTGGTTGATTGGTTTGAAAGCACTTGTAACCCAAACCACGTTATGATGACCCACATGCTCGATCATATCGAGTGACCTTCGGTGATCAAAAAAACAAGACAAGGAGAGGTGAAGACCAAAAAATTTCTCAGAGTCAATTAAATGGCATGGCCACGACAGAAAGGATACCAATATCAGAGTTTTTGAGCCTAGGCCAAGCTGTCGCAGGGCTATTGAAGTGCATGTGCAGGTATGCATCAACCGCATTCGAACCCAAGAATCGCCAATTGCACCCCAGCTGGTGCCTAAAGAATATTCAGCTGGTATGGTAGGTTCTTACTTAAGACCATCATCGAGCAATCCGACGCGAAAGCGAGTGGTCAGATCCTCGGACTCGGGTGTTTATTGATAGGTCCACATTATAATATGTATCTTTAGCTCGTTATTCGCTAGCTTCTTTACGTGTCATTCAGTGTCGACCATGCTTTACATGTTCTACAGACTCTGCCGTAGAATATATAACTCTTCTTGCACTTTTCCACTTACCGTGGTCCACCTTGCAGTGCCGTGGGTGCCGTCCTGAAATTTCCCCCAAGGCGAGGGAGGACACATGTGCTCCTAACGACGATCAGCGCTGATCTGCAAATCCTGGCTCCCCACTAATATCACTTTCACGGTTGGATGAAAGCCGCATGATATAATAGTAAGAAAGTATACTGGCCATGGTTTCTGAAATATTCGTGACTTGGAATCCTTCCTGAGCCTTCCACCGAACATGGTAATAATTGTGTCACGTAGTTACGCTAAAAGCGACAACCCACACACACAACACTTCCAGGCTCGTAGGTAACAAAAAGTGAAAAACTCACGAATACTCTTTTTTTTTTTTTTTAACTCAAGCTAGTTTATTATGGGCTAAACTAATTGCATGCAGTCGAAGACTATGGCATAAAAACCCTTCCCCTAACAAAAGACAAACAAGCGTCCCCAAAAAATACAAAAACGGAAGCAGAGAAAACAAAAGAGAGAAGGCCTATGAGGAGTAGAGAAGAAAGCGAAGCGCGAGAGAATACAGAGGGGGGGGGGGCAGGAGTTCGTCCTGTGTCCTCTCGATCCTCCTAGGGTGTGTGTCTTGGGTTCTATATAGGGACTTTTGAGGAGTGGCGGTGTTTGTGAGGCGTACGGTGGAGGGAGGGGGACAGTCCTTAGATTGTCTCCATTGGGGTTGTGGTGTTGGGGATTCCAAAAAAAGAGGATCGGATTGGTGGTGGTGGTGGTGGGGGGGTTGGGGTGGTCTTGAGGAGGGCTAGCCTTGAGGGGCAGGCCGGGTTGAAGGAGCGGTGGGGACCTTCGCAGTTGACGCATTTGGCCTTGGAAACCTCGCAGCAGTTTTCCGTTGGCCATCTCGCTCCGGGGCAGCTAAGTACCGGGCAGCGGTGGTCGTTGAGGTCGTGGTTGAGGGTGCAGATGGCGCAAGCTTGTTCGTTCTTGCATAGTTGGGTGGGGTGGCCGAAGCGGCAGCACTTGCGGCACTGGGTTCTTGGGGTGGCTGGGATCATGGGAGCGCAGCGGCGGGGGCGGGAGAAGAGGCGGACTGTGGGTCCGAACTTGTCAGCGTCTTCCGCCTGGACGGAGATGACGATTGACGAGGTGGCCTTTTTGTTGCGGGAGGAGTGGTCGGGGTTAAGGAACCTGACGGAGAGTGGCTTGACGCCGGTTGCGAGGTTGACACACTCGGGGAACGAGGTGTCGAGGGTCTCTTTGTCTGGGAAGGCGAAGAGGGGGATGCCATGTATGGCGATATCGACGTCGGTGGGGGCGGGGCGGAAGGTGTTGATGGGGTTGTATCACGGTGCTAATCGAGGGCGAGGACTGAACAAGCCAAGGTAAACCACCAAGGCTAAACTATGGTGAGCGAGGTAGTGGGTTACGTGGAGAGTGGGCGACCGGGGAACTTGGGACCAAGGGCGAAGGCGAAATGCGAGGCGATGCGAAGGTAATCTAACGTCCCGTGAGATAATGACCGAAGGGACTATGGTAGAGAGAGAATATATTCTAGGCGAAGACTAAAGACGCCTAAGATGACAGGAAGGTTGCGTGAAGAAGAAAGGAGAAGAAGAGAAGTCTACTGGCGAGGAACAAGCTCCTATATATAGCGCAAAAACCCTCGCTGACTCATCCCATAGAAACCTGTAGAACCCCAAGAAATCCATCATTACAAATACCTGCATGCCGATGACTCATAGAACCCTGCAACCGAAACCCGTAGAACATAAGAGAAACCTGACTAATCCATACCATAAGTCTTCGATATATCGTGTCACGCGTGATAGATATTAGGTCCCCTCTGAGGCCTAAGTCCTCTTGAGCTTCGATGAAGCGTTCGTGGAAGTCTTTCACTAACTTCGGGGAGTTGTCCAAGTCGTCCCAAGGTTGCCATGAAGGTTAAATCATCGCAGTGTATTAGACGAAGTCTCCTCGTCTCGTCTTGCGTCTCGTCTATCGCGCGTCTTCTCCTTCTAACTTCGACAGGTGGTGGCGGAGGCTGTAATTGTCCAGGGGCGAGGGTGGGCGCGAGGGACAGTAGTGATACGTGGAAGACGGGTGGACTTTCATTGATGAGGTAAGGTGAGTTCGTGGCGTAGGGGCTCATGTCTGAGGATATAGTCAGACCCAACTTGTTTCCAGTCTAACTTCTTCGATGGTCTTTTTGGTTAATAGGTTTGGTGGACAGCCAGACCTTATCTCCAATGGCATAGCGGGGGCGGGGTTCTGTTGGCGTTCTTGGACTCTTGTAATCCGTTGAAATTTCTGAACATCTCTCGGAGGAAGTCAAACACTTCTGACATGTCTCTTACCATGGTGTTGGCCTGATCTTCGTTAGTGGTCGTCTTAGCCATGTCGTAGGGGCCAAAAGGTCATTCGAGTGTCTGCCATGGTTGGCCGAAGGGAGAGCTTGGTGGATTCGATCATGGTTGTTAGTTCGAATTCCGCCGTTGGTAGGTGGCCCAATTGTCCTGTTGGTAGTCGGCGTAGCTCGGAGGTACTGTTCCATGATGGCGTTGATTCTCTCTGTCTGGCCATCAGTCTGGGGGTGGAAGCGGTGGAGAAAGCGAGATTTCTAGCGCATCGCGAGAGGATTTCAAAAGTCTGAAGTGAATTGGGTACGGTCTGATACAATTTTTCTGGGAGGCCATGGGTTTCCATACATTCTCCAGATACATTCTAGCGGACGTCTCTGGCTCCTGATTCTTCAGTGCATGGGATGAAGTGTCTCATTTTGTAAAGGCGGTCAACGGCAGCGAGGATCGCGTTGTAGTTGTTGCTGAGGAAGGCGGTCACAAAGTCCGTTGATCGTCTGACCATGGTAGTTTGGGTACTGAAAGAGGCGGAGGACTCCTGAGGTGCGTTGCGGTTTCTTTCTTCTTGGCAGGTGTGACAATTCATAGCGTGGCGGTCGATATCTTCGCGTGTTTGGCCAGTAGTATTCGCGGCTGAGGAGTTCAAGTGTTTTAGCTCTTCCTGGATGCCCTGCTGATGGTGTATCATGGTATTCTTGTAGGAGTCTAAGTTGTAGTCCTCATGTTCTGGCGAAGAGTTTTGGTACAGGAGAAGCCCGTCTCGTTTTGAGCGTTAAATTTGTTTTGATTGTTTGGTGCGTCCTTTAGCATGGTGAGAACTTTGTTTGGGAAACTGTCTTCTTGGTAAGCAATTGAAAATAACTCTGAATGGTGGGCGTTCCTTCAGGATTCATTTATCGAAGCCGCGAACAAACTTAACAGGATCCAAATTTTCTTTCTTCAACACTGTCTGGTACTGATGCAGCAGGCGTTCATCCCCTCCTTAGGTAGATCTCGATCTCTCGTTAATGCATCTGGTTTCCCTCCTTGTTTCCTGGTCGGAATTGTATAAAATTAAAGGATAGGAACTACTGACCAAGCGTGTTTGTCGTCGGTTTAATAGTTTAGTTTAAAGTATTCAAGGTTCCTGTGATCTGTTAGGACCTTGATGGGGAAGGATTTGTTTCAGAAAGTATCTCCTCCTCGAATCGCCGGATGATTGCTAGTAGCTCTTTGTCGTAGATTTCATGATTCATTCTGCGGCGTGTGTTTTTCGAGAAGAAGGCCACTGGGTGTAGTATCCCTTCATCGTCTCTTTGTGACATAATGGCAGCTGAGGCGTAGTCCGATCGTCTGTTTCTACTATGATTTTGCGATCGGGTCGAAGTGTCTGGTATGGGTGCCGTGGTAAATCTTTATTTTAAGTCTTGAGCAGCCTTCGAGTTTTCTCGGTCCATTCAAACTTTACCCCGTCTTAGTCAGAGCCGTTAAGCGGAAACAACTCTGGAGTATCGTAGATGAATCTTCGGTAGAAATTGGCGAAGCCTAGGAATTCCTGTCGTCTTTCAGACAGGTTGGTGTTTCCCAATCCCTAATAGTGGCGACCTTCTTCTCGTCCATCTTGATTCCTTCTGGGGTGAGTCCGAATCACTAGGTACATTGTTTCTTCGGCGTCATTCGCATTTCTCGGGTTTCAAGTGTCTTCGTGTTGATCCAGAATTAGGAGGATCTTGTCGGCGTGGACTTTGTGTTCTTCAGTGTAGCGGAGTAGATGAGTATATCATCCAAGTATGCCGTTGCAAAGTGGTCGAGGTGTGGGCGTAGCATATCGTTGACCCAGTGTTGGAAATTTGCTGGCGCGTTGGTGAGGCGAATGGCATGACTGTGTATTGAAATGGCCATACCTGGTTCTGAATGCTGTTTTCCATTCGTCCCCTTCTTTGATTCTCAATTGATGGTAGCCGTTCGTAGATCTGGCAAAAGTACTTGGCGGCAGATACCCATCGCGTTTCGGAGTTAGTGGCAATGGGTGGCGGTTCTTAACCGTTACTGCATTCAACTTTCTATAGTCGGCCAGAGTCGGAGAAGAACCATCCGCTTTCTTGACAAACAGTATCTGGTGAGTACCGCTGAGGGCGTGCTGTGTCGGATCTTCCCACTGGAGAGGTATTCCGCTAGGTAGTCCCTGAGTGCCTGTAGTTCTAATCGCGTCATTCCATACATGGGTCGAAGGGTGCTGTCTTGCCTTCTTGGATGTCGATGGAAAAGGTCGTCTTCGAATTCGGCGGTGGAAGTTTTGCAGCATCTGGTTCATTGAGGAGGTGGAGGAAGTTATGGTGTTTGGCTGATGCGATTCTGAGGTCGCTTTGGCGATTGGGTCGGGAGGTCGTCGAGGGCTTTGAGGGTGGTTGAGTATAGTCGCATTCCTTTCTTTGTTTGTTCAGTAGTCTGTGGAATCGTATGATGTGATAACGGAGATGTTGGTGGTTGGTTTGGTGGGGGTTCAATAGAGATACTAGCGGTGACTTTGGTGTTATTGAGGAGCAGTGTTTAACACAAGCTGAGGAGTTGAATTGTATTTCGTTGGTGGCAGGAGAATCGTGGTTGCATGTCTGCGCATCCATGGGAGGCCCATGTGATGAGGTAATGTCTGCTTGGGTGACAAGAAGGAGCCTCTTCTCTGTGTCGTTTATGTCTAAGCTGAGGATGACTTTATGGGTAACCTTTCCTGATTCGATAGGTCTACCATCTACGTCTATACATGTCGTGGGAGGATGAGGGGGTTTGTTTAAGTTTGTGGTGGCGTCTGAAGTTTTTTTATCTATGAAGCGTATCCTGAGGCGCCAGTATCAATGAGGGCATATGATGGGATGAAAGAATCTTTATTTTGAGAAATAGAACAAGTTCTGACTAATTGATTCCCATCCATATCATCTCCGAAACCGAAAACCCAGAAACCGAAATCCTAGAAAAATCTTTTAACCGTCGCAGGTGGCCACTCAGTCAGGAAAAATCTTCTTAACCTCATTGCGGAGGCTTCCTCTTCTCTCTCTTCATTTCTGATATCTGCCTTTCCCCTTATCACTGGGGCTGGGTTCCTGGGCGGCGCAGGGGCATTGAATGAGGTGTCTCACTCTACAATAGTAACATCTGTTTTCTACCCGTGGCTCTCTTTCCTGAGGTCAGGCGGGCCAGTGGATAGATCCATGGGACTGTTCCTCCAGGTGTGTGTGATGGGTGGCGGCAGGTCGTGACGGAGGTTCTGGCAGGAGGGTGTGGCAGGCGCCAGGGGGCAGGCGAATGTGAGGGCCGGACTTAGTAGCGAGGGGTGGAGCTGGTATAGCGAGGCTGGCGGGCGGCCGACGTGATAGCGAGGCGGAAGCGGGCGTTGAGGGCTTCTTGTTTGTTATCCAACGCTGCAGGATGGTAGCGAGTTCCAAGACTGTGGCGGGGGTATCCTCATGGTCCATGAGTCTGGTCATTCCTCGTTTAGTCCGGCCAGGAGGCTTTCCGCATTGGCAGCCTCTCTAACCCGGCATCGGCTGACCGTCGTTGGAATTCGGCAAAGTAGTCTGAAAATGACCGTCCGTACTGGCGTAGGTTCCTGAGCTTCTGGCGGGCGGTGCCGACCAAGTCCGGATCTCCAAAGGCTGTGTGTAGAATTTCAAAAAATCTATCTATGGAGGGGAGATTAACCCCAGTGTTGGTAAGGTATGGCATGAACTGGTCGTGAGGCCTTCCAGGCGAGATGGCGTAGGTGAGTTGGTTTTGTAGGGTGGGGTACCGGTCGGCATTCTTGAGAGTTTTAGTTTCAGCGTGTGTTGGAAGGGAAGTTCCTTGAGGCCGTGAACTGCTTGGGGTCAGGGAGCTTCTCCGACTTCTCCATTCTTCTTCTGGGTGTGTTATTCTAAGCTCTGGAGGAATCGGTTGGGGCGGCGAGGGGAGGTGCGGGCGGGGCTGGTTGTTCTGCTGCGGGTGGTGGGGGCCTGGCTGCAAGTGCTTCCTGGGCGGCTAGGGTTTCTTGTTCTTGTGTGGCCGAACTGGAGGCGGTGACCTGGGCTTGGAGCAGTGGTGTTTGCTTCTTCCTTTTCCAAGTCTTGCCCCATTTCGGTGATCCTTTGTTTCCATATCTCCGTTGCTTCGTCTGCCTCCTGCTGGGTTAGTCTCGGATTCGTTTGAGTTCGCTAACAGCCTGATGACTGGCAACATTAATGGTTAAACAATCGTCACTCAGCAGCCTGGTGGTCTTCGAGGGTATCTTGAGCAGCGACCCGTCTCTTTCGAGTTGGTCGTAGTCGAGTTCGCTTGGGTCCGTCATGACTTGTTCTTGTGACATGGCGGCGGGGTTGTAGTTCGGGTTGGCGTTGGAGGCATAACCTTAGTATCCGCAGTCTTGTCGAGGCGAGGACTGAAAAAAGCCAAGGTAAACCACCAAGGCTAAACTATGGTGGCGGTAGTGGAGTTACGTGGAGAGTGGGCGACCAGAACTTGGGACGAAAGGCGAAGGAGCTGGAAGGCGAATGCGAAGGTAATCTAACGTCGTGGGGAATGCGACCGAAGGACTATGGTAGAGAGAATATATTCTAGAGCGAGAAGACTAAAAGGCGCCTAAGATGACAGGAAGGTTGCGTGAAGAAGAAAGGAGAAGAGAAGTCACCTGGCGAGTTTCGTGGATGTCTTAGGTTAGGAAGACTGGAAGGATTCTGACGTGTGGAAATATATTTAGGCAGGGAAGGATGAGTCAAGATAGTTTCTACGGGTTTCTGTTACGGAGGTGAGTCATAAGCGGGGATTCTGCGGACAAATGAGTCAGAGCTTGGCGGAGGCGGTGGTATATAAGGGAGGCAACGACGCCTCTCTGTACTTTCTTTCTTTTCCTTTTCTCTTGGCATAGCGTCTTCTGTCTTTAGTATCTGCGATATATTATAGTCCTACTTATAAATTAGTGACTATCATTCTTCTCCTATTCCTCTTCCGATATATCTTCTCGCCGGAAGTATCGCTTTACTACGTCTTGCCTGAGCAATAGCCCTCTGGCCTTGAGATTACGTTGCGTCGTCATCTGCATCTTGCAATGTCACCCAGCTCCACCACCACGGTCCGCATAGTGGGCGGGGTCACCCTGGGCAAACTAAGATCCTCCAACCCGCGAGTTTGAGGCCGTCGAGGATAAACACTACCCTTACGTGCACATTCTCTCGCCTCTTACAGGAAGGGGACCGCTGGAAAGCAGAAAGAAAGCATCAGCAGGGCCTTCTGCATAGGCAGGAGTTGACCGCCATTCAAGCAACTCGTCGCCTCCCATAACCATACCGATGCATTAAAGCCCAGGTTAAATGCCAGAGTTTCAAGCTGCCCGAGCCGCACCTCCACCACCTCCACCACCCCGCCACCTCCACCACCTGCACGCCACCTTCGCTCGAAAAGTTCCCCGACCCCCAAAGTTTAACGGGATCAGGAAGGAACTCAGGATTCTCAGCCTTCTCCGCACCAAACTCAGGGTCAACCATGATAGGTTCTTGAGCGAGGAGGCCAAGGTCTTCATGATTAGTCGGTTGGAGGAAGGCACTGGACAGGTCATCCCTATGGCCAGGATCTTCATTTCATCGGTCGCCCGCCGTCGCATTTCTGGGCGTCGCTTTGAGACCCGGACCCTCGAGGCGCAGAAGGGAACTCAAGGCCTCCGCCAGGGCAAGGGAACTTCGCGACCTACCTCACTCAATTCCTCTGCATCGTGGGCCAATTCGACTATAACGAAGAGGCAAGAAGGCGCTCTGGAGACAGGGTTGTCTGGCGACCTGAAGGGCCTTGATGATATCTGGGGACATAACCACAGAAGGCTTGATGCCTATGTCAGGAGACTGATGACAATGGATAACAAAATCAGGGCTAGGAAAGATGCCCACAAGGCCAACCGGAACCCTATGGGGCAATTTGCTTCACACACTTACCACCTGGCACACCAGGCCATGGACCTCTCTCTCAGCTACACTGCCGCCCCCATGGAAGGTACACCGCCATGTGACGACAGACCGCGCTGCGAGAAAAAAATGGAGGATGGAGGCGGCTGTGCCTACTTGTGCGCCCGACGTGTCATACTGCCCAAAGCGGCTCGCGTGGCCCTCCTCCAATGAGGAGCTGCCGTGTCTGCCGCTCGGTCGAGCTCTTATTTCTTCTTCTTCTTCTTCTTCTCCGGATGTTATTCTTTCTTCTTGTAATTCGGGTTTTCAGTAGTCGCGGTCAGTATCATGGCCGCCGTATTCAAAAATTTTCTTTATTTGCGTTTTTTTTCTATTTCTGGGTTTTCGGTTTCAGTTGTGGCAGAGGAGGTATTAAATGGGGATCATCTAGTTGTAGCTTGTAAAATTGCTCACAATAAGAACTCTATTTCCCGCTATGATTGATCACGGGAGGCGCCGGGATTCGCGTTTATCGATGAAACCTTTGCGGCGCCATCACCAACTTCCTATCCTTTCCTAAAACCCCGAATACTTGAAGTCATCGGCGGGAGGCCCATTGCCTCCGGACAAATCACTTCCATATGCCGCGTCCCTCTGTCGTCGGATGCCATCGAGAACAAATCACTCTTTGTCAAGGGCAGTACCCCTGGTTCTGGGAATACCTTGGCTACAACATCACGATGCTACCCTTAGATTCAAGAACAATACGGTGACCTTCACTCAAAATTTTGCAAGGAAAACTACGCCTTGGCCGCCCGGTATTATCCGAGTATCAAACCCCCAACCTATATGATAGGACCCGTCCCTTCAGTCGTCTAAGCCGAAAGAGACTACAAATTTGCAGTATAACACTCGCGGACGTCGACTCTTCTGAAAACACCAAAGGCGAGTGGAAACAAAGGATCTGAACGCTATCTGCAATCGACTCAATATGTTCGATGAAGCTTCAGCCCAAGATCTACCACCACGCCGCCCCTCGACCACAAAATCCCCTCAAAGAAGGAAAGGAACCACCATTCTACGGCATGTCAGGGATGAACTGTTGGACTCAGCGACTACGTCGCGAGAACCTCTCCAAGGGCTTCGTCCGCATAAGCTCATCTCCTGCCGGTGCACTGTTTGTCAAAAAGGCAGATGGGTCCATGTGTGGACTACCGTGGATTGAATGAGTGACGGTTAAGAACCGATACCCACTACCTCTAATCCAGGAAAGCACTGGACAGACTATCAAAGCTAAGTGGAATTAGACTTGCGACAAGGATACAATCAGATTCGAATGGCGAAGGGAAGAATGGAAAAGCGGCATTCAGAGCAGCTATGGTCACTTTGAGTATACTGTCATGCCTTCGGCCTCTCAAGGCGTCAGGGTGTAGAGCTTCGTTCTGCAGTGCGATCTTCAGGGAGGAAGTATATATATCGGGAAGAGAGTAGGAGAAGCGGCGATAGTCACTAATTTATAAGTAGGACTATAATATATTGGTATACTAAAGACAGAAGGCGTTGCGTGAAGAAAAGGAAAAGAAAGAAAGAAATACAGGAGTAGGCGTCGTTCTTTCCTTATATAGCCACCGCTCCTCCAAGCCTGACTCATTTATCGCGTAACTTATGACTCACTCCTCCGTGTAACAGAAACCCGTGAAACTATCTTGACTCATCCTTCCTCGTCATAGCGTCATAATCCTTCCAGTCTTAGAACCTAGTACATCCATGAAAGTAGCCTTGAGCTCACGAACCTTGATTTCATGGTCGGTTTATTTGGGTATTGTGTGTGGAAGGTCTCGGCAATGCGGCTGTGCATTCGTGATGTCGGCGGGTTCCCAAGTAGATCGGTATATCCCGTCCACTTGGCGTAATCTTGTAGTCGCTTTACTTTCCATGGTGCGCCGAATCCAGAACCTCCTCCAACCGTACTCTTCTTCCTGGTCGCGATGACTTGGTGGTGGTATTATTCTTTGTCGGCGTGGCTGGCGGCGATGTCAAGTAAGGGAGGCGTGGAAGGCAGGGGTGCATTTTAAATCGGCGGGGAGGTTCAAGCGGTGGCATAGGGAGATGATCTCTTGGATGGGGAAGGGTCAGCTTTTCCAATCGAGCTTCCTCGAGTTCCGGCTTGTCTGAATGTTCTTTCGGACACGAAGACCATGTCTCGATTTCATATCATGGGCGGGGATCTGCTTTCGTTAGAAACTTTCCTGTTGGTCTTGAGCTGTCGCTTATTTGTGTCCGTAGGTGGTTGTGTAACTCCTTCATCCTCTCTGCAAAGTTATGGGAGTCAGGCTCGGGGGGTTCTGTCTGGCTTTGTAGGTCTATCGTGAATCGGGGTGGTACCCATAGTTGGCGAAGAAAGGTGTAGCTTTAGTCGAGGCTGAGACTTGATTGTTTGCTGCGAACTCCGCCATGGTCAACCACTTAGTCGTCTTGTTGGTATGACACATATCACGGAGGTACTGCTCCATTACTGCGTTCATTCTTTCCGTTTGGCCATCTGTTTCGGGTGGCGATTGACATTCTCGCTTCTACCTGGAGTTGTTTACAGAGACTTCCAGAACTTTGCGGTGAACTGGGTGCCCCTGTCGGAGGTGATGTGCGTGGGAAGGCCGTGTAGTTTCCATACATGTTGTAGGTAGAGATCGGCTAGGTCCTTTGCATTGACGGTGGTGTTGCAGGGTAGGAGGTGACGCATCTTCGTTAGCCGGTCCACAACTACTAGTATGGCATCGTATCCTTGACTCTCTGGTAGGCCCGTGACGAAGTCCATAGAGATCTCTCTCCAGGGTTGTTCCGGGATGGGTAGCGGTCGGAGAACTCCCAACTTCCCATGTGTTGCTGGCTTACTTCGCTGGCAGGTGTGGCAGTTCCGGATGTATTGACCAACGTAGTCGCGCATATTTGGCCAGTAGTAGTCTCTGCTGATTAGTTCGAAGGTTTTTTCCCTACCTGGGTGTCCTGCTGAGGGGGCGTCGTGGTATCGCTTCAGGATTTCCAGCTTTAGTGGTGGATAGTCGGGGATGTAGATGCTTTCCCGATAGAGTAGGCGTCCGTTCACCTCAGTGCATTCCCCCAGCGATATTTCCTTGCAGTGCTTCGTGTCTGTCTGCCGTAGGTCAGTATTCTTTGTGGGAATGGGTCAGCCAGATATCATCGTTTAGTAGTTTTTCAGGGGGCGTTCTTTTCAGCGGATTCATTTGACAAAGAACCCGCTAACAAAAACTCAACAGGATCCAAATTCTCCTCTTCAAGACTGTGCTGGTGCTCTGGTGCAACAATCTTTCATCCCCTTCCTCAGGGAGATCTCCTGATCTCCTAGTCAATGCGTCCGGTTTCCCACTCTGCTTCCCGGGTCTGTACTTGATCGTGAAATTAAAGCGCGATAAGTATTCGGCCCATCTCACTTGTCTCCTGTTCAGTTGTTTGGTGGACATGAAGTATTCGAGGTTTTTGTGGTCGGAGATAACCTCGATGGGGTGCTTCGCCCCTTCCAGTTCTGGCCTCCATTCCTCGAAACACCTGATGATAGCTAGTAGTTCCTTATCGTATATTTCGTAATTGCACTCCGCCGGTGTATGTTTCTTGGAGAAGAAGGCGACGGGATGGAGTTTGCCCTGCTCGTCGTCTTTGGGAGAATCGCCCGGCGACGTAGTCGGATGCGTCTGTTTCTACCGTGATTGGTTTTTCGGGGTCGAAGTGCATTAGGATGGGTGCGGTGGTGAAAGCCTCTTTCAGGGACTGGAACGCGAGCTCGGCTTCCGGGGCCCATAAGAAAGGGACATTCTTTTTGGTCAACCTGGTTAGAAATTTCTGAGTTTCGAGAATCCGAATATGAAGCGGCGGTAAAAGTTGGCGAAACCCAGAAAAGGCCTGTCGTCCTTAACCGTCTTAGGGGTGGTCCATTCCTGTACTGCCGATACCTTGTGAGGTCCATACGGATGCCGTTTGGTTCGATAATCAGCCCGGTATGTGGTGCTTTGGGTGTGGAATTCACATTTCTCCGGTTTCAATAGGATTCCATTCTTCTGTAGTGCTTCCAGTATTATTTCGGCGTGTTGCTCATGTATTCTTGGAGAATTCGCTGTATATTAAGATGTCGTCCAAGTATGCAGTGCAGAATTGGTCGAGTGTTCTCGGAGGCAATCGTTGATGAAGTGTTGGAGCGTCAGGCGTTAGTAAGGCGAAAAGGCATAACAGTGTACTCAAAGTGACCATAAGCGCGTTCTGAATGCCGTTTTCCATTCTTCCTTGACCATTCGAATTTGGTTGTATCGCTATCGCAGGTCAGTTTGGTGTACTTAACCGCTTTGATAATCTGTCAGTGTTTAGGATTAGAGGTAGTGGGTATCGGTTCTTAACCGTCAGTTCATTCAATCGCATTAGTCTACACATAAGCGAAGGACCCGTCAGCCTTTTGACGAACAGTACGGTCTTGCAGGAGATGAGCTCGCGGATGAAGCGCTTGGAGAGGTTACCGCGGATGTAGTCGCTGAGCGCCAATAGTTCATCTCTGGACATGCCATAGAGGGGGCCGAATGGTGGTTCCCCTCCTTCTTTGAGGGGGATTTTGTGGTCGTAGGGGCGGCGTGGTGGTAGATCCTGGGCCGAAGCTTCATCAAACATGTTGAGTCGGTTGTGATAGCGTTCTGGGATTTTTTGTTTCCACTCGTCCTTTGGGGTTTTCAGAAGAGCTTTGTCGATGTCGTGGAGGGATATACTGTGGATTTGTAGTTTCTTTTGGCGGGCAAGACGGCTGAAGGGGACGGGTCCTATCATGTAGGTTGGGGGTTTGATGCCCGGGACAATATCGGCAGCGGGTGTGGCGTTGCATTTTTCCTTACAGAATTTCGAGTCGAATGTTACCGTATTGTTGAATCTGAGGGTAGCGTCGTGATGTTGTAGCCAAGGTATTCCCAGAACCAGGGGTACTTGCCCTAGTTTGGTGACAAAGAGTGGGATTTGTTCCTGATGAGATCCGATGATTAAAGGGGCGGCATATGGAAGTGATTTGTCCGGAGGCAATAGGCGCACTCAAGTATTCGGGGTTTTAGAGGAAGGGTAGGAAGTTGGTGATGGCCTTATGAAAGGTTTCATCGATAAATCACGGTCAAGATCGTATCAATGTCATGCGTATGGGTGGAAATAGATTCTTATTGTGACGATTTCTATTTACAAGTAGATGATCTCGATTTAATTCCTCTCTGTAACCTTGACCAATACAGAGATAAGCGCCAGATAAAGAAATTCCTTTGAGGTCGCGAGGTGATACTGGTAGGGACTACTGAAAGCCAATTACAGAAGAGAATAACGTCGATTGAAGAAGAAGAAAGAAGAGATAGGGCAGGGCCTCGATCGGGAGGCAAGGCAGCTCCTCATTGGAGGAGAGATTGCGATGGGCGAGTGCCTTGTGGGCAGTTAGCGAATCGTGGTCGGGGCAGCACTTGATGGCCTAACCTGGCCCGTTCTCCATCTCCATTTCTTCTCGGCAGTGAATGGTCTGATGGCGGCCCGTTAGCGAAAGGTGTACCTTCACTCGGGTGGGGCGGAGCAGTGGGGCGAAAGCCTGGAGGCGGAGAGGTCCCATGGGAAGGCCTCCTGGTGTGTCTTGAGGGTGTAGTGGCGTGTGTGGGGAAACAAATTGTCGTGGGGTTCGGTTGGCACTTATAGGCATCTTTTCTATACGATTTTGTTGTCCGTTGTCGTGATCTCACTGACATAAGCGTGAAGCCTTCCGTGGTTATGTCTTGGTATATCGTTCGTCATTCAAGTCGTCAGACAACCCTGTCTCAAGCGTCCTTCTTTGCCTCGCTCGTTATAGTCGAAGTTGGCCCATGATCGTAGGAATTGTGTAAGGTAGGTCGCGAAATCTCACTTCTTGCTGGCGGAGCTTTGGAGTTCACTCTGCTGTCCTCGAGTCTGGATCTCGAGGCTTCAAAAATCTGACAGCGGCGACTGATCTTGAATGGGGCAGCGTCTCCGGTGGCCATGGGGATGACTTGGTCAGTGCTTTCCTCCAACCGGCCGACTGCGTAGAGCTTGCTTCCGAATCTGTAAGTGGATTGTGACGAGTTTGGTCGCGGAGGAGGCTGAGGAACCCTGGTAGCTCCTTCCGGATCCCGTTAAACTTTGAAGTCGAACTTTCGAGGCGGAAGGTGGTGGGTGGGGAGTTCATCGGGTGGGGTGGTGGGGGTGGTGGAGGAGGTGGGGAGGTGGGGGCGGCTCGAGGCTGCGGTGAGTTGAAACTCAGAGTGCGAACCTGGGCTTCTAATGCATCAGTGTGGTTATGGGAGGCGATGAGTTGCTCCTGGGCGGCGGTCAACTCCTGCCTGGTTTTGCGTGTGTAAGGCTCTGCTGGCGTTTCTTTCTGCTTTCAGCGTGATCCCCTTCGTAGAGGCGAGGATGTGTCATGCGTAATGGTAGTGTTTGTCTGCGGCGGCCTCAAAGCTCTGTGAAGGTTGGAGGGATCTGGTAGTTTCCATCCAGGGTGACCCGTCCACTATCTTGGTCGGGGAGGTGGTGGTGGAGCTAGGGGTGGACGTTGGTAAAGAGTGCAGTGCAGATGGCAGCCTTGGCATGTCTGAGGGCGTCGGGGGTGTAGGGCTTAGTTCTGCGAGTGCGGATGGTACTGGCGATACTTCAGGAGGAAGTATATATCGGGAGAAGGAGTAGGAGAGCGGCGATAGTCATTAATTTATAAGTAGGGACTATAATATATTGGTATACTAAAGACAGAAGGCGTTGCGTGAAGAAAAGGAAAAGAAAGAAATCTGAGTAGTAGGCGTCGTTCTCCCTTATATAGCCAGCTCCTCCGTAAAGCCTGACTCGTTTATCACGCGTAACCCGCTTATGACTCGCTCCTCCGTGTAACAGAAACCGTAGAAACTATCTTGACTCATCATCGCCGCGTCATGGGCGTCATAATCCTTCAGTCTTAGAACCTAGTACATCAGCAGGCCCTACCGCCTTGCATGACGTTTCAACACTTCATCAACGATTACTCGAGAAACGCAGATTCTGTGGCTGCATCTTGGATGACGTCACAATATCTGACTCATCCAAAACGCAACAGCGTCGAAATAATACTGGAAGCATTACAGAAAAATGGGATCCTATTGAAGCCTGAGAAGTCACGAATTCCACACCCAAAGTACCACTTACCTCGGACTGATTATCGAACCAAACGGTATCCGTATGGACCCTCACAAGGTATCGGCAGTACAGGAATGGACCACCCTAAAGGCGGTCAGGGCGTACAGGCCTTTCTGGGTTTCGCCAACTTTTACCGCCGCTTCATATTCGGATTTTCGAAACTTGTAGCCCCCCTAACCAGGTTGACCAAAAAGAATGTCCCTTTCTTATGGGCCCGGAAGCCGAGCTCGCGTTCCAGTCCCTGAAAGAGGCTTTCACCGCACCCATCCTAATCGCCGGCGAAAAACCAATCACGGTAGAAACAGACGCATCCGACTACGTCGCCGGTGGCGTACTCTCCCAGCACGACGAGCAGGGCAAACTCCATCCCGTCGCCTTCTTCTCCAAGAAACATACACGGTAGTGCAATTCTGAAATATACGATAAGGAACTACTAGCTATCATCAGGTGTTTGAGGAATGGAGGCCAGAACTGGAAGAGGCGGCTTGCACCCGCCGAGGGATATCTCCGACCACAAAACCTCGAATACTTCATGTCACCAAACAACTGAACAGGAGACAAGTGAGATGGGCGAATACTTATCGCGCTTTTAATTTCACGATCAAGTACAGACCCGGGAAGCAGAGTGGGAAACCGGACGCATTGACTAGGAGATCAGGAGATCTCCCTGAGGAAGGGGATGAAAGATTGTTGCACCAGAGCCGCACAGTCTTGAAGAGGGAGAATTTGGATCCTAAGCTGAGTTTGTTAGCGGGTTCTTTGTCAAATGAATCCGCTGAAAAGAACGCCCCCCTGAAAAAACTACTAAGCGAAGGATATCTGGCTGACCCATTCCCACAAAGAATACTGGACCCTCGGCAGACAGACACGAAGCACTGCAAGGAAATATCGCTGGGGAATGCACTGAGGTGAGCGCCTACTCTATCGGAAAGCATCTACATCCCCGACTATCCACCACTAAAGCTGGAAATCCTGAAGCGATACCACGACGCCCCCTCAGCAGGACACCCAGGCAGGGAAAAAACCTTCGAACTAATCAGCAGAGACTACTACTGGCCAAATATGCGCGACTACATTGGTCAATACATCCGGAACTGCCACACCTGCCAGCGAAGTAAGCCAGCAACACATGGGAAGTTGGGAGTTCTCCGACCGCTACCCATCCCGGAACAACCCTGGAGAGAGATCTCTATGGACTTCGTCGCCACGGCCTGCCAGAGAGTCAAGGATACGATGCCATACTAGTAGTTGTGGACCGGCTAACGAAGATCGTCGCTCCTACCCTGCAACACCACGCGTCAATGCAAAGGACCTAGCCGATCTCTACCTACAACATGTCTGGAAACTACACGGCCTTCCCACGCACATCACCTCCGACAGGGGCACCCAGTTCACCGCAAAGTTCTGGAAGTCTCTCTGTAAACAACTCCAGGTAGAAGCGAGAATGTCGACCGCTTTTCACCCGGAAACAGATGGCCAAACGGAAAGAATGAGCGCAGTAATGGAGCAGTACCTCCGGGGATATGTGTCATACCAACAAGACGACTGGGTTAAGTGGTTTGCCAATGGCGGAGTTCGCAGCAAATAATCAAGTCTCAGCCTCTACTAAAGCTACACCTTTCTTCGCCAACTATGGGTACCACCCCCGATTCACGGTAGACCTACAAAAGCCAGACAGAACCCCCCCGAGCCTGGACTCCCATAACTTTGCAGAGAGGATGAAGGAGTTACACAACCACCTCCGGACACAAATAAGGACAGCTCAAGACCAACAGGAAAATTTCGGTTAATCTGAAAGCATCCTCGCCATGATATGAAATCGGAGACATGGTATTCGTGTCCGCAAAGAACATTCATTACAAACCGAATTCGAGGAAGCTCGATTGGAAAAAGCTGGGACCCTTCCCCATCCAAGAGATCATCTCCCCCTATGCCTACCGCTTGAACCTCACGCCGATGAAAATGCACCTTGCGTTTTCCACGCGTCTCCTACTTGACATCGCCGCCAGCGACCCTGTGCCGGGACAAAGAATAATACCACCACCACCCGTTATCGTGGACCAGGAAGAAGAGTACGAAGTTGAGGAGGTTCTGGATTCGAGGCACCATGGAAAGCAAGGACTACAGTACTACGTCAAGTGGACGGGATATACCGACCCTCTTGAACCCGGACATTATCACGACAGCCGCTATCGAGACCTTCCACACACAATACCCAAACAAACCGGGGCCCAAGGTAATCAAGGCTACGCGGAGCTCAGCTTGAAGGAAATTTCTTTCATGGATGTCTTGGTTGAAGACTGGAAGGATTACGACGTGTGACGCTATAAGCAGGGGAAGGATGAGTCAAGATAGTTTCTACGGGTTTCTGTTACACGGAGTGAGTCATAAGCGGGGTTCTGCGGACAAATGAGTCAGGCTTGGCGGAGGAGCGGTGGCTATATAAGGAGAACGACGCCTACTCTGTACTTTTCTTTCTTTTTTCCTTTTCTCTTCACGCAACGTCTTCTGTCTTTAGTATACCAATATATTATAGTCCTACTTATAAATTAGTGACTATCGCTGCTCTCCTATTCCTCTTCCGATATACTTCCTCCTCGGAAGTATCGCTGTACTACCCCGTACCCTGCAGAACGAAGCCCTACACCCTGACGCCCCCTTGAGAGCGAGGGAACAAGCTCCCTATATATAGCCCTGAAAACCCCTCGCTGACTCATCCCATAGAAACCTGTAGAACCCCAAGGAAATCCATCATTACAAATACCTGCATGCCGATGACTCATAGAACCCTGCAACCGAAACCCGTAGAACATAAGAGAAACCCTGACTAATCCTTCTCCCCGCAACCGTACTCGATATCGTATCACGCCGTGATAGGTTGTCGGGCGTTTTGATGGCCTCGTTAATGAGTCCAGTAAATGCCTCGAAGAAGGGGGTGTAGGTGGTGGTGGGGACGGTGGGTGGGGCCAGGATTGAGACTGTGCCGCGTTGGTTGATAGAGACGGAGAGGGAGGTGGCAGGGGCTTTCTGGCCGTTACGTTCCAGGAATTGCCCCAGGATGACTGGGAGGGTGACCGTGAGCCTATCGGCTTCGGAGATAGGGGTGGGGGTAGAGCGGGTCGCGAAGAACCGGCGACGTGCAGTTGGGAGGGCCTTCTCCTTCTGGGCAACTCACGAATACTCTCCTCCGAGTACCTAACCTAGATATTCAATCTCTCGGGGTGCCTAGAAATTGCAGCTGTCACCGAAACCTTATTCCTCTCGCGATGAATACTCTCACTCGGCTAAAGGGCGGACATTCCACCACGTAGAGTAAGTGTGCATGTGTATGAGCTATATATAGCGCTGGTTCCCATGAAACGATAAGTATGCAGATGCTCGGACGAAACTGGAACATGCCAGAAAGAGACAAGCAGCGTGTAACAGGGCGAGCTGAAGGCTTAACTTTCTGATCTAAAGAAAAAAGTATAGTAAAACGTCATTTAACTCGGCTGAGAGACGTAGGTATTGGTAAGGGGGAAAGGAGAATCAAACTCATTTCCAGAGGGCGGTAATAGGTAAGTTGGGTAAGGTCGCATAGAGTAGGTGGTGAGTGAGTTGTTGTCTAGGTGCGACACGTACGGCCAAGAGAGAATCAATTGCGCGACAGAAACAAGCTTTGCTCCGCACCAACCACCCACATCCTCAAGGCAAGGCACGTGTATGTAACGGAGCAATGCAGGTACGACAAAAATTGTCACAACTCCCCTTACATATAAATCTCTTGGAAAGAAAAGACGAAACGGGACAAGATTCGATTTGCACAGCAGACAAATAGCTGGGAGACTTACAAGTTACAGATCATAGATTATCACTCACCAAACAACTGCGCACTAAGGGCTAGGGTTTATGTGGTGCCACCGCTTCAAAGCTCGCAAGTCTTTTACATTAGGATTGTTAACCTAATTCGTACTGCAGCTTCCCTGAGCTGACATGGCTATCTGGCCGAGAGGATGGAGACGCTTAAGTCCAAAGAGCTCTAAGTCCGAGATCGACGTCATTATTGCCCCTCAATGCTTCCCCACATCCCGTCTATATATAAAAAGCTTGTCGTTGATTCAACACTAATCGCTAATTCACACGGAAAGCTCAAGTACCAAAGTGCAGTTTCCATATAATCACATCCTCATAATCGGGAACACCAGCAGAATTGGCCTTGCGATGGCCGGGGGGTTTCTCGCCGAGGGCAAAGCTGTCATCCTCGTAGGCCGGAGATCAGATCGCCTGAAGGGGATTGGGGAGGAATACAGACTGTCATATGGCGACCGCCTCATGTATTACACCTTTGATATCACTAAACTCGACGAGATCCCTAGTTTGGTAGAGAAGTAAGTTTAACCTTAAACTGGCACCATTATTTAGAATTGTATAACCAACCCCGCACACAGAATATTGCTAGCGCACCCAAAGCTCGACGCCGTGTTCCTCACCTCTGGGGTTCAACGGGGCTTTAACTTCTCCAAACCGGAGAGTGTGGACCTCTTCGTCCAGCGGACAGAGCTGATTACAAACTACACCTCCCACGTCTACCTCACGCACGCATCCCTCCCACCACTCTTCAGACAGCATTAGTCCATGCCACCTCCAGACTGGCGCTCGTCCCGTTTGCGCGCTGCCTCAACTGCTACGCGAAAAAGGCCGCGCTACACCGTTTCCTCATGAGCCTACGTATCCACCTGGAGGGGACAAACCTGAGGGCTCTCGAGATAACCGCAAATATCAGCGGGGCTGAAAAATCACCGTTAAAGGAAGAGGTCAGAGCCTTCCACAGCCAACACCGCTCTTGGCAACCGTCCGAACGAACGGTATCCCACCAGCAGTGCAGACACAGCTGCACGAGAAGGAGCTCCCGGTACGTAGTCCGTATCCATTTTTACCTTTGTGTCTAGGTTACTGATTAGTTATGGTTAAGTACCCGTAAGTTCCTAAGGTTTGTAAAAAGGACCAATATTGCATACCATACTATATTTTGGACTTGGCGCGTATTTGTATAGCGTGCAATAGCGGCTCCTTTTACAAACGTCAGAAAGTAGGAGTAGATATCGAGGACGAAAGAGAGATAGAAATACCATTGACAGACTTCATCAAGGAGACTTGGCAATCGCAGAAGGGGAACTCGAACGACAAGTTCCCAATTGACACCACGAAGGAATGGTATGCAACGATAGAGCCGGGGCTGAAGGTCTTTATTTCAAGGCTCGATACTAATTAATTGTATTACCACATGATGGGGGCCTTACGATCTTTGGCATGCTGTCAGGACACATGTGTTGAGTAACTGACAATCGTATAATTACTAGTCGATCCTTTATGTGTCAAAAACATCTGCTGCACACTCCCAGCCCTAGGTTCATAACTGTACATACATGTACTTACCCGGCCCTCATTCCGTTTAAATCCGGGTTTTCGATCGTTTGTAGAACGGATGTAGAAACTTATTTTCCTGTATCGTAGTGTAATTTGTGCGAGAATTAGGAAACCAGGAAGATACGTGGGCAAATCCCAGAAACTCAATCACAGTAAGACCTAAGCATCGTGGTTTGTACTTTCGATTTCCCTCAAGATGTTAAGCAGTTATGTATCATGCACTGAAAAGTCGAGCGACAGACCCTAAGTACAGCTGCAAGGCGCCGATTAAGAATGAGTATTGAAGAGCTCATGGCGAGTCAAGTTAGCAGTTATATTTAGGACACTAGCTCTGATGTCTTAAAAACTGCTTCGTAGAAAATATTCTCATGGGGAACAAAACAAACATTCTTTTATCTGAACTTGATCCGATCTCACCACAATTCCAGCTAAAATCCCAGGTCCAGTACATGGGCAATCTAATGCCTTATCCTATCCCCACAAGCGAGTCCCGACGTACCACCTCTCATCATGATATTATGCCGCTTATGTTAGTAAGGTCAGCTGTAAGTATCATAATACTCTACCTATTACCCCAGATATGCGAGATCAATCGCGCCCACAAGTACGTAAGATCGGCCAATATTTTTCCCTCCCAAGTAATCGCTCTAACAAGAAGCTGCATGCTGTACCTCAGGGACGTGTGTCGAAGGGGGTTGGCAACAACGGAAAACACCGGTGTCAGTATCGTCAGTTCTCAAGGGAACAGCCCGGGCTCAAAATCTAAGCCTTCTGATTGGTTGCTTTCTGTCTTGCCATCAGTTGCTCTGTTCTTTTTGCATCAAATCCGGCTCTTATTTCGGTACTTTAGCGGCGCCGGAACGATTTTGAGTTTTTTTTTTGCTTTTCGTCCCCGGTTCCTTTTTTCGGTGCTTTAAAGGGGCAACTTGTTACATTCATCTCTACTCTAGGAAGAGTGTACTGATCATGTGTATGTGCATGTTATCCTCTTGAATGTTCGACACTAGTCGATGAGGTCCCTTTTCCGCTCTGCAACAATAACAACACACATATCGATGATCCAGGCGCCATTGGTTTTGTTATGTATGCTTTATTACGCGATTGGAGTGCGGTCACGCTCATGTCACGTTATCGATGTAATTGTATCTTAAGCGCTCCATTGCGGTCCTTCCGTTATGTTTCATGGGCTGATGGATAGATCTGGTGAACCCTGTCTAAGCGGATATGTATCTGGGTGTACAAACGTAACGACATGCACGCGTAAGCCCAAGGGAAAAATAGGGCAACCGCGATTGCATACATAACTTATGCTGAGTAGATAGGGAATTGGAATTTACATTTTTGGAGGTAGACGTCATTTGCAATTGCAGAATTGCAGATTGTTTATCCTCAGCCTTGAGCTGCCTCCACCATTATGGTCTAGGGATCCTTTGGTTTTGATTTTGTTTTTTCCCCCCCCTCAGCCTCGATGTAAGTTGCCTTGTGCTTTCCCGCTCCAATTTGGGATGAAAGCCTTCGGGAAAGAAGAAAAGAATTTTTTTTTGAATTTCCCTCGAATCCTGAGTGCACACATCCATGATTCATCGCTTCGGGAGAAAAGGTACCAGCCAGCCATATTAAAATGTCATACTAATCCCGAGATTCTTATTGGTGACGACATGAAAAAGGCACCAATAGGGGATCCGGTTGATGGTGTTACTTGGCAGAAAATCTTTGGAAGGTGGTTGGTGAATTTGATGTTTATAACCAAGTGTGTTCCAGACTGTTCAAGATTAGTAACTGGAGTTGTCGGTTGAACCTGTTAGTTTTTCCGGGTACCTTGCCGTAAGTAGCGTTGGAGGTGCTGATCGACCGTATGAATTAGGAGTGGAACATAATGGTGCCCAGGCCCCCCTAGAGTGCTTTAAGAGTGTTGTGGGGCAGGAACGTCACTCGGAAAGCCAGCACGGGCGATATTGAGAGAGTAGGGTATGTAAAGGAGGAGTAGCTAGGAGCTTATCTGACCAACTGGGGGAGGGGGGGGATCCGGATTCTATGGCATCGTGGTTGCGTTTGTGCAACTGCCTTTGAACTGAAGTTTAAAAAGATTAAGGGATATGAACAGGCGGAAAGGGGATCACCAGTACCACGGTACCTATATAGAACAGACATACTCTAAAACAGAGTATAAATAACAAAGTGCGATGATAATCCATCAATTGGTGGGGTTGTACACTACACAGGGAGGGAGTTCCGCCCGCTGTGCCACTCGATCGGGGTGTGTGTACGGATTTGTGCCTGCAGATGTGTGCCTCTTGGCGTGAATATTAGTTTCAGTGAATACGCATCATGTTCCTAGCAGGTTAATTTGACATCGATTTTTCCGGGTTGCAGTAGAGTATGTAGGTACTCTGGTTAGAATAAAGTACATGTTAGAGTAGACAAGGTCAACGCCAAGATCAAGGTCATGGGCTGCAACGTCCTAGCTGCCAAGACCCTTATTTTTGTACAAGGGGACCACTTTTTTGATACCGAATTATGGGGGGGTTGTAGACAACTCATTCAACGTAAGCTAGAGTCTAGAATATGATTGCTTTCTCAGCCACACAGTTTTCATAAATTATGGATGTTATCAAGGTGAGTATCCACTTTCGTTTTCATCACTTTAAATCGGCCATTCCGTGTCAGGCCTCCTATGGTATTACAAACCTCGATAGCTAGGGGATTAGTACTAAAAAAATCTTGGAAATATATATTTATCTTATTTAGCTCCCCTTTTTTCTTCGTGCATACAGTACATGGGACGTATTACGTCTGTAGCAAATCAGCAGAGGGAGATACCAAGCTGGATGATTACAGCAGCTAGAATTCTAGGCGGGTGCATCATATCAACCGATGATACACGCCTTGGCCGCCAGATTAATCGGCAGTAGAGACATCTCAGAAGTAAGCCCATAAGCCAGGGCTGTATTAATTTTGTCTGGGCTGAGAAATCCATCTGCCCTCATTAGTTGACAAGGAAGGGAAGCCTACGAGTCAGTGGTGTAGAGTATGGCCCACCTGCAGGCGGACCACCAACCCACCCTCGGTGCACTGAAGCCCCAATGGGCTAGAGTTCCTCCCCCCCATTGTCCCACCCACCCAATAAGGTGCAGAGTGAGTTAAGATGGCATAGATATATAAACCCACGACTCACCTCACCTTTTCCCATCTACCATACTTGCTTCATAGCGGTTTGCTTTCTGCACATCAATTCACAATGAAGCATTCAATCATCACCTACACTTTGCTCAATGCACTGCTCGCCCATGCAGCCTGTCCTTTCATGGACGGCGGGAATGACTTGAAGAAACGTGATCCCGGAGAAGATCGTCTTCCGGGTGACGATGGTTTCCTCGATCAATTCGTAGTCGACGATAAGGATGTGTACACAACCACTGATTTTGGAACACCCGTCTCGGACAGGCGTTCATTGAAGGCTGGCGAGAGGGGGCCGGCTCTCTTGGAGGACTTTGTTCTGAGGACTAAGATCACCAGATTTGATCATGAGCGTGTACCTGAACGTGCAGGTAATGACGGCCCGATATACCAATTAATTATTCATACTCGTTCTGTAAACTTATGCAATATTAGTTCACGCTCGCGGTGCTGCTGCTCATGGGTATTTCGAGTCCTATGCCGATTGGTCCAACGTTACTGCTGCGTCGTTCCTGGGTGAGGAAGGAAAGCAAACTCCAGTTTTCTTGAGGTTCTCAACAGTTGCTGGATCTCGCGGTAGTGCGGATACTGTTAGAGGTTTGTGTTATCCTGGCCTCCTGGCCCCCTTACATGTGTATATAAATTTTAATACTAATTGTGTAAACAGATGTTCATGGGTTTGCACTACGCTTCTATACTGATGCAGGGAATTATGGTTTGTGCTCCGTTCCCTTACCTTTACTCCCCCCGCGATTGTCGTCAGGGTTTTGTTGTTGTTGTTGTTGTTGTTGTTGTTCGCAGATATATTTCCTTTTTTCTAGGTGATCGCCAGTAGCTAATTTGTGCTCCCACCTAGACATTGTCGGCAACAATATCCCTGTCTTCTTCCTGCAGGACGCTATGCAATTCCCCGATCTCATCCACGCCGTGAAGCCGCAACCCAACAACGAGATTCCGCAGGCAGCAACAGCTCACGACACAGCATGGGATTTCTTCAGTCAGAACCCGTCCACTATGCACACTCTCATGTGGTAAGTTTTACTCGGGAAGCTTATGTCTTAGCGGATGACTAATTATTTAATATTCAGGGCACTCTCCGGCCACGGAATCCCTCGCTCCTTCCGCCACATGGACGGTTTCGGAGTCCACACCTTCCGTTTTGTTAACGATGACGGCGAGTCTAAGCTTGTCAAGTACCACTTCAAAACCAAGCAAGGCCTCGCATCTCTTGTATGGTCTGAGGCCTTGGTACTTAATGGCCAGAACCCCGACTACCACCGTGAGGATCTCTTCAACGCCATCGAGTCTGGGAACTACCCAGAATGGGAAGTTGGTGTGCAGATTATGGATGAGAGTGATGTTTTGAAGTTTGGCTTTGATTTGCTGGACCCGACTAAAATTGTTCCAGTCGAGCTTGTGCCCATTACTCCAATCGGAAAATTAGTCTTGAACAAGAACACAATCAACTACTTTGCAGAGACTGAGCAGGCTATGGTAAGCCTTCCCAAATTTCTTATGCTTGTTACGGAAGATTGATAGCTAACTATTCATTAGTATTGTCCCGGCCATATTGTCCGCGGTATCGATTTCAGTGACGACCCGCTTCTTCAAGGACGTCTCTTCTCCTACGTTGATACCCAGCTCAACCGCAACGGTGGTCCCAACTTTGAGCAGCTCCCAATTGTAAGTTTAAAAATGACCGTCATCGATATGGGAGTAATATACTAACTTCCAATCTGCAGAACCGCCCGCGTGTCCCTGTCCACAACAACAACCGTGACGGCGCCGGCCAGATGATGATCCCCTTCAACAAGATCGCCTACAGCGTCAACAGCCTCAACAACGGCTCACCTAAGGAGGCCAACATGACGGAAGGCAAGGGTTTCTTCTCCGCTCCTGCCCGCCGCATTGTCGATGCTGCCTACGTCCGTGATATCTCCCCCACTTTCCTCGACTACTGGACCCAGCCTCGTCTCCTCTTCAACTCGCTCTTGCCTGCCGAGCAACAGCAGGTTGTCAACGCTGCACGGTTTGAGCTTTCAAAGATCACCTCCATGGCAGTTCGCGAGGCCTCAATTGCCCAGTTGAACAGGATTTCAAACGACCTTGCGAAGCGTGTCGCCATGGCTGTCGGAGTTGCTGCACCTGAGCCTGACTCAAAGTATTACCACGACAACACGACATCTGGTGTCTCGGTGTTCTCTGAGCCCCTTCCTACCATTGCTACCCTTGTAGTCGGTATCCTCGCCACAAAATCCAGCCCTAGCTCTCTTGCTCAGGCCGAGGCGATCGCTGCGGCGTTCAAGGAGAAGGGCGCAAACCCTGTTATCATTGCAGAAGTCATCCAGGAGGGTGTTGGACAGACCTACTCAGCATCTGATGCTGTGCTTTTCGACGGAGTCATTGTAGTTAGTGGAACCGAGGATCTCTTTGCGCCTTCCTCCAAGGCCTCAAGTTTGTACCCGGCTCAGCGCCCAGCTTCTATCGTCCGCGATGCGTTCTTGTACGGAAAGCCGGTTAGTGTGATTGGTACTGGTAGCGAGGCTTTGGATGTGAACTCGATTGAGGAGCAAGATGGTGTATATGTAAGAGATGCGAATGTCTCTGCACAGGAAATCGCAGATGAGTTTGAGGAGGGCCTCAAGACTTTCAAGTTCTTGGGAAGGTTCGCCATGGATTAAGTTCGAGAGTAGGGTTTTCTTCTTCTTGTAGTCATAATGGTTTTTATGTGTTGAGTAGAATGATAGTTCTCGCTCCTTTTTTCTTTGTTATGTAGAATAATTAATTCTTAGCGATATCCTATCTATGTACCTGTGATTAGTTCATGAGTAATCACTCGGTTTCGAATTTGCACATCTTCAAGCCAAGACCTGCTAGGAACGGCCAAGACGGATGACAAGGTGTGGCTAAACCCTGGCTCATTATGCAGGGATTTGGTTCATTCTACAACTGCAGAATAAAAATTATTAACTCTGGGGAATAGAAATTAAGTTTGCCTTCGTAGTGTCCCTCTCAATTCCATGACGTTCGTGTTCTATCAATGGCCAAGCTCGCTGATAGTGTCCATATCATGTGACCAGATAGTATGCTTTCTCTCACCCCCCGCGATTTCGCTGTTTGGAGAGTTCAAGTCTGCATGGCCGGTATCTAGACACTGAGAGGACAGGCAAACTACTTGCACCTAGAGCATCTCATCAGCTCATCCACGAGGAAGCCGATGATGCTGGGGCATGCGCTAGCCGATGGCTTTGGACTCATTCAACATATATGCAACAAAGCAAGGGCCTACATGGAGATAAACAGGCAAGGATGCAGATAAGCATGTCCATCTGTACCAGTTTGTTCTGATGGCGAGATGCCCTGAGGTTATACCACTGCCTTGATACCCTAGACAAATGATATGTTCTTAATTTGTCTGCAATCTTCCTTGGACACAGAAAGTCGATATCGTGATGGGTATGTGTCAAATGAATATCAAGCCGAATGTGGCATCGAAAGCACGGTTTCATTGGCCTGGGATAACGAGGCTGAAACCTTCCAGAGCAAGTAGAATTCTCCGGGGGAGTGTTGTTTCGATTCAGACTACGTACTCCAGGCATCGATTTGTGATCTCCGGAGCCACCTCTCTGCTCACCGCTAGCGCCTTTCTCGGGCGACAAAGGCTTCGGGTGTGTAACTCACAACTCTAACAACAGTACAGGTGATTATGGAAGGCATTTGTTCCCATTTTCACGTTTGATTGTTTATGAAGACGATTGGGAAATATAAAGTTTTTAAGTTAAACCACTTTCACTGAGTGATCGCAATACAGGCATATATCCTTTTGTAGTCCATGCCCAGGCTACATAAAAAGTGCTACATTAAACGATGTTATACCCGTAAAATAGATGTCACACCACCACACAATTCATGGTCTCACAAAGTGGGATGTGTGCGTAGCCCGATGACGGATTTCCACGGGTACACTAGTATTAAGATCCGGTTTTGATCTACAGAATACCAAAGCTTCTAGAGATGCCGAATGCACCCGAGGTCGGAGTTTTGGTGTGGCCCGTTCATGGCAAAGAAGCTAGAAGTATGTAGTGGATAGAAGTCTTTCCTCTTTCACCCAGGGCGTCATATCATCATGCAATTCATTGAATTTAGTCTTCCTACTCGGAAGGAAGGTTCAGATAGAGGCTGAATATCATGGTTACCCGCTGCAATTCTACCGTTATATCGGGTTTTAGGAGTACACGCAGGAAGATGAAGCTGTGTAAATAAAAACCCGGGCCCATGCCAGGTCCCATTGGGAATATCATACTTGCATACTTTAACCGCTGCCAGGAAACCGTTGCGTTTCGGAAGGGGGAGGGGGAAAGAAGGAGTTGGGGTATATGAAACAAGACTGACAGACATGACAGCGAGATGATGGAAGCTAGAATCTAGATGATCATGATATAATGAGCTTTGATGTCATAACACGATGTTGTTTCCAAATCTAGATATATTTGTTGCGTTGAAGAGAGAAATAAAAAGAGAATGAGAACTACCTAAATTGAGGTGAGGTGAAGCATGTAGCCACGCGACGCGGCTCTCTTCCCTCATTTTTTTGCTCGACTTGACCACCTCACTTGAGTTCCAACGGTGCAGGGGGGTTTCTGATTTTCACCACCTCATCTCTATCAGCTTCACCCGTTTCGTTGAATAACGCGTAAGTAGAAGCAGAAAAAAAAAACAGAGAAGCAGCAGCTAAATAGTCTGCAGCATCTATCACCCCTATCCCTTCTTCTATTTGATCACTACCCTCTTCTTCTTCCGTTCGAAGTTGAACCGCATACCTACATACCAACCAGATACCAAGTAGCTGTAAGTCTTTTTCTGATTTTTCAGACTGAAATCCTTGCACACATGAGCAGACAACTCACTGCAAGAAAGCAAGAACACGCAGCCTTAGCAGAGCGTAGCAAACGCTGCAGGAACCACTTTTTTTTTCATCTCCAGCTCCCCCAACCCCAAGATTTCCCTACTGGGCTTTATTATAAGAAAAAAAAAAAAAGGACCCCTTCCACAAACTCAACGTCCTTGGCCACACGCTACTGTTACTTGAACTTACTTACATACACACCACCCCTCCATAACTTCTTTTCCTCTACACACGACAACCCCACAACCAAACACTCACTTCATTTCTATCCTATCCCAAGCCCTCAGTCCTTAATAACCATACATTTCTATTTATCTATCCGTGCTGTACTGCCTTCCCGCGCACATACTTACATTCACATCATCTCCCATAAGATCATCTACGATCGATCGATCTTAATACATCCGCCCCCCTCGTAACATAAAATGTCTTCAAACTCCATCTCTACCTGTGCTTACCCTGCACCCACCCCTGCCCCAACCCACCGTTCAAAGAAGAAGCTCCGCATGGAATCTCATTACTTCAACACTACCCTCCTCCTTAAGAAGCCATCTCCCACTCTTACAACTGATACAAATGCTATTATCACTCCCACCATTACCACTCCTATCGAGAAAGATGAAATTAAAGTCGAGTACAAACAAAACAGCAAGGACTGGTTCGTCCTTGCTTTCGGCATCGGATCTGATACCGGCCACTCCCAACTCTCTGATGGTGGCCGTCCAGCTCATTACGGGATTGCCTCTTCCGAATCGGAGGTGCCGAGAACTTGGCAAGGTCTTACAGATGCTTCCTATCACTATCATCACGATAGTGGAGTCTCACCCCAGGCCAGGTTTGAGCTAATTTATACGCCCGCTCCTGAATCAAAGAATCCCATTTCATCAATATCAAAAAAGAGATCAATCCCTGAAGATTTCGTCACCGACTATGACCTGCGCCGTGAGAAGGCTCGGGCCCGTATTGATGCTGATTGGGAGTTCGGAAGGGCTGTGGCTAGGAAACAACTTATTCCAAAACCAAAAAAGAAGCCTGCCGCCCCGAAAAAGACCATGGAGACCAGAAAGAGCGAGAGAATTATGGGAAGGGCCGAGTTGGCCGCTTCTACAACATCTTCAAAATCCTCTGGAAAGGAAATGTTCGGATCTTCAGGAATGGTCATTTTGAGGATGAATGTCGTCACTGTCGAAGACGATGAGTCAGATTAATTACAGCATACTTTTCTTGCTTGCTGGTGGGTGCAGAAGTGCCGTATATACGTCCACTTACTGAGTACACCTAACTTTTTGCTTCTGTTTTCAAAAGTTCCACAAACAAAGAACCCTTTATAGGTGATTTTGGTTTTGTAAATCCTGTTTTTTATTATTATCGGATTTTGGAAATCTGCATTCCTTACGCACTTTGTAATCCTTTGCTTTACCTTTTTTCCTCTCCTATATTATGGGTTTTCTCTTTTCTCTTTTGTTTTTCAACCGGGGTTTATTTCTGCATGGGTTTTCTTTTTTCTTTATTTTATTTTTTCTATCACTGCATGGCCACTGTTATCCACCTCCGCTCCTTACCAGGGGTTCCTAGGGTTTCCTACTTTCGTCATTTCATGAAGGGCATACATTTCATAACTAGAGGGGGCACATAACAGCGGGTTTGGAAAAGCTGGGGGGGTATCCATAAAAAGGAGTTTTGTTTTGTACTCATTATTCACTAGGAGAAGGAATGGGTTAGGAGTTATTGCTTTCTGTCTACCTTGCAATTGCGATTCGAGATAGTATACGTATTTTATTGGAATCATTTAAAGTTCACCTTAAAAATTGTGAGCAGTACGATATTCGTATTACCCCATTGGACGAGATATCTTCTAAACTTTGGGTAGCCCTAGAGAAATTCAGTCTCAATTGAATTTTTTTTCCCTCGAGACCTGACATCACGAGTGAGGATCCGTAGAAGCAAAGGCTAGTCACATGGCTAGCCTTAGTCACACGAAAAGGCCACCATTGTGCACTCAAGGGCCAAAACCTACCCATACAAAAGGCATCCAACCAAACGAATACAAAAAGATTCAAACTCAATCTGGCAACGTCATAGCCTCGCGCTAAGAAGAGCAAGGCTACCGAAGCCAAACCCTAACCCAACCACGGACGGGGAGGATGCGGGGTGTTGTCACCCCTTGCATACGGACCTGGCGGCGCCTCCTCGGGATGTTCCGGGCGTTGGCATTTTTTGCGCATCATGGTAGCTTGTTCGCAGCTACTATACTCATAGTCTATCACTCGGTGTGAGAGAGGTTTTTTCTGCCCTGTCGTGAGTTTTGCTGTCTAGGCCCTTGGGAGATACATGTAGCTTATATACGTATGTAGGTAGGAGGTTGTGCCAGCTTGCCCTTTATCGATCAAGTGCAGATGTGGGAGGGAATACATAGAATCTTACTATGCAAGATAGGAGGGGAGAAGGGGGGAAAGAGGAAAAAAAAAAAATCAGTTCGATTACATGTACATACATGAATGGCGCAGAAAAAAAAAACAATGGACCTACATACGAATTTTCTTTCCAGAACAGTATGCTCAAGCTTCTTCTGCATTAGAAACAAAACCGGGGTTTTGTTGTTGCCCCAGGGCAACCAACCACTAGTAAACATTCCAAGCCGCCCAATCGTGTCGTTGCAAAAGAACCATAACTATGTAACTGATAAGGCAGCAGCGGGGGGGGAGGTTGAGTTTATAAATACTTACTATTGGAGGGCTTGCTGTGCTATTACGTGTAATCACGCCTCTGTGGAAGTATGTTTATGCACGCATACCCAATACATGCGAAAGTGCAGAAATACCAAACAAGACTGTATGTAGGTACTTGGGCAAGGGTCACGAAAAAAAACACACACAGTACGGAGGTTCCTAGGGTATTGCTCGATAAACATCACTATAAAGTGCCGAGGCCCTGAGTAAATGATCTTAAAACAATTCATTAGCCCCGATTTCTATCCTATAAATAATTTACTTAGGAGCTATCACCGCAAAGTGCCGGGACAGCAAGCTTCTAATTACAGCTTGGAGGGGATAAAGAATGTGACGGTACCTAGAACACGAACGGTCACTCGGGGTCTTCAAAGAAAACCCTTTCGAGAATGGGATTAGTATATTTACTCATTATCTTTTTTCAGCCGGGTTACTCTCGTATTTTAAGACTTCTCGTGACATCGATCCACAAAGTGCAAATTTGTAAAGATTGAGGGTGTAGATAGAGCAATAAACCTTGCTAAAACAAGCAGGTTTGTAGAATTGCTTTTAACATTCCAGATAAGACGGAGTAAGGTTATGTTAGTCTAAATAGTACTATTATAACTCTGTTTTTATCGTCGGCATTTATGGGGACAAAGGTGTTAACTGAATTGTAAAAACCGGAGGTCTGTAGGAATTAAGCTTTGTACGAACAGATAACTATAATTTCAGCAGAGAATAAGCTTCGGGATCTACGGTCCCCGTAAGGGATGTTTCAGTAAGACACGGGCAGCCCGCTGATCACTCATCATATATCCTTCTTGACCCTTGGCACTTAACCCCGGGGGCCCGGCGCCGGAACATGCCGGATACCTGGCCCAAGCTGCTAGACCCAATAGAAAGACATGTATACTCATGGGTATCTGGATCTGCAAAGACCGACCACAACGCAATATTCACCACAGTAAGCCGCATTAGATCATGAGTCCAAACCCCCTCTTTCCTCATTGCTTTTTTACGAAATTGTTTAAAAGGGCAGCTAGTTAGCTCACTTGGCCAAAACCAAGCAACCCAAGAAACAGCAAAAACATACATACAAGCTTTAAAAAGACCAAGAGACCAAGAAACACTCAAGATATCCAAACTCAAGATGACACCACCAAGCGCTACTACTCCCGCCGAGACCGAAACACCACAGCCCGCAGAAGTACCAAAGGTCGCCAGTACCCCACCCGGTGGGCCCCTCACCGTGCTCGTTATCGGTGCTGGAATCGGCGGGTTATCAGCTGCTATCGCGCTGAGGAAGGCGGGGCATATCGTCCATGTATTACTCATCCTCTCTCTCTATATTGATTTAGCTGATTGAGATGAATAGCTGTTTGAGAAATCCGCATTTGCGAACGAGGTTGGAGCAGCAATCCATGTGGGACCGAATGCGTCCAGAGTGCTGGGCCATTTCGGGTACTCGCCTGAAAGGTTGAGCGGGGTGGAGTGTTCATATGTAAGTAGTATCCAAAAGTGTGGTCTTTATTGATGAAACGGGATCTGATATGGGGGATATTGTAGTCGGAGATGCAGGATAAGACCGGGAAAAAGGTCTATACTATGGACAACACCAGTGTTCGGGAAGTCCATGGATCTGTGAGAGCTTCCCCCACCTCATTTGGAGTCTCGACTGTTTACTCATATAACCGTGATATATAGCCATGGTATCTAGCCCACCGAGTTGACCTTCACTCCGAGCTTAAGCATCTCGCGCTCTCCCCCGAAACATCCCCTTACCCACCTTGTATCCTGCACCTCTCCACTCTCGTCACCTCCGTCGATGCCGAGGCCGGAACAATCAAGCACAATGGCCCCCCCAGTATCCCGAGCAAAGGGGACCTCATAGTCGGCGCCGATGGAATTAACGTATTACTAACCCCCTTCGATCTTCAAGGTCAATTGCCGCTAAAGCTAACCTTCTCCTCCAGTCCAGAATCCGACAGGTCGTCTTCCCCGAAACCATCCGCGCGGTACCCTCTGGCTTTTCTGCCTTCCGCTTTGTGCTCCCCACCGCAAAGCTCCGCTCCGACCCCGAAACCGCGCAATTCGGCACGCCTGACCGCGACGGCGGGAAGAGATGGGCCATGAAGATTGCGTTCGATGCGGACCGCCGCATCGTCATGTATCCGTGCAGGAACGGCGAGCTCATGAACTTTGTCTGTATCCATCCCGACACCCTCCGTGAGAACGACCCCTCGCCGCAAGAAGGCTGTAAGTAGAAACCAATTCGCATATATAATGCTCAGAGGCGGAGGGAAACTGATTGGCCATGATAGACTGGAACACCCCAACAAACATTCTTTCGCTCACATCCGTCTTCACTGATTACTCGAAGCAGTTCCAGCGCATCTTCACGCACCTCTCCGAGGGTGACGTGACATTGTGGCAGCTCCGGACACTTCCGCCGTTGGATGCATGGGTTAAGGGCCGCCTTGCGCTCCTCGGTGATGCATGCCATCCCATGATGCCGCATCTCGGCCAGGGCGGCGGACAGTCCATTGAGGATGGCGCAGCCCTCGGTATTCTGATCCCGCTTGGCTCGAGAACGGAGAGCATCGAGGCAAGACTCAAGGTGTATCAGCATGTCAGGAAGGAAAGAGCAGAGACGGTGCAGGAGTTCTCCAGGAAACTGGGGTTGGCGAAGAGGGGAGTCGGATCTTCTCGTAAGTTTTCACTCTTTCTAAATTTCCCGTTTCCATTTCTACCGAGCTCAGTGTGGCTGACTTGTCGGGGATAAAAAAGCTGCGGAGGTGCACCAGTTTATCTTCTCCCACAGGGTGTTGGAGTATGCTAAGCAGAGCATGTCGGCGATCTTTATCCCGCCCAATGGTGATCCGGATTCTGTTGTCTTGTAGAGGGTTTCTGGTGGGTTTCTGGTGAGGGTTTCTGGTGAGGGTTTCTGGTGGGGGTTTCTGGCGAGGGTTTCTGGTAGAGGGTTTCTGGTGGTGAGAATTTTTGCTTTTTACTTTTCCCATTCTTTCTTTCTTTCTTTCTTTCTTTCTTTCCCATGGGTTATGTTATGGAATGATCAGAAGTGCATGTTTTTATGCAGCCTGAAGCGCAGTCCTTTCCTTCATATTGTTTTTCTATGTCAGGGGTTTATCGGTGGGTGTTTGCTAGGATCGGTATACAACAGTCTGGTGTAGAATGAGGTAGACAGATACAATTGGAATTCCTCTCGTTGTTGCTAAATTGGTGGTGGTGGCGTTTATATATCCCCGGTCCTTGATTGGATCCTTGCCAGGCTCGACCCACCTGCCGGGTTCATATGAGCTAGTGTTGGATGGGTCCCCAATGGTAAGAGATATGGACAAACAGCGAAACATATCATTGACCAAGCATCCATCTCCGTGGGGAGTTTGAAGAACGTACGGACTCAACCACCCATCTCTGCAGGGACAATACATGTATATTCCCGCCTAGTCTGCATCTACATACCCCCCCCCCCCCCGGGCCATGTAGCCCGAATCTTGTACTTACAGAGAGGCGTGCAAGTGCTCATGTCGTGGGGGGGTGTAGCTAGTTGGTACATGTAGGTTAGGCTATAGTATGGTATGGGTACGTATACGGGAAGCTATCTGCGCAGTGCCCTGGTAGGCGCGGGAGTTGGAGGCCCGGGGGAGGGGAGGGTCTGATAAACGATAAACTACGGCCGGGGGAAACATATATGTCTACAGACCAGACATACATAAGATAAACCCCCGCACGACAATTCTATCCCATCCCATCCCAACACCACATGTAGTCAGGCCCCTCCACACACGTAACGGGGAAGGCAAAACCCCCGCCAACATACATACCCCAACCCCCACCGACCGCCCCAAGACGCACTGCGAAGCTCACACACACGGAATGTATCCCCCATTTTGTGTAGATGCGCTCGTACCTCATCTGCCAGGAACCTACCTACTTACGCAGCACAGCACGGCAACGGTGGGGGGCGTGGTTGGGTGACTCCTGGTGGGCGTGGGAGGGCGGAAAAGGTCTGGCCAGCAGGTCTACGGACGGGACGATCTGCATCATGAATACTCACTCATGCTGGCGGCGGACGAGTGATTGTGTGTGACGGACTGGTAGGTGGGTGGTATTACGGGGGGTACAGGCGCGGTGGTAGTAGTAATAGTAGTAGTAGTAGTAGTAATAGTAGTAGTAATAGTAGTAGTAGTAGTAGTAATAGTAGTAGTAATAGTAGTAATAGTAATAATAATAATGGTGGTGGTGGTTACATTTACAGTCTACGCCATTCAGACAGACGGCCGTGTGAACCCAATACAAGAAAATAAACACTAAAAAAAACGAATTTAAAAAAAACAAAAAGAACAAGAGAGACGGCTACCAATACCCCCCATTACACTACACTACACTACACTATAACTACAGTACAACCCCCCTCCCCCTAATCCGCCTCCTGACCCTCGCCAACTTCCACGCCGCCACCTTCCCAGCCACAAACTGGACGTCCCAGCGGGCGCCCACCCGGCCAACAAAGCGCTTAACCGCGGCCACCTCGCTCCCGCGCAACACGAGCGCCCTGCCCCCGCCGCCGCCGGGCGTGCCCGTCACCTCCAGCGCCGGGTCGCGCAGCACCGCCTCGCCGATGGCGGCAGGGTCGTCGATCGAGATGGTGTACGTTGTCCGCTCGTTGTTGTTGTTGTCGCCGTGGTGGTGGTGGGGGGGGGGCGCGGCGGGGTGCTGCAGGTAGCGCTCTAGGAGCTTCCAGTGCCGCTTCTCCCAGACGGGTGCCGGGGGTGCGGGCTCGTGCGCGGTTGCGAACGATGTCGAGGCGGATGTGCGGGGGGCGGTGGAGTCCCGGGTGGTGGTGGTGGTGGTGGTGAAGGAGGTAGACGCCGAGCCCTCGGTCTCGACTGTCTCTCCAAACAGCGTCGCAGCCCTCCCCACAGCCGCCCCCGCCGTAACCCTCCCCCTCCTCCTCCGCGGCGCCTCCACCCGCCTCACCACCGCGTCCGTCTCCACCACCGGCGCAAGCTCAGGGCGGTTATCGAAAAGCCTATTCGGTGGCGGCGGCGGCTGCGGTTGCGGCGGAGGCGTCGGTTCCACGGGCGGCGTGGGCAGGTCCTGCTTCCCCGCTTGCGGCGGCGGAGAGGCCCGTTTCGCGGGCGTCTTGGTTTTTGCGGGTGTCTTTGTCTTTGTTGCGGCGGCGGCGGCGGCGGCGGCGGCAGCTCTACGTTCGCGGATGCGTGCGAGGCGGGCGTTGGCGCGCTCGAGGCGCTGGGCTTTTGTGGGGGATTGCTTTCGCGGGGAGGGGGGGTGCTCTGCGGTGGTAGTGGTTGGTTTCTGGGGCGATTGTTTCCGTGGCGAGGGGGGACGCTCCGCAGCTTTCTGCGGCGATTGCTTTCGCGGCGAGGGGGGGTGCTCTGCGGTGGTGGTGGTGGTGGTGGTTTTCTGGGGCGATTGTTTCCGCGGCGAGGGCGGGTGCTCTGCGGTGATGCGGCGGGGGGTAGCTTCGCGCGCGGACCGGCGCGGCGAAGGCTGTCGTGGAGTTGTGGTCATAGCCGGGGCAGCCGGTTTCTTCGGCGTAGCAGCAGACCGGCGCGGCGATGGCCGTCGTGTACCTGCGGCAGCCCGTTTTTTCCCCGGCGTAGCCGAAACCCCCCTGCGCGGCGAGGTCTGTCGCGCAGACACAGCCTTCTGCTTTAGCCTCGGCGTCGCCTCTCTCCGCTGCGGCGACTGCGTCTCCGTCCTCGCCCTTGCCCTTGCCCTGGCAGCCGGCGTCCCTGGCACCGGCGTCGCCGACGCCTCCCTAGTCGACCTTCGCAGCCGCTCCTTCCTCGGCGGCGTCTGCAGCCGCACTACGATCGTGTCTCCAATCTCCTCCTCCTCCTCCTCCTGCTCCGGCTGCACAAGCCCCGGCTTGACAGGGGTATGCTGCCCCGCCATGTCGCGCACGATGCGCTCCGCCTCCAGCGTGTCCTCCTCCAGCTCGTCGTCCGCGATCGTGATCGCCGCGTGTGCAGTGGCAGTGGCAGCAGCGATGACGGCAGCGCGCTGCGCGGCCCACGCGCGCTCCAGGGGGTGGACCGACTTTGCTGCTGCTGCCGGTGGTGGCGGTGGTGAGGACGGCGGCGGCGGTGAGGGCAGGGGCGTCATTTCCCCCGGTGCGGCGGTTTCGTCCTCTGTAGCGTCCGGGTCGGTGTCCTCCTCTGTAGCATCCGGGTCGGTCTCGTCCTCGCTGCTCATGGCCATCATCGCCTCTAGCTCCCTGCGTTCCAGCTCCTCCTGCTCCTCCAGCGCCCTGCGGTCCAGCTCCTCCTGCTCCTCCAGCGCCAGCACCCGCTTGTGCCTCTGCTTCTGCGGGCTCCCGCTCCCGCCCCCGCCCTCCGGCGTCCTGCGGCGCTTCAGCGGGAGCAGCAGCGCCGCGGGCGGCGGCGAGCTCCGGAACGTGTTCTGGCCGCCGTAGAAGCTGGTCACGCCCACCGGGTCGTCGGCCCACATTGTTGCGCGCCGCGCTGGCCCGTCTCCATCTCCGTCGTCGTCGTCGTCGTCGTCTTCGGCAAAGGTATACTCCGTCCGTGCCAGCCCCTGTGCCTCGGTATCGGTATCTACATCTGTCTCTGTATCCGAGGCCAGCATGTTACCCTCATACCCGCCGTCCCCGTCCCCGTCCTCCTCCCCCTCTTCATTGGCAATGGGCGTCTTCGAGCTCGAGAACCCCGGCAGGCTGTTGGTGTCGATGATGCTGAAGCCCTCCATGTCCTCGTCGTCGTCGTCGCCCGTGCTGCTGCTGCTCACCCCATACCCCATGCGCCCCGCGGGCGGGGGTGTCTTCCGCGGCGGTGCCGGTGCCGGTGCCGGTGCGGCGGGCGTGAGTGTGCGCCTGCGGGCGGGGGTTGCGCGGCGCTTGTGGGATGCGGCATCGGGGGGCGCGGGACTGCTGCTGAGGCCGCGGAGGGGGATCTTGGTTGTTGTTGTGTGCGTGAGCATTGGGCTCTTGGGACGCGTGGTGGGGTTTCGTGTCTGTGTCTGTGTCTGTGTGTGTGTGAGAGGAGGGCAGGCGGAGGTCTGGTCTGGTCTGGTAGAGTTGTGATGGCCGTGATGTTTGGTTCTTGGTTCTTGGGGGCATTTGCTGGGGATTTTGAGATCTTGAGATTGAGGTTGGAGGTTTTGGTGGTTGGTTGCTGGATTGGGTTAGTGGGGGTCACGTGTGTGGTTGCTGGGGTGATGGCATGTATTTATTATTTATTTACTGTGCTCGGTCGTGAAGTCGGTTCTGTTTAATTCTATCAATTAAGCTTGTATTGTATTCTATTAATTCTGCTAAGCTTGTATTGTAGATTGACTGTGTGCTTGTGCTTCTCGAGGATGCTCAACGTGACAAGCTGCACACAAGCTGTCCGGGACCGCAATTGAATATAATACTGGCTGCCCATGGTGTTTACATGTAACAGCTAATTAGAAATATCATCGTGCTATATAATTCTGTTGGACAACACCCGCAAAACACCAGCGATCACTCGCAACAGCTGCCCCCCCCTCCACGCCCACTTGCAGATACCGTGCTTGGCCTACCCAGGAGCCAACCCCGCACCCCCGCGGGTTATATCAGTACCCCCACCCGAGCCCTCTCCCGGCCGAAAGACGTACGGTGGGGCTCGGCCGAGTGGTAGGAGCTAGTTAATTGGGGGCCGCTATATAACTCCCCCGCCCACCACCACCAGCGCCCCAGCCGTGGTAATCTCCAAAGGCCGGGCTCGCAGCGCGCACAAGCATCCACCTGGGAGTCGGGCGCCACCATCCTCTGCCGCGACCTGTGCTGGAGGGGAGGATCCGATGGGGTGTTTTTGTGGATAACGCCGAGTGATGGGCCGTGATTGTGGTAATTACATTTTACTTACATGTATCTACCCCGAGCGCGAGGCCAATGATCAGCGATTCCGTGCTCGGGCGCCAGACTGACGTTTTGCGTATTACAAATCCACGCGCCCCCCCCGTTACTAATTGTGTGGAACCCTAACCCACGCTTAACTCCGCCCACCGACGACTTGGATTTTTAATGCAGACAGACAGAGAATATGGGGAGGAAAGCTTAATTTGGCTTGATTTGATTTGCACCGACCGACGGGGAATTGTTGTGCCGTGGTGTTGGTAATACTGGGGGCGGGTTATCAGTATTGTGGGTGGTACTGCGGCATTGCGTGATATGGACGGGGTTCGTCGAATGGATGGTATTGATAAGCTGCTTGATTATTTATTGCGCTGGAACTGACTGGTATATAGAGGAGGCCCTGTTCTGCTGCTTGACTGTCCAGCAAGTCAGTATATCACTGGAGTTGGACTATATCGTCTTCTATAAAAATCAAAACTACTATTTTCATATCCTATATACATACACAATGAGTATCGCAACCCTCACCCAAGTCTCCGCCCTCCACTCACCCACCCTAAACCCCCACACCGCCCCGCCCCCGCCCCCGCCACAACCACCAGCACCCCCGCCCCCCCAGCGGCGACGTCGCCTCCGCAACCCTCAACTTCCACTCCCCAACCACCACCGACGGCGCCCCCCTTCTACTACGTCACCCCCCTCCACCGGCCCCCAATCAAACGTCCAAACCACCCCCCACGCCGTCACAATCCGCGACCTCCGCGGCCACGAGTCCACCTTCACCCTCGACCAGCAAGCCTTCCAGCCCCTCCCCGCAACCCCCACAGCCCTCAAAACATTCACCAACGACGCCGAAATAGCAGCAACCTACTACCCCGAGATCCAAGCCCTCATCAAGCGCCACCTCCCCACCGCCACCGACGTCGTCATCTTCGACCACACCATCCGCAGCCCAACCAGCACACGCACGCCCGTCATGCGCGTCCACGTCGACCAGACCGTCCCCGCGTCCTACCAGCGCGTGCGCCAGCACCTCCCCGCACCCCGCGCAGACGAGGTCGTCCGCCGCGCCGAGCGCGTCCGCATCATCAACGTCTGGCGGCCCCTCGGCCCCGGCCCCGTCGTCGACAGCCCCCTCGCCTTCGCAGACAGCAGGTCCGTGCGGGAGGAGGACCTCGTCCCCGTCAGACACATCTACCCGGACCGCGAGGGCGGCACGCTCGGCGTGCGCTGGGCCCAGGACCAGCAGTGGTGGTACTGGAGCGCCATGACGAGCGACGACGTCCTCCTCATCAAGTGCTTTGACACCGACACCGTCGTGGGCGGGGGGGCCGAGGGGAGAAGGGGTAGGACGCCGCACACGGCGTTTGAGCATCCGGATACGCCGGTGGAGGCTAGGGGGTCCAGGCAGAGTATTGAGGTGAGGTGCTTGGTCATTGGGTAGAGGGATCGTGGGGGCCCGCTGTATTTGTGATTGCTTTGCTTTGGTTTCGTTTTGTGGGGTTGGATGTGTGTATCTGTAGAGGCTTTGAATTGATATTTGGTATTTGGCATTTGCAATATTTGATGTAGTTCCGTAGAGACGTACGAGTGATATCTCATGTCGCACCCGGTAGTGCCCTACCTGCCCTGTCCCGCCCCACCCACCCACCCACTCACAAACACCACACCCCACCAACGCCCACTACACTACACTACACTACACTACACTACACTACACTACACCACTACAGAGGGGAGATGAGCGGTGATGACAGCGCCTGGCCCACTGTAAATGTATGTATGCACCATTCCGTCCCCAAGCCCAAGCCCAAGCCCAAGCCCGTGAGGCCAGCCAGCCAGCCCGTATTACATTACTCAGCACACGTCAGTCTCCCCCACTCCTACTTGTATGTAAGGGGGGGGGGGGGGGGGGGCACGTTCCATCATCACCATCACCATCCTCGATACCCATCCTATTCCTCCCTCACCTCATCCGTGTTTGTGTCCTCGAGCCACAGCTCACCCCCACATTCCGGGTTGGAATGAGACAGCCGTACTAACGTGGGTGTGTAGGGATTGCTACAGCAAGGTGTTTGTGGGAGCTTTGCCCCGCCTTCTGGGTCGGGGCCCCTCTATGTTTTGCCCTTTACTGTGGCTGCCGTGGGGAGTTCGTCCGGGAGGGACTGTTGGAGAAGGCGTCTCAGGGGGTTTTCGTTTCCTACGTCTCGGTTGGTTGTGTTGTGTTGTGTGGACTGCTCTAACAATATGGTGCTTGAGGGATTAGATGCCACAAAGCTAGGATGAACAGCGTCCGGATTCTGTTTGTGTGCGGGCTCCTCTCTGATAGTTTAGGTAGTCCTCTTTACGGTTGGGTGGTTCAGGCGTTGTTGATAATAGGTAGCTCTCTGTCTATATCAAAAACTAATCTACAGGGAGTGCTCGATTTCTGGCACAACGGTGCGGGCTGATGTTTCTATCGCGGACAGCCTCTCCGCAAAAGTACCTGGCTAATTCTAGAGACCAGCATTGATGGTGTTGGAAGGCCATATATAAGGGCTTCATATATCTAACAATTGCTCGCGAGGGCCTGCCGTAATATATATGGAAGGACGATTAAATGCATGGGCTAATGTTGCCTGTAGGAGATATCAACACTGAATTGCGTAGTATTACACTTCGGGGGATTGCTAGCAACACTCTTCACGAGGATCACGATATATTTCACATTTTGGCAGACGGGAATCACGCGAGCAATCGAGAGAAGAAGCAAGAGAAAATTGTATTGGGCCAAAGAGCCCGCTCACCAAGCCAACCCAATAAATGGGCAGGCCACGTTTGCCTTCCCGCAAGGGAGCTAGATACATGTATCAAGGGAAAGAGGAAACAAGAGAGAAGTCGAGACCACCCCACAGGCCCCTCGACCAGGAAGAAATACTCGAGGCCTATCACGGCTCGGCAAGCCACCGAGAAAATCGATAAGCTTTATGGAAAATAATGTTAGAAAATCAACTAATACATATAAAGAATTGAAGGAACAAATCACCTTAAATGAACCCTTTCGGGTCTGACACTGGAGACTTGGTCGTAATGGGCTTCCTAAACCCCTCTCAGGACTAGCTAGGCTGGGGAGAGACGGAGGCTATTAAAAAGAGGGTTATTAGCAAGAGGTCACGACGGGAAAGGGTTGGATAAACGACTTACGAACCCCTATCCCTCTCAATAAGTCGCCCCCAGTACTTTCTTGGAGAAAGTGTCCTACTGGCGGCTGCGTCAAGGCCGCTGGGGCCACGATTGCGTTGACCCATCCAAAGCCTTCCTGGATAGAAACTGTTGTCAAAGAGATTGTTAGCAATATACCACGACGAAAAGAGATTAGAGGGGTGACTTACGATTGGCCAATATCAGGGTGAGCCCCCAGGAACAATGGATCGCTAGCTGGGGTTCTGCCCGTGGAGACATAATGTTAGCACAATCAATCAGGCAAGTGGAGAGAAATACGAACCAAGCAACTCCCAATAAGCGACAACTGGGGTTCGGATTTCCACCAGTTGTGCCGAGCTTTTCCAACCTCGTCGGAGGGCAGGAGGCCAGCCTTACCCGTAGGTATAGAGCGGCAAGGGCCGGGAGAGCGAGGTGCCCGGTAAGGAAGGTGATGGGGGAGAGGCGAGGAAAGAAAGGCCTGAAAGGCGAAGACACCTTGGGAGCTTGAGCTTTCTCCATTTGCGGGTATTAGAATTGAGAGATGAACTCTGCAACTCCTCTACACACACTCGATGATGGTGATGATTACGAAGAAGAGAAACAGGAAGGAGATTTAAATATAGCCTCTGGGGCCAAGGGCTCTATCGGCGAAATTGCCTTGGCTATTGCGACGACGGCGGCCAAATAGTGGCTTCTTTCGGATGCTTTAGTCAAATCTGTCATGATATCGGAGGGGGACTCGTCATGGAGGGCATACAAAAGGCTTATAAAGCACGGAGGTGGCCTAAACAGAATACTACATACCTAAGTACATGTAGTAACCCTACATATCCCCATCTACGGAAGCCCGGTTATAGGAAGACTCTAAACACGAAGAACCAGTATATACAAAAGTGCATTATTATCAAGTTGTGGATTATGGATAGATCACTTTTAAGTTTCCACCGTTCAAGTCTGGAATTTTCTATTACAAAAGCCGATATGTATGTCATCAGGAGCCCAACCAGCCGGCCACTATTAATTCGGGCGGCAAGGGCAATAAAATGGGAGGGGTTTCTTGGAAATCCTACTTACCTAAGCTCAACGAAAGAAAAAAGATCAGATGGGACCAGCAGCTTCGGCAGACCCCTCAAACATATGTACAGAACTAGGGATTAATGGTGCGGTATGGATGAGGTTCTTATTGTATTTATAAGTATACATTAAGTTCTGTTTTTATATCAGAGAACAACGGCCGGTACGGTGGCACCATGTGGCTAGGACGCTATGACAACTCAGTTTAAGCCCTGGTGGAAACAACGATGAGAATACTCGACACAGTAGCGAAGCTCGCTCATGAGGGGCGGTACTCAACTCATCACAAGCGTTTTGTCCCACGGTGGTTCTGATTTTTCTCGTAACCAGAGAAAAACGGATGTATCATTGATTCTCTACATTTCATTAAACAACAGCATCCGCAAAACATTGGCTCACCACAGCTTAGACCAGGCACAAATAGCGTTCTGATATTTGGATCTGGGCGCAGAAGAACCAGAACGTTCTTCAGGACAATTCTGATGACCAGAAGTGGGCGGGTGGACAGACGAATTAGGCCTGCGTCGTTCTGCCGGGTACCCGATCTTCACCACGTACCCGTGCGCTATCCCACAAACCCGTCTCAATCTGTCCAGACCCTATGTAAGGGATCTGTAAATATAGGTCTACGGAGCGGTTTCTGTATAAGTTTCAGAGGTAGTTATATACTACCCGGCCCGTGGTTCTTTCCCATTGTTATACATCCTCCTCTCATAAAGAATACCACCAGCGGGTCCGCAAACAGGGCGGTATACAGGGCAGCGGGAGAGCCAGTAACACTACAGCGACCAGGGCCTACAGCTCCCCCTAGCAGAGCGGGGAATAGGTGGCTAAGCAGGCTAATATTCTATCCTGCATCAATGATGAACTACCAACCACCCCGTCGTTTCCAACACAAAACCGAAGTATGGGCGCACAGTGGGGTACGTTACTCATATGGGCTCCTAGTACGGGTTGGTCCATCATACCTGACCATTATTAACCCTAACCCTGACCAGCGGAATCTGGGTCGAGTGAGAGTCTGTGAGTAGCCTCGGGCTCGAGTCGGAGCTCATGATGGACCGGATACGTCGACTTTGGGGTCTTTATGCCATAATATAACGTTTTGTGTATAAGTCTTTGAGTTTACAGGGGCTGGAAGTATATATGTAGTAATGGATTGGACTAAGCTTGCGAGATGGGTATATAGATATAAATGCCAGTAAATATAGTGAATCAATCTCTACTACACCAGAAGAGAACCGTTATTGATATACTTACTCACTACCACACACTCGAAAATGCCCTAATACCGGAGGAGAGTAAGTTAACTCTATCTACCCAACTCATTCCAGCTCGCCTCTGAGATTAAAGATATCTCTTTGTGACATCGTAATCCATAGCGGCCTGCATGTCTGTTCAGGAAGGGGTGGGGGTCCGCTCTCATCAATCAGCTACAAAGTGATGAGATATGGGCCATGGTGGGGGGAGTGAGGTTTGGTTGTTGAATGCTAGTGGACGTTGGTTGAAGGTTGTTGTTCAACTGGCCATGTTCTTGGCGACAACAGTCAATCCGCGACGTGATCACCCATGATGGAAGCTTAAACTATCGCCTCAACACCCACACAGACCATAAAAAGTCGGCTCCGATCGCTCATGAATATGAAATATGCTTGTAACTCACATGGTGCGCATGCGCTTCAATAAATAAATAAATATAAAGAATTTTATGAACTTATCTACGGAGGTTATGTTATTATCTTAGAATTAAAAAACATGACCCCCAGTTTCAGATCAAGGGCCAACAAAAAGGGGGACTTTAACCCCCTAACCCAGTCACACAGTCTTTCAACCAAGCCTGGGAGGTGACTCGAACCAGCAACCTTCTTGAAGGATGCTCCTTGAGTAGACCTCGGCCCCTCTGGGCGACACCATAGCCGTTGAGCTACAGTGGCAGATGTTAGGTGTGTGTTTAATTGTTCTATGACCTGCTTTCTAGCTATCCCTAGGCTGGGTTGGGCGTCTGTGTGCGGTGGGGTGTGATCTAACACGTATGCATGTACGTAGCAGTTTTCCCTGAGTTAGGGACTAGTTTGTGGTACACGATGATGGTGATGTCATAATTGTTTACCTATACTTTAGACTAAATTTGGGTTTCTTTATCGAAGCTAGATACGAGCTCTCATTTTTAGTATTTTATCAGTATCGAGCGACCACCTATGCGGGGCGAGTGATTGAGGATGATGCGCCAGTCTTTCCGCCGATTCGGCCACCAAGGATTAAGCTCTTTTCAACTGGGGATCATTTTACATTAGTTTCTCCGTAATTCTATATTCATTACTATTATTTTCATTTTTGAAGGGGGGGAAGGCCAGGTGAGAACACAGAAAATGGTCAGGTGATCAACCGACCATGCAAATGGGCTAGCTCGGTGGAGGCGGCCTCCATGGAAACTAAAGATAGGGTCTACAAAAAATTCGGAACTCTCCTTATATACACTATAAAAAAAAAACGGGTGAAATCACTACCATAGGACTACGGAATTTAGTGACAAATACCAAAAAGAGTACTGTACCAATACCGTATTCTTACCGCATTGCTAGCCTATTAACGGGAGTACCGTATACTAGTGATCCCACCCATATTTTTTTAATTTTGGTACTGTAGTTAAGTTGAGCGACTTGGGGGGGGGGGGGGGGTAGACCCACCTCTAGTCTCGTTTCGGGGCTGTACATGTGATCCTGTGTTGAGACTTTATGATTATATCTGAGCAGCGATGAGAGTCTGAGATCAGTGTACTTGAGTTATCCCCAATAAGTTTGTGGTAGATCAATGGCCGCGGTAGCTTCCTCAGCGGCTGAAGAAGGAAGGCATTGCCATAGGTGTATACCTAACACCGATCGGTATTCTACGGGATCTCGGCTTAATATGCTAATATTATTACGATGTTTCTTGCGATTAGTGTTCTATCAATGCAAACGAGCTATTTTAAATCCATGGCTTTAAGGATTAAATTACACTCCCCATCCGCGGGCAAGACTAAATCCTTACCCCAAACCTAGCGATCGGGCTCCAAAGAGGAGTTATTACGGGCATGTTTATCTAATACTGTGTATTGAGATTTGTGTGTGTTATGGGGTTTGACCTTATGTGGACCACGGTGTGATCAGGGTTAGGGTTGAAGACAGAAAGAGGACTTCGTAGCATGTTACCCACTACAGTGCCAAAAAGAAGAGAGGGATCACTACGGTATTCCCGCTAATACGCTAGCAATGCGGTATTCTACAGGACTTTTCTTCTAGCGCCGATTTAGTTCGGTAAGTATTATTTGTCACTAAATTCCGTAGTCCTATGGTAGTGCTGTACCTCCCTCCCTGATTGAAGTTTGGGTATGATTATCACAGACGGACATACGCGCGTGGTGGTATATACATGTAGCTGTCACATTTAATTCATAGTTAAGTACTACTTATTTAGCAAAAGAGTCAATCAAATGGGTGTGAGTGGGGCGGTGGTAGCGGTGGCGTCATTACATCTTTTTCTAAATAAGTACATGTAACTAGTATAAACTTAATTGTCTACTATCAAGAACTATTTCTGCTAGTCAAGGTAAGTAGTTTAATTACATATTACAGTATAATGAAAAGGCGGGGTGAAATCACTATCACAGGGCTGAATTAAACCGGCATTAGAGAAAGAGCACGTACGTATTCTTACCGTATTGACCTCTCTTTTTGGTAGCGGGTTTTTCCTGTGTAAACATGCAATAGCAGTATATACTTGGGCCCGGAAACGTTATGAAACAATGAATAAAGGGTTAATATATCAGGATACTAGATAGAGACGGGCCATTAACAACAATTAAGCTACAACACCTATGAAGTAGTGATGTCCGCCCAAATCTGCTTGAAAACTTACAGCCTTTTAGGAACATGACCAAGTTGAGTGTGCATGTGTACCACTCGAGAGAAGATTTCATATTAACTACATGTAGCTGCAGGCAGAGAATTTTCCGGATTATCGGACGACTTCTGAAATGGCAGGTTATCCTAAATATCTAGAATCTCCAAGGAACGCATTTCATGACAAAACTTTTGCACTTTTAATTTTGTTCTCCGTCGCTTTTTGGATCATGACATCTCACCAATACAATCCCTTTGGAGTCAATCCTAATTGGGGCACCCCCTCTAGCTCTCCACGCACAATCCCACAAATTGTGCACTCATGATCAACTAGTATCAATGGCTGCAATGACGGACTATATGCTCGCACTAATCCGAGGCCTTGAGATAGCGAGAGGGTTGAAACCCCCCCCTCAACGCACAACTAATGCCATGCACTATCCGCGCTAGTAGTGATAAAAAGGCCCAGAATCCCCCCCAAGAGCACACATTTTGAATACTCATCTTACACGCACTCATCTTACACACAGAAAACATGAAGTTCGGATACATTCCCGTCACCGCTTTACTGCTCTTGCTCACCGCACCACAAACACTTGTGGGAGCGACCCGATATGCCGCGATTCACTCAATAACAACCCCCCTCGAGGCCCAATACGGGGAGAATCAGGTGGAAAATACTAAAGTTTTGGTCGAAAATTCTGCTAAAGTTAATGAGGATCGTGAGAACGGAAATAACGGAACTGATATCCCCGTTTATATTCCCCGCCGCCTATTTTCGCGCTCGTACCTCCCTCCCCTTAAAGACCTCCTAACCTTACCTACATCACCACGGCGTACCACTCCACTTACTGTCTCGGAGGCCTCTGCTATCTGTCAAAGCCAGTTCTTCAACCTCAGCCCTGAGAATTGGATCATGTCTGGTGCCTCCGATTTTCTCGAGACATACACCGCTGCTACAAGTGGCGACTTTCTTAGGCAGACCCATGGGCTTATAGGGTCATTGGCATATAGGTACCTGGGCGAGGAGGGCTGGAGTTGTAGCGTGGGAAATACCCAGGGCTGTACGGTCTCTTGCAAGGAGATCGTTATGGCGATCGAGGATCTTGAGGAGGCGAGGAACGTCTACTTTGTGCTGACTTCTGTCGCGCATTTCACTGCTGTTACCGATTTGATCCATGTAAGTTCGAAAACCACACCCTTGACTCTTTTGAATTTTTCTGCAATATCGATCATTTCCAAATTTCTTGGCAATTTCAAAGAATGAATACTAATAAAATACATTATCACCAGTCCGGACTTACACATGCGCAAAGCAACGTTGGGCTAATGGCGCCAAAAATGGCTTTCGACTTCTTCTGGTCCAAGCGTCACACGCACGCCGATGATGTCAAGTTGATGCTGCACCTGGTCATCACCGGTATGGGCCAGCTCATGGAGCTCCTTACGCCGTTCGTGCCCTTTGTACAAGTGATCGAGAATCTCCACAAGCAGCTTGAGCACTTCGATACCGATATGGCGCGCCGTGTCGAGATGGAACATGTCTCGTGGCTCTTCCTGCGCACCGCTATAATGTTTGATGCCGTCTACGCGCACGAGTGGCCCGGACAACTCAAGGATACTCTCGAGGCGCAGCAGCATCTCGGTTTCTATGCGCACGCCACTGGCATGCGCGGGAGCCGCGAAGAAGAATACTATGGACGGGCGTACAACTCTGGCGAAGAGTGGTGGTGGCTGTATAAAGGTACGGAGCGTGAGACAGAGAAAAAACCGGACGGGAGTGCGTGGAAGGGCGGGTATAACAACATCTTTGACCGTCTAACTCGCTGTGGATGGAAACGTCGCGAAGGAGAGCTGTTTGAGAGGGAGGGCGGGCCAGCTCATCCGCCATCCCACACTGAGTACACATGGAAGGGTCTCTACCAGGAGGAGAATGATAGGATCAAGGCGATGAGGGAATTCAAGGAGGAAGCGGATAGAAAAATGTGGAAACTGAAGAATGATGCGAAGAGGGTTGGAATCAAGGCTTTCGTAGGATGGCTGCCGACCGTCCTACTAGAGATCAACGATTGGCTTGCGGCCGAAGATGAGGCCCCGAAACAAGATATTAATCTGGCTTGGTTGTCACTCAGAATCCAGGAGAGTACAAGACAGGCGAGGACACAGCTGAGAAGGGCACACGATGAGATGATGAATCCTTCTGAGTGCGGTACTTCGGGTTTGTTTCCCGGAAATAAATGCTCTGTAGTATATTTGTCCTTATGCTAATCGCTGCGGAATATTTACAGGTGAAACAACGCTCTCGTTCGTCCTCTCCACTGGGCTGTACCTGCCATCTAACAGCCATATGCTCAAGGAATTCACCCACTATGATATCGAAAAGTAATTCTTTCTCCTTCTCATCCTTCTTTTCCCACACTAACAGCTTCCAGCAAAATCACCAAAAACATCTTCCACAAGGCCCTGAACTCCGCATTGAAGACTCAAAAGGTCTATATTACCTGCACCCATGACCACCAAAGCCGCAAGAAGCCTCACCACAACTCTGGTGACCCCGCTAGCAGCTGCAGTAAGGACAATACAGGACCTGCAGACCTCAAGTCTTGCATAACTCTCACCTCAGAGCAGAGTCGTGCCAGGGGGCTTGGAGATGAACCGGTAGAGCTTGTTTGCTACATGTACAAGTGGGCCACTCGTGGAGATAAGACTAGGCACTACAATGAGAGGCCTGCAGGGAGTGATACTTGGGAGGATGATTGGGGCGTTAATCCCAGGGTAGAATGTCCCTCCCCAATTTTATTGAACCTGCCCACTAACCCAACGGGTTCACAGGATGTCATAACCTCCTCTGTTCGTAGCCACCTCGGCGCGCACGATGACACCTCTATTCTTGTCAGCCTAGACAAGCGTCCCTCCCCCGAGACCATCGCAGACCCATCCGCCGCTGGTGTCTTCACCATCCCTGTCTGCATCTCGCGCCATAATTGGAACAACGGTCTCCGTGACTTTGGACACTTCGACAAACTTAGCTCTAGCACTTCCAAGAAGAACCTTCCATGTTCATGTGGCTTCTGGGGAGACGAGACTGAGCAAGCATGGCGCAGTATGGGCATCTGGGACACTCATCAATCGTACTATCGCACGGATCTCTGTGCAAGCCAGAGAAAGAGACATATGAGTGATCCGTTGGAGATCTACGTCAACAACTGCCGCCTTGAATCCAGAAAGGGTGCCTTCAAGCCTAAGCTCGGAAAAGATGGACTATGTGACGTCGTCCTAAACGTCCTAGGTGAACTCCGCAAGAGGGGATACGAAGAAGATTTGGACCCCGAGACTAGGGATTTCATATACTGCCGTATCAACAACGACAAAAGCTGCAAGAAGCTTAATCTGGACCTCAACGAGCCGTTTAATACCATCTTCGACGAGGTTGCGGATAGACCCTATGTCAAAGAGTCACCGGTCGTGGAATCAGCTGTACATGCTGGTAGGGCATTAGACATCGCCGATAGCCTTTACGGGATGAGTCTGAAGCTGGCATTGACGGCTGAGTTTGAGGATAAGATCGAGAAGGAGGGCGAGGAGGAGGGCGAGAAGGAGGGCGAGAAGGTATCTGTTTCCAAGGTACCAGCCCCGACAAGGACTTTTGTACATGGAGCAGCTGGGAATTATAGCCCGTAGTTAAATTTGAATCAAGTTTTTTTTTTACCTCCATATTGTTTTGGGCATTGTTGGCCGGTTGTTGTGTACAGTCTCTTCTTCGTCGAACGATACGAATTGAAGACTGTCCTAACTTCGACTGACAAAGGGATGAATGATATTATTCTTGATGATGATAAGTGAAAACAAGACAAAAGACTGGTTAAATAGCTAGAGGTGACACTGGTGCGGACACCTAGTCGAATTTTCTTATACCGTGTAATCAAGTGTTCTTTCGCCTCTTTTTATCCTCATAAGTTACACGTTCCTTCTTGGCATAACCCTAGCACAACGGTGTCCACACATGTGTCCCAAGTCACAGCTTCTCCACGTGTATCACAAAAAAATCTTGCAACCTGTAGTAATGGTTAAATGCTATGTTTCCTCACGGCGCTTACATTGGCTACCGTGCGCCGTATTAGCGTGCCTCAGCGTTGGTGTTATCGAGAGTCGGCTCGTTCTGGTGATACTTAAGGTGGTGGAACTCGCTATGTCTTCGTGTGTATTCAGGACTTGTGGCAATCGGTGGCTCACCACACAAAACTGTGGGACTAACAGAAACCGCCAAGCGGCGCAATATTGACCCACTTGTCACGCAAAATCACCCAATAAGGGTGACCAATTATCACTGGAGGTTCTGTTTATCATCACGCCTACAAGTTGTGAAAACCGGGAACAGAAGAAGACATACAAAGAATGCTACTAATTTTCCTATTTCGGCCTCCTCGTTATGACGGGAGTCAACCGTACCCAGCTTCATCAGGAAAAGTGTTTACCACCAAAGGAGTGCACGTACGTGATGGTAATATATATATCAGAGCCCTTAAGTACTTTTACCACCGGTGAAAATAATACCAGCATTTTATAATAAAAGTGCAACATTGTCACTGGTGGGAAATTTTCACAGGTTTAGGCATGAATAATTGAACATATAGTCACCTATGTGGTATATATATATAACACAGCATAGAGACTTAAATTCAGTGCTTATATAGACCAGCTTGCCCATTAGAAAGCGCGGCCCCTCAACGAGTGTCTAGTGGGTAGTATCCGTTGCAACGGGCAAAATAGCAGGCAACGCTCGCTGATGGGCCGTGCTCGTTGATGGGCAAGCTAGTCTACATATATACTACCTGTGGGAAATGATTGAGTACATGTGTATTATACTAGCCCAGGATGGCGTGGCGCGAGGGCTGAAATTCAGTGCACATTATACCAGTACCAGCGGTGGTAATTATAATGTATACATATTATATATGCTTGAGCTGCCATTTATTGACAAGGTGGGACGCAATGTCTACGATTCTGGCTCGGCATATATACATATGTACTACAGGCAGGGGGAAGTCTATCGTCCTTCTTCCCCGCTAAGTCCTCAGTTTTTGAAATAAACCATCATATTTTGCGTTGCAACCACGTTACACACAGCCAAAAGTCTTTAGCACTTAAGCTTCATCATGTCTGAACACAACTCCACCCAAGAAATCTTTAAGATTCTTACCTCCTCACACCTAGATTCCATCATGTTACGGAGCGAAGCGGAGACTCTAACTAAACTAGCCAAGGTTCACAACCGAGGCGATGACGAAGGCGAAGACGAGGGACGAAGACGGAGTAGTTTAACCGAGGAGCAAGGTCGTAGGGCAGAGGGTCCAAATGGCTGTACGTACGAAGTGATGAAGACGAAGATACCAGTAGAGGACTTGCACAACGGTCATGGACTAGGACTATGGCTAAGCGAGGTCGAGGTAATACTAAGACGAGGATGACTAAGAGTGATGACGTATTATATTCCAAGAGACGAGAACTGAGAAACAAGTAACAACTAAAGAAACTAGAAACGTAGAGTTGATAACAGGAAGGTTAGAGGAAAGGAAAGAAGAGAAAGAGACAAAGGAAAAGCTCGTAGCCGACTATATATACAGTTCCCAATCCCTGTCCAGGGATGACTCATAACCCGTGTAACGGAAACCCCTAGAAACCCAAAGAGAAAACCCGAACCCTGGACCCAGTTCCATCATATCCTTTCCTCCGCAGTAGCTCGTGGTACGCCGTGATAGATTAGGTCCTCCTTCAGGCCTAACTCCTGGTAGGCCTAGGTTTGCGTGGAAACCTGTCGTGGAAGTCTTGCACCAGCTCGGGGGCATGTTCCAAGTCCGAGGGCGGTTGCCATGATGGTTCGTCAGAATCTGCAGATTCTAACCAAGTATTCTAAGCGGCTGTGTCGGGCGTCGAGAATCCAGTATTGCATCGACCTCCGATTTCACCGGGCGGCGGGGTGTGTCGTTGGCCTAGGACGGGGTTATTTGCGGCGAGGGACAGTAGCGAGACATGGAAGACCGGATGTATTTTCATGGAGGTGGGGAGGCTAAGCTCATAGGCGTAAGGGCTAACCATTCTCCTGACGGTATACGGGCCGATGCGTTTCCAGTCGAGTTTCTTCGAGGGTCGCTTGGTCTGCAGGTTCCGAGTTGAGAGAAATACCTTGTCTCCTACCGCATATCTGGGGGCGGGAGTCCTTTTCTCGTTCGCCGAGTCTTCCTGGATCTTCTGGGCTCTAAACATTTCGTCGCGTAGGAATTCAAAAATCTGTGCCATATCTCTAGCCATACCGTTGGCTTGGTCTTCTTTGGTGGTGGTGCCATGCTGTAGGGGTGCGAACGACATTCGTGGGTTCCTTCCGTAATTTGCCTGAAATGGGGAGAGCTTGGTGGTTTCGGAGACATGGTTGTTGGTCGCGAACTCTGCCATGGGTAGGTATTTAGCCCAATCATCCTGTTGGTAAGAGACATACGCTCGAAGGTACTGTTCCATGACCGCGTTGATCCTTTCTGTTTGGCCATCCGTCTGGGGGTGAAAGGCTGTGCTGTAGCGGGGGGCAATTTCCAAGCGGTCGCATAAGGTCTTCCAGAATTCTGCTGTGAACTGGGTTCCGCGGTCTGAGACTATGGTTTCCGGTAGTCCATGTAGTTTCCATACTGATCCTAGGTACATATTGGCTACGTCGACAGCGTTAGACTCTTCCGTGCAGGGTATGAAGTGGCGCATTTTGGTCAGTCGGTCGACGACCACTAAGATGGCATTAAATCCTTGGGACGTTGGGAGTCCTGTGACGAAATCCATTGACACATCGGTCCATGGGCCTTTTGGTACGGATAGTGGGCGGAGGACACCTGATAGGGCATTGCGTGAGGCTTTACTGCGGGAACAGGTGTTGCAGTTCAGGACGTAGCGATCGACATATTTCCTCATGTTGGGCCAGTAGTAGTTGCGGCTAATGAGTTCGAGAGTCTTGGCCCGGCCCGGATGTCCGGCGGAGGGTTTATCGTGGTGTTCTTGCAGCAGGCGTAGCTGGAGTTCGTCAAGGTCGGGGACATAAATTGCATTCCTGTAAAGCAGGAAGCCTTCTTCTGTTTCCGTGCATTCCGCTAGCGAGATCTTCTTGGAGTATTTTGTGCCGTTGCGAAGCATGGTGAGGACTTGGTGGGGGAAACTGTCAACTTGGTAAGCTTGGGTCAATAATTCTTTCACAGTGGGCGTTCCTTCAGCGGATTCATTTAACAAAGAACCCGCGAACAAACTTAGCTTGACTCCTGCGTCTAAATTCTCCTTCTTCAACACGACCTGCGACTGGTGCGTGAGACGTTCATCCCCTTCTTTGGGTAGGTCTCCTGACCTCCTGGTGAGTGCGTCCGGTTTTCCGCCTTGTTTTCCTGGTCTAAACGTGATGACAAAGTTGAAACGAGATAGGAACTCGGCCCATCGGGTCTGGCGACGGTTGAGGAGCTTGGTGGACATGAAGTACTCCAGATTCCGGTGATCACTAAGGACTTTGATTGGGAACTTGGATCCCTCTAGGTTTGAGCGCCATTCCTCGAAGCATCTGATGACCGCTAGTAGTTCCTTGTCATAGATCTCATAATTGCATTCCGCTGGTGAGTGCTTCTTGGAGAAGAAAGCTACTGGGTGCAGGATTCCTTGGTTGTCATATTGGGACATGATTCCCGCGGAGACATAGTCGGAAGCGTCGGTTTCTATTATAGTTTTCTTTTCGTAGTCACAGTGCGCCAGTATGAGGGCCGAGGTGAATGCGTCCTTAAGTTTCTGGAACGCCTCTTCTGCCTTTGGGGACCATTGGAACCTTACATCCTTCTTTAGTAGTGGCGGAGACAACCCTGAGTATGCGATATGAATCGCCGGTAGAAATTCAAACCCTAAGAACTCCTGAACTTCCCTTGCTTAGTGGGCGTTTCCCATCCTGTGACTGCTGAGACTTTGCTAGGATCCATCTTGATGCCTCCCGGAGTGATGATTAGACCGAGGTATTTGGTCTCAGACATAGAACTCGTGACTTCTCTGGCTTGAGGTGGACGCCATGAACCTGTAGGACCTTGAGGACTTGTTGGACGTGCTGTTTGTGTTCCTCCAAGGTCTCTGAGTATATCAATATATCGTCGAGACGCCATGGCGAAGTGATCTAGACACGGGCGGAGGAGAGATCGTTGACCCAGTGTTAACGCCAGGTGCATTGGTCAGTCCAAAAGGCATGACATTGTATTCAAAATGTCCATAGCGAGTCCTAAAGGCTGTCTTCCATTCATCCTCCTGGATCCTAATCTGGTGGTATCCCATCGGAGATCCAACTTGGTGTAGTATTTCGCCTTGGATAGACGCGACAAGGTTTCCGGGATGAGTGGTAAGGGGTGGCGGTTCTTCACGGTTATTTCATTTAGCTTCCTGTAGTCCACGCACAAGCGGAGAGATCCATCGGCTTTCTTGACGAACAGAACAGGGGCACCAGCTGGGGACTCGGAGTAACGGATGAAACCTTTTCCTAGGTTCTCCGTAATGTAGTCTCGCAAAGCCTGTAGCTCTGGTCGTGACATTCCATATAGCGGGCCGAAGGGGGGTTGTTTTCCGTCCTGGAGTACAATTTTAAGGTCGTGGGGGCGGTGAGGCGGTAGGGACGTGGCGTTGATTCCAGAAACAGCGACTTGAACTCTGATAATTTTAGACGTTGGCAGAGGGTCGGTGCCGGGATTCCTGACGAGGGCTTCATCTACAAGGCGGAGGAGGCACAGAAGAGGTGGTTCTGGCGGGCGATGAGTCCTACAACGGGCTGCCCCTGATAGAATGTGTATGAGTGGGCTGTCGGGGGGCGAGATCGAGATTCCCTTGCCGTGACCGGGAGCGGAGGCGAAAGAGTTCTGGACGCAGAAATCAGAGTCAAGATGACCGATTTGTCTTAGGCGGAGGGCGAGGTGATGGCGCATCCAGGGGATACCCATGACAATTGGGTAGTGTCCCAGACGACGAAGAACGGGCGGTTTCACGGTGTCCGCGATATCCAACGGTAGATGTGGGTGATCCTTCCCGACTCTATTAACCTACCGCCGACATTTCGAAGCAGGCGTGATTTCCTCAGGGTGTCAAGACGGCCATGTTTGGTTGCGAAATCCTGGTCGATGAATGCATATCCCGACGCCTCCGTATCAATGAGGCGAGGTAGGCACGGCGAGGCAGAGTTCTGGGCGACGGAGCATGTGACGTGAGTTGGTCCTCAGACATCTTGTCCTCGGACACGGCTGCATGGAGACGACGGTGGCGCAGACTAGCCCCTAATTTTGGCTTCACGTATTTTTCTAGATCAAAGGCCAAAGCCTTTAGCGCCGGGCCTTGGTTGACATTTTGTTCAGCTGGCCCATTGCGCCAGTTGTTGAGGGTGCGGGGGTCCTGGGAGCGGGGAGCGAGGTAGCGGGGTTGTGGGGTCACGGTGGTAGTGGCGATGCGGAAGGAAGCGGCGGCGGAGGTCGGCTGACAATGGGCGTTAGCGCTGATTCTGGCTCTCGCAGCGGAGGTGATGTGGCGGATGTCTCTTCGCGTGGCGGCGAGGTCGGAGTCAGCGTGTGGCCAGGGCGTCTTGGTGAGCCAAGGCTGCACCGGGCCAGTTGTTTTTCGGCCAGGATTCTTCAACCTCGAAATTGAGGCCGACATTTCGCGGTTGAGGTCGAAAATGACCTTCGTAAATGCGGGCTGCATAATGCAGGTTCCTGTGGTGCGGGTGTCGGGAGGATTATCATTACTGATAAGATGGGAGATGGCGAGCGATGAAACTCGCGAAGCTTCAGTGATGCAGTCCTTATCGGTAGAAGTACATGCGCCAAGATCGGGCGAAAGGCGAGGAGCCTTCGACGGGGATCAGGATTTGGCGGCAGGACGTCATGCGGCGATGAGAGGTGGGGTCACAAGGAACTTAATGGCTGCGCGGGCAGTAAGCCGGTGTATGCGTGTGCGGGGTGGGGGCGTCGGTGGTGGGTGCGATATGGAGCTGCCGGCGAGAGGTTGGGTGAAGGTGGCGCTTGGCCCAGTGGGCTTCGGCGCTTGAGCTTGTATTTAGCGTATTGGCGGAGGAGCGGAGCGGAGGGTCGGGGCGATCACGGTGGCCCATGTTGAACCAATGCAGGGGAAGGCCAAGGTAACAGAAACCTTTCCGTTCGGAAAGAAGCATTCGAGGGCGGGGAAAGAGCGAGAGGGTGGCGACAGTCGCCGTTGGGGCGTCGCTGGTCGGCAATGGTGACGGCCGAGCTAAGCGGCGAGTTGGTGTTGTGAAGGTTGGCGTGGGGGCCTTAACCTTAGTGTTCTGAGCGAAGCGAGACTCTAACTAAATGCCAAGGTTCTGGCAGGCGATAATGGCGAGCGAGGGGCGAGGCGGAGTAGTCTAAGCAGGAAGCGGGTCGTGAGGCAGAGGGTCCAAATGGGCATGCGTCTGAAGTGATGAAAGCGAAGATCTGGGTAGAGGACTTACTTGTGTCATGGACTAGGACTATGGTAGCGAGGTCGAGATAATACTAAGGCGAGGATGACTAAGAGTGATGACGTATTATATTGAGGCGAACGAGAAACAAGTAACAACTAAAGAAACTAAAGCGTAGAGTTGATAACAGGAAGGTTGCGTAGGAAAGGAAAGAAAGAAAGAAACAAAGGAAAAGCTAAGTGGCGACTATATATACAGTTCCCAATCCTGTCCAGGGATGACTCATAACCCGATGTATGAAACCCCTAAAGCAGAAAAACCCGAACCCAGTTCATCATATCGCTTTCCTCCAGTGATGGCTCGTGAGTGCCGCCGTGATCATCATCATCATAAGATAAACCACGTCATCTCACACTCTGCTTCCAACATCATCACCAACCCCAACACCGCCGAAGAAACGAGGACCGTTATCGCCCTCCTCTGCGGTATCGCCGCCAATATCGATTGCGGAGACTCGCCAGCCTCCAGCAAGGCGTCAGCTTCGAAAAAATTCTGGCGATCGCCAACCGCCTCCCCTCCACCCACGAACAAATAGAGATCATCAGGATCTCTAACGCCCTTGACAACCTCGCGTCTAAAATCGCGGCCAACCCCCGCATAATCCACGCCAACAAACGCCCCACATGGGAAAAAAAACCCAAGCGAACCAAGCCGGCGTCTGGGCAGCAGAAAATCACCCGTAAAGTGAGAAGGGCGCCGTAGCATCCTCACCCATTCTCACCTCGACACACCGCACTGAGGCCTCTGTATGGCTGCCAAAGCCAAAGGGAAGGGCAAAAGCCCATGAAGAGAACCTTGGACAAACTCCTGCCGCCAAACCCTCCCCACCGCTTCTTGCCTCCAGAAAGCAGGAACCACTCACACGAGCAGCAGGAGAAATCCATCCATCTCAAGGCCCTAGAAAAAGCGAACTTTGCCCCCTACTCTCCGCCTCCGTCAATCCCAAAGGCTCCGTGTCATCGTCGCCCACCCTCTGTCCCATCCTCCTTCTAAACCCCTTCTTCATCAATCAACGAAAGAATCGCCCACCAACCTGAAACTCTTCCGCCCGCGGCGTCGGCGTTGCCATCGCGGCATCCTCTACAACTTTGTAAACAAGGAAGCCTCGACAAGGACTTCGCGAAGAAGTCGATTCGCCGTCGGCATCGCCTCAAGCCACCGGTTCCAATAAAGGGCGACATAACTCCAAAAACCTCCATGTGGTGATTACGGTCACCCGTAGAAGCGCCATCGTTGGCACCACCATCAGACTCTTCTCGCCCACGCTGTGAAGTCATGTGGTCAGCCCCTCACCCGTGCCGTAACTGCAGAAATTCGCCGCAAGGCTGCAGAACAAAGAACCCACCTGCCCCATCTGCGTAAAAGCCGCATGCAAGGCCCACAGATGCCCTCCACCAACTGCGGATCATCCAAACCAACCCCCAACTGCTGCGTCTCACGTAAATGCAGCAACTTCTGACCGCCTCAGATCCCGCCTGCCCGCCCCAAAGAAATCCGCCGACAAGAAGTCCCTTGAGCGCCCTATGGACGTCACCATGTGGACCTCTCCACCACTCGTCCGTTTAAATGCAGAACAACAACCGTATTACAAACCCGCCAATCTCGCATCATCGCCAGCTGGGAGCAACCCTGTGTTCATCACTCTCTTTTTTTCTCCACACTGGTCACGCTCGCGCGATCCAAGAACCGCCCCTCTCCAACAACAAGCCCCTACAAGCCCCCTCCTTCACCCTCTACTCCCCCTCCCCCTCTACACCCAATGACAAAATCTCTGCCTGTCTCTACATCTCCAACACACTCGGAGAAACTCAGCCTCCACCATTACTCCATAAGAGGCGATATGATCTCGCCCACATTTTCTTCAGAACCTCCCTCATCCTTCACCACACTCCACATAACGAACGCAGTACAACCGCCAACTCTCAAACACCTCCCGATAGACCCCGACATCTTCACCCTCCCACTACCCCTTCATCGTCCTGGGAGATTTCAACATCCACGGCCCACAAGCCGACCCCCTCCGCTCTTTCTCAGCTCGGGAACTCTCCCTCTCCCAACCCTACTTCTCCACCGCCACCACCAACGCCTTCCTCCTCATCAACAACTCAGACGTCTACACCAGGATCTCACCCTCCCAGTCACAACGCCACGGAGTCATCGACCTCGCCTTCGCCAACCCCAGAGCCAGCGCCCTCATCCGCAAATGGCTCCCCCTCTCTGCTGACACTGGCTCCGATCACAGAGCCCTGGCCATCTCCCTGGCCGTCCCCGCCCCCGACCCCACCCTCACCACCCCAACTGGTCCGCCACAGACTGGGGAGCATTAGCCCTCCTCAGAGACCTCCACATCCCCGCCCCACTACCAACATCGACCAATGGTTCGAAGAGGAACTCTCGAGCCTCACCAACCTCCTCTCAACCCACACCCCCTCCAAAACGATCTGCAAATGGTCGAAGCCATGGTGGAACCCAAACCTCTCACAACTTAGAACCATCTTCCACTCCGTCCAACGCTAGCAGAAAGGGCAGCTCCCTTCGAAGGCAGCGAAAAACGCCTACTTCAACGCAATCAAACGAGCTAAACAAAACCACTGGAACAACTTCGTGTCCAACGCGTCAACCAAGGACGTATGGAAACTCAAAAAGTCCACCACCAGGACCGAAGACCGGATCCCCACCCTCCCCAACTCCCCCACTCCCCACCCCCACGCCTCAACACAAACCCTGGTTAACGCCTTCTTCGCCAAGACCCTCCCTCCCCCATCCGCCATAACGACGTCATCATCACAACCGGCGAAATCCACACCGTCCTCAGCACCACCAGTAACCTTTCCGCCCCAGGCCCGATGGCATCCCCTATTCCGTATGGAAAGCGGTCATGAGCCAACCCTCTCATCCTCTCAGCCCTCCTAAACCCTCCTCAAACACGGCTACACTCACTCTCAAGCTGGCGAATGGTGTCATCCCAGCTAAGCCCAACAAGCCTGACTACTCCCTCCCCTCCTCATATCGCATCATTGTCCTTCTCCAGACCATCTCAAAGATCCTAGAAGATTGTAACCCTCCGCCTCGCCTCAATCGCCAGGAACACTGGCCTAATACACCCCCATCAATGCGGCTCAGTAGCCGGACTCTCCACCTCCGACGCTGCCACCACCCTCCTCCACGAGACACGCGCCATGCAATTAGCTGGCCTTAAAGTCTCCACCCTCCTCCTTGATGTCAAGGATTCACGCCCTTAAACAGACTTCGCCTACCCTCACGCGTCAGACACGCCCCACCCTACATGGTGAACTGGATCCTGTCTTTCCTCTCAGACCGCCACATTACCCTCCTCTTCAAAGGATCCCCCAAGATCCCCACACTGCATAAGTCAGGGTCCCCATCTCCCCCCTCCTCTTCCTTATTTACGTCAACTTCCTCCACCTCCACGACCCCTCTCCCGGCATCACCCTCTCCTACGTGGACGACTTCGCGATCACAATCGCATCCCAGTCCTACGAGGAGAACATAACCTCCCTCACCTCCCACTACAACCGCTCACCCACTCAGCCTCCCCCAAAAACATCAGCTTTTCAGTCGCAAAGACTGAACTCATCCACTGGAGGACTCCTGCAGAGACAGGAGCCCCCCCTGCCACCTCACCATCACCCTGGAAGGCCACACCTTCACACCCTCCCATAAGGTCAAATGGATTGGCTTCTGGCTCACCCAAGCCTTCGACCCAAACACCCACTTCTCCCACCGCCTCGCCACCGCCCAAGCCGCCTTTGGCCTCATCCAACGCTTCTCCTCAGCCGGCAAGGGCCTCTCCTCCGCGAACTGCCTCCGCCTCGCCCACTAAAGCAATCCGCCCCATCTTACGTGCAGAGCCACCGTCTTCTCCCTCCTCCGCCCTCAAGGCCTCACAAAATTCTGGAACTTCGGTATTCTGTTGGGCCACAGGATGCTTCAGGCCACCAACCCAAGAGCCCTCTACATCGAGCGGCCTCCTCGACCTATACCTCAGCCTTCCTAAAGTCCAAGTATGCCATCCAAGATACTTTCTTAGCCTCTCCTCAACAACCCGGTCACAGGAAGATCCCTGAACTTCCCAACCTCATCCACTATCGATCCCACTCCACACGCCTCCTCTTAAAGGTCAGCCCTAACCACTTCATGCAAATGGGACTCAACGCCGTAAAAGGCGTCGCCCCCCTCCCCATCGAAAAACTCGCCGCCCTCATACGCCCCCTCATCGAGGAAGGCCACCCAAAGGACAGACTAGCCATTAGAGCTAAGAAACTCCTCATCTCACACTGGGAGGCAGCCTACCCCCCACCCCCTTACTATAACTTCACCCCACTCTGAAACTCCCTATCTTCACCTCACTCCACAAATTCACTGCCTCCAGGATTCACCAAATCAGGACAGCCAAGAGCTACCTGGCACAAATCCTGGATCAACGTCGACTCTCATGCCCACGATGTGGACAGGGCCGGAAACCACGCCATCCTCACATACATCTGCCCAGGAGAGAGATTCCTCTTCTTCGCGCACCTCACTACCATGAGGTTTGGGACAGCCTCCCACTCACCCTCGCAGCATATATTACCTTACTGGGACCAAGCTACCCAGCACCCACCTCCCCACTACTCAGGGTGGGACCTTTCCACCTCACCTCCCTCTCCGTCCATAACTCTAAACCGCCCCAGGCACACCACCAAAGCCTGCAGCATTAGGCAAGGAGCCACAAGCTCACAGGAACCCCGCGGAGGAAGGTTAGCCGGCGGATCTCGCTGTAAACACTCGCGTTTTTAACCGTCTCTGCTCAACCGATTCTCTCATTTGTCTCCCTTTTGTTTTTCCTTCCTTTCTGTGCTTTCTTCTTCCGTGTTTTTAGGGGACGCCAGTTTGTACTACGATAGGGGTTAGGTCTTTTATGCCATAGTCTTCGACTGCACGCAACATTTGTACCTAGAAATGAAATGAAATGAGTTAAAAAAAAAAAAAAAAAAAAAAAAAAGCAGGGGGAAGTCTATCCAGAACTTGCCAGTTGTAATAGGCCATATACATGTATGTAGTATAGGGTCAGATACTGGAGGTCGTGTTTAAAACAGGGCAAAATACTCAAGCTGTTGGAAACTACATGTAGTGTTTATAACTCCGGATGACATAAGCAAAAGATGTGCCTTTGGGGGCGGGAACGGACTTGTTTCTTATTGCTTAATAACCCTAACCCTGCCACAGTATCTTACTCCGTCTCAGCTGGGCTTGAGTTTATAACCGGTTTATAACCGTGTTTCTTACTCCCAGTATCTTACTCTTGTATATTTGACGGGACCCTAATGTAGTACTATGGGTGTAGGGGTAAGTCTGTAAAGTAGACACCTCTGCTGTTGCAACCCAACCACTGTCCCCTACAGGAGGTTTCCGACGACGTACAAGAGTGCAACGCTGTAGGACGAGGCAATTGAATTGTTAAAAGCGTTCATATTATATTACTATACACATCCCTGGCGAGGTTCATCATCAGATATAGTGTTGGTCAGCAAACTGAGTTAATTACCAGATCATCGCCCCGATAATGCAAATGAGTCTACTAGCTAACCCAACTCACTCAAAGTAGAGCGTTTTAATTTTGCCCACCAACGTAGAGTACCTTTGAAATATTCGATTCTTGGCGACCGGTTTACGGTGGCAGATCAATGATAAAGTTCAAACCAAACCAGGTAGCAAATCTTGCCCAATCAAAGGCACAAAGCTAACCCACACCACAAAAAAACAAAATTTCAAATGCCCTCTTCAGCGTGTTTCACTATGTGGAACCGATACTCTAAAAGGTAAATCACGCTCATTACTCCTCTTCTGTGGATTCATTCCTTATTGGACCGAGTTTATCCAATCACAGCTAGTTTTTTTTTTGATCATTATATTACTGCTCAACAGATAACTAAATTAAAGGCTAAGAGTCTCATAGTGCGGCTTCATGAATTCCCCTATATGCTATTAAAATGTAAAAAGATAGAATCTTGTATAATATATTCCTAGTATGTATATATATAACCCGACAATACGTATACCATGATATATGACACCGAAGCATCCATGAAGCCTTTACTATTTCCTCCGGATCCGAGAGACCTAACCTCCCAATTATAAATTAAGAGTCTCGGCCAAGACTTTTTCACTCAGAGACTTGATATATTACATGTACCCGGGGGTCCTTATATATAGGGTGATCATGCATGATGCAACGGCGACAAAGAACCACAATTTTGCAGCTACTGACCACTGTGCCCAAAGGTTGGAGACCTATATAATTTATATAGATCGACAGACATAGCTATATAGTACTTGGAAACAAAAATGTAAAACGTTAACTGGGTCTATCTTTGATGGTGGCCGCGACACCGATGTATTCATGAGCTCGTTACGTCACTTTAAGGACCTCCGGGGTACTTACATGTAATATTGCCATCACCGATTAATTACATATACATGAATCATGTCAGCTAGTCCCAAGCCTCAATGAACTTCGGGTCTATTGACTGCAACTTTTGTTTACCTTAATTACGGGACTTACGCTCGTAAACTTCATATCCATTGTGTCCTACTCTTTATTTTGATTTGTATGAATATCAGCTATATGTAGTTTGGTTTGTAATCTATATGTATTCTGTCGTATTCGATCTAATCAAGGTTCCACAATGTTCCACAAATCTCATCGCTTAATTAAGTACTAGTAAGTATACATGTAAGTACCCTACAGTATGTATGTATGTACATGTAGGTACCATACATGCAGTATCTGTAGCGTATCTCAATTAATTGTAATTAGTCTGAGCCTGAATCTCTCCGGCAGCCTTTGACTCCTCGATATACGAGATTCTCTTTCGGCCGAGAAATACTTTTAGTGCCCATGCTTCTGTTGTAGTGGCCGAACAAGCGCAAATGCAGGGATTGGGCATTATTTGATTTGTAACACACTTTTATGTGTGCAACAACAAGATTCTTCACGGTTCTTTATGTCTCACTGACCGTTCCACCTATCCGCTAGTACGGGCCGCCCAATTGATACCCGGAGGCCGAAACAGCTTGGTAGTAGATCAGATTTGCGGGGGAACCTTGCCACATCAGCTGGATATGTCAAAAAATCACTGATGGACCATTGATACCTGGCTAGCTCGAAACGATTAGAAAACGATTGGAAATGGCAAAAGTTATATAAGGCTTTGCCCCGCCGCTGAGTATCCAGAACATCAGAGCATTCCTACGTATACCATCAATTGATCAATCACCACCTTCACGTTCCAGCCCGACCACAAAACCATAATCATGCCTGCCGACCACGGAAAGCAATTCACCCTTTACGCCCACGCCGGTCCCAACCCGTGGAAGGTCGTCATTGTTCTCGAGGAACTGGGCCTCAATTATCACCTCATTAATGTCGATTCTAGCACTCGTAATTATCACCCTCGACCTTCAAATCAACTAATACATGACCAGAGGAACACAAAAAGAAACCATACACGGATCTATGCCCCAATGGGCGTATGCCTACGCTCATTGATCACTCAAACAACGACTTCACCATTTGGGAGTCTGGTGCAATCATACAATACCTTGTTGGAAAGTATGATAAGGAACATAAGATCTCTTTCGCAGATTTTGATAAGACCTCGATCGCGAATCAGTACCTGATGTTTCAGATGTCCGGTTAGTTTTTTCGCCTTTGTCTAAGTTGTATCATAGATATTGACATGATACCTCAGGCCAGGGCCCATACTTCGGGCAAGCAGTGTGGTTTGGCAGATACCACTCCGAGAAGATCCCCACTGCGATCGAAAGATACAACAACGAGGTTTTACGAGTCTTTGGTGTCTTGGAGAATATCCTTGAGGGCAAGGAATACCTTGTGGATAACAGAGTCTCTTATGCAGATTTATCGTTCTTCCCATGGAATGGTCTGGTGAAAAACGGATGGCTTCCTGGATTTGAGGGGTGGGAGGAGAAATTCCCAAATGTTGCTGCCTGGGATGCGAGATTGGACGAAATGGAAAGTGTGAAGAAGATGAAAGAGGTCAAGGCCGCAGCTTCAAAGCATTAGAGATACTTAGTTATAAGCTATAATTGAACTTAGCAAGTCAAAGAGTATTTGTTAAAATAAATTTACGGGAATCAAATATTTCCAACTATGCGTAGCATCCGGAGTGCAAAGCTTATGTGTGTGGCCCGACAAACCAGCAACAACTGTTTGCAGAAATTGCAAGAGGTCTTGTTAATTTATGGCTGTGGATTTGATCCTTTTACAGCTCATATATTTAAACCCTCGCCGGACTCCGACCCGTTCCATAACTGATGATATGTGAGGATGATGGTAGGGCTTAAGATATATCTAGATAGCAGTTTCAGTTAAGAACCAGGCAATTCTGGAGAGAATGAAATTAAGTATGCGCAGCCCCAGTGTTTGCACGCAGCTCTCTTTAATCACGTAGTAAGGCCCATTCTTCATCTAATCCTATTTTCTCCAACTGATATCTTGGGCGGGGGACCTCCTACGAGTGACATTTCATGAAAAGCTATCCCACTGCCCAACCCTTGCCAAACATTTATCAAAGATTATCTCTAGACTAATCGTTCAACTACGACTCAACTGCCGAGTTTATTAGAGCCACGAATTTGATGCTATAAGCCCTGGCGCACAGTATATTCTAATCCTCGAGGTTCCGGAGGTGTTCAGAAATTACATACCCGGGAGCTCTGAATGTGTAATATTAATAAACCGTGCAAGAATCTAATAACTTGAAATTCTGTTAATCGAGGGGCCGGGTGTTACTGCAACAGTAGTAGGTTCTTGTATTGGTCTGACGTTATAAAGATAATAGTAATTGCAGCCATTAACTCCCGAGCTGACCAACCTAGAAAACACTTCTGTCAGGGTATATACATGGTATTCTTGATTACTCACTTTTTCAGTGTGTCCAAAGAGTAATACAACTGGTTGCATTACTCCGATAGCTCGTAATATATCATGTTATAATACAGATCACCTTAAGTTTGAATTGTATATGGCCAAACCAAACCCACGGACTAACCCTTGAGTGTATGAGCAATTACCGGGAGGGAGTCTCTGATGCCAAATCAACGGTGCAAAATTTCCACCGGCCGCGGGGTTTGGTGCTTTGTAAGAAGCGGGGAAATTTCTCGCCGTGTCCGGATCACGTGATAGCCACTCGCCCGACAAAACCTTGTGTTACAAGCATGGTTGCAAATCAGAAGTTAGTACCCCAGAGTCGTTTAATCCGGTAACCTGATTGGCGCCGATCCTCTCATCGGCCGACAGTACAAGTGGAAAAAGGCTCTGGGGTCTTTTGCGCAAAGTCCCTAGTACAATAGCGGTAATGCCCAATAAACTTAACTGTCTATAGATTTTACACTTGCTAGAACAGGCAGTTTGGGGATCGATCATAGGCACCGGCTTCACAACTAAACGAGGTTCACACTAACATAGGAGACGAATATAAATACTGTTCTGCGCCAGAAATTATATTCCAACCAGCATACAACAAAGCACCAATATCTAACGTTCCTTAAAGATAACTTGCCAGCACATCTCCAAAAGTAACTGTAGAATCATGTCGTCCTCAGCAGTTAACCACGGAAAGCAATTCACCCTCTTTGTCTCCGGAGGCCCCAACGCTTGGAAAGTTGCAATTATTCTTGAAGAACTCGGTCTTACATACAAAACGGTTAAAATAGATACCACCAATGGTATACATATCAGCATTGACTTGAAAATATGATTTTGTCGTTAATTGGTCGGGGTTTTTAGGTGAGAATAAGGCGCCGGAATACACCAAATTCAACCCCAACGGCCGCACCCCCACCCTTATCGACTATTTTAATAATGATTTCACCATCTGGGAGTCCGGTGCCATTATGCTTTACCTTGTCGGCAAGTATGACACAGAACACAAGATCTCATTCGCAGATTTCGACTCGACTGCAATTGCAAACCAGTACCTGATGTTCCAGATGTCCGGTAAGTCTTTTGGTCAATGAATTATCTCTAGTAGCTATAGTGTTTAATGGACTTTACTGACCTCATAAAATCTACAGGCCAGGGACCGTATATGGGCCAGTTCGGCTGGTTTTTGAGGTATCACCACGAGAAGATCCCTAGCGCAATCGAGCGCTACCGTGCCGAAACCAACCGCATCATGAGTGTTCTTGAGAAAATTCTTGAGGGGAAAGAGTATCTGGTAAACGACAAGCTTTCATATGCGGACCTTGCGTTTGTGCCTTATCAATGGGCTGCCGATTCGATCAAGCCGGAACTCGACGGGTGGAGAAACGACTTCCCAGTCCTTGCAGCCTGGACTGATAGGTTGGAGGCGAGGGAGAGCGTTAAAAGGTCCAAGGCGATCAGGGCAGAATCCGGATATTAGATCTAAGTCTACTGGACAACTTAGGTCTGTGTTTCAGTTGTAAGACTGATAGAGATATCTCTTTGGGTTGAATGGTTGGTTGGCGTCATGATAATTAAGCTAGATCCGTGTCTTAGATTAGCTGTTGATAAATTGAAAGTGTGTCGAACAAGAATTATCCCCTCCACGCAAAGGAACTTTTACCTCACCTTATAGATGAAATTCCCCGGGCCAAATCAAAACGGAGTTTCAGGGGGAAACTAGCTCCATTTGATAAAACTGAATGCGTCCGGCATTCCACTCAATACTCCATCCTGATGAGATAACGGAGTCATAACGGGGAAATCCCATTAAATTGAAAAGTAGGTCATACCTACTTTTCCGGAGCCCTATTAACAACACACTTAAAGTCGTTTTCCTAAAACGGAGTTCGAGCTCCCACTTTGAAAAGTTTCCGGACGCGCCCTTAATCAATAGACAACTCCGTATCTAAGGCAGTAATTCGGATAAGATCATTTTGACCTTATTTCATTTACTTAGAGTACGTATATCGAACTACACGCAATGATCATATCAGCTGTTCATTTAGGGCATTATTCGATGTATAGTACTATAGTACCAAAAAGAGGGTGGGATCACTACGGTAATCCCGTTAATAATACGTTAGCAATCGATCCAGTAATAATACAATATTGGTATAGTATTCTTCCTCTAATGCAGGTACGTTTAAGGTAGCGATTTCACCCCATTTTTCATACTGTAATATATATAAACGGGTGTATGTTCCTCCCAATGAACGATATTGATAATTATAAGCAGGGAATACACTGCAAAACCTTTACTAGGGTAAGACCCCTGATAGCTTTTAAATTTTTCCGTATCGACTTTGTACCAATTGAGAATGAAGTCGTGAGCATGGGCTCTAGATAAATAAAGAAATAAATAAATAGTCGTGGGTTTTGGTATGTATGGGGTAAACTTACATATGTCTTTACCTGTATTCGGGACTTAATGTGTCAATCTATAGCTCACCATACAAAAATCAGTCACTTGCTAAGAACGGCTGCCAGAGGTGCAAGGGAGGCCCACTTGTCACGCAAAATGTAGTCTAGCTAACATCGATTTGTGTACACTTGGCGGGTTACCCTACCTCCAGTCAGGTGGCAACCGGAAATAATTCAAAGCTATCGGCCCCTGCCCCCCAGGTATATGAGTATGGAAGAATTGTAGGGGGAGATGAACCTGGGGGAGGCGGGGCCGAAGGCCCAATATGAAAGGTGGGAATGAGAATTGGGGGAGGGGGGGGGGGGGGCCGAAGGCCCCCATAACTTACATCTATGTACCGTAGAGCTGTCCCCTAAGGTTTACACGTCAATACGGTATTGATTGATACAGTATTCTTCCTCCAATGCCGGTTTAGTTCGGTATTCGTCACAGAATTCGATATTCCTATTAGCAGTGATTTCGCCCCGTTTTTCATACTGTAGAGGTGATAATGGGCGCTATCCTCGGAGTACGGATGAAGCTCAAATTCGCAGCTTCCATCTTTAAGCTAATCTATATCGTGCTAGTAGCTATACTACGGGGGTGAGGGGTAGGTACTGGGACTTACATGTACTTACCCTACAACCGCCCAGGCTCAAATCAAGCCATCTAATTGGTTGCTTTACTTTACGCCGCCAGTTACTTATTGCTAAAATTAAAAAGTAAGAAATTTACCTGACTAATCGAGTGCATGGCCACGATTTGCTGCGCGGCCGATTCTGCCCAAAGTGGTGTTGATTGGCATAAGTGTATCATTAATTGGAATGCGCATCTGTGTTATAATTTGTTTTTGTCTTGGTATATGCACATCATCGATTGAATCATCGAACGCAGTGTGGGGGATCTCTATCCAAACACATACACATACATCATGATACATGCATCTCGCTACCCTTAAGTTACAGTATTGGGTGTTCACCAAACTCCCCAAATACACGTGCGTAGGTACATCTGCTCATCACTCTTCCCCCAGCTCTACTTTAAAATACCCCTCTTCACCCCGCTTCTTTCATCCCTTCTGCTATTCCTACCCCACCAAATCATTCAACCATCAATCAACCCCGACTATAACCCTTACCACATACTTCTCTAAAATCAAGCCTCCATCTAAAGACCATGTCACAAGTTTATTTTGATATCGAATACCAACCAACTTCAGGCTCAAGTATATATATCTATTCCTTTCTTATTCTCGAAATTTTCGTCTACGATGACGAATCAGGTGTACCCAGCACTAGAAGATACAAGCTATGATAGAAACTGCTACCTCGGAGAGACGACCTTACTTCAGTTGACAAAGCCTTGCTTGAAGCACTTTCTTATCAATTGATGGTGAGAAAAAGAGACTAACTTGAGTATCAGAGGAGAACTGGGGCAGGATTATATTTCAACTCTATGACGATATCGTTCCTTTGACCGCCAGGAACTTCCGCGAACTCTGCACCGGTGAGCATGGATTCGGCTACAAAGGGTCCAAATTCCACCGTGTGATTGCAAGGTTCATGGCTCAGGGTGGTGACTTCACCAGGGGAAATGTGAGAAGTCATTCTTCCCCCTAGCTTGTTAGGTATAATGTGCTCACGAGTATTTTCACGCAGGGTACTGGTGGAAAGTCCATCTATGGAGAGAAGTTCAAAGATGAAAACTTCACAATGAAACATAACAAGCCATACCTCCTCTCTATGGCCAACGCAGGCAAAAACACCAATGGTAAGTTTCTTGACCATCATTGAAAATTTTATCATCAGATCTAACAAGAATAGGATCCCAATTTTTCATCACATTCTGCGAAACTCCTCATCTTGACGGTATGCATGTCGTTTTCGGCGAAGTTGTTTCTGGGCAGGCTATTTGCGATAGAATGGAGAGCAAGTCTAGGGGAAATTCTGGTGCCACTGATGGCACTATCACTATCGCTGATTCTGGCGCATGTTAAACGGGCACTCTCTCTGTCCCGCTTGAATGTAATGAAAAGCATTAAAACATAAAATCGCATTGACAAGATCTATACACAGATCATATAGTAGAACTTCTGGCGTGTTCATGTATCTCTTTATCGACACCACACCACATTTGTTTAGATCATCAGGTGTCACTCATGTATTCCAAATACAAAACAATGGGTTCACTCATTCACTGTTTGATTTTTGATCAACGATATCGTCTATACTGAAATTTGCATGAGATTTAAACGCCCGACATGTCTCGCACTAGTAGGGCGTCATAATATGCCTTAAACAAAGTACTTAGAAGATACATACCTACCTGAATTCATTTCTCGGGCGTCTTAGCACATAGTCAAGGCCCACATCACTAGCACGATTCTGAACTTCTCCCCGTCCATAGGAAGCGGCTGCTACAGGATCGTATGCCCTAATTCAAAGTTTGATGGCATTTTTCCAGTCACCACTCTCGCATCCACCATCCACCCTCACCACTACTCTCCTTAATGGAGTTCCATCGAACATTATCCATATTTCAATAGCCCCATGAAGCTCCAAGTAGTATATATAATCAAAATGCCTTCCGGCCACAATTAACGCTAAATCAAGTTTCGTAAGACTTGAGGGAAATTAATGATAGCCTATTTATTCTAACTTCTAAGAAATTATTGTGCATACAATCATACATATACGTTGATATTAACCAAGACCTGACGCTCCAAGATAAAACGAAAAAAAAGAAAGAAAGGAACCCAAGGTGCCTCAAACTCCAACCATAAATAGCCACAGCCGATCCGTAAATCATGAGACATTATCGTGATAATTAAACCAAAGGATTACTGCCCAAACTCATCCATCTCCCTCTCATTATCAAACATAAACCCGACGCCTTCCTCTGTGCATGATTCACGACTAAGCGAATTAGTTCTCCTTCTTTTAATACCATGCAGGCTTCCTTCGTCCGACTCGTAAAATTCGTCATCGTCATCCTCGTCCTCGTCTAGCTGGGCCTCTCTTTTTACCCCTCCCACCTCCTTGTCGCGATCAACGAACGTAAAATCGTCTTCCTGAAATGGCCATGTTTGCTTACTGCCATTGAGGCCACAGGCGTTCAGGATACCGTCTCGATCCAGATAGACTGCCTCCAAATCATCAAATAGCAGCCATAGACCCTGCTCCGGTAGAACATCTTCCCACACAAACCAATTCCGTAACCGGTGTTTCAAGTTCTGCGCGTGTGCTGCCAGTCTCCCTAGCCAACGGGTATTGTTATCGTTGCTGAAGTTTTGAAACCCCAAAATCGATCTTCGTTTATCCTCCAGATCCCATACAAACATCTTTCCAGGTCTACAGGCTGCGAAATACCGGCTATCGACGCTTTTTGCGATACCGTGCCAATAGCACATCACCTGGTTTGGAGTTCTCACCCACCACCCTGCGCGTTCGTTTTTGGTATTCCAATCTCCCTTCTTCTGGGAAAGAGCAGCTGATTTCTCTTGGTCTTCATCCCAGTAGAAGTCATCTAGCACAATAAATGGGTCTGCTTTACCAGCATCATTCTGCTCAGCATTGAAAATGAGCATCGTATCTGACACTGGTTCTGCGTTGAGATCCCATACCCAGTTACAGTAATCGTGACTACCAGAGATTATCTTATCCTCCGTAAGGATAAACTTATCCTCGTGAATGCGAGTACACCTATTCCCAGCACCCATGACTTCGTCGGGGCCCATGTGATTATACAGTCTACTCATTTTCTTGTGCCGCATTTCGTTGTACGCGACGCACATGTCGTGGTGTCGATGGTCCCAGTAGAGATTCGGAAATTGCAAGATGCGAATTGTAGCACCTGTTTTTAGGTCCAAGATTTGGAATTGTCGGTCAACTAATTCTTCATTTGAAGACTGTGTCCGTATGTTCCACCGGATAAGAACAGCAGCTTTGGTTGAGTTCAATTGAAGATTACAGATGACATAGTGTAGTCGGCGGGCGGCGTCAAAGTCGCTCGCTCGCTCGTATTCAAATTCGCGACGCCAGCGAAAAAGAGTTTGGGGCTCCTCAGTGTCGAGTTCCATAGGTATGTAGTCTGTTTCTCTCATCTTGCCTCGACGCTTCTCGCTCATGGTTTCACCACTTGTGGTGGCCCCTGTCTGGCAGCCTGGGTAACCAAAAGCCTGAACACAGAACAGTCTCTGATCTTCTGGGGGATCGAGAGGTGGGTCTAGTAGGAGGTCGATGCTCGAATTATCGCGATTACGATGGGTGAAGAGATTGAACGCCAGCCACCCATCTTTACTCGTACACCTAGCAACCGTGGCAGTGGGATCAGACTCGTATTCCCGTACACAACTAATATCCCATGTCACAACCTCTTCCATTGTAGGTTTAGGATTTTGTTTGGCTTTGGGGTTAGCTTTGGGAGGAATTGTAGTAGAATGATCCAGGCGCTTAAGAACCTTTACCAACTGAAATCGGTCGCCTTCGACTTCAAATATGTCGGGTGGGAAGTATCCCATGCTTCTCTCATTACGTTTGAGGCCGCCTGGAAGTCTGGCCGGTTTCTTGCTAAAACGACCATATTCGTCGATGGTAACGAAGTAATCTGCGCCTCCCCTTAGACTCAGACTAATTGTATGATGACCTTTTTCCGCATCGTACGACACATGAAATAGGTCTGGTCCTGGCTGTGCACATGCCATTAAAAGCCTCCTCTTCTTTGCAGTCTTCAATTGCAGCATCTTCCTTGCCCCTTCATCCTTCCATAACACGGCCTGAGCACACGCATTGCTACCCCCGAAGCTCTCTACCCCGCCCTTCCCTCCCCCCTGTTGTTTAAATAGCCCATTCTCAGACCTCATGAATACTCCCACCAGGTTCCTCCAACTTGACTGATGCTCCTCCTGGAACCCTTGTACATCTGCTAGTTTTTCCGGTAACCAACTCCAGCACCATCTTGCTGCGTCGCGCCAAAATGTTTCGTCGATAAAGGGATCCCACAGGATTTCGTTGAACCGGCGGCATGTTAGCGCGATGTACAACAACGTCTTGGCACGATATATCCGCAGCGTTTCTGGAAGTCTCGGCGGTCCCTCTGTGCTGGATGATAGGGCAGCCGCTGACGCGGATATCGAGCTGGAGGGTAAAGAGTCGGCAGTTGACCGGCGGGTAATCTCTCCGAACCTCTTTTTGTGCCCGCACCTGGGCAACTCGTAAAGATAGGCAAACTCAAATATCAAGAGTAGAATCTCAACAGGCAAGTCTCTCAAGAATATTTTCTGCCCTGTCTTTCCTGGGTGATCATATTGTGAAACACAAGGGCTACAGCGTGAGGACAGCGAAGGCCTCCTCGGTTGCTCCTCCCGTGGTCGTTTCTGCAGCGAATTCCTACGAATATGATTATCGGTATCGGTTTCAGTAGTATAATGGGCTGGAACCTGTAAACCTGCTATTGGCGAAGTAGGCGTTCGATCCGAGGTCATCATGGTAGCGTAAAGGTTTGTATGGTCTGGATGTGTGGCTTCGAGGGGAATTCGACTTGGCTTGGGGTCTAGGTTTCTTAAGAAGTTCAAATCGGAAGCCTTTATTTTATTCATCATCCAGCCATCGGTATAACGGCGCTGACGGTGAAATTGTGGGCCTGGGGAGAGATGTAAATAAGTTGCACCCTGGTCACCAGGCTCGTTCCCTAGCTTTGGGGGTAAGGGAACTGAATCAAAATCAATCAGGGTAAGTAGACTCTCCTCAAATGGCAGATCATTATCAGAATCATTCAAACCCTCCCTACGACTCTCTTGTCAGCCTATTTGTAAGCTTTCCATCCGTTACAGAGCCTACTACCTGTCATCAGAAAACTCGTGCCCCCAACTTCCCCCAAAAGATTCGCACTCGCCCACATTTTCAAAACTTGAGCTTGGTGTAATCGGACTATCCAGTTTCATCATAGAGAACGGCGCTGAAGGCGACACTGGCGGCTCTACCAACCCAACAGAAACTCGTGGGGAATTGTAACTATCAATGGGTAACCCTTCTCCTTGCTCCAATGATGGGGGAGGATATATGGATATTGATGGAGTCCTCGCTAGCTGCGTCTGATCATCGGGTATGCGGTCCATTGCGGTCTTGCTGTATCTAGCTGGCCGGAGGCGGGAATCGCAATGATTGTCGAGGCATATATGTATGCGACTAGTGAGATATTCTTTTTTTTTAAAAAAAAAAAAGCAAGACGGGTTCCACGAATGATAAATGAGGTGCTGTGTATTATTCCTCCCTTACGAAGTGATGCTGGCTGGCTAGCTACCGAGTCCAAGCCTCTTGACTAGACGAAGCGAGGAAACCAAAGGACTAACGACTAACGGAATGGTTGAATGTTAACGGGAAGAAAACTTCTTGGGGAAGAAAGCTCGCTCGAGAGTGGTGGTACTTGGCGGGTGATCCAGGGCTTCTATGGCGGTCTCCACGTCGTCGTCTGTCCGCTGTGGGGTAGTAAACCAAAGGGGACGTCAGCCTTGCTCTCTCCACATTCACGACAAAAAAACCTCATACTGGTAGAACACATACCCTTCTTTTTGCATCAAGTCGCGAATGACGATATTGTAATAGGGTGAGAGATTTCGATGGCGCTGACTAGGAGGGTAGTGTGAGTTGTGGTAATGGTTAATATTAAGCTCAAGAAATTAACACTAAGATGTAGTCTGATATGGTCACAGATTCGGGGGGGAGCGATCGATCAAGAATTAAGAGGCTGAACTTGAACGGTGACAAACTGGGCTGTGCGGGGGAGTGAAACCTTGCATCATCCGGGGTTGCAGGGGATATAATTGGTCAATATGATAATATATGGAAGTTGCTGTGTCTCATCTCTTCTGGAGACCTTCTGGAAGCACAGTCGAAGGTGAGGCTTAACACGGGTATGTATGTAGATTCTGGGGATGGACGACAGTGGTAACTACATGTACATACATGTAAGGTTGCGCAACCTGTAGATGTTTTCTTATATATCTGTGATCCTCTTGTTCTAGAATTATTGCAGCCTTGTGGAGTGGACTCTTAGAGGATGACGGCCAAGCATTACATGTATGTTATTTGTTCTGTCCTGCCTCTTTTTCTACTCGGGTCGCATCCAATACTACAAACATAACGCCAAATTGTAAGAAGTACATACCTACATGTACATATATGGACCCGTATTTTATGAACGAAGGCATCGACTACGTAGCCAGGCTACATGCCAGAGTATCTGCAGATGGTAAATGCACGCATTCAAATTTCGGAGGTTATATGGGCATCCACTGTACTCATTGGACCTCCATCCATCCCGCTGTGTGACTTCTCTGTCAGCTCACCACAGTAACACGAATATCTGTACAACACCAAACTGTGGTTCCCCCGGCCCTGACGAAACAGTGATGCCTCAAGAGGATGTGCATACGTACCGGTGCCCTAAACTAGACACAGTGTATGGTCTCGATCTCGGCCATGACAAGTCGACAAGTCACACTTTAGAATACGATTATTCCCTCATGGAATTAAATTCTGCAGTGGAACGGCGTCCTCCGATATCATTCCCTGAACTGTTCCCACATTGATAAACCCAGCACAGTCCCCTTGGCAACCTCTTCGGAGCATGAAATGTAATCAGATGATTTATCCGATGAGGGCATCACACATTTGACATTGCACATCGGAAGTTCAACTCGGACTGAGAGTCTCCGCAGGTGCATAAGTCAACAGTTTCATTATACAGTACATAGCAGGAAAGACACAACAAAGCGCGGTTCAAAACATATCAAGTATAACTTACGCTCCAATTAACAAAGCAAGGCACCCCGAAAGGCGCCCATTCTCTCAAATTCTACCCCGGAGAAGACATGCACTATGAATTTTAAACTATGTCGTTTGATACACTATTATGTGAGTTGTCAGTTTCCATTGCAAATGTCACCGTTCTTCACACAAAATACACTGTTGGAGAATTTAAATTATCTTGACTGGTCTGATATCTGGTTTCTAGAAGCATCCCCCCCAAATTGCGGCTACAGCTTCATAGTGCGTCTGCCGCTAGATCAACGTCACCACTGCTCTCAAAAGGGACAATCAGAAATAGATACCGGGTATTGGTACGGGCTTACCTAAAAGCTAGAGCGGGTGTAAATTATTACATGTATCTAGCGCAAAAAGGAGGCCATCAACATTAAAATTACCCTACTACCTCATTAACTAGACATCTAGTACCAACCAATCGTTATCCATTACGCATAAAACATTATACCTACCTATTCCCAGTATCATTCGTAGGCCATTATTTATTTAGTAACGAGATCAACGGTCTCGGAGGGGGAAGATCCTCAAGAATGACGGAACAAAACAAGGAATGAGACATGCGCTACATGGCCCCTCCTCTCGAATGACGGTAAAGCAGTGGCAAAGAAGAAATCTCTTAGATAAATACGGTCGACCTCGTATCTAGCTCTCGTGGCGCCCTATTATTGATTGATGTAGAGCGAAGTAGAATAGGCCCGCAGAGTGGGAGAGGGGGGTGGGATTTATAGGTATTCTCAGGTTATAACATAACTGCGCGGCCCACTTTGAAGCTATTTTTTTTTGGGGGGGGGGCCTATACACTTCTAAAACACCACCAGTATCTATAGGGCTCCAGTAATCTAGATTGTACTCTGCTTAGAAGTGGTTCACTGCCCCCGCCAAGAGATATATCAATATTAGACATGAACTTATGTCCTGGGCGTATGAGACAGTTCACGAAATCTCTCTCATGCACTAGCGTTGCCTTTGTAGGAAGTGATTGACTAGAATAAAGTAATTTAGCTTACCCGGACATATTTACAGCAAAATCAGAGATCACATGACTTTTATGCATGAGAGAGATTTCGTGAATGTCTCATACGCCCAGGACATACCTTCCGCAACTACGTACAATCCCGAGTACTTCAAATGTGTTACACGTAGCTACCGTAATCTCTTAGTCGCACGGCCTTAGGGTTAATATTTACGAGGGTTCACACAGTCATCCTTTCTCATCGAGGTAATATCCCTGGGCCTTCCTATTTTTATTTTTTTTGCTGGCATTTAGATTTAATTCTAGTTACCCGAGAGCGTCCCACTCCTCACTCGAGGTATAGAATCCGTCGCAAACCAGCTTGCCTTACCACCGCCCAGTATTATGGCCCACCCAAGATAGGGGGTCGAGCCGCCACCAAGTGTGTCTCCACACGGAGATATAGGCTCCTCGTCATTGAAATTGATAGAAATGAGAGAGTTTGATAGTCTGTCTACTAAGCACTACCCCGTTAACCTTTGGAATTCAGCAGGCAGTATCTATCAATTCATGACGGTGAACGTCTACTATATGTCCTATCACCCGCCAACGCGTATTGTAGTAGCCCATAACTAATCTTTTACAAATGCTATCATAACCTGGGATGATTCCAATGGTTTTGTCAGGTTCCCGGGCGTAGGAGAATAGAACACCACATGAAACGAATATTGATATCAATAACACTTTACACTCTTTCAAAGTCAAGGATAACTAGGGTTAGTACTTGATCGAGGTTATATATCGAGCTCATACGCCGCAAAACTACTACCGAAGTTATGACCCTAAGCCCCCTACCAGCGGGTCTTTTTAGAAGCCAATATCTTAGCAAACCTTGCACTTGCCGGTCATAAATACTGTTTAGGAAACAGATCTTCGTGACCCCTGCTAATCGACTGGATGCCTTCTTAAAGTCGGCAAACCCGTGCGTGGGTGCGCCTTGAGCCATATCTTTGCAGAACAATTCAGCACATATCCTTCCAACTCCAGAAACACCTTCTTGGTAGTACCTGCTCGAGAAAGAAAACACGCTACATAATCCCGCACATCATCCATGATAATTCAACTCCTCTCTATCCCAGCTAGCTCGGCGCAGGAGTCCAGCCGGGAAGCTATTTTAAGGAAAACGGAAATTCCAATAAACTTGAAATTTAACCAAAATATATGGCGCCTGCAGGCATTTTACTGCTACTTTCATGAGCCGCAAAGCCTGCATGTCTCGATCCTGATATATATAGCTACAACACCCCTCAGGCCCAAACCCAGAGGTTTGCGTCACTATATATCACTCGATCCCAGAGTTCCGGTGCCCAGGGAGAATAGAGGATTTAATTAAAACGTCAAATCGGTCGGATCCCGAATTTATAGGTACCTGGATAGGTAGACACGGGTGGCGAATCAAAGTACATAGTGAATCCAGTGAATGACATACCGCTTCCACACCTTGAAATCCACCCAACACTCCTCTCATGTGAGTATCCGACCCACAGCAGAGCGCAATTTTCGCCCAATTACCTGTGTACTATTCCCCCCTTACAGGTACTAATGCACGATAAACTTGGCGGTTCCACATCGTGAACGTGAATCGCAACCACAACCACTAAACTAACTTAATTCAATTTAAATACTTACATAGTTCAAGTTACTAATCAAAAAAAAACCCAAATAAAAAAAATAAAAAAAATGGTTAGACTAGGAGAGTGAGGTAACACGTCACGGTAGATCACTCGACGTCTTGCTTACTTACACACTTGTCTCAAATCTCGAATCCTGGGAAAGTTGTAATTGGCGGATACAGCTACCGGTAAGCTACCTAATTTCCTCCCCCCCGCGCTATTTCCCTTTCACCGTGCACCGGCAGCTCACACATATTGCTATGTATCCCTTTCCATGTCTCTGTTTAATCAGGCCAACCTAAAGGCACAGCAAAGCTTGGAGGAGGAATTTTGCCTGGCTAGGTGCGACTGTACTCAGCCGGCGGCGGGAGTTTTTTAACGCCTTGCAACAAGGCACTTGACTTGAGTGTCTACTTTCCCAAATATTACTTATCTTCTTAGAGATGATTAGTTAAATTCACAAAGATTAACAGCTGGACTATATGAAAATACCCAGGATACCCAGCCTTTCTGCAAACCATAAGTGTTCCTTCGACTACAAGTTAAGAGAAGACCATCAGGAAGAGAAATCCTAGAACGCGCACCCTACCTTCCCCCCCCCCCCCCCGCCTTATGAACATACCAGCGCTCTTATCCCCTTCTCCCTGGCTCTCGAAGTTTAAAAAAAAATCTTTAAGATCATGCGCGAATCCCGAAACTAGTAAACCAATAATAAATAATCAAAAGGTGGAAAGAAAAAGGGCTCGAGATTACTAATGATAAGAATCGACAATAATCAATGATGGGATAGATAAAATGAAAATTCGAGCTAAAGAAAGATGCAAATGTTTTTTGTACCCTATACAAAAGAAAGGAAACACATCGCCCAACCCGTTGTCCACTAATTGATAGATATTGTACCATCTGGGGAAATATCAAAAAGAAGAAAATAAAACTCCGTCGCGACAAACAATCTAAGAAAAGGTCCCAAATAAACTCAAGCCGTCCACTACTTGTCCACACTATGTAGTGGAGTTTGTCCATCAATTCACATACTCTCTCCTCAACACAAACACCCCCATTTCAATACCCCTTTCCTTAACTCTCCTCTCACCACTAGCACCCCCACTAATAGCATCAAGATCTCCGACAACACCGCCAACTCCCAGGGCAGAGGTTCCCGACATTGCACTTGCAACTACAGCCTCACTCATTCCCCTAGAAGAAGGTCGAACGGTTGGCGCGCGAACACCGTCAAGGACTTCCCTCGCCAAATCTCCTGGCGCGCCATATCCAAAAGAATACTGCATTCCAGAGGATGTCGGTGAACTTGAAGATGTCGGTGATGGGGGTGGTCCCTTGGCCGATTGAGACATAGATGGTGGTCCTCGTGACGACTTCTTGGGGCTGGAATTGGGTGATGATTCCCCGGGTGGCTGAAGGTTTGACATGTGACTCTTTACTGCCTCCCTAATCCTAAGTTGCTCTTGTTGTGTCCACCATTCCCTCCAGCTGTTATCATTCAAGGGTATATTCTCCTTGCTAGAGTGTACTAGCTTGAAAACAGTATTCGGTTGGCCTGACATGCCCCTTGATTTCTGTTTTTGAGAGGTAGAAACCTTCCTACAAATCATGTTGAGTGCAATCTTCAAACCATCAAAATCCCTCATATTGTGTATCGCACACATGTTTCTAATGCCCCACAACAAGTCTTCTCGAAGCCTATATAGAACCATCAATTTTCTCAATAATGGATCCAGCACAGGGCCTAAATACTGCCTATCAAAATCTCTCGCGCCATTTTTTGTTGGGTAGATAAACAACAAGCTCCCTCCCTGTGGCGACAATTCAAATAACCTGTCAAGAAGAATTGACGAAGACAGAGAAAACATGTCCTTGTCCTCCTCGGGTGATGTCGGCGGAATATACCGTTCTAGAAGCGTGAGATGTAGACTCGATGGTGGCATGATGGGGTTTGGTAGTGATGTGGAAACTGATAGAATACCTGCCCCAGGTGTGGAGGTGTTACTTCCGGGCGCAACGACAATACTGTTGAAGACGCTGGGTGAAAAATAGCCCCCTGCACCCCCAGATGGACGATCAAATGCACTCCCTATGCTCGGTGTTGACGGGAGCCGATTCAATGGGATATGCGGTGATATTGCGTGGTGAACATGTATAAACACTCTTTTTGATTCCTCCTTCGAGTGTCGCCTTTGAATACCATTAGTAAGAGTATGTAAGGCAGTGGTTACCCCGTCCTCCACACCAATTAATCCAGTTGGTGTGGAAGATCCGCTGTGTTCTTTGATCTTAGAATAACATCTCGCGGCGATTGCTGGCGATAATTGTTGCCCGGCTGCAGCAGCGACTGCAGGTGCTGAAGCAGCTGATGCTGGAAGCATGTTCGAATTTGTTGATGTTGATGTGACGGTACTCTGGTCCGTAGCACTTGTACTAGGTAACGGACAAGGGAGCGAGTAAGAGAGCATCCGAACAGTAGAAGAGTCTATTTGTACAGAAAGTGGGGTATCGACTGTCACAGAAGCAAAATTTGTAAGACACTAATCAGAACTCCTAGGGGGGGGGGGGGGGGGTAAACTAACATAGAGCTGCCATGGCGTTTCCTAACCACCCATCTTCCGCAAAACCTGGAAGGCCTGGACTATCCTTGTCATCCTTTGTTGGCTTACCGACAGCAGGATCATCTTTCTCACTGACTGCATCACGTTTGACGGGTCGACTCTTTTCTCCGGCTTCCTCACCATCGTTCTCATTTTTTCTCGTGGAAGGCGTCGCGGTACCCAAGCTATCAACAAGTTTCTTTATTCCCGCAACTCGCTTTCTTGAGTTATCACCAGCACTTGAAATGACTTCCGAATCGAACCTTTCGTGGATCGGCGGAGGCTTCCGGACCGATTGTATGCCGGCGGGAATGATCACATCACTAGAAGCTTCTTCTCTTCGCCACTCTATGACTCCACTGTCATCAGGAGGCGTTAAAAGGGCCAGGCTTCCTGGGGCCAAATGCGGATTCGCAGCCAAAAGTGCAGCCGCCGCACCTCCCATCATGATTTCGTGAGCAATTCCAATACCACCCTCAGCAGAACCCAGGCCTCTCCCATCTCTTCCATTACCTCCGCACAAAACAGGCATATTGTTAAGACCGGTATCAGGAGTGGTAGGGAATGCGCTCCCAAGCAAAGACTGTCTTATGCGTTGCTGATCATGAAGTACTCCACCTATGTTGTTTCCTTCATTCTCTGTCCTTCGTTCAAGCAATCCTGTTGGGATGGCAACACCAAACATATCAAGGATTTGAGGAGGTGGGAGAGTTAATCGTAATCTATGGGAAGATCTTGAAGAGTTTCTGGCGTGCCTTGTTGCATGTGATGTTTCTGGACGCATATGTGGAAGCTGGGGGTGTGGTGCCGGCACTGTATGTCGAGAACTAAGAAGAGCTCCAGCTATTTCAGCAGCGGAAGAGGAAGAGGAGTTCACTGGATTTTCGAAAACCCCCGAGCTAGAATCAGGTTGTTCGTAGAAATACCCCCAAGTCGAGTTTGACTGCAACCTCTCGCCAGGTGTTAAGGAGCTGCCATCCTCACTCACTACCTCACTTCCACGACGATTCCTTTGGCTCATTGTGCTACCCAATCCTATAGAAAACGCCCCAGGTGAAGGAGTTGTACTAGTCGACCCAAATGCGACCGCTGAAGTCACCGCCGGAGGGCTTGAGCCGGAAGGCCTGCTCGCCAGTAGTGGTATACACGATGAAGAAGCGGATGTAGTCAGTCTTATCGGGGAAGGAGGGGTAGTTTTCCGTCTCGGGCCGGAGGAAGATTGTGGGCGAGGTCGACACGATTCGGCCATTGGTGATAATGGGTGAGAAAAATAGATGGTTGTGGTTCGTGATGATTCTTGATAACCCCTCCTCTTCACTCCCACCACAAGAAAGTGAAGGTTGGTAGTACAACGAAGATGTGATAGGCCTGACTCTAAGGACTGGGTAAATATGTAAGTACATATGTACTGAACGAAATTGAGGCTTTTTTTTCTTTTTCCATTTCGTTTTTCTTTTTACGTTGCGGTTACGTTTGTAAGGAAAGGGATCGTGGGGGCGGTATTACCTACTGAATTCAACGAGCCAGAAACTTATAACCCGGGAAACTGTTCCAGATGGTTTTTTCTGATATTGCTGTTAGTCTATTCTGCGCTTCGTCTCTCACAAAAGGTAAGGGCAGGAAACAAGGTCTCTGTGAATGTACGAGAAAAAAGGAGACAGGCATGAACGGCGTAGAGTAAGTAGGCAAGTGAGGGAAATGGTTGTATGTGGTTGAATTAAAGTGATGAGTCGTCTGGAGGGAACCCCTCGTCTGGGCGCTTGAACAGGACTGGCTGGCTGCCAGCCGTCAAGGGAACACGTTGACAAGGACAAATGCGAAAGTCTTACCGCCAGCCGTCACCCCGAACACCACAGCGAATGTATTTAGGGAGAGCGAGAAACCTGGTATATGGTTCCTTCTATTTGAAAGATCGGTGGTCTTCAGTATGTGCCTAATAACAGAAATAGGGCTGGCAACTCTCTTGTTGGAGTATAAAGAACCAAACGAATCTTTGAATATATCTATGATTTAGAGAACTAGCGCCAAATACCCAGAGAGAAGTTGGGAATTTATCGTGTTAATAGATATGTTTCCAAGCAATCGCCTTCTTTCCGGCTTCGTGCACTTTTCCTCCTTCTTTTTTTTTAAAAAAAAAAAAAAAAACCCCCCCGTCCACCGTTATCGTAGGATCGAGATGGTAGACTCCCTGGGGGCTGATTCCTGCGTTAGACAGCCCGTGAAATTCAGATCCTATGAAATGAAGCTATGTTGCGTTTGCTCTCCCGGGAAGCGACGCTTGCTCACGCTCTCGAGTAGAGAAGATCAAACCAAGGGCAATAATGAAAATAGTTAACAAAGTGCCAGTTGTTCGTTCTCTAGATCTCGGTAAGCCCTTGGGCCGGTTGGAATTTTTTTTTCCTCGCTAGTGATAGTTGGAAGTTGGAAATAAAAACGGCTCGGTTCGCCCAATTCTTGACTTGGAATTAACTTTTGGGAATAAAATGGAAACTGGAGTGGGTATGGAGAGAGGTACATACACACCTACAGTACTTACATGTAGGTAGGAGGATCTAGAGAGGGGGTGGAAGAGCTGGAAGAGCTGGCAATCTGCCAAAGTAGTTAGTGGAGTTCCACAAGTGAACCGCACGAATCTGATTATGGTTCAGCCTTTCGATTTCGAGCTCAGGGTGCCCTTGTTATCTCTCCTCTTCCCACAGCTTTAGCTTCTACCTTTCGTTTTTGGTCTTTCACTTTGCACGCCCACGTTGGCGATGAGACCCGAAAAAAAAATCTGTACGGGTTTTCTTGGAGGGAGACTGTGATTGGCAATGGCTAAAGCGGCGGAGATGCTGATCTTTGAGGGTGCACTGACTGCTCACTTGCGTATCCGCCTAGCTATTACTGGTGCTGGGTAGCTGCGAAGGAATTTTTGGTGGGATGCGATGTGTGTGTGCGGCGGATTAGAATTCGAAGAGCAGCAACAGCAGTACTCGCCGACAGGTAACAAGTACCCGAAAAATGCAGCTTCACTGAATTTATATATTTCCCTCTTTTAATTCAATAAGAGTTGCATCTCAAGACTTGCATATTCGGGTACCTCTTACCTGCCGCGAAGTAGGTAGGTACCTAGACGAGAGAGCTTGGAGCATGGGATGAACCAAACGCCACCAATCAGCTCCTCGGGAGGGTAGAAGGTTTGAACACTAGCTGCAGAATCCCGCTGTGGTAAAATGTACAAAGAGGAAGGGAAGGAAGGGTAAACCCCCAAACGACCAGCCAGGTATGTAGATGACCGGGACGAAGGTGATGGCCTATGCTACAAGAAACAGACATATGCAAGGACCTCTGCTTCTCCTGACTTGAATACCTGGTAAGTGATGTCTCTATTTTACTATTCGGCACTGGATTGGATTGATAATTTTTTGTCAGTGCTGCTACCCTAGAGTACGCTGCTGGATGCTGCCTGATGCACGGATGTACGGCTGGTGGTGAAGATGGAGTGACTGAACGGAGTAAGTAGACCAGATGCCCGCCCTCCGTGGACGGCAACGAAAAATAACAATAATAATAGAAAAAGCAAATGAAGCCAACAAGAGTGCCTTGTTCCCACCTCCTTTCTTCGCTCTAGAGTAAATAGAGTATGTACTCCTCGGTCGCAGCCATCAACGGGGGAGCAAAGAGGGGCCCGTGTCCAGAATAGTACCCAGCCCTTATAATCCAAGATAAGAAGTACATGTACATAATGTAGGCAAAAGTTCTGCGTACATACTCGCAGTGGACTTGGATTTGAATACAAGTGCTTCTATTTTCCATTAATTTTCACCCTAGGCGGCTCACTTCGATGATCACGGGTCAAGCCTTGAGAGAAATCTACACGTACATGAAGTATCTACTCTATGCATCGACATGTCGCTTGCATACTGTACTCTAGAGTAGAGTAGATACAATGGTATAAAGCAGAGATCGCGCCGAAAATCCTCTCTTGGACCCTAAATAATGCACAAAGTTCTAATTAAGGACTGTGCTATCGCTCGTGGGGTCGTGTCTATTTAGCCGCGCATCACACTGTGCGAGTCTAGGTCAAAAATTTCTTTTTTTTTTTTTTAAATCAAGCGCACTGAGATGGCCTATCCAGAGCCTCAATATTCTACAAATTATGAATACTTTTATCAAATTATCTAAAGAGTCAATATTATCGCAGGTCTCAGCCCACCTCAGCTTGGGGATGAAAGCCGAGAAAAACGAACACCCCAACATGCATCTCCGCATTCTGTGTTCCGGTACAAATGCCGCTCCAAAGTACTTTGTTCCTTTTACTCACAACCCTTCTTGCCAGAATCTGGAAGCACAAACATGCTTACCAGTACCCCGGAGACACCTTTGACAGGCAAATCACCCTGCCGAAACTCATGCCGATCCCTCAGCCCTTCAGCCTTGGAGGGCTATCCTTGTCAGGAGTGCAAGGACCAGCGGTGATCTACCATCAAATCCTAGTGGTTTTCCCCGACCGTTTTCTCTTCCCCACGTGTAGAGGAAGGGCCCTGGCGATACCAAAAAAAATGTGCTTTCTTTTTCCGTTCTACCCCGTGATAAGCAGTCTATGCGGGAAAAAACATCGTTGCTGCAGAATCGTACGTGCTTCCAAATGTCGGTGTAAACCAGCAGTTGCACACACTTAACCTCTCCACCCGAACCCCAGGTACACAGACTACTGCTCTACATGTCGTTTCATGATGGGTCCAGAATGGGCGAGCCCGCATATAGTCAAGATCCTGCATACATGTATGTTAAGAATCCTAGTTGTGTGTACAGTACATGTATACAGGCCATGCGCAGTTCAGGAACCGATATGAAGAGGTACAGCTTATGTACTGGCATAGCATATATATAAGTTATTCCCAGTTCACACTTTATAGCGCTTATTCTCTACATATCAACAAGTCGGCATTATTTGATGCTAGCTCCTTATTTACAGTAGGTATAATTGCGATTGGTCTTTGCCAAATCACTGGACAAACCACTGTGGGGACGGTCATCTACCACAACCATACCATAGCAAATACAAATACCCTCATTCCCCGCCAAGCAAGCTCACCACCTACCGAGTGAGGCCCTTTCACACGCAAAAGATGGCCGCTAAAGCTGCAATTAAGGGTTGCACTCGGTGGGCGGTGAATTGAACGAAGGTATATATCTAGGTCTTCGTCTGTATTCAGGACCTGTGGCAATCTGTGGCTCACCATACAAAAATCAAACTCTAGCTATGAACGGCCGCCGGCGGTGCAAGGAGGCCCACTTGTCACATGTACTACGGTGTCAAGGGTAAGTGAACCGCCGCGTTCTACTCACTTACCCTTAACACCGGAGTACTTACCGTTAAGGTTGTATCTATCGCCACGCATTCTCTTTAGAAAAAGGCTGTGAACCGCGGGAACAGACGAAGATATACATATAGTTTGATCTTTAGTGTCGCTCCTCCGTGCTGAAGCAACTAGAGCCGACAAACGCGACATATTTGATGACCGACTAGGTGGAATATGATGGGATCGCATCACATATACCTATATTCTTGTAAAAAAAAGAAATAGAGAAAGAAATAGAGAAAAACCCCACTGTGGATTTCTATCAAATGAGAACTTGTAGGAATTTGCAGTGGACTAAAGGCTATTGATGTGTTTTGAACTACACATGTATTCTACACAAGGGGGAGCTTAGTCTCGTTCCCAGACCCAATCGGTGGACTAATACATAAATACTAGGGCACGAGACTAGGGGGAGCTTATAATCACCCCAAAACCGATCCCTGTAAAAAAATACATAGAATAGAACCATGTACCACCTGATAGTGATGTACTAGGGCAAAGATTAAATAAATAGATCTCCGGCGAGAAGTTCGAAAAAAATCCACTCATTTGCACACCCGGTTTGTTTGAGATAGAAGGTTTTCATTAATTAAGGTTCTGGGGTATTTGTCACACATGAGCGGGGGATAGGATCGACGGTAGAGTAAGTAAGTATGTACATGTAGGTACGGACATGTCTTTATGTGACTTCAAGGGTTATTACCTATTACGCCGCCGGCTAGTGACACCTGGCTGGAGAAATGGCATTTGGCCCCCCGAAAGATTTTTCTCGATATCCTCCCACATGGGAAAATGCTAGATTTTCAATCTCCCAGCCGCGAAAATCCCTGGCACGAGGATGCATGCCATTTTAGTTTCGGCCAAAGGGATGGCTCTAGGCCCGGCTGTTCTTGAAATTTCGAGTCTTTATGTGCCACGGCATATGAGCCCTCCAGTTGTGATCTGAACAACACAGCTGCCTCGGTGTTTGGCCTGTCCCCCAAGGCCGAATAACACTGTCGCACGTGAACATAAATGATACCTATATGCGTACAAAACACGATTGTTTCCGAAAAAGAAAGAAAGATCTAACCACCACTCCTTTAATCCAGGCACGTGGTAAGTCAATGTCTTTCAAATGGTCTGTTTTAAACATACGAGTGCTCAAGAGAAGAGACATATGTCTAACTCTTCAGCTAGATGGCTATCCTGGTACCGATTGACACATCGGAAATCTAAAGAGCCTCTCGGATATCTATCCGAATGGATTTATAAGACAGTCAACACTGTAAGTTATCCAAATTTATGGTGTGAGTGGCTAGAACATTAACGGGAATGCCGATTCAGTGAGTGATAGCTGGTGTCTGGTTGTGTCTAGTTACATGTAGTTTAGGGAGGGCCCGAATTAATATGAGGCAGCGCTGGAGTTATTATAAGCAACGGTGTGCAGCCAGTCTCAGTGGTCTGGGGAGAGATTCCTCAATGGAGCGGTTATCTCCCTATCACACTACAGAGTCCAAGTTTATTTGGCTACTCTATTGGTTGAGTTATTAAGATGGACAAATGTCATGCGGCAGGTTAAGAGCTATTATTAGGCTTACTACCAGGGGTTATCTCTGCCAAGAGGCATATTAACCAATCACAGCGCTCATGGTTGCCAGGGTTGGGATCTCCCAGATTGACCATAAAAAAAAAAAACTCGGAGATGTATGTAGGTGCTTTCTCTGTAGCATCTTAAATACAGTCGTTCATGGGGTGACGGCGGTCCCCTAATGGCAGTTCGCAGGGACCCCAGGCCAATACTCCAGTAAGAGTAGATCGAGAGAAACTGTCCCAAAAGTAGTGAAAGGATGCCATTTTTGGTAACTCTCGTATTTTTACATTATTGGGGGTGGTCGATTTTGACCAAGACCCCTTCCACCGACAAGTCCTTCCTCATCACCGACAAGTCTCACCACTGTCCCCAAGCAAGTTCCTCGGGGAAAGCAAAGCCTCCCCGATTCCACAATAAGATATAATAGTATTAACTCAAGGTGGCGAGGTGGCCACTGCCAGTTATATTGTATTGGCAAAAAAGAAGAAGAAAAGTGGGGGGCGGGGGGGCGAGCAGAAGCCGTCCTATCCCATGACGGGGACAATAATACCGGTAAACCGCTTAAAACGATGCTTGCGTAGTCCAAAATTCCCGGTAACAGGTAGGCCATATGCGTTCAACAGTACGTTGAGCTCATTCCCTATAGCTATTAATGGTTAATAGGCATCAAACAATAGGGTCTTTTAGCTGCACGGACCATTGAGTGCGTCAATCGCTGCCCCACTGAGGGGAAAGCCCGGCATAAGAATTGGCAAGGCGGGCCACTAAGTTGAATTCCCTAAACGATGAAAGTTAGATGTATGTCAATACAAAAAGAGTACATGGAATCAAGACAACCATTGGTTTCATCGAAACGACGACTAGCCTCATCGAAACGATCTTCCATACGGCGAGACAACGCCGTAAATTAGTTCACTTGCTGACTCTAGCACGTTAGAGCAATTATAGAGCCTTTGCGAAAAGACTCCGGATCAACCCTAGTAGCCTGATTGGTGCAACTTTCCAGTAGGCCAATCAGGTAATGAGGATTTTGAGTTAGGGCCTTTCTCAAAGGCTCAAATGTAACATTCGTCTGTCTCCGGTTTTCACGGCTTGTCGGCGTGATAAACAGAGAATTGGTCACCTTATTGGGCGATTTTGCGTGACAAGTGGGTCAATATTGCGCCGCCGGTTGACGGTTTCTGTTAGTCCCACAGTTTTGTGTGGTGAGCCACCGGCTGCCACAAGCCCCGAATACAGACGAAGACAAATATTGTTGTTTGTCTGCTGGCTGTGCGTGGAGGAGGGTGGTGGTTGTTCTCTAGGCAAGTAGCAAGTTATTTATACAGTTATCTACATACCGAACAGGTTTCAACAGTCGTTAAGGCCTTGTTTCGACACACTGACCAGTCCCTTTTAGGGAAGGATTTGGGCCTAATAAGGACAGATGGCCATTAGGAGCAACAAATATACCCAAATCAGATACTGCTAGATTTTTTGTTCTGTCCGATTTTTAGACAGAATAAAAAAATCTGGCCATAGAGCTAGAGTTGCTCTACACCGTGTTCTCGCTATCCACCAGGTGCAATGACAAGAATAACTTATATGGGGCCAAGACAATTCTCCATACAAATTAGGCAAAAGACTCCAGAGCCTTTTTCTACTTGTGTGATTGGTTGATGATAGGCACCAATCAGGTTACCAGAAAAAGACTCTGGAGTCTTTTGCATTATCCTTGTCTCCTTCACTGGACAGCGGTTCTATGGGTGTTGGGCCTAGTTAGTCATCCAACTCAGTACCATTGCTGCCATAACCTACCTTAATGTAGGACACTATTTGATAAAATTACTGTAGAACTACATGTACTAGTATGTATGGGAGGAGTCCTAATATTGGCCAAACCAGCCATTTTGAGACCCCTGGAAATTCCACAATAATTCACAGTGCTGGTACTCTACCAGTATTGGTTCAGATTTGGCGGCCTCGGGTTCTCTGTGAGTAGATTCTTTAACATTTTGATCTGGCTAACGTTCTCTACCAGACTGTACTCGAAACTGGATCCGCTAGGACTCATTAGCTCCGCTTCATGCAAACGGTTATCTTTGTTAGAATGTTCTGCATCAAAATGACACTTCAACATCACATCGAATAGAGCACCTACAGTAGAGTACCTAGGAGTACTACGGATACAAGTAATTTATTCTGCATTATGGTGTGGGGATTAATTTGGTTTTTGTTTGCAAACGAATTATTGATCTAGTCGTTGAGTTGTAACACAACTACCCCAGTCACGCCACCGAGAATTATTCTTAGGGCAACGAACAATGCAGGAACAGCTGTCCAAAAGAGATAAGTAAAAAAGAAATAAAAAAGTATACCCAGAAAACAAACGTCCCCTTCAGTTTCAAACATTCCTGTAACCATCTTTCTTTTGCAAGCTGGTCCTGTTTGTTACAAGAATTTCTCGGCCCCCCGCGCCGACTTATATCGGCCTTGACTACAGTCGCCCTCCGCTATAACGGACGTGCATATTAGGCCATTTCTCGTTCTGTACCGCAGATTATTCGGTATTATTCGGTATAGCAGACTAAGTTCCTTGCTGAAAAAAAAAAAAGAACCTGCCCAAGTGGTTCGGTACAGAAAATATTTGGTATAGTGGCATTCGTTACATCGGGGGCGACTGTATCTTGCAATTGGGAAAAGACCCACCCGATAGCACAGCTACGGCCCGGCCCGGTCTTTGACGATGGGTTCTAGTGGTATCGGGCTGGGCCGATGTTTAGTCTGACCAAATTGTCGAAGAAGGCACGCCTTAATATCTGGAACGAGAAGACATTTCCCAAGATCTGAGATACCGCCGCACTGACAATGATTGCCGGCGAGTCGATTCACTACAACTATATCAGAAACTCTGGTCAACCTAGACGCATTGACAAGATGGCCTGTGTAAATACTTGCGACAGTTGTTCTCCCGCAATTCTACGCAGGTCGAGATGTAATTTTATGGCCCTGCTGCGATCGGAAAAGAAACATACTCTAAAGGTTGAATTGGCTAAACGGGAGTTCTCTCCTTCTCTCTCTCCCTCACTCCCTCTCCCCCTCTCCCTCCCTCTCTCTTCGCTCCCCGCCCCCTCCTTTATCCGAGTTTCTGAAAGGATAACCCCCGCATGAGGAGTACCGGTACCTACTTTGTATATATCTCTCAATGGTATCACCGGCTGGTCCAACACTCAACTTAGAGCAGACCCAACCTCATCAAGCGAGCAGGAGCGTGTTATGCGGGTGTCCCCTCCCTGGGCGTGAAACAAAACCCCCTGCATCCGGGCCTCCCGCTGCAGCATATCCGTCCGGGGCGAGTACTTTTTGGGCATTTTCACTAGAGGTTATGGAGTATGGCACGTTGAGTAACGATACCTTACTCAACATGTTCGTTGAATTAACAATGTTGATCAAAATGTCCAGACTCTGATAGGCAGCTCGATTTCATTTTTAAGGAGTTAGGGGAAGAGCAATACTTACCTGCTCAGAGCCACCGACCCGACCCTGGGGAGGTTGTAACAAAGGGCCAAGAGGGGGGGGGGAAAAAGAAAGAAAAATCCCTGACAGGCCGGTTTCGGGATAGAAGGGGAAGGGGGTGGTCACAGCAACCCAGTTCCGACCCCCCGCGTGAATCCCGATCTCGGGATCCGATTCCGATAGAGTCCTTTTAAGTTGCCAGCAGGACTTTTTTTCACAAATCACTAAAAAGTTGAACAAAGGCCCTTTAAAGGCTTGTCATGCATAGTTGCTTGTGCCTCTTGGGGTTCGTAGTGCTTGGTGGTGGTTTCAGTCTTGGTGTTTTTCCGTTCCGATAACGCATGTACTCTATACTAGCACATCCGATGCTGTAAAAGGTAATCGTCTTCCAAACACAGCTGACAGCCAGGAACCAAACATTGACATCTATTTCATGGTAGCTATGCGAATGGGGTAACGCATTCAAAGAGAGGATCAAATATATGGGTTTATGTTATCTCTCAAGGTATGTGTTAAACAATCGATCCCACAGCTCGCATCTCGATCTCACTCGCGGTCGTTTTTAGTTTTCCCATATCTCTTTCTTACACTGCGAGCTGGCCATGGTTGCAGAAGTGAGCTGTCTCTTTTTGTAATTTTTGTTGCAGTCAATCTAAGACCTCAGTCGACACTGGAATTCTCCTCTGGACCAATGGGGTTGAAACCAAGACCCCATCAAATGCGAGGTTGGAGCTGGGCAAGAAACTTTTTTAGTCAAGGAGGTAGAAAGCTTGAACATTATTGCTTTGTGAGCCGATGGTGGTGGTGGAGGTGGTGGTGGATGGGAAGCCATCATATCAAAATGTGACCTGGCCATGGCCTAGCTAGGTAGGAGGGGAGAGCAGGTAACTCACTCTGGTCGAGATGTGTATGTGAGCGGGTAAATATCCACTCCCCCAAGTTTACTTTGCAACCACCGGCGGTCTTTTCAGCAATTTCATTTTTTCTCCCCATTCCCCTACCCCCAAGCTGTCCGAACCACTCTTGTGGAGTTTTGTTCGTTTCTGACCTAAACTTATTATCGAGTAGATAGAATTAAATACAACCACCGTCTACTGCTTCCCCAGCAAGATCGAAGGTCTGTAGTGACATGAGGTGGTGGATAGGAAGGTACACAGACCCGATACCACGCCCATGGTGCTCCCAAAATTTCAGCACCGAAGGGGGAAAGGAACAAGTAAGACATGCTTCTATTGAGGCAATACATCCCTCCTCTATGGCAATCCATACTTCTCTCGAAGGAGCGCATGCTCTATTGAGGCAATACATACTCTCTTGAGTATGTAGTGCATACCTTTCTCGTAGGCCGGCCCGTTTGATATAAACACCAATTGGCTGGTAGGGCATATCAAGCCCGGTTACTAGTTAACGTTTTGATCTTACTTTTGTTTCCATTTATAGAAATACCTAGTTTTGTCCCGTCGAACTATCGTGAGGATGCACAGATGTTGTGCCTGTGCTTAAAGTAGACACTCTGCAGGTAGGTCTGCTTTACATTTTCTACTTAATCCACTCTGGGAGCTTGTGCATGCACAGACCACAGACTAGCTATAGTGGTTTAGGTACAGAGACACATGTAGATGTGTGCATATATACCCCCAATATTTAGTTACAATGACCTCCATAATTACTCATAAAACTCACGATACCGCCATCTGAAGTACAAATGGCTGTGATTACGAGCTCGAGTGTTTATTTTCAAACACAAAGCATCAATTCGTTGGCTGTTTTAACTTACCGGCAGGTGGCAGTGTTTGCCCAAGGACGCTAGTTAATATACCACATGCCTAAATCCACTGGCGGACATGTGGACAGGCTCGAAAGTACGGCTTTGGTAGATATTCCTGCGGTATGTACCCACCAGTGCCCTTGACATTGCAAGAATAACATCACGATACCGACACCTACATAGTGATCAATGCCGATGTCTCACCCATATGTCCTCCATGCCTTGTCTTTTTTCTTCGTTTCAGCAGGTCAAGCCGTTACTAAGCCACTACCTCCAACCGCCCACTGGCTGCAAGAAATATAAGACCAAAACAATGTCAATGTCGACAAGTTGACGCAGGGCACGCATGCCCAGCCTCTGAGGTGCTCTTTCTCGGCATTCTTTCCAAAAGTAGAAACTCATCACAACCTGTTTTACAAAATAAGAATGCAACTTCTGGAAATGACAGGTATATAAAGTATGTAGTGGCTGAGGACCCAATATAGTAATAATATCGATGGATTCGATCATCCGCATTCGTTATGAAAGACCCAGCACCTGATGTGGTTCAATTTGTGGGGGAGTTCTCTCTCGAACTCCCTCCGAACCGAATATATAATCCACGGCGTCTCTGGAGGGGGGGTCATGTTTTACCTACCCGCTGGAACCATTCCATTTACTAACAGCTTACCATCTACTGCTACTGAGCTACCTATAGTGGGGTGATTGACTACCTACATTATCGGCTGACCCGACCCACACTCACGCACCCACGCGGGGGACCCGAGAATGTGTACCGCACCTGTACTCCTCTCTCCGAAACCCCATCACATCAAGCTAAAAGACATCTACTACCTAAAATGTCTGTGCTCTGCTGTAGATACGCGCCAGGTTACTGGGAATCGAAAAGTTTGATGTCCATCGAGAAAATCAAGTGGAAATTCTCTTCTACTTCCCCCCTCTCCCCCTTGCGTAGCTAGAATGTCCCCCCCACATACATAAACCACGTTTCTTCCCTTTATGCATGTTTTGGAGAGATGTCCCCAAAGCTGAAAGGAGTGAGATTCCTTGGGGGGTGGCGCGGGCGTCTAAAGCTGGCCTGCTGGCTGGCTGCTTGGACAGGTCACTCGAAGGAAGGTAAAAGAAAGTAAAAATGGAAGCAAAGGTGGGAGGGAAAAAAAAGGAAGAAGAAAAAAAAAAGAAGAAGTCAACGGTTGCACGATCCCCGTTATTATTTAAGGCCATCAAGCCGAGCGAAGGAATTTCGATCTCGCTATTCGGACCGATCCATCTGCATATTAAACACGAGAGCCGTGTGAATACCCAATGGCAGGCCCGGACACCAAGTGTTGGAGATACATGTATGGTATCGTATCTCGACAACATACTTACATGTAATTTATGGATCTAGGCTGGGCGAGACACTAGCAGGGGTTGGGGTTGGGGGGGGAGGGAGGGGGAGCATTTCCAGGTAGGAAGGGAATAGCACCACTCCGAACCCTTGAAAGCCCCTCCTTCCCTCCATCCTCCAAGCTCTCGGGTGCTTATCTTAGAGCGGTGGTCCTATCAAGAAACTGGCCTCAGCTGCTTGATCAGAGGTCGATGGTAATCGCAAGAATACGCGGTTGGTGAAACAGCAAATCGCATACTGTCTGAAATTGGAAAGGGTTACATGGCAGCCACCTGACATATATCGAAGCTACTCCTCTGCACAGCCTACAGTTAGATAGAGCCTTCTTTATCGAGTAGAGGACCCTAAGAAGAATCTTCTCTGCACAATATTAGCCTTCTTGCACTTACTCTGAGGAAGGAGCACAAGATTGCCAGGATTGTAATAATCTCACCAGAATAGGAAACTAATAAATACTCTTTTTTTTGTGTTGAAATTCGCAAATGAATGCTAATGGCTAGAGTAATCTCGCAACCCTAGAAAACAAATGAGTGACGAACCATGACTGACGCCAATCTTTAAATCCACAACTGCTTTTCGCTAGCTTCTGCGCCGATATACTCGCCGACGGTAAACCAAGTCATTTAGCGCAGCGACTATTCACCGCCTTGACGCACGTACTTTGGCGGCAAAGATTCCTGCCGGTATACGCGGTAATATCATGCAATACTAGACTCTAGCTCATCTTTAGGGTCTCGTAGTGGCCCGCGCTCCGGGGAGCAGCGCCTCGGTGAGCACAAAACCCATTGTCTATCTTAATTTCGCCAAGTAAGCAAACAGATTAAACAATGCATCCACGAGAGATTGATATGAGTCAGAAAATTAATTCCAGGAGGTAAAAAAACGTACGATCATGAAACATCACTCGCACGGGTTGTGTGTTCAAATTGAGATGTTGTTTTTGTTGTTAGTTCGAACTGAGCTGAATTAGTTTCAATCTTCCACTATCCTAGTCACTTTCATAAATAGCTAGAAATTAGGCAATTCCAATTTATTGACTGAAACTTCCGTACCTATCGCGAAGCTTTATCACCAGCCTCTTACGGCGATGAAGAATACCGGCAACAACAACGGAAGTAGGCAGCAATATAGGCCCCTTGCAAGCAGTCTTTCTACTATTAACTAGTCGAACGCTCTTAAGTTTGGTGCGCGCCATATAGATAACTTAAGAACTAAGACTAGAAAAGGAAACTCAACCTACAACGCTGAACACCAAACCTAGTTCGTTAAAAAAAAAACCCCTAAACACTAATAGTAAAACGTTAGCATTGAAACCCTTCCAAAATAATGAATAAAAGACAAAAAAAAAGATTCTCCTGCAACAGCGTTTCAATGGAGTGTTTTAGTCCTCCCATTTTTCGTCCATAATTCAGACTCGAAGCGCCGGGACATACGCCGAGTCCTGTAAGAGTGTAAAATGGACTAATAGCGAGCTTCGATTACTACAGATCATTTCTGGCTTTACTCTCTAGATCTTATGTACAGGACTCGGTGCATGTTTCTGCGCTGCAGGCCTGAGTTGATGGAGGACTAAAACGCTAATTTAATATACTCAAATTAAAACAATACGTAAGCCGGGTAGCGTGAATCTCGCAGACCACTCACTGTGGGCAACTTGTATATGTAGCTAGCTATATATAAAATGATGCGACATTGGGGGGCACTATACCAAAAGTACACCCCTTCCGCACCTCAACCAAAGGACTTAAGTTAATTTCCTTTCTATAGAACAACTCTCTGCCTTCTGCTCTGCTCTTATAGGGGTCAAAAATAATTTCAGGTTCTGTGGTGGTGGTGGTGGTGGTGGTGGTGGTGAAGGAGTGACGTCACGTCAGAAGTTGGGACACAAAGTTCTCCGGCTATAGGTGTCGTCCCCAGATATATTGAGCGCTTGGTACACTTTCTGTTTGCAAAAGGGCCATCCCTATCACAATCTGGTCCTAGTACTATCCCATACCTGAGAAAATTGAGGGGGAGGACAGAAACAACGAGGGTATGCTTCTTGGCCGGGACAACATATTTCAGTTCCTCGCTAGTTGATAAAACTATCACTTAGTTCTTTCCAGTCCTTACTTACTCAAGCTATAGTAGGTAGTGTGGTCATGGTCGTGACGGGTCCGCGTGGCGTTGGAATTGCCAGAACGAAAAGTTCGCTTTTTAATGGCAAAGGGTGCCAACCTCGGGTGGAAAGCCACTCTCTCTATAAGGGCCATACACCAAATAATTAGGAAAATTTACTGAGGGCACCTTATGAGCATTACCCTCAAGACTACATACTAAAAAAGGTAATCTGAGGATCGGGCTCCGTATAGGGCGAGTATTCCTATAGAGGGTGTACTCACCCTTATAGGGAGAGCCGACTGTATTTCGTTTAATTATTATTGGCCCGCTAAATGTCACTATCAAATAAACTTTAGAAAAGCACCAATTGATCCCAGAGAGTAAAAAAGTATCAATCAATCAATCAACCAGAGAGTAAAAATATTTTTTTGCTTTCAACTTTCTAGCTCTTCAAAGCTCGAGAGTAAAAAAAAAATGAAAAAATGAAAAAATGAAAGCCATAGATATCGGATGACTTGTACAACCGTACATCCCCGTCATCCAAAGGAATGAAAAAGAAAAAAATGGAGAAAAAAAAAGGTTAATATAATAGAAGCTCTACCGAAAGATGATGCATGCTCATAACTAGTACGTGAGAGATAAAAGGAAAGGTTTTATCCTGCTTAAACGTTCGTATATTCCCTAAAAACCCTCGCATATTCGTCTCATGTATGGCATCAACTGATTTTATGTCTATAGGGCAGGAATCACACGAGTGATTAGTAAAGGCTTGCAGTAAAAACAGAGATAAAAAGTACAAAAAAGGGGGAGAAAGAAGCGGCAGAAGAAGAAGAGGAAGAGGAAGGAGAAGAAGAAAGGGAGAAATATACACACCCTACTCAGGCACTTCTACTCTTAACTCTGTTGCCCTGCTTCCCGCCAGCATCGGAGGTCTCGTCCGCGCTCTCCTCCTCCTCCTCCTCGCCGGAGCATTCGTCGGCACTCGAGTACTCGATTTCCTCAGGAGCCTTCTTGGCGATAATCTTCTTGACGGGGGGTTTTGGGGCCTTCAGGTCCTCTTTTCTCTTGATGGCCCTAGTTCTCTGGCCCGCAGGTTGCAACAGAGGGGGGGCCCTCTTTGGTCCACACGACATTCTGAAGCGTGGTCTAACATAGGGTGTCCTTCTCTCACACTCGTCGAGGTATTTCTTCTCGAGGTCGTCGACACGCTTGGCATGCAGTTTATCGTAGTGGGTCATTATCGCTGATGGTATCTATAGATTAGATAGATAAGTAGGATGGGTCGATGGAAGGATGGATGGGATGGGGATGAGGAAGGGGGGATCAGGTCTGGTTTATACAGTTGTCACTAGAGATCACGTGAGGAACGGGCAGGACTTGTTGTAGGCAGTAGAGCGGCACATTTATTTAGTGGGTGGACGGGATGGAAAACCAAACTAAGGAGGCGACACAGCAGTCACTCTAACATTGTGAATTTACCACCACCACCACGTCTACAGTGTATGTAAATGCCGGTAGTACCAGCATCCCACCTTCCGTTTCTTGACCTGCACAAGTATACAGAGCAGACAAAGACCAATAGAGGCTTGTCAGGTTAGCAGTATGTAAGTAGGCTCCAAAATATGAAACAACATCAGGAACACAAAAAAAACAGGGCACTGATAGGCCCGTGCATCACCTCTACTATATATACCATCCTGCAAATATCCGTACAGGTTAACTCTGGTGGATAAAAACATCACAAATTTGGTCTGACACCCACACACGCAAAACACCAGCTTAGCAAGGCGAGACAATGCGCAAACATCCCGTGCTGAAGCATTTATCTGTTCAGGGAAGAATTGGATTGGGATAAAGGAGATGAATCATGTGGCATCACTCGAATGGCTTGGCAAGGTGGATGGATGGAACGTTTGCCGGGGCAGCGAGCAGCGAGCTGCGTGCGAGGGCTGCAAGTGTACAGGGGTAGCAGAAACCCAAAGTACGCAAGATATGTAACAGAGCGGTACCCGCAGCAGCTACAGCAGACCTCTAAGAACGTACCCATCCACCCCACCCACCCATACCCCTACACTGCTTCCCCCCTCCTCGCTGCTTTCCATCTACTCCCCACACCTGATGAGTCTAGCACCATCACCGTAGCCGCTTTCCAACGTGCGTCGCATTTGCAATATTCACTTCCCAGAAAAAGGAAGATGAGAAAATGGAGGGAAAAAGATTAAGGTGGTGGATGGAGAAGGATAGTTACAGCTTTAGGTACACCCTCTGTATTCTTACGATACCACTGCTCTTGGTGTGGGGGTGGGTCCTCACAGTATCCCGGTATCCAAGAATCGGTAAAACCAACGCGGCGAGTGACACACCATGACTCACCTCTAGGCCCACACGACTACACTTCCAATTCCAGCAGCTACTACAGTTCAGAGTGGAGGCTATTAAGATAAAAAGGTACATATATACATTACTACCACTCCATGTATTTCCAAAGAAGGTAGGAAGGTAAGAAAACGTCTATTTATACTCCCGGCCCCTCACGCCGACCAAACCATCCTTCTCGCACTACAGCCAAAAACAAGACATGACAAAAACAAAAACAAAAAACACCGTCCCAATTTAATCTATATACACCAACCATCTAAACGCCCAACCCAATAACCAACACCCACGCGCCCACGGGCACGACCACATTATCATTGACCCCCGTGACTACAGCCTCCACCATACTCCCCCACGCGCCGACGGCCAACACCTTCGTAACGACGCCCCAACTCCACCTCTGCGCCTGCACCGCCGTCCCACACCTCCCACACCCTCCCGCCGCCGCTCCAGTGCCAATCCACCACCTTCCCACTGCAATTCCCACCGCCACAACCGTCATGAACGCCATACTCCCCTCGACACTCTTCCCCCCTCTCCACCCCCACTTGGTTCTCCCCCACCTCCGCCCGATCAACGATGCCGCTGCATCTCCCAATCCCACAGACACCACGCCTGACACAAAAGCCAGGCTCGTGGTTCTCCCCCCCCATTCCCATGGGTCCCCCTCCGGTGCCGCCGCCATGGTCAACCACCATCCCGCGCCACACCCAATCAGCAAAAACACATGCGACACCACGACGGGCCCCTTCAAGTCCCTCCCGTCTACAAATGGCTGCAGGAAGCGCGCAATTACACGCGACGCCGGCGGCAGCTGCCCCGCCCGCACTAAATCAAGAACTATGAATGCGCCGAGCGCGAGCGACAGACACAGGTGTGTGAACTGAGGGTCTAGCACGCCCGGGATCAGGAACATGACGACGACCATACCGTGGAAGACCTTTCTTCTTGTGTCGACCTGAACGTAGGGCGAGAGGGCAGTGACGAGGGTGATCCCCATGGCGATGATGATAGCCCAGAGGGCAATGATCGCGAGGCGGAGGTTGGCGGCGGCCGCGGAGCCCGTGGTGACACAGTAGCCAGCACCGGGGGCGATGGCGTCAATGAGGCCCTGGTAGGCTGGCTGGCCGCAAAGGAGGTAGCTAGGTGCCCAGAGGAAGGGGTCGGTGCCGTCGAGAGCGTGCAGGGCAATGTATGGTCTGAGGCCGAGCATGACGGTTGCCAGGATGCTGGTATAGACGAAAATGGGGTATGCCCATTTACGTAGGCGATATTGGGCCGGTGTCAGCGTGGCGTAGTAAGAAGCGCTGGAGCGGCTTTTAGCGCGCGCGCGGGCGGGGGCAGGGGCCTTGGACGGGGGGAGGAGGGGCTCCATTTCAGCTTCGCTATCGGAGGCTTGGCCTTTGGGGCGGAGAGAGGAGGCTAGTTTACGAAGGCGGGCAATGGTGATGACGGTGTTGCCGGCACGGCGGAAAAGACGGTTGGTGGGGACGCGGGCGAGATCGATATTAAATTTAATAACGTCCGAGCAGGTTACGAGAGTGGTAAGACCACCGCCCCAGAGAATAGATTTGAGGATGATAGCTTGTGGGGTAGACGCATGGAGGAGCAAATTGATGAGCGCTACCGATATAAGGCGGATCTCCGTCTGCGTGAGGGACGGTTCTAAAAGGCGATTCAATACTGCCACAACTGAGTGCTGCAGCGGAGGGAGGAATGGGTAGATATCAGTCGGTGTAAAGTCAGCTGAAAAATGTTGACGAAGGACGAGTGGAACGAGCGAAAGCACCCAATGAAGATCAGGACACGATAGAAAGCTCGGAGGTATTGTTGATAGAGAAAGGATGATATTAGTGAGGATATACTGATTTCGTCCGGGAACACCGGGTTCAGTAAGAGAAAGAGAAACAAGAATCGGAAATAATATAGGATATAGAAGCGGTGCCGGGTCAAGAGATCGAGGAAGCTCAAATGGGAGACTTCTTGATAGTATCTGCAGTGGGAATATGGCCAGTATCGAAGTGAAAACCAGAAACCAGGACGCAAATTCTAGGTATCAAGTTAGCTATTTATTTCACAACCTAGATATTGAAAACCAGATCACCAAAACCTACCTATTTTCCATGCCAGAATCTCCTTCCACACCTTCCCGCTACCACCATTATACACAACCGCCCCCACTAGCACTCCCATAAGCGCAACCTCAATTCCCCTCCTCACGAACACAATTCTCTTCCTCTTGATCTTCCGCTCTCCGTTCTCCTCATCCACCCTCCTCTTCCTTCTCCTCCCTCTTCCGTCCAGGTCCTCTGCCTCCTCCTCTACCTCGCCATAGTACGTATCCTCCTCCGAGAGTGTTCTCTTCCGCTTACTCGGCGGTGCAGGCAACCTCTTTGTCAACTCATCGTCGGCCTCGGTTCCCGACTCTGACCCACCAGGGCTCAATCTCTCCCTCCGTCTCCGCCGTGCTCCAGGAAAAGGCGACGGTGCGCGCGAGACATCCGGCGTTGGCAGCGGCGATGGTAGATATGTGGCTTTTCGCGAGCTCGATGCGGCTGAGGGACGAGGCGTGCTCGAGGGAAGAGTCTTGCGACGATACGGGCGTGGCGAGCGCGAGAGCTGTCGGGCGGGGTCTGGCGACGAGGGACGCATGGGAGTCGGGGGTGTGAGAATAGTAGGTATGTCCATGATGGAGTTGAGGTAGGTTTGGGGGGTGGGGGATGATATCACAGTTAAAGGGGGGGATGCTGTAGGTGTACTTTAGAGGTGTAGCTTAACCGCTTTGTCGAACGAATATTTGTGGTGTTTTTTTTTTTTAGGTATTCGAGAGCTTCGGGGCCATATTGGAACGGTGTAGTGACTGGAATTAAAAGAATTTTTTTTTTGTTTATCTTTTTTCTTTCAGAAATATGTAGTGAAGTAGGGTAGGGAGAAGAAGAAGAAGAAGAAGAAGTGGGCAGATCACAGGCGTTTTTTCTCTTTTCTCATGAGGTTAATTAGAGAAAGCGAAGAGAGTTTGCTTTTTGATTGTTGTCGTTTCGTCGTGTCGTACGTATGTAAGTTAATTAACCATGCTTCTTTGCCTTGGCTGGTAAATATTAAATATATTAAAATGTACTTCTCATGGATGACATTGATTGACTGATGTTGTATGTAGCTCATATACAAAGAAAGATAATTTCACAACCCTGTAGAGTTGTACGTACGAGTAGAGGAAGTAGCTGCATCATATATAGAAATTGCGCGCGCTGCTGTTGTGCGTTTATGTGTTTGAGATACCTACATACATATAGATACATGCCATTCCTTTTCCGTTGGCAGATTCCAACGTTTTTCTTTTCTTTTTCTTTCTTCCTCCTCATTTATGTATTTTCGGGGGCCGGGGGAGGAGGAGGAGGAGGAGGCTTTTTCTTTCTGCTTCCTGCAAACGGCTCCCACTAGAGTATGTGAACATCGATCGATGGGATGTCAACCTTCGCCGCGTAAGTCGGCACCCTCAACAACCTGCATATATGTCCAGGACGTGGTATTGATTGGTAGCCCACTGTCTTGGTGGGCCAGGCTTCTCGCTGGATGCGCAACATTATGCAGCAGAGCAGACATTCCAATTTTAGCAAAAGCCCAATCACCTTGTGGATGACTGGTGGTGGGATGTGGTGCACGCTTGGCTTGGGAATTGTTGTCACGAGATTAAGCCGCCGAACTCATGACATACATGTACTTTGGATGGACAGTAGACTCTGGCTCTCGATATAAGGATATTTGATAGTGGTATTCTCGTTATAAGGATACGATCACGTAGAGAATATCTTTTTTTAGTTTACGTATCATGAGCTGTTGACATTTTTTTCGCAATAGCTACATGTACGCTTCTGCACTTTTAAGTTTCTTGTGTCGGGAAAGGTTGACGTGACCCACGAATACCTACATACTGCCCACATCATTAATTATCTTAGCAGAGTCTTGAAACTACAGTCACACCTCGCTATCTCATAATTCAATATCTCGGGTCTCTTGCTGTCCCGTAAGGATTTGTACTGTCCTTCCCCACGAAAAATTATTTGCTGTCTCGTATACATGTATTTGCTATCTCTTACGGTTTGGCTCCCATACAAGTAGACGCTGACTAAACTACATGTACCATACCCTTCTAACCTCCCAAACCTTGCGGTAGTAGGGACCAAGGGTGTTGTTGATTTTGGCCACCCACAGCCCAGATTTCCAGATTTGAAGTTTTCCTATTCTACTCCGCGATCGACATCTGCAAATGGTAATCAGCTAGAATTTTGGTGAGCGAGCCACGCCCCAGAACCTATGATCTATCTTAGAAAAAGCAATGTGTTGGATAACTGCTGCAATGTTGTTCCAGTACTCTAAAGTTGAGAGAGGGTCGAATCCCGCTATGCCTAAAGAATGTTGATACTGCTCGACTTCAGGCTGGCACTAACATCTTAGGGCCCAACTAGGTTGTCCGGAAACGCGCGCACCTACTTGCGCGATCTACTCCGTTGCCTCTAAACATATTGGAATCGTGCTAGAACAATATCCCAACTACATTTAGCTTTGGTAGGTTCACAGGGAGGCCAAGCTGACCCGCGGGTTTGATCTCCTGCCTTCGCGCTGCGGACTATCGATTTCAGTCTGATAACCTATGTGGTGTTGGGGCAACCCAAAACCCGTATTGATGACCCCGGCAGTGGCAGGGGAGTGGATCAATTGTCGGAGCGGGTGGTTGAGGGGTGCGTAAAATTGTCGAAATCTATAGTTCAGTTTTCTATACCTGGGTATCCACTCGACAGCGATATCCCGAATAGGGTGGTTGTACTTATTTCTCGGAGACCGTTACCATTCCATCTTGCCACCATTTATCACTCTATTCTTTTATATTAAATCCGGGCTCTTATTTCGAGACTCAGATACTCAATATAAGATCTAGAATGCAAGCCTAGACCGTTCTTCCCAAGGACGAACTGGATCGCAGAGAGCATGCAAGTGTAAATGTTGTGACACAGTATTCACAATGTAAATGTTTTCAGGCCCATTTAATAGTCATCTGCCAAGAATGCACCCATTCGATAATCATCCCATTAGCAACGTTCGGGTGTTCCCGACGCGATACCGCATCCAGTAACCTCGACGTCAAACCCACGAAAGTGTCCTGTCGATACCACAGGCCACTGAAACTCCAAGCTCACCATGCACATAACCACCATACCAAGTTCACTTTTGACAAACTAACCAGTATGTTCACTAAACCGCCCAAGCTGCGCATCCGCACTCCCTCCCCGACTACTGTCGAGTTCACCCTGACAAACGCGCCTCCCCCGACGCTCCCGCACACGCTCCTAACGCACCTCACCACACTCCTTCGTCTCCTCCTCACGCTTGCGACTCTTCTTCTCCTTTTTACGAAGCTTCAGCCGCCGCCGTACCCAAACAGCATCCACCCGCTTCTTCACCCAACCCTCGCAGCCTTCTCGCGGCTCTCCACGGCGCTGCAATGGCGTCACCTGCTGCCAGCGTCGGCGGTGCTGCTGTACATATTACTGTTCACTGGTGGGTACACAGAGGAGTCACTGGTGGTGATCCGTGATCTTGGAGTTCAGATAACGACGAAGACGGGGTGGAGGACGAGGTGCCGGTTCATCCCAACCGAGAGGGTGGGCGATTTGTGGATCTGTGAGGGGTTTAGAGGGTTCGAAGTGAGGTTTTACCTGGCGGTTGTGGTGGAGGGGGAGGAGGGACTAGTCGTTGTTTTTCCGGTGAGTTTTTGCCCCTTTACGGGGTGCTATCGTGGGGGGCGGTGGGGTGTTAACGGAGTCTAGACATTGTTGCCTGGACGGAAAGTGCTAGAGTTGGTTTGGAGAGGGGCTAGGAGGTGCTTGTATGAGCCCAAAAACATCCGCGATGGGGTTGAGGGATAGTTTAGAGGTAAATCGATTTGCTTTCATCCGTCAAGCGCTATGAAAGAGTTTAACGGTATAGGCCTTTGTATAGATATATGTAGCTATATTTATAGCTAGCAAAATTTATTAATACATAATAATTCATAACGGTTTTAGTTGGAGCTTTGCCTGATTTCCCTTGAACACATACATGCTTTATAGCCAATTTCTGGTTTATGGTCAGCAACAATGGTATCGGCCAGAAACCTATTGCGTACAACCACTCATTTTGCAGTGGGGGTGGGGGTCGAAATACCTACAGGGAAACACAATCCCTTTAGTGATTCATATGGCTGTGATCGACCGCAAGGAACTGAGGGATCGAATTTTTTAGTTTGTGTGTTAACAATCCATGAGCCTAGTTGCCGCAGCACAATATTCGAGTAGCCTGGTATTGGGGCTAGGAGAGAGCTTTGGAAGCTAGGCTCCGAGGCGTTGAGGATGTATGTATTTCATAAGTATCATCTACCCGTAGTAAATGGCTTGCTTCTGAGACAACCTACTAACGCTGTCTAGTGCCGCGGGCTCTTGATTGAGAAACTATCGTAAGAATGTTTCTTTCCCCTTCCTTTTCATTTAGGTATAGTTTCAAGAGGTTTGTTTTCAGGACTAAGGGAGCTAGTAAGGCGAGTGACGATCGGTGCAGGAGAAAATCCCGAGAGCAAAGGGTCAGCGAAGGTGTCGGAGATCTGGTGTGACGAGCTTTAATTTGTAGAAAGGACCTTCCAGACAAAAATGCTCTTATCACCCGCAAAGTTCCGTTGGGACTAGCTGTTTCCTAGATAGAATAAAGCGCGATTGTTTGTAGGGCTTTGTACCGCGCTTGATTTGGAGCACTTCAGAGCCCCTCTCCCGTGTTTCGGCCTGTCCAGTAAATCGAAACCCCAAAGCCTCGCCCCGCCCCACCATTAAAATAAATCCATCGCCTCCCTCGAGACTATAATTACCCCTCATCCCCACTCCCCTCTTTCCACCTTGCCGTTCAACACCTGCCCAGAGCTTTCTAGTTCTTGTAGTTCCAATTTCTTCTGATCCCCAATCTGCCTGACTAGCTGCGTTGCTTTAACATATTTCCTGGTGAGCTCTCTCCCATTTCCTACTGCTTCCCTAGCCATATGACGTCCATTTGCTAACTTTTTTTCCTTTCTCAGATATTTGTTCTGTACACCTACCCTCTAGACTTCTTTTGCGCCGTTGTCAGGAGTTACAAACTAGGGTGGGCCTTTCCTCCACATGTTTGTTGCAAAGGAGCTCATACTAATATCTGTCTGTTGCTGCTCATAGTTGACTTCTTTCCTGCTCATGCTTCATTGCAACTTATGAGTCCAGTCTGCCTTTTGAGAATGTGAGTTACTGCTTCTTACTGCTGACGAGATCGAAGCCTTACTAACCAAACACCGGACAGTTCTTCACCCTTCTGAAATTTCCCAAGAATCTTCTGTCACAGAATTATTTCAGCATAATGTAAGTCAACGAAGAAAAAAAAAAGAATGAATGAATGAATGCAAAAAAGAAAAGAAGAAAAAAAAACTCACCTATTTCACTCCGACTTTTATTTGAGCTTTCACGCCGTTGTGCTAATAACCACAAAGGTCATCCCATCTATCTCCTCTTGGTGATGGATACCTCTCCAGTGGTCTTTATGAGAACATGCCCGCCGTCACCGAGGACAAGACCACCGAGGCCCCTACGCCTAAGCTCACCCCTAAAACCGAGTGCAACATCTTACGGTTGACGGAGGTGGGAGAGGCGCCCATTGCTCCTCCTGCTGAATTGTATACCGGAAAAACACCCTCTATCGCGCGTGCCGCTATTCAAGAGCTTCAGCTACTTCAGACAATTGATCTCAACGCTGCTGCTAGTGGCGCTGCTCAGTCCGCTGTCCCATCTTCAGGAGCAAAGAAGAATAGGAAGAATAGGAACAGGAAAAATCTGAATAAAAAGGAAAAGGAAAAGAACAATGGCGGTACGAATTCTGCTGTGAACACTCAGGTCGACATTTCCGGGGGGGGAAAAACTAGTGCTACTACCGGGCAAGGAGGTACGAACTGGTCCAGAGAGAAAGTGGTTCAGGAAATTGTAACCCAGGCTAATTTGAGATCCAATTAAGGCACAATCGAGAGTGGCGCTTCTTCGGACAAAACTACTAATCGTCAACGGCGGATGCTTCCCCTTCTAGAACAAGTTCAGAACACAGCGAAGGTTCAGCCCGGAGCTGTTATGAGGCCAAGGCCAAAGCACTATGGTATTCAATGTCCTCGTACTCTGGGCCCTCAGGGAGCGTCTGGCTGCAGACATGGAACCAGTTGCTACTATGGTCACGAGGGGGACGTTTATCTCGAATCCGCCCATAAGCCTAGTCATTATGTCGACCGTTGGCATAGTGAACTAACCGCGGCCGAAAGATTTTCCCTGAAGAATTTGATGACATGGACAACCAGGCCGAATAAATGGAAAAGACGTCATACTCTCACAAACGAGTCACATATCTTCAAGGTTGAGCCTCGTCTACGTGCAATAGAAATCCCGGCTCACCCGCCTCAGAGCCAGCTACAACTGGGGTCTTCAGTTAGGACTCAAGGGCAGAGGTACCATCAGCGGCAGGATTCTCTCCAGTCAAATAGACAGTCGCCTCACCGCCAGGGCTCTCTCCGCCCTGACAGGCAGTCCCCTAACCGCCAAAATTCTCATCATTCTAGTGGACAGTCCCCTCACCGCCACCAGCCGTTTTCTTTCTCGCCTTGTAGTTATCCTCAGCAGCAACGGAGGTTCTCTTTCCAGAATACTGGGCTGGTTAGCCCTCGTGGGTGTTTTGATCGCCCGCCTACCGGGCCTCTTTGCTTTCCGGAGTTTAACCCCCAAGGATATTTTTATCCTCATGTCTTTCCTTTCCAGTCAGCTGGACCGCAAATGATTCCACAGATGGGCAGCTTTCCCACGTTCCCAACCGAGTATATCCAAAACAACGTTCAAGGTCAGCCGATGTACCAGCAGGAACGATACCGTAGAAACTCGGGACATTCTTACGCCAGCCATAATAGCTACAACAGCTATCAGGCGCAGCCTCAACCCACCCAACAATACTTCAGGGCTCAATTTTCTGGTAGCTATGGACCCTATGGACCCGATCAGAAAGCTTTCGGTACGGCTCCACACGGTATGCAACTGTTTCAGGAGTATATTGGGCACGCGGGTATGAATACCAGGAATATGAAGCAAGTCCCTCAGATCAGCCCAGAGGATTTCTTGTATAACTGGCACCGGGAAATTGAGCGTGAGGGCGGGCCGGTATCCCCCACTACTGATGTGAGACCCGAACCTTTCAAGTTCCGACCAGAGGCTCCCGAATTTGTCCCAGAGGCAGCGAAGAATTGGCCAGGACTTAAGAAGGGACATTGCCCGAGTTATCCATTTGATATAAAGGGTATCTTCATTCCTAGTGTCGCCAATCCGGGGTTCTTAATCTGGACCACTGCTGGATACGGATACTACGGCCACGATGGAAGCTGGTACCCCTATCGCGAACCTACCGATGATGGCAATGGCGCCCAGAAAGATTCCGGCAACAAGAACAGCTCGAAGTAGGCCGGCTGGTCAACCTGGGTGGTCCAGTTTGTGGAAACTATGGCCAGGTTCGAAATCCATCAGGTGTTTTATAGGCGTGAATTAGGTTTCGTGTGATATGATTCAACTCGTATGTTGAGGAGGTTATGGGGTTCTGAACACAATCCCCTCCCATCCTTTTTTGAGAAGAAAAAAAAACCTAAAGAAAGGGAAAGAAACTTCTGAAAGAAAAATAATTCCGACTTAAAAGAAAAGAAGAAAAAAACATGGCTGAATCTTTGTACTATCATTTCCTTTTCCTTTTCTAGGGATGCTTCTCCCCCAGCTTAAAGTCCTGTAAATCGCTTTCTTTTTGTATGTGTCACAAATTTTGTATGTCCACTGCACTATCCACTACTTGGGATGATTGTACATCACTTTTGGTTGGTTTTGGCCTTACGCTATGTGTAGTAGGTATCCTTAATTTTGGGCATCCTTTTTGAAAATGCGAGTAAGGCTTGTAATATAAAGGCTTGGGAAGCATTTCTTAACCTCCCTCCATGTGACATAATATTACGTACTCGCCTTCATTATGGTTTAAAGACCCAAACTTAGGCTCCCGAAACTACATGTACATATATGGGCAGTAATCGATTAGTCGGCATCTCTGAAAACTCAATGCCTCAAATACAGGCTGCTTTGTAATATCTAACTTACCCACATATAGGCCGTGAACTAAGCACATGCTAGAATCCCGGGTTTTCTATAAGTAGTTGGTGTTTCCTAAAACGGAAATGGCTTGACCTTTCGGGAATCGATCCGCACGCTAAACCAAGCTGACAAAGGTTCAATATTTTCAAAATAGCGATCATTACCTCTGCTTACTAAACCTTAAGCCCTTCAACTTCATGCCTCGAATATAACCTACATGCACATGTATTTACAACGGAAAATCTCTGATTGTCCGAAAGAAATATACCAAGTCCCCCGGCGCCCTATACCCTAAAACGATGTGCCAATAATACATAAAGCCCCTTGGAACTTGCTACATTTACAAAGTAAATTATAAACCCTTTCCAAGTAACCACAAATGTCAATGATTTTATACCCGTTTTATCAACGCAGGGAAAAATGATATACTACGTAGACTGTCTGCGGCCTGAATCTTTGTATTCAGGCTGCCTATTCTAAATGACATAGTTAAGCGGGTCTTGTTGGATAGTAATAACCCAGGCAACACATTTAAGAAGAGAAAAAATCAAAAAGCTCGACTCTTGCTGCGTCCCTGTTTTTTTTTTTTTTTTTTTTAAATCATGTCATTTCATTTCTAGGTACAAAATTTTGCGTGCAGTCAAAGACCATGGCATAAAAGACCTAATTGCTGCGTCCCTGTTTGTGATAACAATAATATATAATCTATTTTCACTTGGGTTAGCTTTATAAGTTTAGTATTGTAAGCATTGAACAGATTGTAACGGACGTTTCAATTACTGCTACCAAAGGGGGCCCATGCCGGATGAATCAATCGTTCAGACAGAGGGCACTCAAAGTCATAGTAAGTCACCCCGCGAACCTAGCCGCCAAGTAAACCTTCCCAACTTTACCTTCCAAACCTTACACATCTCAGCCAACTCTTCTAACCAACACTCTTGCTCAACCACAGGATGAACCCGAGTGCACCCTACACTCTTCAACCTCCGGTTGAAACAAAACCTACCCAACCGCCCCATCGGCTTCTCCCCCAACCTCTCACACTCGAGTCCAATACCATGTCTGCACCCCACTCTCTTCAGCGTCCCATTCATACAAAATCTTTACTCTCCCCGCCCAATCTTCCTGCCTTAGGCAAAGCAGCCATGGATGAGGAGGAATTTCCGCAGCTTCCATCTGCAACCACCGTGAATGCCTTTGGCTTTAAAACTCATCCTCCTCAACAGAGGGGAAAATTCAGAAACAAGAAGATGCTCTCAGTCAAAATTGTCGACGATCCTCGCATTTCGTCCAAGTATATCATCTCACCATTGGCAACTAAGAAAGATGGGATAAACCAGGCAAGCTCATCTGAGTGTCCCACTGTTAGTTCTGGTGCCATCAAAGATTCCTCTGGGCTGCCCGCTTCATCCAATAGCAGGATGGATAAACAGACCTCCGCTCAGCTCACTGCTGATAATAGTGCCAAAGACACTAAAAGTCTCTCCATTCCCCTCCTCTCTCCAACCCCTCTATCACCCATTACATTCCAGAAATGGCAGACGTTCGTTATCTCCAACGATTCCCAGAATAATCAATCGCCCACTCCACCCAAGAACATGGATGGACAGAACCATCAGCTGCCTACTGATGTGAGTGCCAAAGACACCACCAGTCACCTCGATACCTTTGGATCATTTACATCACTCACACCCCTGACACCTGCCACATCCCATAAGAAAACCAAGAAGTGGCAGCCGCTCAATATCCCTCTCAATACTCACGCTCGGATTACTCCACTTAAGCAATGGCTTCCAGCTAGAGAATACTACAGCAGAAGAAGAGGGCAGCCACAAAACAGTGTCCTAACTCCACCAAAGAGTGCCACCAATTCCGCCAATCTCATCACTCCAGAGACGGAACCCACCAAGAGCATTAACTTCCCCCAGATACCTATCACCAACAAGGGCATTGCCAAAATCTCCACAATTCCAACCTCTCCATCGAGAAAGGTTACCGCTATGGACCCTTTGTGCCCTACCAAGATGCCACAAGGATCGAAAAAGCTGCCTGTCTCTGTTAATTTCAGCATTAAAAAGTACCAAAATCGTGGCTTTCTCTACAAGTACCCACCTCGAGAGCGCCCCTATTACGCGATGATTCAGTGCAGGTCGGAAATGGTCTCTCCCTCCTCAAAGAACAGTGATTCCTGCCGCTACCGCTCAAGGTGCTGCTTTGGACACGAAGAAGACCGCTACTTTGATTCTCCATGGCAAGTACAACGCTTCGTTCAAGGTTTCAACGTCGACCTCTGGGAGAGTAGGACCGAGATTGCAGGAAAACAGGATCTCATCAGGAGAAGAGAGGAGCTTATGGCTATTGCTGAAGTCGTCAATAGAGATGGGATGAAAGGCGGGCACCGAAAGCTTGTCGAGGCTGAGAGAGCTAAAAGAGGCCTTAAATCTCAGACAGACGAGTGGTGTTGGGCTGGCCGTACATTCAGGGCTAAGAGTGGCGGTTCTCCAAACTTTTTGGGGAAGAGTTGGGAAGAGAAAACCGTTACTGGTGCCTCAAATACTGGCGAATCGGAGTGGGAGGTCCAAACTCTTACTGGCAGCTCTGTTTCTTCTGAAGATGATGATAGTGATACAATCGGGCCTAACGACGGGAAGAAGAGGCTCTTCGCACAGCATCTTCGTGCGGAAACGGAAGCCTATGAAATGAGGCTGGCCATTGCTGAACAGTTGAGAGAGCATGAGCGTAAGCTAGCGCGGGAGCAGGAAGAGTTTGAAAGAAAATTAAGAGAGCAGCAGCAGGAGTTTGAGAGGGAGATGCACGAGAGGCAAGTGAGGTTCCAGCGGTTCTATCAGGAGCTTCTGCGGAAGGATCAGCAGCGTCAGTTTGAGGAACAGCAGCAGCAGCAGTACATGTACCAGGAGGGGCAGTACCAGTACCAAGAGCAGCAGCGCCAGTATGAAGCCCAGCGTCACATGTACAACAAACCAATCATGAGGCCATCGCCCAATTCCATCAAAATCAACACTGCTGTCGCCCCAAGTGTCCCCTACAACAAACCGATCGCGAGACCAACCTCTGTCGCTACTAGTATCCCTATTCAACCACCCAAAACTCAAAACTATTTCAACGGCGGGCTTGGGAATATTCCGCACAACCTCTATCCTCAGTACACCCAGCCTCCCATGAATGATCTTCAGGGGGCTACTGGGGAGAAATGGTGCTACAATAAGCAATCTCCGGCCTTTTTTGATGGGAACCATAGTTGCTGTACTGTTCAGAGTCCGGCAGAGCGTGTCTCCTTCCCACGTATGATGGGATGGGCTGATTATCATCCAAGGCTTGCTGGTGGTCAAGAATAGTGGGATGTTGCGTTCTCGAGGTCTGGAGGAGGTCGAAAGCAGTGGTGATCATATGGGAGATGGACAGTGGAAAATAAACGCAAAAGATCAATGGGGATATGCAGATGGGAACAAGGGAATAAAATAAGTGAGGGGGTGAACAGATCGTGACAAGCTATCAAGGCAACAAGGCGACTGCAATAGGGATAAAAGGGAAGGAGTATACATGTAACACCGATAACTAGATGAAATTGGGAAATCTCTGTAACTCTAGCACAATCATACCCTTTTATTGTTTCTGTGAATAATAATAATCGATCAATCGACCAATCGATTACCTCTGAAATATATTGTTTGTTCCAAGATGCTTAATAGTATAATGAACAACAAGCTGCTTAATACTCAATGGTTGATTTAGCGACAACAAAATGCTCAATGCATGAGTTATTTATCAATCAATCATCAAGACGCAACTAATGAATTAAACCAAAAAGGAAAAAAAGAAGCTTGATCATAGATTATCACTCGCGTCATTCTCCCCCATACATGCATGCAACCTGCAAGCTATGGAAGTCGCCCTTCCCCCTTTCCGGGGGTAGACTACATGTAATATTCCTCGTCATAATAAATACCGTACTATAAGAAATAACATAAACACATAAACAATCTTCTCCGCTTTCTCAGTACTGACCAGCCTACCGCGCTCTCTTTCTCGAGCTCATTATTCACCAGGCACATATCCCCTCCTGCTTTTTAGACATTTTCTTCCTTTTCCAGCCTGCCCCATCCATACTGCATCTAAGAGCCCGTTTGGGAGCCTTCCGGAACGGGGTTGTTGAGGCTTGAAACTCCGTTCTGATGAAAACTCTGTTCTGAGAAGACAAGTAACGTTTGGCAACCCATCTGCGGGTCCCGAAAACAACGTTAACTCCACTACTATCAAAACTCGGTTTTAAAATTTCTCCGTTCCCACCCCACTAACCAAGGTCTAAGCAAAACGGAGTTTTCTACGGTCTCGGCCCCCAAACGGACCCTAAGTATAAGTAATTATTTATTCCTCACACCGAGAGTCATCCAGTGACAAAAGTCCGGAAACAAGACCAAGCTAACCCTGACTGCCCTCCCCAGTGCGTACCACCACCTCCTCCTGAATACCCCGCATATTACCAATAAAAAAAAACCAAAACAACGACTATTCCCCCAGGACCCGTCTGTGGCCGCGGCACAAACAGACGATGCCTGGCTGGCAATGGAAGTGTGTCACGTCACCCATGGGTTGAATCTGCAGAAAGTACGTAGCAGGTTCAGTACCACTCCATGTAGTGGTGCGGATATATCCACATCTTGAGCCTTCATGGTCTTTCTATATCGATATAGGCCTGTGGGCCGCGGTAATTTTTAAGCGGGCGTGCTAAAAACTAGTTAATGGTAGATATATCAGACTTCCAACACATCTCTTCTCTGTTGAGATACTATCAAAAAAAAACCCCTACACGCCTAACTTCTTAGATTTGTTACTAACTCGTGTATAAACATGCTGCAGCCGGCGCGTACCAACTTAGATATCGGCGTCGACAACGGGCCGAGTCACACTAATAGAAACCTCCAGGCCAAATATATCTATCAATGACCAAACAAACGGATTTACACATGGGCTCTATTCACATCCATGTATGTTGTCCACCGTCAAAGGGCGTCCGGGCCGGCTACGGGATAGATGGCGATGAACTCTACAAAGAGCGCATCTAGTCTCCAATAAACTGGCTTTGGGGACAACTATATAAAAGAGAGGAATAACGTCCCGATGAATTTGTTCTGTACTTCGTCGCCGCTACCTACTAGTAAAGTATTTACACTCCCCTCGTTGCAACACCATTTGACAGCGCTGGTCCACACCTCATCTACATTTAGTTATCACTACGTCACTCACAACTCCACCCCCACTTACCGCACCCCACGCCCAAAACCGGAAGCGCGGGAAATGATTACATCGACACTTTCAAAAAGCGAGTTTTTTTTTAAAATAGAATCCGACGGCCATAACATACACAGAGTTACTCATAGTCGCCCAAGAAAGGCAGGCAGACAGGCAGGGAGATAGGTAGACAAGCATACACTCTCATTAACCATATCTTATGATATCCATCCATGGTGTAGGAGAAAGAAGAAAAAAAAGGAAGGAAAGGAAAGGAGTTGCCAATATTCTATATATCCTTAGAGTATGAGAGTAGTGGACGACGGAAACCACAGTCCCACCAGGTCCCACAAGGGCAAAAAAGAAAAACCGGACAAAAAAGCCTCCCAGACGGAAACCAGGTTTACAAAGGCGTTCAAAGATGTGGGGCTCTAAGACGACCGACACTTTAAATAAAAAAAAAAGGGTACAAAGAAGGAGAGCGGGAGAAAGAGACCTGGCCCGACTCGACTCGACTTGACTCGAATCGACCCAAACTAAGCCCCAAATTCCATCTCGCCCTCCATAAACGACGCTGCCCCCTCTCCATTCTTCTCGATAATGAGTCCCCTCAGCAACTCATTTTCCATCTCCAACTTCCTCACCTTCTCCTCCAGCCTCGCTGCGTGCTCCGTCAGCTCCTTCGTCTTATCCCTCAGCTGCTGCTCATGCTGCTTCTTCTTTACCCTGAAGCGCGCCGACGCCGCCGTGTTCCTCCTCCTCTTATCCTCCTCCGCCGCGCTCACCGCCTCGGGATTTGCCGCGGTCTTTTTCCTTCCCCCTTTCGGCTGCGCCGAGGCCGTTGGTGTAACCGCCGCGTCAGCCACCACCGGCGGATACTGTGCTGTTGGCGCCGTGCCGAAGGTGTTCCGGACCGCAGAGCTGGCGGGGAGTCCCATTACATCATAGCCTGCGTTGTTATTGCTGGCGTCGCCGACGAACGGTCCCGCGTCGCCCAGAAAGATGTTCTCTGCTGCAAACAGGTCCATCTTTGTCTCCTCTGCGTTGGTGGGAGCGACTGCGGCGGGGGCGGCGGCGGGGGCGGCGACGGTGGGGGTGTTGATCCCGAAGTCGGCAGCGTCCAGGAAGTCGAATGTCGAGTTCGTGAAGAGGTCCAGTCCGCCATCGCCCAGGCCGTCGTCGGAGCTTGCGGTGGAGTAGGTAGTGTAGGGCTCGGGCTTGACCTGGTTGAGGCCTAGGCTCTGCAGGTAGGAGCCTGACATTTTTTTATTTTTTATTTTTTGCTCGTGTGAATGGTGTTGGTGTGGTTTTTTTTTTTGCGATTTGTGATATGGGAAGAGGATTCGAGGTTTCTTTCGAGTTTGTAAGTAAGTAAGTGCTGGGTAACCTTCCCGAGTCGATCGATAGAATCTTGCGATCGAGACTGTTTTAGTGGTCCTTTGTTCATTAAACCCTAACCCTCACACCCCCCCCCCCTGCTGCACGGATCACGGGGTGGGGCGTGCCAGAAACAGGTCAAAGAAACTTGACGCAGGCATTCAGGTAGAATACTCGCGCGTTACATAATTAAATCGTTGCAACCAAATGCTTACTAAAACCTCCGACCTTTTAATTAACGACTGAGTATATCTACAGCGTTGCATGTATATGAGGTGTTTTAACTGGAATAGCTCTCTGTAAGAATATATGCTAGATACACGTGTTTCAACGCTAGGATTTATGTTCCTGGCATGCTTGGTTACCTTCGCTAATCACGATAGGATACTCGTACATGTTCACAAGCATAGTTTTTATACAATTATACGCCGTCCCCACTTGAACGTTGTGGAGGAGGGTCTTGTTCCAGGCTGGGTTGTGAAGTCGAATCATGAGCTGTCACTCGGTCAGGTTTTTCGGGTGTGGGGAAGAGGGGCGGGTATGGAGACCAAAGGAAAGTGGGACAAGATGGTCCTCTGAGTTGGGTAGAACAATTTATGTGAGTCATATCCGACTAACTAGAGTGTCGAGGTTTACTTATGTTGACACCCACCTAGAAGCTTCTCTATCGTGCAGATTAAGGGACATCAAGATGTAGCTTTACTACAGAGCATTTACTTGGAGCCCCGGATAAATATGTAAATATTCTTTTTCTTTTTCTTTTGGGAGGGGGAGGGTGGCGATCAATTAATAGGAGCTCTGAAACCTTTACTCTTGGATTAATCCCCCCCCCCCCCCCCCCCCCAAAAGGGGGGGGAAAAAACAAAAAAACAAAACAGCTAACGGTTGCTTTTCCGTAGCGACTTCTGATGTCACCGACCCTCAGGAGCCTTACCCAGTACTAACTGTGCAGGGTGGCAGCATACGATAAAATTTGCTAAATTTCGAGAAGTTATCAACATATAGACAGTCGATATAAAGCTACAGGAATAAGAGCGCATTGACCCCGAAAAATCATATAACCGCCCGATATCTGACGCCTTGCTCCATCCCTACACCAAGACAGAGGTAACTGTCAAAAGATGGGGAATCCATTACGCAATCAAAAAACCCATCACATACGCCTATACTAATGCTATACCTTGAAAAAAGAATTGAAAAACGGGATAAATCGGTTTAATTGTATTTTCCTGAGATTGACCAGACTCATCTAAACGATGCTTGCAAAGTCTTCTGGCACGGACCATCCGTGCGCTCTGCAAGCTCTGAGGTACGCCTCCTTTGCTTCCGATGGTGCATAAGATTGTACTGGACCGGGCGCTAATCTAGCTGGTGGTGATTCCTCTGCAATCATCATTCTCTGGTAGAATATTAGTCATATTATTAAAACATTCATTATAGATAAGGGGTTGTCGAGACTTACCACTTGTAGAAGAACACTTTCCAGACTACTAACCGCACTCCACCCAGAATTTGTGAGCAATTCCATGCAAAGCGCACCACCAACAGTCACATGTCCGCCGCCACCTTGACCAAATCCCATAAATCTAGGCTTGACGACCCTAATGAATGGGGGACTCATGGGATATTGGCTCCCAAATCGCATCTCGAGCACAATACTCTTGACACTTTTCTCCTTCATGTCTTTGAATAGCGGCAAGTCCTCGGGAAAACTGTGAAGTTCAACAATCCACTGATATATATTATCTGTACGGCTGGTATCAACATACCACCCGAGCTCTTCAAGTGGATGTGCCTGCTGAAGCCTCACAATACTCCTAAGGTCACTCTGTATTCGTTTACTTGCCCCCCCAGAAGCATATGAGGGCAATGGAAGCGTTGGGAGGTCAGATATATCGAGACTACCCGGTACAAATGCCCCCGCCTTGGATATATTCGCAGGGGAGGGCGCCTTGGTTTTATGGTTTATGTTGCTACCCTCTTCGTAAGAAAGAAGGAGATTATCTTCGTCGTCTGAAATTAAAGCTAAGAGATCAGAATTTTCGGTAGCGATGCTTGCGTCATCAGCAAGGTCGTCATCATCCTTGTCATCATCTAATATTACTGAATTATTAGAAAATGATCCAAGTGCGGGCAATAAATCTGATATCTTTTTGAATTTCGTCCTTGCAAGTTTTGTGGGCGATAATGATGGAGTAGGTGGGGCTGGACCACCGGGAAACACCGGGTTTCTGGTTCGGTAGCTAGAGACTGTAGCAGGAATAATGAGGTTCCCAAAAAACCCCTTAGGAGTGAAAACCTCGTCCTGTTGGTGGATAAGAGTTGGCCTTAAATTGGATCCGTCGTCCACGGGTACGCTCTTACTGCCTTGAATCTTTATGAATAAATATCTCGTTTGAATCCAGTCCAGTTGGTCCACAACGAGATGCGGTGTCTAGACTGAATTAGAAACTAAAAACAAATGCCCCGAAGATATATTTACCTTGGATACGAACTCATTGGGAGCGTTGACAATTTCGTTCAAGCTGATGGCAGCCTCAATCTTCAATACGCTCTGAGACCAGCTTGGAACGATCATAGTTTGACCAAAATTACTCGGAGTAAGTGTACCAGAATACCCCATTGATACATGTAAATCTAAGCTATGGTAACAACCATTTCCATATGCTCTCCCGTGTTGTGTCTTCTTGAAGTGGAGGCCTTCCCGAATAATTGAGTGCCAATTCGACAAGGGTGACCCGTGAAAAGCAAAAAGGGAAGAATCTGACTGCTGTTAGAAAGATCACAGTGAAGGGTCTGGAGTCTCATACGGGGTTGGTTTAGTCTTTTCTGGGCATCCTGAACAGCCTCCAAGAATCTCTGCTCCTTATCCGGTGCACCCATAGCAAACCTAAACTGCAACCAGTCCCCCATACCCCAAACCCGTTGTTCTGACCCCCTTTTACTCCCCAAACCGTTGATAACAGATCCGCAGGGATCTAGCTCATGATCGACTGGAACAATACAGCTTCTGTTACTTGCAATAATCCATCTTAGGATACCAAGAGCTGGAGGTGAAATTCTGCTCTTCCACATCTTCAAATTTGCTTCCTCGCCGACTTTTGTGTTTCGTTGCAGCCACAGTTTCATTTCTGCCACTGAGGGAAGTGTTTCAAGTATTTGAAGAATGCTTTGTGTTTTCTTTTGTTTGGGCAAAGAATCAAAGTTTGCACTATAAATTGAAAATGAGACCGGCACAACTCTTGGAAGCTCACTTATAGGTTCCTGCTGCTGCCCTGATGGCTGCGGTGGCTGCACTGGAACAGAAGCTGAAAGTGGATTGGTAGAGACTCTGTGAGCAGCTGGTGCGGAGTTCGGAAGTACAGAGATGAAAGCCGGGGTCGTAACTCCTACTGGGGGAGAAATCCTAACTTTGGGAAAGTAGTCTGTCTCCGTAACCCTCGCATGAAAGGTTTCCAATGCAATACCCCCATTTCCCTCGACATTTATCATGATCCAGTCACCCACTTTGAGTGGCGGCCTTACCGTATCCGGGCCTTGACTGAGCAAAAGCTCGTGTTTCGTCCGGTGATAGTTAGCTTGAAAGGTCTCGAGGGGTGTGTCAGGAACTGTAAGATTCATGCCGGAAGGAAACTCGTCCAACTTATCAGACCTTGCTGAAATATAACAGAAGCTGATCAACAGGTCGACAACTGTAGGCTGTGAGATTATCTCGTGTTCGATACTTGGGCCAAACCCAAGAGACATGTACTGGTACAGACATAGCGGACTTGAGCACACATAAGGCTTAAGAGCTTCGAAATCATTTTGAACCTTTGTGTGGCACACAAGGCAGAATTCCGTGCATCGGACCAAGTGGCGAAGAGCTAACTGCATAGCAAGTAGTGGAAAAGACGCATCTTTAGGCGATGAGGTTGTGAAGGCATCATCAGTTATGATCTTTGAGAGAGCCCTCTTCGGTTCTTGATAATCATAGTATCTATTGTCGATGTGGCCTAAACTGTTGGATTCGCGGCCTTGACTATCTGCGGTCATGGAAAGCGTTAATATTTCCAATACTGATGTAATTATAGGTATTTCTCACCGATATAATATCTTTCTGCCCCATCCCATCCAAACCCATGTTGAATTCGATATTTTACCAACTGTATTAGTCTCGAGTTTAACAACTCATTAAGGGGCCTACTAATAAACACCCCGCGAAAGCCGTCCTCATGCGATATTTCCTCAGTTACTCCTTCCCCATTATCTTCCTTACTACCATTAGATGAAGCCTGAGTGCTATCAAAAGCACTGATTTTGCTGAAGGCTCCAATTGCCTCAAGCAATGTCGGCTTATACCTGGTAGCGGTACCAACACACAGTTCTAAACTCTTCTTGGCATGATAACCCCCACTCTCTCCAGTGAGTTTTTCCAAAGTTTGATAATATGATGAGTAGTGGATGAGCAGGATGAAGTATTTCCGCTTATCCAACTTCCACGCATCAATTGCCTCATTTGAAATCCCTAGCTTTGATACGCGAATACCAAGAGAAACGTAAAGGTCCATTCCGCCGCGATAATCTCCAAGTACACCAATTTTAAATCCGGCCATTTTTGCTGATCTAAGGTCACGCCTGAACGCCTCCCTCAACCTGCGTGTTTCTGTCGGGCTCAGATTCTCCTGTGAAAACTCATCCTTCTCAGGTGAGCTAAGTTGTGCGACTCTTCCGGCAGGGTTCTGGTAATCTTCTTCCCAACCTCCGATAGATAAATCGTCCTCCTCATCGATGTCGTCCTCTTCGTTTTGGAAATCCTCATCACTATTTTCAAATTCGTTGTCCTCCATAGACACATCTGAATCTACTGAATCTTCCAACTCAGAGTTGCCCATCGCTTTGCTCAAAGAGCGTGAGACCGCAGCAAGAAGCACAGATAGTGGCTGCGGAATCTCTGGGGAGAACTTTGCAAGTGCACTAGTGACAGCACCTGGAGCTTCGGAATTCGTGTACAAATATGTCTGGTGTGAATCCGGATAATCGCTCAGTTCTATCGAGAATATGATTAGCTCTAAGTACTTTAAGATCACTATTATATTGCGGTCTCAAGGGAGAATAGAGCGAGGATATAAGGCAAGTAGGTTTTTCCCCCTTCTTCCTTCGCCGGTATTATGCGTTATCGATTGCAGCAATGGGAGCACAAAGTTTTACTAATGAAGCTCCCCAAAGTTTGTTGCATGCATCTTTCAAGGAATGTAGCAAACGGTATCTGAATAAAGAGTAGAAAGAAAATGCTGAGATAGACAAACCTGGAATCATAGCAGTAATCTCAATCCCTCTATTACCAGAACCAGTGCCTCCTTGTGTAAAGGTGAAGTTGAAGGACCCATCATCATCCCCCCGGTGAACATCTACAGTCCTCATCAATTAGTGGTAGTCCGAAACAAAACCTCTGGTTTCGATCAAGTAAAGACACAATGCCTCAATAAATATCCTTGCTTAACCAATCTATGTTCTCTTGTCTAAACCAGGAAAGATAGTTTCTCTTAATGGAGCTACCAGAGCTCTTACAAGCATCAAGAGCTCCCATCGCCACCTACTCTAGCAGGGAAGCTGGGAAACATACCAGAAATACAGCTATCGACACCATCAGGTCTCTGAATTCGCTCCAGGTCGGCAAAAAACGACTTTCTAGGCATGTTTATCGTTGCTTTAGTTGACAATTAATCAACAATGGCTTAAAGAAGGGCTCCGATTGTGTGCTTAAATGAGGTACGGTGACAGAATTTCAGAGAGGGTGGAAGGGAAAGGTAAATCTAGATGCGTGAAGGCGGCGTTGCTGGGAGCTCCTTGCCAGGCAACCGTCTGCTGCCCCGCGTGTTCGTACAACATGCCAAGAATTTACTGGAGAGTACATATGTATCCTTCTCCAACCACAGTGGAACATTTAGATGTGAGACGGCTCGTAGAATACAGGATTCGGCGAACCAAGTCTGGGTGAAGATCTAGAACCACTCATACATGGGCCCCACTCTACCAATTAACACTCTTCATGTATTCCACCGAAATTGAGTTAACTTGCAAGGTGAGGCAGATTTGCGGCGGCAGCTACCTAGCTCATCGCTGCTACTTGATGATTCACGGTAGGAAACGAGGACCACCATTTAGCGCCCTGTTACACAAAGTGTAACTACATGTAGGACTGACGCTTTGGGTTAGTCTGCTCTAACTTTGGGTATTCCCACTTCACATCAACTTCAAGCTCAAGCACCAACCATCACTCACCCAAAGAGCTCTTACCTACAGCTCTTTCTGGTAGGCTAATTGGAAAGAAATGACTTCACAGGCCCCAGTAGCCTCTTCAGGGGCCCCAACTGCAGCCTTGTCCTCGTCATCCCTCCTTGCAGACCCCGCTTTGGCACCTTTCCTCTCGCCAAACTTTTCAGCCAAGGCGTACCTCAACTCAACCTTACCGCCTCTCCTCCCACCTTCTTCTCTTTCCTCAACGCCTATACCTAAATCTAGAAACCCAGAATCTCTATCCAGCCTGTCGGCCAAAACCACTACCCTTCTCTCTACTCTGGATCTTCAAACACAACGTCTTTTGACTACCCTACAAACCCTTACCGACGAGATCTTACGCCTAACACCTCGTCTTGGTTACGAGGTTGAGCTTCTTCGCAGCGATGTTCTCTCATTATCAACGACATTAACTACAGATCTTCGACAAGACATTGAACATTTCCAGCCTCCAGCAGCCGAGAAACCCGAAGTGCCCACCGACATAACCGGGACAGCTACCACTACTGTAGAGACACCCCCCGAAAGCAACAAGCCAGATGTTCTCTCGAAACTTGAAATGCTTGCGACGGTTCGTGCGCGCCTTGAAGATGTGATTCGGATATTTGGCGATGCCATGGCTTGGCCTCTGCACGATTCTCCGGAAGAGCCCAAGCCAGAGTCCAACAACCTAAACCCCCCTCTCGAAAACGCCTTTGGCGTTCCTGTGCCTCCTCGAACGCCCTCGCCGATCCGTGCACTTGAATCAAGTAATAAAACCCAAAAGAAGAAGTCTAGTGCAAACCCTATAGAAGAGATCCTATACCTTTTGTCTTGCGACGACCTGCCAGCTGCTTCGGAAAAAATTAGGGAACTAAAAGAGCTTGCCAAGATCTTTGAAGGGACTGTTGAGGGTCCCGCTAGGATTGCCGTTGTTGAAGCACTGGAGTCAAAGGTTGCGGAAGAAGAAGAGAAGAAGTTAGCATCGAAGCGACAGCAGGAGAGGAGACAAGAAGCAGCGATGGGCAGAGAGGAGGAGAAAAGAAAGGTTGATGAAGAAGCTGAAAAGGCAGACTCCCACGGCTGGTCAGGCGGCAGAGATGGTTACTATGGGTTGATTAACCAGCTGTCAAGAATGAGGGGGGGTATGACATAGAGAAGACCATGGATCTACGATACCAACATTAGAAATCGCTCTAAATAGTTTAAATAATCGATATTAGCATATATCACTGACATTTGATCTTTTGAATGCACTAATCTATGTGTCCCTTGGGGGGGGGGGGGGGGGGCCGCTCTAGGATTGATAACCCTGGGTTCTTGTATTATTCCTACTAGTGGCTTCGTTTTGGGTGTCGAGGCTCTGTGAGGCTCTGTGAGGCTCTGCATTGTTCTTCTTGGATGGATACGCATATATTACATAGAGGGTGAAATAAGATCTTTTCTCATCCTTCTTCTCCTTCGCAACCTCGTTCTCAACACCGCCAAGACTTGAGAATAGGGGGGATCACACCACTCCACAGACTTTTCTTGGGCTTCATTGTCTCTAAGAACTGTCACTCTTCACACTCACTTCTGCTTCTACGCTCCGCTTCCCTTCACTCCACTCTTCTATGCTCCGCCTCTGGGACTGTTCCGCCTTGTTCTTCTGGCCTCTCGTGAGGGTGTATGACCAGTCCAAGTGGATGTCACCCACCTCGGGGTGTTCTCGATCACATGCTTTTAAAGGGGGCTGGCTTCGTTGTCGCTTGTGTCATTCAAAACCTCCTCGCCTTCACGTGCCTCCTCTCTCCCCAGATTCTTCGCCACAAGTTCTAGTCTCTACCTCGTGAATCCCATCTTCGATTGCAACCGGATTCCAACCACCTTCACTTCGCAATGAGTCCTTACCAGAAAGTCGCAGATAGTGAGCTGAGATCGCGAAAAACAAGAACCTAAGCACCTTCCTTCGGCCACAAGACTCCATTAATTCTTCTTCGACTTCGCCCGCTATGTTCGTTGACGCTCATTCTTCCACCTTTTCTTGTTACGGAGTCGAAGCGAGACAATAACTAAACAAGCCAAGGTTCACAACCGGCGGCGGTGACGGCGACGCGATTTGGTGAAATGACGGCGAACTACTTTAACCGGTAAGGTCAAGCAGAGAGTCCAAATGGCCGCACAGCATTTGAAGTGATGTAGACGGAGATACCAGTAGAAGACACGACGACGGTCATGGACTAAGACTATAGCTGTCGGCGAGACTATGGTAGAAGCTAGGCGAAGACGAGGTAGCACGAGGACGAGGATGACTAAAGGTAGTGACGTATTCTATTCCAAGAGACGAGAACTGAGAAACAAGTAACAACTAAAGAAACTAGAAACGTAGAGTTGATAACAGGAAGGTTGCGTAGGAAAGGAAAGAAGAGAAAGAGACAGCGAAAGACTCAGAAATTTAATTATATATACAGTTCCCAATCCCTGTCCAGGATGACTCATAACCCGCCAGAACGGAAACCCTTAGAAACCCAAAGAGAAAACCCAACCCTAGACCCAGTTCCATGATATCCTCGTGCAGACGCCGCGATAGACAGGGTCCTCCTTCAGGCCTAACTCCTAGGCCTAGGTTTGCAAACCTGTCGTGAAAGTTTTGCACCAGGTCGGGCATGTTCCAAGTCCGGCGGGTTGCTACATGATGGTTCGTCAGAACCCGCAGTACCTAACTAAGATTCCAAGCCGCCATGCCGGGCGCCGAGAATCCAGTATTGCATCGACCTCCCATTCCTGTTCGCCGATTTCTACCGGGGCGGCGGTGTGTCGCTGGTTAACGGAGTTATTTGCAGGACAGTAGCAGACATGGAAGACCGGATGTATTTTTCATGGAGGTGGGGAGACTAAGCTCATAGAAGGACTAACCATTCTCCTGACGGTATACGGCCGACGCGCTTCCAGTCAAGTTTCTTCGAGGATCGCTATCTGCAGGTTCCTAGTTGAGAGAATAATTTGCTCCTACCGTGATATCTGCGGGTGATCCTATGCGCTGTCACGATTCTTCCTGATCTTTTGGGCTCTAAACATCTCGCCACGAGAGTTCGAAAATCTGTGCCATATCCCTAGCCATACCATTGGCTTGGTCTTTTTGGTGGTGCCATGCTGTAAGGGTGCGAACGCCATCCGTGGGTTCCTTCCATAGTTTGCCTGAAACGGGAGATTTTAGTGGTTTCGGAGACGTGGTTGTTGGTTGCAAACTCCGCCATGGTAGGTATTTCTACCAATCATCCTGTTGATAAGAGACATAAGCACGGAGGTATTGTTCCATGATTGCGTTAATCCTTTCCGCCTTGGGGTGGAGAGAGAGAAGAGAGAAGGGTGCAATTTCCGCGGTCGATAAGGTTTTCCAGAATTTTGCTGTGAACTGGGTTCCTCGATCCGAGACTATGGTTTCCGGTAGGCCGCCAGTAGTTTCCATACGTATTCTAGGTACATGTTTGCCACATCGATAGCGTTGGATTCCTCAGTACATGGTATGAAGTGACGCATCTTGGTTAATCGGTCGACAGCAACGAGGATGGCATTAAACCCCTTGCTCTGTGGGAGTCCTGTGACGAAGTCCATCATACATCGCACTAGAGAGAGGGCGAAGAACACTCAGAACGCATTGCATGGCGCTTATCATGTAATACGCTACAGTTCGGCATATACGGGTCCACGATTTTCTCATGTTAGGCCAGTAGTAGTTGCGGCTGATGAAATCTAAGGTTTTGGCACGCCCTGGGTGTCCGGCTGAGGGTTTATCATGGTGTTCCTGGCAAGCGTGGTATTGGAGCCTGCCGAGGTCGACATAGATGGCGTTCCTGTAAAGCAGGAAGCCTTCTTCCGCTTCCGTGACATTCCGCTTAGCGAGATCTTCTAGAGTGTTTGGTGTCATGCGGAGCATGGTGAGGACTTGGTGGGGAAAACTGTCAACCTGGTAAGTTTTGGATCAATAATTTTTTCACAGTGGGCGTTCCTTCACGGATTCATTTAACAAAGAACCCGCGAACAAACTTAGCTTGACTCCTGCGCCTAAATTCTCCTTCTTCAGCACGACCTGCGACTGGTGCGTGAGACGTTCATCCCCTTCCTTAGGCAGGTCTCCTGACCTCCTAGTGCGCGTCTGGTTTCCCCCCTTGTTTCCCTGGCCTGAATGTGATGACGAAGTCGAAGCGGGACAGGAATTCAGCCCACCTTGTCTGGCGGCGATTGAGTAGCTTGGTGGACATGAAGTACTCTAGGTTTCTGTGGTCGCTAAGGACTTTGATTGGGAACCTAGATCCTTCCAGGTTTGACCGCCATTCTTCAAGATCTCGACAACAGCTAAAAGTTCCTTGTCGTAGATCTCGTAGTTGCACTCATGGGGAATGTTTCTTAGAGAAGAAAGCCACTGGGTGCAGGATTCCGTTATCATCGAATTGGGACATGATTCCCGCAGAGACGTAGTCGGACGATCAGTTTCCACGATAGTAGCCTTCTCATAACAGAATGTGCCAGTATCGCCGGCGTAAACATGTCTTTAAGCTTCTGGAACGCTTCTTCTGCCTTTGGGGACCATTGAACTTTACGCCCTTCTTGGTTAGTGCCGTAAGCGAAACCACCCTGAATACGCGATATGAATCGCCGGTAGAAATTGCAAACCCTAGGAACTCCTGACTTCTAAGCTTAGTGGGTGTTTCCCATCCCGTGACTGCCGAGACCTTGCTGGGGTCCATCTTGATGCCCGGAGTGATGATCAGGCCGAGGTATTTGGTCTCCTGTACGTAGAACTCGTGACTTTTCTGGTTTGAGGTGACATCGCGATCTGCAGGACTTTGAGGATTTGGTTAACATGCTGCTTATGTTCCTCTAAGGTTTCCGAAGTATATCAGGATGTCGCCGAGGTATGCCGTGGCGGGTCGGTCGAGGTAGGGCGGAGTAGATCGTTGACCCAGTGTTGAACGCCATGGGCGCTTTGTCGCCGGCAAGATAACATTGTACTCGGCGGCCATAACGGGTCCTAAAGGCGGTTTTCCACTCATCACCCTCCTGAATTCTAATCTGATGGTATCCCCACCTGAGGTCCAGCTTGGTGTAGTAGTTTGCCTTGGAGAGACGGGACAGCTTCCGAATAAGGGCAGGATGGCGGTTCTTGACCGCGATCTCATTCAGCTTCCTATAGTCCACGCACAGACGGAGGGATCCATCAGCCTTTTGACAACAGGACGGGGCACCAGCGGATTCCGAGTAGCGGATGAACCCTTTCCGAGGTTCTCCGTGATGTAGTCTCGCAGCCTGTAGTTCTGGTGGACATTCCATAAAGTGGGCCGAAGGTGGCTGCTTCCCATCCTGAAGCACTATCTTTAGGTCGCGAGGGCGATGAGGCGGCAGAGACGTGGCGTTGATTCCTGAAACAGCGACTTGAACTCCGCGAGTTCACGCGTATTAGGGGTCGGGGGTTCCTGGCGAGGCCGCTTGATGGTCCGGAGGAGGCACAGAAGAGGTGATTTTGGCGCTACGGCAAGGCCTACGAATGGGGCTGCCCGATGAATGCGATGAATGTATGCGGGCTGTCGGGGCGAGATCGAGATTCCTTGAGCCGTGATCGAGCGGAGACGGAACAGTTCTGAGTGCAGAAATCAGAGTAGGCGAGGGCGAGTCGTGGTGTCAAGATCCAAGGAATACCCATGACAATAGGGTAGTGTCCCAGCTTGGTGACGAAGAACGGGGCGATTTCCTGGTGCCCATGGATGTCCAGTGAGAGCTTGGCGACATGGGTGATCTTTCCTGATTCTACCAGTCTGCCGTCGATCACTTCGAGCAGGCGTGGTTTCTTCAGGTTAGGGTGAGGCCGTGCTTGGTAGCGAAATCCTGGTCAACAAATGCATACCCTGACGCTCCCGTATCTATGAGGGCGTAGGTAGGCACGAAGGAGACAGAGTTCTGGGAGACGGAGCAGGTGACGACGAGTTGGTCCTCGGACATCTTGTCCTCAGACACGGCAGCGGCGGAGACGACGAAGGTGGGCGGCGGGACTAGCCCCTTTGGTTTGCCATTTTCTACCAAAGGGGCTGACCTTTTAGCGCCGGCTTGGTTGACACTTGTTCAACTGGCTGGTTGCGCCAGTGGTTGAGGGTGCGGGGATCCTGAAATGGCGAATGGCGGCAGGGGCAGCGGGGCGAGAGGCGGCGGAGACAGAGGCGAGGCGGCGTTGGAGGTTGGCGATGGTGGCATTGGCCTGGGATTCCCAGGCTTTCGCGACCGAGGTGATGTGGCGGATCTCTTCTTCCGCGGCGGCGAGGTCAGAGTCGGCGGTGGCGAGGGCGTCCTGGTGGAGCGCCAGGCGGTACCGAAGTTGTTCTTCTTCGGCCAGGGATTCTTCAACCTCAAGCTTGAGGTCGGCAATTTCTTGTTGGAGGTCAATGATGACTTCCTCATGGGCCGTGCATATGGCAGGTTCTTGTGGGGTGGGGGTGTCGGGGAGGTTGGTCAATACGACCAGGCATTCGGAGATGAGGCTGTGGGCCTCTGTGAGTTCAGGACCGCAGTCCTCATCGGTGGGTAGTGGGCCATATGTGCCCAAGAATTCGGCGCCGGCGAGCGCGACGGGCTTGCCGGCAGGTCGGCCGATCGTGTGGTTGGCGACACGGCGCCACGAACGACGGCTTCGCGTCAGGCGGTAGGGGACGTCGGTGGTGGGTGCTCGATGTGGAGCTGCCCGCAAGAGGTTGGGTGAAGGTGGCCTTGGCCCAATGGCTTCAAAGCACGCTTGAGCCTTATATCTCAAAGCATGGCGGAGAGACGGAGACGGAGGGTCGGGACCGATGCGATGGCCCATGTTGAACCAATGGGCGGGGAACGGCGCCGAGGTAACAGAATCCTTTCCGCTTCAGGAAAGAAGATTCGAGCGACCGGGGAGAAGACGAGAGGGTGGCGACAGTCCTTATTAGGACGTCCCTGAGGTCCACTCATGGTGGCGCATCGGCGCTAAGCGGTGTTGTGAAGGTTGGCGTGCGAGACGCAACCTTAGTGTTACGGGGCGAAGCGGAGACAATAACTAAACAAGCCAAGGTTCACAACCGAGGCGAGGACGAGGACGCGAGACGAGGAAATGCATTTATGAACTACTTAACCGGTAAGCAAGGTCGCGCAGAGAGAGTCCAAATGGCCGCATGCAGAAGTGATGTAGACGGAGATACCAGTAGAAGACACGCACGACGGTCATGGACTAAGACTATAGCTAAGCGAGGAGACTATGGTAGAAGCTAGGCGAAGACGAGGTAGCACGAGGACGAGGATGACTAAAGGTAGTGACGTATTCTATTCCAAGAGACGAGAACTGAGAAACAAGTAACAACTAAAGAAACTAGAAACGTAGAGTTGATAACAGGAAGGTTGCGTAGGAAAGGAAAGAAGAGAAAGAGACAAAGGAAAGACTCAGAAATTTAATTATATATACAGTTCCCAATCCCTGTCCAGGGATGACTCATAACCCGTGTAATGGAAACCCTTAGAAACCCAAAGAGAAAACCCGAACCCTAGACCCAGTTCCATGATATCCTTTCCTCCGCAGTAGCTCGTGGTACGCCGTGATACTTGGCCCCTACCGGGGCCCCATCACTCACTACAACCACCGCGTCACCCTTCTCACCCACCACCACACCAAAGCCCTAAGAGCATTAAGACAGGTCAGAGCTGAGGACCCACGAACGAGAACCCGTGCCCCATGTATGCCTATAAGTTTTCTTCTTCTCCGCGCAACCATCTTCTTTTTCCTTTGTCTTCTCGTGCTTTCTCTTTTTGTTTTTCGGGGACGCAGTTTGTTTTTCGATTTGAGGGGATAGGTCTTTTATGCCATAGTCTTCGACTGCATGCAACATTTGTACCTAGAAATAAAATGATATGAGTTAAAAAAAAAAAAAAAAAATAAGATCTTTTCTTGGCGTAAAAGCGCAAGGGACTACATGTAAGTACATGTAGGTACATATCACTACGGAGCATTTAGTATAAGGAACGTACGTATAGTGTCCCAGCTTTCCGGCTTATGTACTCGCGGCAGGTAAGAGGTGTCCGAATATGCAAGTCTTGAGATACATTTTCGGGTACTTGTTACCTGTCGCGAGTTCCATAGATAAGAGTACTGTGGGGTTTTCATGCAACGGATCCGGCTGCGGAAAGCCGCCCTCGAACCTCAACCACATCAGGTACATACATGTACTTGTATGTATGTACGTATTTTATTTATTTACAAGGTGCATAATCCTCCATTCGAGCACTTTCCAACCATCTAAATCATATTTGTGTAGACAAATAGCCGAGTGGCTTCTAGAAGTCTTAACACCTTTAAATCATGATTTATCACTCGCTTATTCTTATGCATGACAGCGCGTAGGCAACGCGGTAGAGATGGCTGAGCCAGGTCTTGTGACTTGTTTGTGTAATTTAATGTCGTGTATATGATATTAGCATTTAAGGCGGTGCGCACATGTAAGCTTAGATTTGTTTTGTTTTCCTGTTTCACAATGGACATCGAAATCTGCAACGGGGATTTAAAATCGTCATGCCATTAATCATCAATCAACTACGAAACACTATTATATAGCCCCTTACATATTTTAATATCTTATATAGTACTAAACTTGTATGTAGCCTCCAATACATACGGCCCATCCTCTGGACCCCAGATCTGTCCTTTGCGCATCCATTCCGGATGGTTAATCCCGTCAATCCAGTCCTCGACTTCTAACACTATACATCCATATTGCTGTGTAAAGCGGCGGCCCGGGAGACCCTGGGTGGATTTTAACGGTTTGTCTCCTAAATAGTTGTTAGTCATGAAAGGTAGATAGATATGAGGGGTGGTTGGGTAAACCTTTCATGCCGTTACAGGAGTACATTTGGAACGCCTCCTGTGCAGTGAAAATGTCGATTTTAATACCTGACCAATCTGACCAGATGGATGCAACGGGCTATACAAACAGTTTGTGAGATTGGATTGTACAAACACAACTGGGACAGTGATGTCTTACCTCATTGTCTACATCATGCTTACTGACAAGCCAGGCATTGTCCCAACCTGTGCATCCCTCTCCGCAGTTTCCGATAGCGTCTGGGGAGTCTATATCGCGGCCGATTTTTTTGGGCTCACTCCAGAAGTCGTTTACAGAGCCTTTAGCATTAGGCAGGATCTCGCCAGTGGGGATAAGGATAGAATCAACACCGATTCTAAGGCCGGAGTAGGGAAGATGCCTATTGGGCAAACAGTTTAGTACGGATGCCTTCATTTGGGGGGAGCTTAGGGACTAACAAAGTGTGACCAGTCGCTAACTCTGTCTCGGGGTTCTGGAATCCGTCAAGATTCCAGTAGACGTGCGAGCTTAGCATTATGGGTGTTTTCTTGGTTAAAGCAGTAGCCGTCATGCTGATGTGCCATGTGTAAGGCGAGAGAGTGTATGTGATGTATGAAACCACATCACCAGGGAAACCCATTTCACCGTCAGGGTCAAAGATCGAGAAGGTTATTGAAGTCCTTGTGACTGAGACGACGGTGAAGTTGCGGTAGTCCCATCCATTGCTTCCGCCATGGAGTTGGTTTACTATTTGGCAAAATTAATATCATTCAATTCAAGAATTGTAAAGCTTCTTCGCACTCACATCCACCATGCTCATTAGCGTCCACCTTAAACATCTCTCCATCGATCTCAAACGATGCGTTTTTGATTCTGTTGGCATATCTTCCTGGGACACCACCGTAGTGATCGTGCCATGGATCCTCTATAACTTTCTTTAGTGCCTTAAAACTTTATAATACTGAGAGCGAGTGGCGAAGCCTAAACTTACGTGTATAGTACGACGCATTATCCCAACCGAGCACAATATCCCTCTCGGTACCGTTCTTATCCTTGATGAACAAGTTGCTTATACCTGCACCATATGGAATGAATTGAGCTCTAATACCTTCTGCTTCAAGCGTGTACTTGCCATCAGCGCCAGGGCCTGGGATGCTTGTTTCATTATGTGAGTGGTGTTTTGGCTCTGATCTGGGATTAGGGAATCCCAACGCCGTGGAGGTGAGACAGCATATGCCGACAAGAGCACTAATGAGTGAGTTGACCATCTTGATAAAACAAGTGAGGTGGAGCTTAAGGGGAAAAGGCCAATGGCTGGGGGAATGTGCCTCCTTATTAATAGAGCATCGTTTGGCGGGGGTAAGGGATACTTACATGTACATAGCTATAGAGAACATATCTATAGCATCCTCATAGCCCCTTTATTATCATAACCAATCGGGTAAACATCTCTAGCTATAGGAAGTTCTGGGTCTGCCCAAAGTCGTGGCTTGGGCCCTTGACGTCAACGAAAACTGTGGGGTAACCTATTAATGCATGTTTACCCCGGGAAAATAAATGCTTGTCTGCGCCATCCCGGGGTTGAGTTTAGGCGAGAAGGTGAAGAGGGGAAGGATGAGCACTTCATGTGTGCTATTGCTCGGCATGGGTGTTTTGCCTGCTCGTGGAAATAGGAGAACCTTGAACACCGAGTAAATCGATTTCAAGTATCCATACATATAGTAACGTAGTAACATGTATCGTAGCATTTCGCAGCAACATCACAGAAAACAAAACCCTCTTTCATGTACGTAAATGGTAAATACTCTAGTTTATGTGTGTACTAGTGAGGAGCGGCCTCCGGCCGCATATGTAATCGTCAGTTCGGGAAGCCGCCGACACTGAAAGGTTGTTGGTGGAATTAAAGTTATTGTTGTAGCTGAGCTGAGCTGTAAAATACAAGCTGTAGGGGGAGCTCCGAGACCGAAGGATTCAGAAAACTCACAGCCCTGTTCAATGCAATGATGTGGGATAAATATTTTCGCACGCAGTCGGGGCAGGTTGTAGTTTTGGAAGGGAAGGAGTATTGGTCTTGGTCAGAGGGTTATTATATAGTTATTACAAGTGGAATACGGCCTCCGGTCGCATATATATATAGTTATGTGTATTCCAGGCCGATATAATCCTTTAATAGCACTATTTTGTCCATTCAGTTGAGTCTGTTTGTGAAAGCTTGAGGGATTCAGGAATCTAGGGATGATTATATAAAGAATTATAGACATACTTATCAGTGTTTGCTCATGCCGTTTGGTACTACAATCCTTCTTAATGTAGGTTCCTTTCGTGATGACAGCGATACCTGACTATTCTATTTAGTCATGTAGGTACAAATATGGAATTCCCGGCGGCGCAGAATTCTGTCGATCAAGGCTTGAACTCGGTAAAAAAAAAAAAGATAGCCTGATTAAGGTTCTATATACATCAAATATGTAAGTACTACATGTAGTACATGGCTTGCCTCGGGGGTACGCCGAAATGTGCACCGAGCTCCGCAATAAATGTACTAAGCTATGTACTACGTGTGTAGGGGTAAGTCTTTCCTACAGACTTACCCCTGCACCCGTAGTACTCTCAGGGCGTTCCGTCACCTATTATGAAGTACATGTATGTAAGTTAGTACCTTTCACTATACAATACACTACATGTACATACATACATGTAAGTACATTACCAAAAGCGGGATGTAATAGATACTTCATATGTATCATAGCAATACGGTATCGTGAAAGCTTCCGAATTAAATCGGAATCAGCCATTATACCATAGCAATGCTGTAGCAATACCACAGTGTCATGGTGTTCTGGTAGATAACCTTTTGGCACTGTACATTAAAAACGTTCTCCATATTCCTACAGGGAGTACCATCCGTTCTTAAGAATTTCGTTTAATTCATTATACTGAATTTGGGTAAATTAGCCATACCGTTTAACAATACACCCAGGGGTTCGTCTGCATATATACATGTAAATACATGTGCGTTAGTTCGAGAAACCGCCGACACTCATGAAGGATCCAGATCCTTAAGCTTGCTCGCGTGAGGTTGTAGTTTTGGAAGAGAAGAAATCTTGATCTTGGTCAGAGGGCTATTACATACAAGTATATGTATATACACGTAGTAATTGAGGTTTGCCAATGTACTTGGGGTGAAATTAAGTATTGTCCCAACCGTCGCTGGCAACCATGCTATCGCGAGAGACAATACTTAATTTCACCGCAAGTATATACATGTATGTATGCCGTCTCCCTTAACACACCCGATTATTTGTCTACTGACAGCTGTAGCCCGCCAGACCACAGAAATCTGGGGCAGCTACCCATCCGGTTGAAGCCTTTCGTGATGACAGAGATATCTGACTATTCTATTTAGATACCGTCTTTTAGGTTCTTCAAACCAGCCAATCAAAACCTTTAAAGAATACATGCATATGTATGCAGGTCATAATTATATACTTATTAGATTTATTTAGGGAGTCCAAGCTTCAAATATTGTATATTTTATCACGGCGTACTTAGTTTGTAAAGAAAATTTCGTTTTTTCTGTTTTCATTTCCTTTACTTCGTAAAACCCCTTAATTCCGGTTCTGTCTAATGTTTTTATAATCCAGCAACCTTGCTCTTTTCCGTGGGGGGAATCTACTAGTAAGAAATCTTGTATACGCGCAAGTATACTCTCTAAACGATACTGGAACAATTTGACCAAAGAACATTGATCCTCCAGATATCAATACCATAAACTCCACCTAATTAGCTAAAAAGACGACATTTTCATGCTCTCAATAGCGCGTAAGTAATTAAAAAAATAATCTCTTTTTTCGGGGGAAAATTCCACACCAGAATGAGAATCTTCACCAACCTCAAGAATCTTATGTTTGTACAATTCTGTTTGAGTCTGTGACGTTTTTATCTGACATGCACGGTCCTTATAAAAAGGTTTTGAATAGATAGAGGATGATGGTAGAGCGTTAAGAGGTCCCTTTAATTGCTTTGATGGAGACTTTGGGCCGTAGTAAGCTGATTGGGATATGCCCTTTGGGGCTACACTTGGTGGCACCGCAGGTATGCCGCAGTTGTTGCATACCGTTCTCTGTCTAAAATTATGGAAAGCGCAGTGTGGACAATTCCAATTTTTCCGCGGTTTCCACCGTGCTTTTGGTTTCTCATCTCCGTGGAGGTTCTGCTGAGTATCTATAATGCAACGCAAAGGGACTTTCTTTACCAAACAACTCGCGCATGTAGATTCGCGTTGGGAACCTATATATCCACAACTCGTGCACTGTCTCAATTTGCCATGAGATTCAGGTGCGGGCCTATTAAAATTGGCAGGCGAGGAGCAGCGGAGGCACGCTGTTCTTTCCTTGTAATCCAAGAAGCCACAAGATGGGCATGAATACAAAACATGAGAAATGGGTGCAAGCCCTGGAAGCGTGGCCCACGAACCTTGACTCTCGTCATTCTCCGTTTTGACACGACACTCTGTTGATTCCGATCCCGGTGTATTACGAACACCCGGGGTTAAAAATATGTTCTTATGAGTTTGGTATGGATAAAATATTTTATTTTCAGACGCTTTGTGGAGTGATTTAGGGGTCGAATGTTGATTCATTTGTGATGCGTGTATCTTCTCCTGCCTCCCCGACGAGTTTGGCATTTCTTTATAGGTTCCAAATGGGTATCTCCTTATATCATATTTTCCCTTAGACAAGTCTGGATTTCTTACGGGAGTTCCATTATTTGTATCTGATAAATAAAGCCCCTGTTTCTCTATATTCAATGACTGAGACTCGGGATTCGCTAGGGTTGGGCATGCGGATGCTGGTCCAGCCCTGTGCCCATAGTTTAGGCTACGGTGACTCCATGCTGCAGAATCGTAAGGAGAAGAATCTTTCTCGTCGTTTTGTTGAGGCGGCCCGTCAACCGAACCTCGATCCTCCTGATTATCTTGATGGTCTGAGGTGATATGTCTAGTCCCGGTTTCAGCGCCTCCTATCGACGGATCGTCATCCCCGTCCTGACCATCATCTGTACTAGATCGGTCTTGGTCTTTTCTGCTTGTTTCGTCATTTCCCTCACTCTCATCTTCACTCTCATCTTTTCTTTCCTCCCTATCCTCCCTCTCCCCCTCGTCCCCTTCTTCTCCAATACTTCTAGCCACCTCCGAGTCATACACAACCTTGCTTGAGGAATAGCGTATCTGTGTCCTTTGGGGGGCTGAACTAACAGTAGCAGATATTGAGGGCTTGTTAATGATAGGGAGCGTTCCTGGGTCTGATGTTGATGTAGACCCTCCAAGCATATCGATCATATCTGAATAGCCCTTGCAATCTTGAGAGCTAAGATCGCGTTTGAATTGTAGCCGGGGACCACATGAATTTTCATTAGCAGTACTGGATATATTTAAGGTTTTAGGCCTGTTTGTGTTGTTTTCTGGTTTCTGGTCGATATTCTGAGATTCTAGGAAGCTATGAAATGCCTTTATGGAACGATGCATTGGAGTTTCTTCCTTTCCATCCCTTCAATTATCTCTAGTTCGTATACGTAAACTTGAATTGAGGAGTGAAACTTACTGTTATTGGTTCTATGTCCTTTGATAAACAGATCGAAGTTGAGACAGATTTAGTGCCTAGACCATGTGACCCCGCCTGATCCTCCCAAGTATCCGGAAATTCTGATGGTATATTCCCTAGGAGGCCATGTTCATTCTCAGATTCCTCACTAGGACTTAGGCGGCGCGAGGCACTGGGAACCTTTCCAGCCATCTTTCTAAAAATGAGCAGACTATCTTTATCGTAATCTGTACGAGCAACCACAGTACCCATGTTCTGGCGCTCTTGACTTTGGAGGAACCACTTTTTAGCTTTATCAAAATTTACCCCAGCACCTGTAATATTGGGCTCTCTTCTCAAGGGAAAGGATCTTGATGCCTTGGTCTCGGCAATAAGCCTATCCAAAATATCAGGTTTTATAAAGGCGGGGTCAGATAAATCGTCTTCGTTATTCAGAGGATCATCATCGGATTCACTATCGCTATCACTGTCGCTGTCGCTTTCACTATCACTTCCATCATAAGGATCTTTTAGCAGGACGCCAAGGCCAGCTGAAAGGCGCATGCTCTCCTCATAGCTAGGTGGTAGCTCTTGCGGAGTGGATAGCACCAGCGGCTGTTGCAGTGATGAAGGTGGTACTATAGTTGGCCTTCTTTCGAGGCCATGCACTAGGCTTTCCATTTTCACAGGCCCGGGCTTTCTCAGGGATGTCGGGTCATATACATCTCTTTTTGGCGAGGATTGAAGTTTTGTGCTGTCTTCCGAATCCCTATGAATAACCATCTAAACCGGGATAAGTTATATTTCCCCAGAGATAATCAAGCAATAGGGCAAGTATGTGGAAACCTTTAATGCGGTCCCTTCAGATTCAGAACGTTCTACCATAGACTCTAAAAATAACATTTCCGAATCTAAACCCTCGGATTCGGCCAATTTATGGTCTCCCCTGGTGGTTTTAATATCACTAGATATTTCAATGGGAAAACTCTCTGCCAGCTGATTGGTAGTGGGAGGGAGACATGTTAGTCTGCTATAAGCCTTTATGAGCACTTCAAGGAACCGTAACTAACCACCGATTCGTGACTTAGCGAGCCTGTGCCAATTGGATCACTTTTGCGGGGTTCTTTTCTACCCATTTTTAAGGTATAGTAGAGGGAATTATCAGTGTTTTCAGGAGAGTCGTCTTTAATATCTTCGACGCATTGTACACTAATCTGGTAAGAACAAACATACGTAGTTAAATAAGTGTCAGTAACTCTAATAATAGAAGCTCGTATACAAAGTATCTTCCAAAGAAAACCTACCTCGTCATCGTCGGAATCAACTTCCTCTTCGTCTTCATTTAGAACCGCAGTAGATGATGTCGGGGTTGGTGTCGATTTTAGTACTATGGCTGGTGGCAATTGTGAAATCTCATTATCCATAACATTCCCACAAGAAGCCGCCCTCTCCTAGATAGACACGATTAGTAAGGTAGCTTCTTTGATTATTCTACGCATTTAGGAAAGAAAGAACTAGTTCTAGCTTCAAATCAAAGATATTTCTAGCTACTGCTTACCTGTATTGCTTCTTCTTCTAACTCCATTAATTCTTCTATAGTTTCAAGATGTGATGGCTCAAACTGCTCCCCAACACTAATTTCCGGGAGTTCTTGCGCGTAAAACTCATAAGATGGTGGGTTCACTGGTGCTGGGGGGTTTGGGGGAGTGACATCATTGTCATCTGTTGAGCCTAACTCTGTCTCTTCTGAATCAAAGGAATCCAAAGAGTCTCCCAACCCCATGTGTCCATATTGAACTCCATAAGAAGACGATGTCTCTGGAGCCGCCTTTGGGGTTTTAGGCGGGTTCATTGGCTTCTCTTCTTCTAAGTCCCCTATAGGAAATGATTCTGGATATTCTAACAAGAGCTGATCCGAACGAACCCTAGATATTGAGGTGAAATCCATTGTAGACGGGCCGTTAAAGTAGGTTGGCTCGCTTTCGGTATTTTCAACATATGGGTGTGGCGGATACCGTGGTACTAGTGGTACTAGTGGTAGTCGTGAATTATCAAAGACCGTTTCTCCGTTATCCATTGGGGGCTCTGATTCCATCTGATGAAAGCTTAAAGGTACTTTTTTTCGGGTCCCAACGGCTCTTGTAGACACGGCGGAATAGATATCGTACCTGGAGGTAATTGGGGATGTCGAGTTGCTTAAACAGGTTTTAAGTTGTTCACAAATACACGTAGGTGTATTCGAGTGATATATCATGACACATTGCCGTCACAAGACCCATGTGACCACCCTTCCGAATGTAAAAGTTGGCATACGTGTACTTTGGTATTATGAGAATGAATACCGTGGGAGTTCCTTACTTCAGAGCTTCCGGCGGAGCGAAAGTGGATTAAATTTTATTATTTGAGTTCCCCGAATCCACATTTCTCCTCAGGGAAGAAACCAAGAAAACACAGTTTAAATAATTATTAAGCATAAATCTATATGTGTCAACGCAAGAAAGAAAAGGGACTAATGAAATGAAGTCGTGATTATTGGAGAGAAGGCAACTGGAGCGCAAAAACAAAAGTAAACTGCGAAATGATATAAATTTAAAAGGTAGGAATTTTGCAATGCCTCTTGTTCCTCCTCCTCCTCTTCGCCTCCCGTACTTTCAACTCTATGGTACCCAAGCTTCAGAAGTTTCAAGTGAGTCATTTGGTAAGATATAACTCGATCATGAGCTGCCTTTTATTTGTTGCAGTACTTTTCGAATGGGTAGAGCCGAATATTTAGGCTCCTTCCGAAATATTTAATCGGAGTCATCATGAATGATAAGCCCGTTCCCTTCTTTGTACTCCGGAGGGGGCGAAGACCTCTCTTGCACCTTCATCTCGCCGAAATTTTTTCCGTTTGAGGTTTCTTTTATCGAAGCACCATTCGACTTTTCGTTTGGTTTTGCGTTGGCGGCATCACAATTTGTATCCTTAGGTTCTTTCATGTCGACATCAGCCGTGCCACCCTTTCCTTTCTGCTTCTTTTTCATTCTTTTCTTCCGGTTTTTCTCTGTCCGCTCGTCATCCTTCTTCTTGAGTTCTTCGGTTTTCTCCAAGAACTCCCTTTCATCCTTTTCCCTTTTGACCTCCTCCTCCATCAACCTGATTCTTTCATACTCTCTCCTCCGGGCAGCTTTATAAACGTGAAATTCGCCAGAACCTGCACCTGCAGATGAACCTTGAACGTTTGCAACAATTTCCGGAGGTGGCGGGAGAGTTCTGGCTTTGGGGCCGCGTGGAAGGATAATTTCGCGGTCAGGTTTAGCGAATAAGGAGGTTACGGCCGAAGCTTGGGAAGAGACCGGAGAGAGAGCGCGACGTTTCGTAGGTCGTTTTGAACGACGATCATGAGACGTGGGAATTGATTCCGGGATGGGTTCAGACATTGTGGTGATGTAAGGAAGTGGTGTTTTTTCCGTCTGGAAGCTTTGAGTCGACTGCAGGCGGCGATGAAACGAAACGAAACAGGCGTGACAGCGTGTTAAGGTGCTTGGCATCGCATTGTACGATTCATTACCCGGCCTTCAAATCGTACCTACATCCTGCAATGGAAGCGTGGAAGTAAACATTCGACCCGCAGAAATCACATGCCAATGTACCTGGTGCGTTACCTACCAGTAAACCACCTTTGCATGATCTTATATGATAAGAGGTACTTATTTTAAGTACACGCATCTAATTTTCAATTCTTAGATGAACGTGGTATACTCGTTGTGCTAGACTTGAGCAATCGCAAGACAAAATGAGGCTCAAAACCTCTCCCGCCCGGAGTTAGGGTAAGTAAGTAGTAGGTACGCTGTATAAAATAAATTGTATGTAGCTGATAAGGTCTATATAGATCAGGTTTAAGGCCCCTGTACCAATTATAATAAGATTCCTAACCTTAGTTTGAGTCTTGGGACGTGCCTCATACATGGCCTGCTTAGTCATTGAGCCCCTCCACATGTCTTCGAGCTTTGACGTTGACCACAAGTATTTCGCCCGCAACTGCAGGAGAAATCCTCGAAAGAAGCAGGAATATACTCCGTGTCCCTCTTACCATCATTAATCACGTCCCGTGCCCTCTGAAGCTATACAGTTACCGATATTGAATACACGTTCAAATTAAAGTAAATGTCACTCCCCATCGCCTCTGAGCAAATCCCTCTCACAAGACCGGCCCTGAATGCGTCAAGAGAACCTGGGCCATCCTCAAAGATTCCAGAGGGCGAAGTATGGGATACAGTATGTATACCTAGCGGAATGGCAGATTGTTACAAGAAAAGACTAAGCTAATGGACTCGTGGCGGGAATTAGTTTTTCTTAGAAGATACCTGTGTGTTAAAGTACGATCCAGAGATCATCGGCGTTGTGGCAGTATGTTATTGTCCCGTATAGCCTCTGGCACGACGAGTCTAACTAACTATTGGAACTTGTAGAAAACATGGCATGACATCGACGATTTAGACAATTGGGAAGAAATAGATGAGTGTGTTCCGGGAAAATATGCATCTGATAAAGAAATGATGGAATTTCAAACAACTGGCCAGGTTTGCCTCCTTTCGGAGAAAAGTGATCCATAGTTTACCTAACATCACCGCTTCCAGCCGCCCCGCCATTATCTTCTCCTTACGCCTTCATCTCCGGGTATCCCACCTCTACTCGTCCACGAATCAGAACTAGTCCTTCTCGATCGCGCTCTTGCCTTCGGCGATGTTGTTAAAAAGGACTTAACATCACCCCTTTCCGGTACAGTTATCTCCGTATCTACTTCAATTGGCCTTCGTCACTCATTTGTCAACCCGACCGAACCCCCGGAAAAATACGGTCTTATTCCAGACATTGGGGAGCAAGAGGTGGTCCTTTCAAGGCAATGGACCAACGGCGATTTTATTATCTACAAGAATTGTTGGATGGGTGTAGTAGAGGAGGTCTTTGATGATGTTGCTGTGCGACTTCAGAACGAAAGTGTCGTCATTGTTGAAAATGCCTGGCAGCTCGAGATTCCGCTACTAAGTGAGGAGGATCAAATGCAGTGGGGGAACATAAATCCGCTAGCGAGTCCAACTGGAGAGGGGAAGACAGAAGGGAAACCCACCAATACATCTGGGAGGAGGCCTTCCAGGCCAAAATCTATCCCTTCGCCATATCACCTCTCTATAGGCCAGACTGTAACAACCACGAAAGCGAACCTCCGAAGAGGACGTTGGTTGTATGGTGCATATAGTGCAAATGTTCCTCCTATCGGTGTCGTTGTGGATATCAATACCTCGAAACTCCACGTGACTTGGCTATGTCAAAACATGATCGTCCCTGGTCGCTTTATACCCGTCGCGAAACCAGACATGGTTATAGAAACAGAAGCCGAGATCTCAAAGCTCAGGAAGTTCACAAAATCTAGCGGAGGATTCGTCGATCTTGACGGCAAGCCTTTTGCAAACGCAGTTTCTATCCAGGCAGGGGGCTCACTGGAGGTGGGGGATAGAGTCCGGTTTAGAGATCTTGATGCAGCCTTGGAAAAATACCAAGGCCGCGTTTGGAAAATCCCAAGAAACATTTCTCTAGGCTTTGATGTCAATACCTTTGTCGTGGTTGAAACAAAGACTCGTGTAAGAGTGATGTGGCAGGATCTGACCGAAACCGTCGAGGAAGCATGTGGGTTAGTGCCATATCTAAATGTCGATGAGCACGATGTTTGGCCAGGTGAAATGGTCGTCATCAAAGAGGGGTCCGTAGAAGAAAAAGCCAAGCCAAGTGAAGTCAACCATGAGGGTAGACAACAATTCCAAGGGGCCTGGCAATATTTCAATGATAATCTTCTTGGATCATCTTCAGAGACAGTCTCCGCGCCTGATTTCATCCAGCCCGAGAAAGTTGGTGTCGTCCAGACTGTAAATCCGGCAGAAAGAGTTGCGAAGGTAATCTGGTTTTCAGATCCGAGAGTAGAGATTGCAGCAAATGTTATGATTCCCGGATCAAAGACTGGGCCGTTGGAGGATAAATTGGAGGATGCTAGTCTCTACGAGGTCACTGCCCACCAGTCTATGGGCGTAAGAAGGGGTGATTTTGTGCTCATTGCGCCTGAAAAAGTCGAACCTGAAGGGCTAGGAGAACCTTCGGTAATTGGTGTCGGTGATGATGCTCCAGTTACTCCGGTAAATCAGCGGTCCCCTGGAAGCCAATTGCAGCAAATGGCGGAGGGTTTGCGAGGGATGATCGATGGGGGGCTATTGGCAAATCTAAGCGCGGCTTTGGGAACTAGTAACCATCCGCAGTTTCAAGCCGTTAGTAGGATGTTGACTCAATTCCCATTGATAAACAATAATTCCGAGAATACAAATCCTCCAACTGTAGCTCCTCGGAATGCGAATAACGAAGACCCTTATCTAAACCAGCCTTTAGATTGGATTGGCGAGGTTGTTGATTTGGGCTTAGATGGGCTGATAGCTGTGCGCCTCGGTGCTCTGGACGAGCCAAAGGAGCTTAAGGTTCCAATCGAACGGGTACATATCATTTTTACTGGTGAAATGGACTTTGATGGACCTGGTGATGAGGATGAAGAAGACGAGGAGTACGATAGTGAGGGGAGCGGGTCTGATGAAGACGATTTTGATGACGATGACGAAATATGGAAGGTAGATGAAGTTATTGACGAACAGGTATACTACCAAGGCGGCGAGAGAATAGAAGATGATGGGGGTGAAGAAGCATGGTCAACAGATGATGACGCGGACGATGTGGACTTTGACGGCGATTCTATTGCTTTAAACCAAGTAAAAAGCGTAGAAACGGACGGGGATATCATCATGGGCAATACTAGCGCTGGTGGGATATGCGCAGAATTGGTAGATGAGGATAAAAAAGAGCAGTCGACGGATGATGGGGCATTACTACCCCCAGCAATCTCGGAGGGTATGCCAGTACCGCAGGCCTTTTCTATCCCCAATTCTTCAAAGCAGTTGGGGGGATTTGCGGTATTGGACAGCGCTATTCCTGCAGACCATGCATTTGGTGGGCAACCCGCTACTCATATAGATCCCAAGTTCCTTAGACGTATTAACAAGGAGCATGCAATTCTTTCTTCATCCCTTCCTGACGGAATTCTCGTGCGAACATGGGAGAGCCGAATTGACTTGATGAGAGTTTTAATCATTGGCCCTCTCAACACACCTTATGAACTTGCTCCGTTTGTGTTCGATTTTCATTTCTCGGAAAATTTCCCGCATTCCCCGCCATTAGCACACTTTCACAGCTGGACCGGAGGCGTAGGAAGGGTTAATCCAAATTTATACGAAGATGGCAAGATATGCCTAAGTCTTCTGGGAACATGGCATGCAGAGAAGAGAAACGAAGGGTGGAGTCCCAATGGAAGTTCGGTTTTGCAGGTGCTTGTCAGTTTGATGGGTCTCGTACTAGTTCGGGAGCCTTATTACAGTGAGTATCCCCCCCTTTGGGGTTTGTTTTGGAGCCCAAGCACCGAAACTGAACCACTGCTGACATAACTCTCACATATAGATGAGGCCGGCTTTGGTGTCTACGTTGGTTCCAAGGACTCAACACTTAACTCGACCCTTTACTCTGAAAGAGCATTTATTTTAGCTCGTGGCTTTGTCAAGCATGTCTTGCAGAAGCCTGTCCAGGGTTTCGAAAATGAGATAAAGTGGCTGTACATGCCCGGACAGCCCGAAGGACCAGAATTGTTGAGGGAGGTTATCAAAAGGGCAAGGGAAGTCGTGGCGAGGAGCTCGGTCCCAAAGCAGAATGAGGATAACCAAGCATCTGCTGAAGTTGGGAGTGAAGGTGTGGGGAGGGTCTCTGCAGGTGCTCTTGTATTGCTAAAGAAGCATTTGGAGGTGCTGGAAGGGATATTAGAAGTGGCGGAGAAGGAAGTCGTGTCGGAGTCTGGTAGTGTGTAGAAAAAAATCATGGGTCGCATGGGGGTGAATGAATATTATTATGGTGCTTTAAGGTTTCATGGAGGCTATGTCTTGTATTATTTCCTATTGTTTTTTCGTTCACCTAGGATAGAATTGGGATTTCCGCGAGGTACTGGAGCTTGTTGTCTGGGTAGTTTTTTTTATCCCCCTCGATTTCTTTCTTATATCCTTTGCATCATAGCGTTGTTCAAGACGTGGTTGGTACTAGGCGTGCTGAAGACTTGCTGCTCATGGACATCTGTCTATGGTTTACGACATTGGATGGGCGACATGAAATACATTCGAGGGGTTCTAATACTTCTTATTCTACGAGTCTTGCGGAGGTAATTGGATGATGATCCTTAGTGATTTTTTTACTATATCAGGTGCGTAAAGTATATATCATTTTGTCTCTTGACCTACAATCTCGGTATTTGTCTTTACCTGACTTCCTACCCGACTCGGGTCCAGCTGCGTAAGAAAAATACATGTAATAATATAGGCTATTATATGCACCACACATCTCAATATGAATTCATGATACCAAAACTCCATGATCTTGGGCTCCAAGTTATTCGTCGTCTTTGAATTTTTTTTAGTCGATTGATTCGGATAGCTAGTTAAACATGCCGAGCACTATCTACAGACTTGCCCCCCCGGTATGCGTAGTACATACTGTAAAGGCGCCCAATAATTCAGGTGACAAGAACATATCGAACTAGAGGAGGTAACATACATGTACACGTAGTTTCTATGTATCTGTTCCGAGCAACACGAGATCAAAGCACGCAAGCCAGAAAAAAAGAGAAAAAAAAGAGAAAAAACCGAGTGAGATCCCCTGAAGGGATGGTTGGGTCTTGGCAACGTTAGCAACATTTACCTCCATGCACTTTCGAATTTCTCAGTGGTCGGAGATTTATTCCGCCAATAGATCTGGGTGAATTTGGCTGTTCATCAATGCAGTTCATAGCGTTAGTAGTTTGCTGCAACTTATGAATTGGTCAGAGGCCAGTGGAGTAGGAGCTGGCCATACACTGGTTGGTTTAATATTCCGTAGTCTGGTCTCCATGCCATATGTTACCAGGGGCCATTCCCGCAACTTTCGGCTACTTGGTGCCGGGTAAGGGCGGCGAAGTTATCGCCAGCGCTTTCCTGTTCTATCCTTCCGGTATGTACCTATGCCCTTGGTGAGAACACAAAGGTCTAAACAGCTCTTAGCCATAGCTTATATGATTATCCCTTCCACCCATATATTTAGAGATGCCGGCCCTCCGGACCTAGACAGAGAAGACCACTTATACCGGTACCCCGGGGTGTATCATATCCGTTAAAGGAGGGTTCCAAGGCGGGACATAGACTCGAGGTTAATCCTGTGCCGCGGTGACATGAGATGAGATATGCGGGGGCCGAGGCCAAGAAAACCCCCCACCCCAGGTACAGGTACATACAAGCAATAGGTTATAACTGTTACACCGTCTAGTTAGAAGTTATCTCAGTATCCAGGTGTTATACCCCTTTGAGACTTTATATACTCAGCTCTATGTATGGCACGATACAAGCGAGTTGTTGCAGGTGGACTTCCTCTCGTTCTGTTCAGTTAAGGCAAAGCCTTTACTCGAGCTATCGTTGAAAAGTCCCTTCAAACGAAGTTTGTAAGCATAGCAGGGTTTAAAGCTCAGTTATATTGGATCGGGCGCTTTTTTTTTTATCCAAGCGCGTACCTAGTAAGATTAGTTAGTACTTTCTAAGTATGGAAAGGGAAAGGGAAAGGGGGTATATGTGATCAGGTAAATTATATATAATCACATCCTCGGCGGGATGAGTTATTTGGTTGGTTGTTTGGGGCGCATGAACCCATGGGTACATGTAACTAGAGCTGTTAATGCTTGATTTTGTAGTTGTAGATAATAAATAACGCCTGCTATTTCTGTATCAAGTTTGACGACAACATTAAAGGTACTCACGCTTGATTTTTTATTCATTCATTCCATTCAAACTGCCCTAGCAATACGCCACCAGAAACTAGAGTTTTTGTAAAGATGTGAGGGACCCAGCTAGCCAAAGTGTGTATTTCAGAACATAATTCATGGATATAGCCTGGTTGGAACTGATTTCGGTGATGGTCGCAAAAAGAACCACATCAACAACTTCAAACTGGGCCTATTATGGCCTTGGAGGAAGATTTTTCTTCCTGGAGCCCATTCATTCCATTCAACCCTGCCGACCATTAACATACCCTGTATTTTTTTCGAGTGGACTGACTGAGTTGAATAGGAACCAAGGGTGGGTATCTCTATTATCGTCATTGTTACCCATTGCGAGGTATCTATTACCAGAAGGAAGCACTAGATCTATAGAGGCGGGTGAGTATTTCTATCAATACTAAACCGCCAGATCAGTCGACCTTTTTAGTAGCACATATCTGCGGCGGCTACCTAGCCCCAAAGCTGGGGAGTGTTTGCCATTCCCCGGCCCTCAATCCAACGAAACCCGAGTGATAGGTCATGATCAAGGCTCCATGGTCTGTAGATACATGTACTCATGCTTTCTTTCTTTCCTTTTTTCTTTTTTTTTACAACGACGCTCAGACACTCCATCAGCATTTAGAACTCTCCAGAATAAAATATAGCGGGAAGTAAAATGCTTAAGATTAGGCGCACGTGTCACTACATGTATGTACCTCACCGAAAGAACAAATTACGTGATTCTTCCAAGGCAAGCGGTTTCTTTTCTAGGGAACCCTCAGTAATATACTTTATTAGGAATATATTATTGTAAACGTGCCCGTGGTACTGGAAAGAGAAGGAAGCGGTGAAAATGCTGGTACCGTTGTCCCGCCTAGCATTGCGGCTCAGCGGAAGTCTTGGGGGAAGGCACAGGTACGTAGAATTAGGACGACTCCCATTTGGATCTCTACATGCTATAGCAACCGCCCGAAAGGGGCCGGAAAAACTTTATAATCCGTTAATTAAGCTTGTTCCACTCCACTTCTTTTATCCGACATTCAAGGATCCGGAACAGATAGATTAGATTACCCACCCAAGCAGGGGCCACGGAGGTCCGTGCTGTTCGCCTCCCAGTTTAAGATTGTTGAAAAGCCTGGGTAGGGTGACACTTCTGCCAAAAGTCGGGTATATGTGTAGATTGGTGTAACTGCCCTGGTGAAATCGAGGGTAGCAGCATCCCCCCTGAAACCTAATACGGAGGCGGAATGTGGCGGTTGCGTCGGCGGTGTTTTCTTACTATGCATATATGTTATATCTCTCGTATCCGGATATACTTAAGTATGTGGAAGCGGAAGGAGTTTCACTAACCTTTTAACTCCTTCCTTCGCGTAGATATTGCGAGATTTCTCGCCTAGCGCACTTAAGGATTGACAGGGCAGGATAGGAGTACTGGCTAGTGTTTTGGCCCTTACAGGGATTGGGCGCTTGCAATACACACAATGCTAGTTGTTGAATCGTTCCAGAAGATGCTGTAATTCTTAGCTGGAGTTTTATGATCTCCTCTCTTGATGTGCCAAGACATAATTTATGTCTCGGGATCCGGAATCAATGCACGGGTCCTATTGTAGTTGAGATTTGGAAAGCTCATTGTTTCCTAGGTAATACCAGATTTTGATCACTCTAGCTAGTCGTACTTTGTTGTCAAAACATTGTATAGAAGCCCCTTTCGCGATATTAACTATGCCAAGAGCTTCGTCTATAGTGCGGCCTAACGGACTTGCGAGGTGTAGCTAAGTACATGTAGGTAAGAGCAAAAAACTCGGCATGCATGGGCCGATACCGATAAGCAGGGACATGGGGATCAAAATCCTTAATAACCTACTATATATCTGATACTGACTTAGACGCTTCGAGCATCCCCAAGCAACAGTACGCGCGAAAACCAACGGTCTGGGATTAGCTACTATGTAACTAGACTGCCCGTAATCAGTCAGTAGCGCAGACAAAAATTTTGTAAAGGAAGGGTAACTAGAGAAGACTTAACTATGTAAGAGTTGCTATTTGATGCAGCTTTGTATGAATTTTAATACTATATTCCCAGCTCTAATGTATGAATATGTGGTTGTATGTGGTCGTTACGACTTTTGTTAATTATTAGGCGTATGTAAACGCCTGGAGGCTGGAGGTGATGGTAGGGTAGGGGGTTATATTATAATACTACATGTACTATATTCCTTTCCGCCACTTAGGTACTTGGTCTCAGACCCCGCAATTTATGACCGACAACAAGTACCATCCATGTCCGTCTCGAACCACCAAGCCGTTAGATATCATCATATTTTTGAATTATTACTGCGGCTCGGATAATTCTTTTACTATGCCCCGTATTGAATCGCGGGATGAGTTTAAGGGTATATAAGGTAGACATGTTGCCCGCATTATTCTCCTCATCACCACACTCACATTCACTGTTCATTACTACTGCCTGAGGCTTTACTCTCATTCTTCACTTTTTCTATCCGCAGCTCACTCTTTTGTTGCTGATTTCAATTCGATCCCGGGTACTGGTATCCTAAACGTCTATCGCTCCTTGATCCATTAAAAAAAAAAGTCGTTCTTATTCCCTTTCAAAACAAAAAACCAATAGTATCCAATTTCAAGATGGTTAAAGTTGCTGCTCTCGTCCCGGTCTTTGCCGCTCTCCTCGGTGCTGCTGAGGCACACACTCGCGTCTGGAGTGTTTGGGTCAATGATGTCGACCAAGGTGATGGCCGTAGCACCTACATCCGCAGCCCTCCCAGCAACAGCCCCGTCAAGGTGAGCTTAAACCTAATCTCTCCCCCTAAAGACGTATCTTTCTTATGCTAATACACCTGCTTCTAGGATGTGTCGAGCACCGATATTATCTGTAATGTTGCCAACACTAAGGGCTCTGCAAGCGTCCCAGTTGCCCCTGGAGACAAGGTCACCTTCGAATGGTACCACGACAACCGTGGTGACGATATCATTGATGGCAGTCACAAGGGACCTATCACAGTTTATATTGCGCCTGCCAGCTCTAACGGAGCTGGTGGCGTCTGGACCAAGCTTGCCGAGTCTGGTCTCTCCGGCGGAACATGGGCTGTTGATACGCTCATTGCCAACAAGGGCAAGCACAGTCTCACCCTTCCTTCGGGTCTCGCCAGCGGTGACTACCTTTTGAGGGCAGAGATTATCGCTCTCCACGAAGCTGATACCGATTACACTGTCAACAGTGCACGTGGTGCACAGTTCTACCCCTCGTGCTCTCAGATCACTGTTTCCGGTAGTGGGACGGTTTCTCCTCCAGGAACATTCAACTTCATTGGTGGCTACAGCCCCACCGACCCCGGTATTTTGTTCAACCTTTACGGTGGATTAACCACCTACAAGATCCCCGGTCCTGCAGTCTGGAACGGAAGTTCAAGTGGTAGTGGATCTGCTTCCAGCAGCACTACCGCTGTGGCCGCCACTACCAAATCAACTGCCGCTGCTGCCCCTACTACTACCTCTGCCGCCGTTGTTGTTCCTACTACCACCAAGGCTGCTGTCCCAACTACCACCAAGGCGGCCGACAAGACCAGCACCACCGCTGCTGCGGCTGCTACATCCGCTGCTGCAGGTGGTTCAATCGCCAAGTACTATCAGTGCGGCGGAAAGTTCTGGAGTGGTGCCACCGCCTGTGTCTCCGGATGCTCCTGCGTCCGCCAGAACGACTACTACTCCCAGTGCTTGTAAACACTTCAAGACAACTAGCATCTTCTTGGTTTTTTTCGTTTATATTTTTAAAGTTAGTGTATAAAACGATATTAGAGAAGACGGGCGTTTTTTAAAGCTTGCTTGAATGGTGAATTGTGGGGCTTGCTGGCATAGTTATTATTTATATTTTCTTTTTCTGTATCTTATTTTAAGGGGGTGAAACGCTGGGGTGATTATTATAAAATTTAGTATAAGCGGGATGCCCAGTCATTCCTTTAACCACTTATCCTGTCCCATCTGAGCCATTCTGAAGTTGTTTGAGTGATGCACATCAATAGCGCACCATCTGATAAGATAAGGATAGTGATAATGATAAGGCATTGGTTCTCAGGTTATCACTCGATATCCCTATCATCTCGTTTAGGTGTTTGATGAGCCCGCCTGTGATGTTTGGCACCGCGACGAAAGAGCCCTCCCAAGAACTAAACTATAAAATGCTTTCAAGAATTTAGGGAACCTCACCTAGCAGCAACCGGGCAGGTGAAATAGACGCTTCCCCTACATTTTCTAGCCAGTGTGGCAAAGGCTCACGAACAACCAATCATATTACTGGTTTCCAGGTTTCTGACGTTTAGAAATCTGAACCGACCCCGACCCCTCCTCTGCCCAGACCCAGATTTTAGAATCTAAATTCCCACCGACCGATCTTAACCCCAAAGGATACTAAATACATGTACCTACACATGTATATTAGAGCCTCTTTCTGGTAACCTGATTGGTGCTTATCCTCCATCAACCAATCACACTAGTCTAAAACCAACTGCACCTTGGGATGTGAACCTTGAATGTTGAACCGAAAAAAGGGTGTGGGTTCGCTACCAATAAACCAAGAACCTATCCCTCCATTGTTTTCAGGGTGGCCTTAGAGTCTAAGCCAGGCCCAGACTGTAGCCAAGACACAGATTTAGACGACTCCACCAGGACACCTCTGCTCGTTGCTATGTCAACTTACGTTATCACCGTGCACGGTCTGTTTTAAGGTTCTATTTGATTCCTATGTGCGGCATACTCCGGAGATTGGCAGGCTTTATCTCCGCACCCCACCAAACTCACGAATGACGTAGTAGTATAAGAACAGGAACTCTTCCCCCCGGCTTTGTTAAGCGCACTACCTATCATCCACAATTTCTACTAGGTACTGAAATAATTCTCTGCCCGGAAAAAGAATTGGGATATATATATACTATTCGAAATGGCAACATCGTCAAAGGTTCTTTTTGTCCTCACCTCCCACAGCAAGCTGGGTGACACTGGCAAATCTACGGGATGGTACTTGGTAAGTTTTCTCTAGCAGGTAATTCGTGAAATAAATATTAATTATCTCCTTGTCGTATCAGCCTGAGATGGCACACCCATACCATGTGTTGAAGCCTCATGTCTCTATCACGGTTGCCTCGCCAGCCGGAGGGGAGGCCCCTCTCGACCAGGGATCTGTTGAGGCCTTCAAGAGCGACCAGATCTCTACCGACTTTCTGAAAAACGAGGAGGCTGTCTACAAAGACACCCAGAAACTTTCTGCTTTCGTCGGCCACGCCTCCGAGTTTGACGCTATTTTCTTCGTCGGTGGCCATGGACGTAAGTAGTCAATTAAGGCAAATCTAGAATACAATTGCTAATGACGCATGACAAAAAGCGATGTACGACCTCGCCGATGACGAGATCTCAAAGGCTCTCACCGCGGAGTTCTACGAAGAGGGAAAGATTGTCGCCGCAGTCTGCCACGGACCTGCCGCACTACTCAATGTTAAGCTATCAAACGGGGAATACCTGTTGAAGGACCAGCCCGTTACAGCATTCTCGAACGCTGAGGAGGACTCCGTGGGTCTGTCCGAGTTCATGCCATTCATGCTTGAGACAGAGTTGATCAACAGAGCAGGCGCTAAATATGAAAAGGCGGCGGAACCTTGGGGCGAGAAGGTGTGCATTGGACGTGGCGGAAGATTGATCACTGGACAAAATCCTGCAAGTGCTGGAGCACTTGGAGAGGAGATCAAGAAGGCGTTGAAGTTGTAGGTAGATGCTAGGCTTCGTTTCTTTGCCAGCATTAACTATCCTAGCGCGTAGGAATTGAACAAGTGTCTTGAGTTGGCTGTGGTTTTTTGTTCACGCATCACCGTCTGCTTACTACGTGATAGCATAAAGGAACCATTTTAGCGTCAATCATCATATCGACTAAACTACCATCTATATATCGCTCTGTTTTCCGTGGACAAACAGTAATATTGCCACCGACCTAGTGTTCAAAATGCGTAAATAAAACCCCCCACATTACCCAGCTAAAAGCCTATAACATGCACCTTTAAACTATCGCCTTCCAGAGAGTTACGTCTAGACCGACAAAAACCACACATTCGTTTCCAGCGATAGCCTCCAGCCCATAACAACCTAACCAGAAGATATCCAACTCAAAGTTCTCCTTTTCAGCCTATCGACTTCTGCAGAACCCTATACTTTGTTCACTTGTTCCTATTTCGAGTAGCCCATCAACAAAAACAACAACATTCTTTTCCATCAATAATTTCCCATTCAGAATACCCTAGACTAAAGGGTCTTGAGCCAACCAAAGCCCTTAGGTTTCTCGACATCTTGGAACTATCGAATTCTACAACGTCCTATATATATATTTTTTAGGGCACCAACAAAACGTTCTTTTTCAGAGTTGTTTTTTCCAGAAGCTCCTAAGCCAACTCAAAGTCCCCTCACCCCTCCCGCTCCTCTGTCTAGCCTGTCGATATAGAAACATCTTTACATAGGTAGTACCTCACCGGACTAAGGCAGCATGTGTATTTTCAAACGATTCTTTCTGATCCCGGCCTGTGTTCACGGGGAGGTTTTATGGAACAGGGTGGGATTTTGTCAGGATGGATCTGCTTCTATACGTAAAAAGCGCCTTTGCCCTCATAGATCCGTTGTGGGCGATATCAATACCAAACGTGGTCTCACATGTCCCGCATGTAACCACGAGATGCCCGCTACGGACACAGGCCAGTTTTTCTTTTCCTCAGTCAAATCAGCGAGCGTGGAGACTTCTGTGGAGACTTCTGTGGCGGCGGTTGGAGAAGGAAGGAAAAAAGGGAAATCAATTGTAAGTGGTGGTGCTACAGTGATATATCTATATCTACTCATACTTTACTATAATTCTTTAACTTGAAAATAATAAAGCACAAAGGCTAATTTCGCGAGTGGCGTAACACATGGCAAAGAGCAGAAGCCCTCGAACGAGTCCCAACCAATTATTGTAAATGATCAGGAGCCAGTACCGGGCCCACCGTACATGATGAATCACATTCCTCCAATTCCTGTACAGGGTCAATATCATAGTCCGCGGGTTTACCAGCAAGTACCACAGCACCAGAATTTTGGGCCGTCAAACCAGCAGCACCGAGGGCTGCAACATGAGATTATTATGGCCCTAGATAACCAACAGAGGCCGCGGACTCAGAACATTGATCCATTTAGGAACCACCAGGGGCCGCAGCATCCGAATGCTTCCCTGCCGAATACCCACCCGGGGCTACAGAATTATCAGAATACTGGTATACCCCCGCCGAATTACCAGCATGGGCCGCGGGGTCAGCATTTTCCCTCACCGAACAGCCAACAGGAGCTACAAAATCCAGGCATCGCCCCGCCGAGTAACCACCAGCAAAGTCAGAATTCTCCCATGCCGAATAACAACCACGGGTTGCAGCAATATCAGAATATATTCCCGCTGAATAGCCAACATGGACTACAGAACCAGCATATTTCCACATTTACTAACCGCCAAACACAGCAGAGCCGAGATGCTTCTCCGTTGAACCCCCAGCGGAGACAGCAGAACCAGCATAGTTCCCCACTTATTAACCACCAGACACCGCAGAATCTGGGTGATTTTTCTCCGGGTATCCAGCAGAGGCAGCACCTCCAGGCACTGCAGAACCCGGGTGCTGCTCCCCCGAGTATCAATATCCAGCGGAGACAGCAGAATCCGACGCCTGCCCCGCTTAACAACCAGTACGGACCGCGGGCCCAGAATTTTGCTCCGATACACAACCAACCTGGATCTGGATCGTGGGATCAGGGCCATTCCCCGCTCAGTGACTGCCAGGGACCGCAACAGAATAATCATCCGCTAAATACCCCGCAGGGGCAGCAGGGGCAGCAAGGACAGCAAGGACAGCAAGGACAGCAAGGACAGCAAGGACAGCAAGGACAGCAAGGACAGCAAGGACAGCAAGGACAGCAAGGACAGCAAGGACAGCAAGGACAGCAAGGACAGCAAGGACATCAAGGACAGCAAGGACATCAAGGACATCAAGGACAGCAGGGACAGCAAGGACATCAAGGACAGCAGATATGGCAGAGACAGCATATCCCCCCGCCTAGTAACCACCAGATACTGCAAAATCCAGGTGCTTCTCCGCTGAGTATCCAGCAGGGCCAGCAGGGCCAGCATCCTGCCCCACTAAATAACCTCCGAGGGCTACAGAATCAGAATACCTACCAGCCGGGTATCCAGCAAAATCAGCATTTCGCTCCGCTAGATGGCCAGCAGGGGCCGCAGAACCCACCAATGACTAAAATGGAGGACCGTAATTTCCAGTTTATTACAGACAATTGCATCCAAGGTCACCCGGCGAAACGACAGCGGACCCATTTCAGTAATGAGAACGTATCGCATGGGGGAGGGGGAGGGGGAGGAGGAGCAGTAGAAGCTAAAGGTCCCATTAACCAACAGCGGCAGCGCGTGGCACCGATACCGGACCACCTTGTTATCAAATCCCAGGCCCTTCCAGACCCTCCTAGCATAGATACCATCCAATCTGAGTCGCCGCCGCCGCCGCCGCCGCCGCCGCCGCCGCCAACTTGCCCGCCGAAACCGAAACGAGCACCACAACGACGTCCTCCTCGGAATAAGAGAGGTTCATCACCACAAAAACCACCACCACAACCACCACAACCACAACCACAACCACCACAACCACAACCACCGCAACTACCACCGCAACTACCACAACTGCAAACTCAAACTCAACCCCAACCCCAACCCCTACCCCAACCCCAACCACATCCTCCCCCTCCTCATTGGCAGCAGCACATGCAATGTATCCCGCCGCAGCAATCACCGCAAAGTCTCCCAGTACAACCTCAATCACAACCCCAATCGCTATCACAATCACACCCACACCCACACCCACACCAATACCCACACCCACACCCACAACCATACCCGCGCCCACACCCACACCCGCACCCACAACACCCTCCTCCACAATACAGACAAGGTCTCCCACAATCGCCACAGGGGCCGCAGCAACCGCAACCACAAAAACCACTTCCTCTATACCTTAGACGAAATAACCAAGTACCACCCCAATCACAATCACCACCGCAACCACCTCTCCCCCAACAGTATATTCAAAATCCCATACCACTGCCGCAACCGCAACCGCAACAGCGGCCGCAACCACAGCTACAGCTACAGCTACAGCCGGGGAAGGAGCCCCCCCCACCTCCTTGGCAGCAGCAGATACAAAATTCCCCACCACGACAATCACCGTTGTCACAAAAACATCCTCCTCCACCACAATGTGGACAAAACCTACCAACGCCACCCAAATCTCGATCACAATCACAGTCACAATCACAAGTAACACCTGGTTCACAGTATATACAATACCCTCCGCCACAGCCACAACCTCAGACACAACCAAAACCCCCCCACCTACAGTATATACAATATCTTCCACCACCGCAACCGACACCACAACAACAGCCATCAAAATCCCGATCACACCGGTCTTTTGCGCCCCCTATTCCTCCCACACCTTCCTCTCCTGCTTCTGCTCCTCTCCCTTTAGTTCCCACTCCTCTCCCTCACACTCCCGCTTCCACTCCTTCCGCCCCTGCTCCCATCCCCCCTTCACCTAACCATAATTCTTCACAACCACAAGAGTATGAGTTTAAATTCCTGTCCGAAGACGAGATTTTTGATTGGAACCCAGACGCGCCCCAGGAAATCCAAGAAGCGATGACCGAGCGCCTTCTCTCCTGGTCCCGCGACCCATTTAATAATGAGCACAACCCCACGAATGACGGCACCACCACCCAAAACCTGTTCGAGGCCATTCTGGAAGCCGAGGTAAGTGCATACCGCAACCGTGTAGGGAATTCCCAGCAATCGTCGGGTGCTACTGTGGCCACGACACAGACCCAGCAGACGTGGGCTGCCACTGTGGCCACGACAAAAACCCAGCAGACGTCGGGTGCTACTGTGCAGGCACTGGCAACGACGGAGGGCGGGCAAGTGTCGGGTATTGCTCTACAAGGTCTGGCCACGATGTCAGACGATGAAGCGTTTAATTGGCTGGATTTTGATATTACCGATATGGAAGCCTTTTTGAATAATGGAGGCAGAAGTACTACGTAGGTATAGATATAGCGCCTTGTCAATGGGGTAGTGCGATTTTGGTTATTTTTTTTTAAACATTCATTAGTAAAGATTCATCCCGGTCTTGTGGGATTGAATACATGGTTTAATGAATACCATTTGTAATGTAGTTGGAGTAGTACAGCTCTAATCTTAATGAAGCGATTGCGACATCATGTCTCACTCGTTGAAGTGATCAATCGTTATTGTTTTTTTTTTAATTCATTAATTGTAATCGTTATTGATTGATTTATTGATTACATCCCAATTACTAGCACATTGCCTTCGGGGGTGCGAGCATCCATTTTAAGATAACAAAAAATGAAAGAATGAGCCCATATGCTTGTCTAAAGGAACAAGGAAGATTCACAATCCACCATGATTTTGCTAGAGAGAGAGGTTTCAGCCAGCAGACACATATCAAACAAAACAACTTTTAATCTTCTCCTACAGCAGCAAATTCTAATCCTTTGATGTTCTCTGTTTAAATGGAAGAAGATAGAAACTTGACCAACGAAAACCCATAAATCTTCAACCCTTTTACTCGGAATATGAAAGCCTCGTCTGTTCACTTAATTCCAGTATTTCTACTCGACTAGACCACCACCCCCGATTGCCACCTGAGGTCTTTCAGCATCCATGCAACCAATAGACATTTTGCCTTCGATCCGCTCGGAAATTTCCCCTATTTCCTCCGAAATATCCTCAACTTCTTTGAGCTCGGGGACTTGCGAAAGGTAAGGTTTGTTGTCCTTTGTGTCGGTAATATTTTCTATGGCGGGAGTTTGCTCCTTTTTTTGGTGCTTTCCCAGGTTTCCGGCCTCTCCTGAATCTTCGCCATCTCCTGCAGACCCGTTGTCGGCGCTGGAGAAGGTCTGAGTTTTGCCATAAGTATCATCCCCCTTTTCTTGGTTCCCGGCCCAGCCATTTACATTTGTAGCGCCGCCAACCCATGAAAAGTCTGGCAGGGTAGCTCCGTGCTCTTGAGGACCATCATCGGATTGCTGTTTCAGCCCGTCCTCAAAAGGAGGCTTGAAGTGCACATGGCAGCTACTGCCATTCTGTTTGGGTACTTGAGCAGCCTCATTAGGCGCCTGTTGGCCTACATTCGCAAACGAATGCTTCACGCCAGGTTCGTCGAGGTATTCATCTCCCTCGTGGCCCCAATAACATGCAGATCCGTAGCGACAGTCATTGACACTATTGAAAGTCCATCTACACTGGATGTTCCATCTGGCAGGGCGGGGGCGAGCCGTAGCCAACACTGCCGGCTTAAATGCTGGGGCTGTAGCATCAAGTTGATGGAAGCTTGGTTTCTTGTATTCGCGCATGTTATTCGAATAGACCTCTTCGGACCAGCTATCGTATGAGACTGTGCGAAGGAGGTGATCTTCATCGGGGTATTGGACGCTGCTATGTTTAGAAGACCTTAGTAGATGTTGGGCACTGGGAGCCTTTATTATGAACTGTTCTGGGGCAGGTCTATTGGGAATTGCGGAAGAATATTGCAAGATATCTCTAGGATTAGGCCCAAAGGCTGAAGCTGGTTGGGTGTATTCCTTGGGTGGAGGGGATCTCGAAAGAGACTTTAATTGTGGCGGGCTGATGACACTTCAAGAAGGATGTTGTCAGAAGATGATACAAGTAGGATAATGAGTTTACCACTGTAAGGTTCAACTCACCGGTTTGAATCAAATTTTCTGGTGCTAAAAAGGATCCCTTCTCCAACTCTAGCATCCCCTTGACCTAACTTGGGCATTGGTTCTCTAGCATCACTTGAACGCCTGCCAAAGGGTTTAAACCTATGGTTATAGTCCTGAGATTCTTCACGGTTGAGCAGGTCTGCTTCGGAGATGTGACGAGTATTGCTAGAGAGCGGAAGATATGATGTCGGGGTTGGAATAGACAAAGGACCATAATTAGGGGTCTTAGAGAATAGGTATCTTTGTTGTACGTTGTCACTCATGGCCCCATGAGAATTGGTGTTGAGTCTATTAAGAAATCGAGGCTCTGTAGTCTTCTCTAGTAGTGTGGTAGGGGCACATATCGCTCCCTTGATCTTTCTTGGCGAGCTTTCGGTGTGGATGTTATTGTCATCTTTACCCAATGTTCCTTTGCGAGATTGAACCTCTGCAGCACGGATTCTAGGTTCTGGGATGAAGGTCGGAACATGATTATTCATTCCAGGCGTATGACTGGTGTTAAACCTGAATCCCATTACGGGATCTGAAATAAATACGGTGCTTCTTGTTGGTCCGGGGACATCATTGTGTGGATGATGATAGTGGCTTTTGTGGAATGTGCCCTTTGAATCGGCCCTTCAATTTATCCAATTAGTCAAGGAACGAAGCGGCAAAATGAACGATAGCCTTTTAAGTTGCAAGGGTTGACTACCCTCCGTTATGAGGCATGGAATGACTTACATCTTGATGTGATCGAGAAACTACACTTGGTCACAGGTAATAATGAGGGTAGAGTAAATATTCTAGGCGAGGTGAACGAACGATGGAAGTGATGGTGGGAGTATGGTTAATCTCACGTCCACGAGGGCAGAGAGGGTGCCAAGACAAGCCTTCGAATGATAGGATATGACGCAGTTTGCCGAGCTGCCAAAAAGATAAGATGTAAGCACCTACTCCGACTACATGTAGCTATCAGAGACTACATATATTGTATCTATGGCTTTACCTTTGTGACTAGAAAGGTAAATACATGTAGTAACGTCTACAGTACCAGGCGAGTGCGATCACTGCCAATACGTTAGTAATGCGGTAAGCATATGGTATTGGCACAGTGCGTACTCTTCCTCCAATGCTCGCTATTCGTGGATAAATTTAAAATACACCCTCATGTACCTCTAAATATAGAACATTTATTATAGTTCCACAGCTATAGCTGCATTAAAAACGTTATTCATAAGATTCGATTGCGTACTCGAATAAGCTGATCATGATTGCCGGTTTTCCCTTCGATAAATACAACAGGATTCCACCTTACAACTTGCACGAGAGCACCTACGCACGTATGGAATACCGGTACGCCAGATTACATGTATACGTATACGATTTAACAACCGTCATTATCTGTCCCTTAGGTAAAAATATATGTCCATTAAATCCGTTGAGTAATATATAAGCGTTTGTTTGTAAACGCAATCTCCTACCAAAACTTTACGCATGCATTTATCCTTTTTGGGGGTTTCTAATTAAATCATCTGTTGTCTCATTCTGTACCGATATTTGGGTATTCGCCAGACCTGGCCCATCACATAATGGACGAACACTTCCGAGGGTTGGAGAGGGCAATCAGAAAGGTAGAGGGGGAGGTCAAGTTGGAGGTTGAGTCAGTCGCTACTGAAGTACAGCCCGATGCTCAGAAGGCTAACTTTCATGATCTACTGGTGAAAGAGGAGGAGGTAGAGGCCCAAGCGGATGAGCGCCGGAAGAAACTGGATAGAATCGAAGAGGTCGAGGAATTCAAACGGCACTGCGAAGGTTTATTACTCAGTGCAAGGAAGGAACACGATGATGCCGTTAAGGGCCTCAAGGAGTTCTTCCGAGAGGACATCAAATCGATAATAAAGAGAGGGGAGGATGTAGGGGCCTATATAAGCAAGGCCTTGGATGAGGGTATACCAAAGGAATACTTGGAAATAGACAAAGACTTAGAGCTCTATTATACCAACACCCCTAAGAACACTTCCGAGAAAAAACCCCAAGGCAACGGCATCAAGTTTAATGATAACGACAGAAGAAAAGACCTCTACGTCTCTATTCTTACTGAACCTAGATTGCCGCTTCTACCAAAAAATCTTGAAATAGTTGTGGCTCACTATAAAGAGGCACTTGAGTGGCTTGATCCGTTTATCAATCATCCATTAGTTCGTGTCAATATCTATACAAAATGTGGCAAAGATCTACCTCCATTATTTCATAATTATGCCAACTACCTCCCCAGCATAGGCTGCGGAGTGCACACCTATCTTCACCATATTGTGGGAAGATATGAAAGTCTCGAAGATATAACACTATTTTGTCAAGTGAGTCGTAAGATGTATTTCAGAGCTCAAAGTCGATCATCTAATCACCAACCAATTATTCTAGGGAGACCCGTTTGAAAGCCTTCAGGTCGGCTACACACCTAAAGAGCTTCTCAAGGACGCTTTGAAAACCACTGATGAAGCGGTGACCTTTTTTAAAGGTCAAAAGATAGAGAAATTTGACTCGTGGGATGGAATAGATTTTGACGAGTGAGTTATCTGTGTACGAACTTCACCGAATATGACTGGTCTAAATATATTTTAACTATAGGTTTGACCTTGCGATGAATACAAAGATAAGAAAACCGGCTACTCATACACCTGGTGAGTATTGGATGCTTTTTATGGGACCTTTAGGCTACAAACTCCCTCAATCAACAAGGTATTTATATCAGATTCGTAGGCGGATATTCCGCCTGTTATTGCAGACGGGAGCGGGCTCACGCAAATTTAGGTTCGCACCAGGAGCAAATTTTGCCGTAACGAAAGATAGAATCAGGCAATACCCTAAGGTGAGCTCAGTATGAACCATACCCATTGAGAATTTTATACTAGTACTCCCCCAGTCATTCTGGATGCAGGTATTCACTGAGCTGTTCCCCGGCCGGATGGAAGATCCAAACCCAATGACCAGCATCATTTGCGAGCGGTACTTACCAACCTGATATCTTCTCATACACCCAATACTAAGGTTTTGATAAACAGATTATTACCCGCAATAATCGATCCTATTAATATGATGGTTCCTATGCTTATAGCAGATCCTATGGACATGGATCAATGACGCATCCTAGAGTTACCCATTCATACCGCCATTTTTGAACTATTCACAAAGGTTCGAGTTGTCTTGACAGTTTTTTAAACTGGAGATATTGAGCGGAGTTTAGAGTGAAATTGGTATTATCATAAGGAGATTAGGCTTGATTATTTCAAGAAGACCACTCGAGTATCGAGTTGTAGGTATAATAAATACTTAGGCAAAAGTCGTAGATTAATCCTTGCATGGTTGAAGAGCTGCCCACATAAAACAAGACGTTACATGTAGTTTTGAACGAGAAGTTTTATCATAGTCAGGTTCTATCAAGCAATTTTGGGTGTGTTAAAAGTGCTAGACAAACTCCCATACGTGGCTAAACTAGTGCGGTGTAATTTTAACATTGGTCCCAAATACGTGTATGGCTGCATAAATGTGTCCACCCTCTTCACATGTACATATGTACATATAAGGTTTATGAAATTTCAAGCATCGCATATGCCTCGATCCCCCATATTAGGTTCTGTTGCGGCACCACAATAAAGCCACGAACCTTGGCGCTAGGGCAAAAAAGTTAGGCATTACTTAGGGCCCTGAACAGAACGGCAGCCAATAACGCCCACAAAGATCTTCATAGCTGCGTCAGGGAGTCCTGCCGAAACCTAAGCCTGAGATACCTAAAGATCAGGTATATCGGCCGGGTTACCAAATTGGAAGAATTATACATGTATTGTGAGGTTCGATATATTTCGGCCGAGCTAGAACCAGCCTAAACAAAGAAAATTGGCCTTATTATTAATGAAAAACAGTATGACACGAGTCGTAAGCTGTGAGACACCAGTCATTCAGGCTTCCATGAATTATTGAATGCAATATCGCTTCTAACTTTTATGTGTATATCGAAAGATACATATCATCTCTGCTAGGCTAAAAGCTGTTGTACCCTAGAGGTGCCCATGCATAGGGCAATGCAGTACCAAGACTGGCTTGCAGATTTGTATGCAGGTATATCTACTTTGGATGACGCTATCAGAGTCTTTTAGCCACCGCCCGATGAAAAGTCCAAATGAAAAGTCCCAAGAAATAAAAACACCCAAGACCATTGTGCATGCATTAGAGGGACTTGGCCTACATGGGATTAGGAATACATTGACAGCGCAATGCTCAATATTGGGGACTCAAAATGTCTTCAAGCGTATTTCTAAGTCTTGTGATATATCACATAAAACCTACATGCAGAGTGGTCTTGGGACTTCTCATTTCTTGGGACTTTCCGTTTGGACTTTTCTACGGTCGTTGGCTAAAAGACTCTATTATCATTATTATAGGAGAGTTCATATGGGCAGTAAATTCTTCATAACTCCAAATAAAAATAAAATTACATCTTATAAGTTTATTTGACAATACATGTATACATGTATATATGTCTAAGAATTACTTAAACTCGTATCTTAAAAAACAGTTGTGAGCTAAAAAAAAAAAAAAAAAAAAAAAAAAAATTGATATTCATCACCAGCGAGTGTCGGGTTTAAATATGATGAATATAAAGCATATTTTTTGAAATCTCTGTTTATTATCCCAGAAATCTGTATCAAGAGCATTCAGCTTGGCCCCAATTCCTGTAGTGTCCATATCACAAGCCCCAGATGTGAAGGCCCAGTGAGTAGACTTCTCACTTTAGTAAAACTTTCCATAACGCTAATCAGAGCTGAATAAACTTTGCATACGTACATAGCTGAATTCAAAGCCCCCATTGTACAAACAACCTTTCGCCATTCCTTTTTCTTCTGTGAGCTGAGCCTCTACACCCATTATCTCAGGATTCCCTTGCAATCAATCCATTCACTTAGAGTGGCAGAATACTTTGAAAAGGAGCGGCCTACCCTCTATATATCAGTCCCAACTCGCTCTATTAGAATACCAGCACCTGAAATAAGTTGTACTACCTGCACTTCATTATATTCCTCACTCAATATCTTTAACAGCCCGCCCACAATGTTCAGCGCCATCTTCATTCAGGCAGCGGTGATATTCACCTTGTCAATCAGTGCAACAGCTTTGCAAGAGCCAAAGTGCGGAGAAGGGTATTTATCACCTTGGGGTTACGGTTCAGAAAATGGCCCAGTTGTCTGGTCGAACTTTACCAATATCCCTGGTGGTGTTGGGGAGCACGTTAAGAACTGCGACGTAGCCCGGGCAGGAACCCACCAGTCACCTGTGGTCATCAGGCCGAGTTTCATGGACAAAACTGAAAAAGAGACAAATATAAACTGGAATCTCGGTGAAGGCCGAGAGTTTGAGTTTGAGTACGACGGGCATACAGTTGAGGCGAAGCTAGAGCATGAAACCAGTCCTCTTACATCAGTACTAAATGGAGCCCAATGGGAATTTAAACAGGTATGTACCGACCCGAGCATCAAATATGTATAGGGGAGAATCGATTGGGTTAACCTCGCTTGCTTGATCTAGTTCCATTTTCACACACCCTCTGAGCATACACATGGTGCTGAGGCTCATGACACACCAGTTAGGTTTCCGCTAGAGGTCCATTTCGTCCACTCTGCAAAAGGAAGAAATGCGGTCCTCGGAATTTGGTTTAGACTAGACGATTCTACACCAAACCCCTTTCTTGAAGAAGTCACCAAGAATATGGCGGACTTCAAAAAGTGTGGCGACAAGACGAAAGAACCACTAGTCCTATCAGATAAAACGTATGTGAATCCAATTCAGAACTTTGAAAAGCAAGTCTAAAGGTTCGTGTAGCTTCGGAGGAATGAAGAAATTTGTCGAAGCCCATGCCACAGTTGGCGGTAGCAAGATTACTACATACGAGGGCTCCCTCACCACACCACCATGTACGGAAGGTGTGAATTGGTTCGTCGTGCAGGATCCTATGCCTATCTCTTCGGCTCAGCTTAGGAAATTTCGAGCTGTTTTAAGGCACAACTCTCGTTGTACAAAGAGTGAGTGGAAGGGGGAAGGGTGGCCGATCGAAGTTGACAGCCACCCAAACAACTGTAGGGCATTATTATCATATGCATGATTTATGAGGAGCGTTGGATAGCTATTACTTTAAGCGAGTTCTACTGTTACTGTTACTTGCTCACAATTTCTCATATGATGTATATATACATGTATCTTATTTAGCAGAATTTCTTTGTCATTACGGGCATCACTCCAAAAATGCTACATGTATGTTTCCGATTCGGGCCAAATATCACAACCTATGTAAATACATCAGATTTAGCGATCAAACAACAACACCGACTCAAGTTGTTCATCTATTCGTGCGATCTCGCAATATCGCCCATGGAAGTGCAGAAAGAGCCAATACTCCGCCAGCATGAACTTTGGTAATATAATGACTGGTAGCCTCCGGCCGTTACATGTGGCCAATTTGCATGTTTCCCAGCGGGGCGTGCACCCGACAAAGAACCTGCAACTCAATCATCTGTTGGTCAAAACGTAAAGCACTAGATACGCCTTTCGCTTCCACCAGATGTTGATGCCTTACCCGATGGGAGGTCTATGTCCAGCTGCAGGGCTGAATAACGCCACAGATTTTCATGGTGGCGTTGGCCAATCACAACAACTATATTCCCTTTTCCTACTTTTTTTCAGGGCAATCGGTTCTTGGCGGCTGAAATAGGGGTGTAGACACTGCCACAAGAGTTGACAGCAGGTGCTGCATCGAAGCGATGTTACCGGCAGGATGATCAATCAAGCCTTCGCTATGGTGAGGTGAGTTTAACGTTTTTAGGTACAGACAGCTGAGGCTGGTTGTGTATCCAATGGAGTTGGGAGAATCGAGCGCTAGTCTGTAAGCTTTGACATCGAGTCAATTAGAATCTCGGCCAGGAATCAAGTATCATACATACTTATCACTTCAGGTAACCGGTGACTCCGTACATGAGAGGGGGATGTGTTTCTGCGCGCGGGCTCAAGTGAGGGAATATTTGGGCCGTGTAGGCTACGTAGGTAATTTAAGTTGAGCATGGACTTGAGGCTCTGAATTCAGCCCTCAGTTACGCGGCCGCGGGATAAAAAGAGACTTGTATTTAGGTCCTTGTTTTACATAATTGATCCTGACAAAGAAAACGTTTGCTGCACAGCTCGTCACTCGTACTAGTTCTGCCCCGACTAAACGCCAACAAAGGAAATATCACAACCCCCCCTCATATACCGCCTACTCATCCGTCACCCACCAATCCCCCCACAATACTCGCTCGCATGACTGTATTCGAACCGTCGGTAGCCTTTTAAGGCCTTGGGCTAATGCACATGTGGTTGATTTCTGGAATCACGCGAAAGGCAGAAGAAGCTGGAGTTCGATTTCCGAATTGCTCAGAGGGTCGCTCATAGATTTTATATCTGCTTTAATTCGAGGAGTGCTTTTGGGAGTAAATGTGTTCTTCGTGGTGATGAGGGTTTAAAGCTCTAGTAAATGCTTCTGATGGGAATCTGGGAGTTAGAAGTAGCGTCTACTTATGTAGCTCAGGCTCAGTATGGGATATGAGATAATCATGACTTGTCTCATTTCGGCGATAGAGTAGGCTTACTCGGGTTCTGACTTTTCAACCAAACAAAAAGCAACCGCCATACCAAACGTAGCATCCCGATCCGAGTTTACTCCAACTCACTCAGTACCTACTCTGCCCCCGAGTTGCACTTAATGCCAAGGCCCGAGTGATAGGCTGTGATTCTTCCCCAGAGTAATTCTCGGCTTTGGCTCTGGGATACTAATTTCTTATCATTTTAGAACAGATAGTAGTAAGATAAGCTTAGTCCCTTATCTCTCGCACAGATGCGGCTAATAACTTCGTGCGGTGCTGAGCCGATCCACGGCGTTTCTTTGGGTGAATAAATTCACTTTCCTGCTGTGGTATCTGTTCGTGATCATCAGATAGTTGATTAGAGAATAGAGTTTGGAATAGTGTAACTTCCAATCTACATGCTGTGTGTTGTACTTCTGCGTTTTATGTGTGTTAATTGTGCGTTAATCGTGTGCGTCCAAGATAAAGATGTAGCACCGTACGGCCGTGCGGGCGGTGCACTCGCCCATTCTTGTTTTTCTTTAGGCTACATAACTAGATAGAAGTGTAGCGCTGCCTAGGAGGCACCAGGCCAAACCCTGGAAGCCAGTCGTCATGACCGGAAAGCCCGAGAATCTTTGGCATGTTCAGATTATGCTTATCTTTCGATGAAAAGATGACGACAATCCTCCAACCCAAGCTGGAGATCTAGCCACTGCCCTGATAGACCAATCTATCCATCTCGTTACTTGATTCGGTTCCAGTAAAGTGCATCTTAGCCTAGGAGCACATGGTTAAGGGTTAGCCGCGCCTAGAGAGTCCATTAATTGTATGCAGCCCACAGGGCTGGCACCCAAATAATACCGCCGGCCCCGGAGTCTAAGATAGCTACTTACTTCATATTAAATAGAGAAATAATCAATCGTTTAATTTGTGAAACTCACCTATGCCAGAGGAGGCGTGAATACTGGCCTACCTGCGCATCCAGATTTTTCACCGAATAAAATAACCCTTATATAGGCACTATCACATATACTAAGGCTTAATATATATAACCCTTAGGGAAAACAGGGCGTTTCAAGGACTGTATAAAAAATACCAGAATTAATACCAAATAATGGTTAATTCAGACGTATGTAGGCACGCTATAATCCTCATATGGATATGCGTACCGGCGGTGCAGTACATTTACTCTCTACTAGCAATCTTTCCTACCTGCTTACCTGCTTGCAATGGCTACTTGGTTCGCTGCTTGGTTGGATGCTGCCTAATTCACCGATTAGCTTATGTCTGGATGATGATAGGATGTTCAATTGTAGCGGGAATGAAGGCGTAGGTGAAGGCGTGGAAGTGAAGCCGTAGAGGTGAAGAGGCTGCCGAGGTGGGGAGGCTGCCGAGATGAAGCTATGGAGATGAAGAAGCTGCCAAAATGAAGGCGTAGAGATTCGCTGTTTGATTCGCTGCCTGTTTCACCGATTAGCCCATGTCTGGACGATGATAGGATGCTCAACTACAGCGGGGGCGTAGATGAAGGCGTAGAGATGGAGGCGTAGAGATGATGGTGTAGAGATGGTGTTGAGGTGGAGGTGTGGAGGTGTGGAGACGGAAGGCGTGCGTGTTTGATATCTACTAAGCCCTAGCCCTAACCCTCAAAAGCTTATGGATTTTCCTAATTCCTATTTCTACATACATGCCTCTATCCAAAAGACCATTAATTGAGCCCTATTCGGCCCTAATTATGTGCCAAATATCAGTATAATCTCCGGGCCAGGCTCAATTAGGCCCTATTTTGATACGAGGGTTTAGCAGGCTTTTTTGGGCCCTGGGGCATGCCGCCATAACCTTCGGGTTGGATGCGAGTATGAAGTAAACAAAAAAAAAAAAGGCCCTGGGGCATGAAACCGGCCTTGTTTGGATATGCGGACGGGCGATACAGTACTTAGATATCAAAACTTCCAGATGTCGATGGGGAATATAAGACTATTTTGTGTGAGAATGTATCCAATAGAGAACTATAGGTGTTTGTCCAACGGAAGCTTTCTATAAACATAAGCTGATTAGGACTGTAGTTTACATGTAGTACCTTGTAGGAAGCGGCTCTTATATGGGAGGGGGGGGTTACTAGGCGTACAAATTGGGGGGGGGGGGGGGGGGGGAGAAGGGCCAAAAACTGGTAATCCTTGTAGCAAGTCTTAAGCTTGACTACGCTAGGTTGTGGGTTAAAAAAGTACATTAGTTCTAACCTCAGGTCATCTTATCTCCCCAAACATCCAGATCAAACCAAAAAGAAAATACCCACCACAAGTCATATACATCGTGGAACTGGGCTAGGGCAGAAAACCCGCACACTTATATATAGCGAGATTAGCCTTATAGGGGTACAAAACAAAGTACACAAGAAAAAAGGCTGAAGGGTCGCAGTACATCCTTAGTCTAGTGCATAAATATTACAATTAGCACATAAATGTTGTTATTTTATAAAACTACACTTTGTACATGCCAATTAAGCCTACCAGCTTCCAAACAAAACCCAACAGCCGAAGCCTTGCTAAAAAAGCACAAAACAGCGCAAACTTAATAAATAAATGAAATATGTAGTAACAAAAGCCCAGTCTCTACTTGTAGCTATATCTACGCAACCCAAGTCTCAACGGCCCTCTTTGCTACAATTCTCCCTCCCTTTATAACTATCCTTCCATACCCAGGCTCCACAAATAGTTCATGAACACCCATATCCCTGCTCTGTTGGCCCACAATAACTAAGTCCGCCTTATCTCCCACTGAGATCGCCATTCTATCTTCGTCTTTGTAGCGATTTTTCAGGGTTCCGATCGCTTCCTTCGCTCGGGTGGTTATGCACTCCTACCCAATTGGTCAGCTCTATGCCTCCTACCATAGAGGGGGGGGGGGGGGGGATTTACCAAGAGTACTCTACAGTCCGACTGACTCCCACCCTGATACACGACCCCTAACCACGCCACCATGCTCAATGGGTCCACGCCGCCCATAGGCGCAAACGCGTTGCCAACATTCCCAATGCCCAGTGCAACGTCGAAGTCGTAGTTCCTAATCCAGTCGATTACCGGTAGTGTTCCCCTCTCTGTTGCGCCGCCGCCAGTTGCAGGCCCGTCAGTAGATCCGCGGCCCATAAAATATAGGTCACCTGCTGGAACACCGACAAAGTGAATTGGTAGGTTGTTCTTCGATATCAGATCGTAGAGCTGCCGGAGCTCGTATGGCGGGAAGAGGGACAGGCGGGTGCAGTGGCCCAGAGTGATGCGCAGATCAGAGGGCATAGTGATGGACCATAGGCGCGACTGTAGGGTGCTGATGAGATGATATACTAGAGGCTCATTGCGCACGGAGAGATTGTGGTCGAGGTGGAGATCGAGATGCTTTTTGTTAAGCATGGCTAAATATGTCCCTTTCTTTAGATTCATGCGACTATTAGTAAGTATGGGCAGAAGCATTACCAATGTCAATAATCCAGTCGATATTTTTCTTTGCTAGAGCCACTGTCAATTCCATATATGGTGCGCTTCCGATTGCATCGACGCCATCTCTTTCGCACGCCTCGAAGAATAGCTTCCTCATAGCTACGCCATTGTCTTCACCGATAAATACAGCTTCCTGTGCAAAGACTACTCAGAATTAGTCTTTAACCAATAAAACAAACACATACAAGAAGCACCAACCAGCAATCTGGATATCGCAAACCCCCCTCCCCTCATCCCCAAACTCATTTTTGAGCTTCAATCCCGCCTCCAGACATTTCAGTCCTACCATTTCATCCACCTCGACATAACACCTCATACTCGTCACCCCGACCTGAACATTCTCCATAATGAGCCGCCGCCCCCTCAAAATTAAATCTTCCTCTGTATATTCCTGCCTAGAGAAGTTTGTCAGTTCTAGCGCCTCGCAGAACGACCCACAGACCATGGGCGGCCCACGATGGATGAGGTAGGGATTGTCGAGGTGGATATGGGGCTGGCAGAAGGAAGGTAGGATGGTCCCGTGGTTTCCGTTGATATTGGTAGCATATGGGACATGAGCAGGTGGTGGTGGTGTTGGATAGATTGAACTAATAAGACCATTCTCAATGGTGACTGTATAGGGCGTATCAAGGTCGTCCCAGATAAAATGAACATTATGGATCACAAGAGGAGGCGAATCAATTTCCATGATTTCGAGCGCTGGTTTAAGTTTTGATTTTTTTGCTAGTCTTGTTCCTTGAGAAGTGATAATTGTAGGTATTGAATTGAGGGAAAGGGGATAGTACTACAGCTATTTGATGCTCTCTTTCCTCTCTCATCGATTTTCCCAGGACATCCAGTTCAACTTTTATATCAAGATAGCTCTACACTCAATGTCAATGTCTTAAATTGGATGAGTAGAGTTCAACGATTACTTCCCCCAACATCCTCCAGGTTTTGACGACCTTCTCGTCATATTGCAGGAAGCTGAGTAGAATATAATAATTATCTGGAATACTACCGGAAGCCAAGGCCCTCCGACACGGGTGCAAAATCGTGTCGTGGTCTGAGATTTTTCGTTTTTTACCTAGTAACGACATCATTAACAGGCATAAGGAGATGTTACACAAGACAGTAGCCAAATGCAGTAGCCGCAGCAACACGAGCAATCACTCGTCGCTTACTATATGACAACAAATCGGTTAAGTAATAATTAGTGGTTGCATACCAACCACTAGTTACCCGACCACTTGCAGATGTTACAAATCCCACGGTACAATTAGATGTGAATGTTTAAGAGAAATAGCATCAGAACGTCTTTCTTTCTCTTTGGAGGCCCTTCTAGAAGTGTGCGCGCAGTGCTAGCTACGATAATAGCAGGACACATCACGGGAGTCAACTCCGACAAACAGTTAGTGCTCCCCTCTCATGAGCTGAGAATTGCCTAGTGATAAGGAAGACCCCCTGTGAATCTGCGCCAACTCTTTCTTATTTGGACGCTCCTATTTTGACACTCGAGTTCGTGTAACCGAATCCCCTCATCCTAGGGGCGATCATTGAGGCTCAACCAATCAGATGTTAGCGCTAGGTAGCTAAAACCCTCAGGTTATCTATCAGGCGAGGCATACCCCCGCACTCAACTAAACCCCAACTCGAAGAAACTATCCATAAGGTCCCATGGAGAGAGGGCACGATTCCGATCCGGCCTAGTTGTAGAGCCTCGCTGCAACACCTTAAATCAACTACCCACACCGGACACTTATCTCTAGAGATCGAGAGTTAACTGGAATCTCAAGGCAACCTCCCGAAGATTCTACTACTAATTAGTTAGATCTTTGTATTCTTAAAGAGAATTCGCAGATAGCTAGTCATTGGTTTATTGACAAGATTTGCATAGTAAGTTGGGGGGGGATCCTTATTTCTCCATTATGCATACCGTAGATTGACAAGCTAGGGCTATAAGGCAGGATATTTATATCATTTTAGAAGATACCTGAAAGATGAGGTTACCTTACCTAAACGTGTCTGGGTGTTAATTTAATTCCCTATAGCGGCTTAAGTTCCCTAGTCCGACCCAGCTTGACGGTTCGTGGGATGCGTCACGGGGGGTTGGCAACAACTTCTCTGACCATTCAGTCGGGGCGTGCTGCTTCTGACTGTTCTCGTTGGTATAGGTCATCTATATGTGGCAATATAGATCTTCTAAAGCTTTTGGCTCAGACGCTTTCCAAATCCCTATTGAGGTTTCATAGACTCGGTTCTGGTTTATGCACCGACGCTAATGAATTGTTTCACTGACCTTCCCTACTATTCCATAATCACTCTTCTTAGGCCCCTCTTCGGATATTATGTAGCTTCCCAGCCCTGACGACTGATGTAAGTCATCTTTTCAAAGACAGGAGCGTTGATCCGGAACTTGAATCCGGGTAGGGTGGCCCACAATCCTGGGGTTCTGGTCCCAAGATCAGTTATCCACAATCATACGTAGGTAAGATATCCTATTCGCTTCAAATTGCAATTTTCTGGGGTTCATGGAATCCTATTCTTAGTATCATATTTACCCAGGATCCCTACAGAAGGATATTGGGTATCAAGAGGTCTACGGAAAACTTAGGACCGAAGGCCCTGTACTTTTCAATTAGTTTGAAAGGTAGTTCATGCTCGTTAAACATTCAGTCATATTCTAATATCCAGGTACATGGTTACGGCTCGTGTCTTCAAGTCCTATATATAGTTAGTCTATATCTTCCTGAAATATCTCGGACATCACAAGTAATTGTTTCCCCTCGCTCGATCAGGGTAAAAGAAGGCGTTCAAAGTTATCCCATGGTAGGTTGAAAAGCCCGAGAGTAGCTCTATTTTTCGCATGGATAGTACTCCTCTCGGATGTGGAACGGGCTTGAAAATGCATGTATTCAACCCAGGAACACCATACTTTAAAGGTGATCTTTTGGATTTTGGATATTCGATTTATATTGGCGGGAGAAATTTTGTTTGGCTAGGTGATCAGCTCTCAAATAACTTATGGGTCCATCTGTATCTATCGATTTCGAATATCAGCACACGAATCAAGCACGCATATGAGCCCACGCCCGTACCCCAACACCGAGCTCAAAAATTAGGAACAGTACTCGGGGACGGAAACGGAACAAGCCTCTCTCACAAAGCGCCCAACAACCCCCCGACAAGTCCCAAGGACCTGGGCCTGCACAGTTTCTGCTTTCCTCCCACTACAAGTAGTCATATGCTGGCCGACCACGGTTCCCGCACAATAATTGCTCAGAAATATTATAAAGGATCCAGAAACCTCAGCCGATAATAGCCATTTTGGCCCATTGATGGCTTCAGAGAGCTTGTCGTTGTAATAGTATGTAGGCTGAAGATACACGTATCCAGATGTGATGGTATCTATGTGTATGTAGTACGTACATGTAGTCTACAATAATGGAACAAACATTCCCCAGACCCGGGTAACCTAAGACTTGTAGTGATATAACTGCACGTGCTCCATCCTACTTAGTCATGCATTATACCCAACAGGACGTTCCATTACCAAACCGGTCGTCCGATTGACCACTAGGATGATTGGCCGATACTCTCTGGGACCTGATAGACTGTCGTTGAGATTCTGTCCTGCGGGCTGATATTTGTTTCACATAATGTAAACGGCCACCGTGCACCGAGACCTGATCAATAATGGATGCCGGCAGCAATCATCATTCATCAAAAAAAAGTACGGACCAATGTATGCTTGCCCCCGTTCTAATACCTTGGAGTTATAATTATTGCAAACAAAGAGATTTTAAGCGTATTTGTAGCAGCAGGAAACAGTGGCTTCAATTTATACCTTTTCAAAACAAGTTCTAGCACCGTGTTGGTACTTGAATACCATAGGCAATGTAGAAAATTTCCTTGTATAAACGTCAAAATGTCAGATATATGAGGTTATTGACCAATTACCTAGCTCAGCTGTCCAATGGGCATCCGATTAGCCAATAATCAGTATTTACTACTATGGCAGAACATATCTATCTAGCCTTGTTAGATATTACTTCCGTTATGCCCCCCCCCCCCCCTCTAGCTCTCTACCTTCCTGGTTCATTACTTCCCTTATGTAGATTTTACCCAGTCTGAACATATGCCTCTACTATAATTGGTATTAACCACCCCCTATAACCAGAAGCGATGGTTAAAAAGCAAGAAAAAAAAAAACCTAAATGCAGAGCGCCTTCATGTGGACCTAACGGATCAACTCCAGACTCCTCTGCCACTTCAGAGCTCTCCGAATTCGAACCTGCTGGGGATCTTAAAAGAAAACTGGATATCGATGGGCCCCATCTATAAATAGAATAGCCAGGTACCTCTGTCATCACGAAAGGTTTCAATTGGATGGGTAACTGCCCCAGATTTCTGTGGTCTGGCGGGCTACAGCAGAATCGGGTGTGTTAAGGGAGACGGCATACATAGACATTCAGGTTGGTAAACCTCAATCTAAACAGTATAAGCTTGTCTAAACAGTATAAGCTTGTCTAAACAGTATAAGCTTGTCTAAACAGTATAAGCTTGTCCACCGTCATCTGGAAGCATTTCTATTGGTCAAGATGATTTGCATATTAGTGATATACTAGAAGCATACATGCACTGACAAAAGATCGCTCCCGTGATTGGAAGGGAAGCTAATTAAGATGGATTATTGTACACCATTGCTGTACCAAACGGCATGAGCAAATACTGGTAAGTATGTCTATAATCCTTTATATACCATCTCTAAACTAAATCCCTCAAGCTTTCACAAACAGACTCAACTGAATGGACAAATTAAAGGGTTATATACATATATCGGCCGGTCATGGGCAGAGACATATGCACGTGTCGCCGAACTGCGGGGTTCGCGATCGTGCCGCGGCCGGGCCGGCTCAAGTTAAATAATTGCCTGATTGGGAAATTGATCGTCAGAAACCAATGTCTTCAAGGCGTCCTCAAATACAGCTTACAGCGAGACTTTCAGCCACGGCCGCGGGTGTGAAAGGCAACGAACAAAAAATTATTAATTCCCAAGACTATGCTGCATAAGGGCTCAGAGGTACTGTGAGAAGGAAATCATGGGCATAAGGATTGAATAGCTCCATGCGTACCTTCAAGTTGAAAACATTATATCACATCCTACTTGCATCCAACTTGCATGTCTTGGAAGTGTAACCTAGATCTAGATCCAATGAACTGGCCGACACATAGCTACTTCCTCTCCTCTTCTATATCCTACGATAAAGACAAAATTAAAGAAATGCCTACCGACCTAGAAACCGCACGCGCGAGCTCAAGCCTCAACACCTGGCAAATCGGTAACCTCCTCTACGACGACGGGCAGCGCGAAGCCCGTGCTAGAATTGCGGAGATATTAGAGAGGGAACCTCTTTTTAAAAAGTCCAGAAGGTAGTGTTCAGAACCCCCCCTCCTAAAGCGCTCGGAGTCATAATTGTTAATCGATTTTATAGGGCATTCCTCAACACCTCACAGCTCTTGCACCTCTCCCTCAAGATCTCTAAGCGCCTTCTAGAACTCCGCGACATCCATTCATGGACCTCGCAAGAGTTCTCCCTTGCCTGCAGCCTCCAAGATGAAGGGCTCGTCATCTCGCTCCACCACTTAGCCTTCATGCCCGTGATCCTCGCGCAAGGCTCCGACGAGCAACAGGCGCAATGGATCCCCCGATGTCAGAGCCTTGAAGTTGTCGGCTGCTACGCGCAGACCGAGTTATCGCACGGGAACAATGTCCAGGGCCTCGAAACAACCGCGCGGTACGACCCGGCAACTAAAGAATTTATCATCCACTCTCCAAGGATAGAAAGCACAAAGTGGTGGATGGGTGGACTCGGGGTTATGGTCTGAGATAGATCAATCACTTGCTTTCTTTCACTACATAACTGAATACAAAAAATAACTGACAATATGATCATTGCAGGCGAACCATGCCGCGGTCGTAGCGCAGCTGCAGCTACCAGATACCGGAAGCCCGGGTGGATACAAGTCGTACGGAACACACCTATTCGTTGTCCCGCTTCGGTCAACTACAACCCACGAACCACTCCCGGGAGTCACTGTCGGCCTCATAGGGCCAAAAGCCTTTGGCGGGTTTGGCATGGCCGATAACGGTTATGTCCGCTTCGATTCTGTTCGCATCCCTCTCGAGAACATGCTGAGCCGCTACTCCAAGGTGAGTCCAGAGGGCGAATACACCCCGGCCAAGCACTCCAAGCTCTCCTACGGGTCCATGGTTGCCCTGCGCGCACAAGTACCCTTAAGCGTGGCCTGGGCCCAAGCGCGTGCCATTACAATTGCAATTAGATACTGCGTGTACCGCCGACAGTTCTCGGATGGCAAGGCGGAGCAGGAGCGGCAGGTCATATCGTATGCCTCCGTCCAGTACCGGTTGTATCCATTGCTTGCGCAGGCCTATGCGAGTATTATTGCAACTAGGGAGCTATTTAAGCTATACCATCAAATGAACGAGGCTATAGTGAGGAGTGGGGATGTTAGTATGTTGGCGGAGATGCACAGTCTCTCCGCCGCCATAAAATGTAAAGTCTCCAGCGAGTCCGCGCGTGGTATAGAGGAGGCCCGGCTATGTCTCGGCGGCCACGGCTTTAGTTACATGTCCGGAATCAGCTCAATATTTGCCAATGTCGTGCCCTCGCAAACATACGAAGGTAAGCCAAAACCGAATATCTAGGGTGCGAGTGATAACTGATGACGAAAACTCTAGGTGACAACTACATAATTGCACAGCAAACTGCCCGCGCCCTACTCAAGCACGCCGCCAAACTCCGTACCCAGGACCAAGCCTACATTCTCCCGCCCAGCAGCCAATACCTGCGCAGCACCCTCCTCCCCCCCATAACCTTCACGCTCCTACGCAGCACCGCCGCCACAAAGGAGGACTGGCTCAACCCCGCCGTCCAGCTCGCGGCACTCGAGCACCGCGCCGCCTTCCTCGTCCTCGACCTTGGGCTTAAGCTTGCCAGCGGCGAGAAGGACTGGACCAGCTACAGCTGGGACTGCCGGCGTGTGTCAGATGCCCACGCTGACATCTTCATCACCTCCGCCTTCCAACGGTCCGTCACCTCGCAGGCCCCGTCAGCTGAAAAGGCCGCGGTAACCTTGCTCGCAGATATTGATGCGCTCTCCAGGCTCGTCGCAGGGCTTGCAGAGCTGCTCGAGAGCGGGTTTATAGACCCTGCACAAAGTCGGCTGTTGCGAGCTGCACTGGACGATGCCATGACGGCCCGCATGGACGTTGGCACGGCTGTGGTCCTGACGGACTCGTTCGCCTTTACAAAGTTCGATCTGAGTGGGAGTGTGTTGGGACGGGACGGGGTCGACGTGTATGAGGAGATGTGGAAGGAGGTGCAGGGGGCGGGTGGTGGTGGTGATGAGGAATATAGGAGGGAGGCGCTGGAGATTATTCACCACCACAGGAAGGGGGATGTTCGCGGTGGTGGTCCCGCAGCGAAGTTGTAGGTATGGCTTTCTTTTCTTTTCTTTTCTTTCTTTCTTCCCTTGTACGACAAGTTGTACATAATTTGTGCATGTACTCTAGTTACATGTAGTTGTGTTATCAATTTCAATACTTGAATTTGGTTAATAAATTGGTTTACCCCAACTCCCTACCCAGACATCGAACCATTATATTCGTTACACCGAATACAGGGCCAACCATTCAGCCAGCCTCCTTAGAAAGTATACATAGTAGATTACTTAGTTAGATGTATGCAGGCATTCCTATACATACCAGGGCCGGCAGTTGATCGAGAAATTCAGGAGAAGCTCTCTAGTGCCTCCATCCTTTATTACGGGTATTATTATCATTATCTCCATTATTATTTATTATTCTGAGACCCAGACATGCGTACATTGCATCGATCGAATCTGGCCGTATGTAGCAAGTACATGTAACTCTCCCTACTCTAGCTGTAGTACATATGCAGCCCTCTGGCCCCCTCCGCGCCGGCCGGAAAAGTTCGTTAGGGCAAGGAACGCTAATACACTACAATACGGCTGTAGTCTCTGTACCACCACCACCACCACCACTCCGACAACTCCGATCGCTAAGCCAGAGCACTCATGTCAGAACCAGAACCCAGATCCCTTAAACATGGTATATTATACATGGTTATACATACACACGTACCCAACCCATCATCTCCTGTTTACCTTGCCTTGCCTTGCCCTAACTGACCCACACACACACACATACCATCAAGTATGTACATACCTACAATACATACATGTATTTACCTAGGTCCTCGGCCATCAAATCGTCCTCCCCATCGGCCAGATGCGAAACCGCCGCGCAAGATACATATATATATATATATATAAGTCTCCCGGAAGGCCCCCCCCCCCCAGCTAACCGGAGAGCCTAAATTGCGGAGGATGAGGGCGAGGACGAGGATGCGTACGTATCAGGTTTTGCCGATATGATTCTGGCTGAAGGGCTGGATCGAAGGGGGGTGGTGGCTCATGTCTACTTTTGGGCATTTATGAAAATAAATATGTGTGAATTGGGGGGGGGGGGGAGTGTAACGTAATGTGACTCTTGGGGGGATGTCACGCAGCTCGCGTATGGGTCGCTTAAAAAGTACGCAGGTAGGGTTTTTGTCACGCGCAAGCATGCACGTATGTGGAGTGGAGGATGGGCACATGTAACCTACATGTGCCCTGCTTTGGAGAGACCCCCCAGTGGCTGTGTGGGGGCTGCAGGGGGGACAGGTAACCTCATGCCAAATACCGATTCTACCACTTTTTCTACTACACGTCTCGTGGGTAGGTGGTACAATTTGAGTTGATTCGAGCCGGAATTTATTTTACTGCTACTAACTGGTTTATCACACATACAAAGGAAAAAAAAAAGAGAGCTTAAACAAGCCTCAGCGATGTTATGTAGAGAGAGAGAGAAGGAGAGTCCTGGGAGTTACCGATTCATATTTCCCAAATAAGTATTCCTATCCATCCACCCTAATATCTAAATAATCAAGAAGGGAAAAATAATAAAAAAAAAAATATGTAACTAGAAGAAAAAAAAACCAATAACGTTATAGCCAAATGTAGAAAGGAAAGAATCCACATAAATAAAAAAGAAAAGGGGAATAAAAGTCTCCATATCCACTCCGCGCGACTACATAACTACAAGTTACCATTTCAGCCAAGTTATGTTATGTACCCATTTCGATTATGCCTGTCTTTGCTTGATGGTAAGCCACAAGTCCTTATGGAACGACACGCCGCCAGCAACGACATATTCGCTTGGCTTGATCTTGTTGACGAGCTCGGGAGTAAAGAGACGGAAAAACTGTGAGTAATAATAATCTCGTTAGCATCTATCCAGATCTTAATGTGTTTGCGGATATATTAAGCATATATGTATGTGTTCGGGAGCTTGTATAGGAGAGCTTACCTGCACAGGCGCCTTATGGAGCTCCATCATCGCAATGTTCTTACCCAAGCAGACTCGGGTGCCGAAGCCCCATGTGAAGTCGTACTTGTCCATTTCCTGCACTTTCTTAGGGTCTTCTAGCCATCTCTCAGGCCTAAAGATCTCGGAATCCTCTCCGTATACGGCCTTATCTCTTTGCGAGATCCACGGGTTCTCGGTAACCTCGAAGCCAGCGGGCACATGCTTCCCGTACAAGTTGAGACCGCCCTTGGCTACGACTCTGGGGAAGATGTTTGGTGCGGCGGGGGTCATTCTTAGGGCTTCACGGACACAGGCGCAGTAGTATGGTAGGTGCTCGAGGACTTCGTCGTATTTCGGAACTATTGAAAGCAGGCCAGCGGCGTCCTTCTCGGCGAGCTCAGCGAGTAGTTTCTCAAAACAGCTGGGGTTAGTGAGGAGGTCGACCATAAGAGCTTGGACAGTTGTTGCGGTAGTGTCGGAGCCAGCGAGGAGCACGAGGAGGGTCTCGGCTTTGACGTCGTCGATGGGCATTGGGCTACCATCGCTGTTCTTTGCGGAGAGGAAGCTATAATGTGTTAAAATACATCGGTTGTGGTGATGGTGGTGTGGAGAAAGAGACTTACTTCTGAAGCAGATCATTGTACTCGGTTTTATTGTTGGGGTCGTTGTTGTTCTTGATGCGCTCTTCGATGAGATTGTCACGGAAAGTCATGATATTTCCGATACCGGTGTTGTCACCGGGCTTGGGAATCATATAGGCATCTGCGACCCAGGTCTCTTTGATCCACTTTGTGAACGGGTGCAGGCGACACAGAAAACCGAATGCAGGAAGACCATCGTGAAAGGACTGTATGAGACCGTCGATATCAATACCCTTAGTAACGAAACCCAGAGGCTTTCCAAAGGCAATTTCAGAGATAACGTCGTATGCAAAATATCTATCATGTAAACCACATCAGTGAAGGGGTTCAACTAACGATTAAAGGACCTATAATTCAGAACAAAAAAGTAGGTGGATGAGACATACGTAACCCAAGGAGCAAAGTCAAACTTCTTTCCTGTCTTGACAAAGTCGTTCTCAAGCTTGTCTGTCCACTCGATAATACGGGCATCAATGAGGCCCTCCATGGGCTTAACTGCAGTCATGCTATACTGTTCTCGGGTTAGAAGTGATTCACATCTCATATTGTTTTGTCTTTATTTTATAATTCTTAGCAATTCGGAACACTTTCGGAACACTTACCGGTTGCGCAATTCTCTTTCTCGCAGCGGCATGGACCTCATGGGGTTGGATATTGAACACGCTAGGAGTTTTTCCAAAGGACCCTGTTACGTAGTGGTCGGCCTTGTCCGCCCTTCTGTGGTAGATCTCGGGAAGCATCTTGGGGTCGCTGACGAGCAACATCGTAGGGGTGATTCTGATAACGGGGCCTAGTGAAAACAAAGGATATGAGTATTGCGCTCAGCCCCCGCCGTCGTCGGCGGCGGAGAATTATGATCTCCCTCACCATATTTCTTGTGCAAATCATATTCCTTAAGGTACTCCACGCCCTTGAGATTCCAGTAGACGATCCAGAGTCTGGAGAAACTAGCAAAGAAAGGACCGGGGAATTGTGATAGGGGGTGAAAGTATCGAGAAGTAATAATGCTCTTTGCGATAGAAAGAACAATGATTACCAGAATACTGGTAATAACCCCCTCCTTAGTGGAGTATAACATGCTCAATGGAGAGCTCGCCATTATGATTTGCACTTTTCTTTCCGCTTTTCAAATAATGGCAGAATATATCGCGTGGAAAAGCAAGGGTTCTTCTGAAGGTGAAACTCTGCAGGACAGAAAGAATAAGAAATATAACAACCCCGAACAGGAGAGGGAGAGAGGTCCGAGATTTATTCCTCCCAAGAACCGGGCGGGAAAGTTCTAATACTTATAGCTATACCGTAGCCTAACTGTTCTAGATTTGTAATGGGGGGTTGTAGATAGGCACCTCTATAGTCCGAAATCTGGGTTACCTCCTACTACGATCGATATGCTGCAATTTTTGCTTTACTGCAAGTAGATCCCCAGGCCGATTTGAAACCAGCGAATTATCTGTAACCGAATTCGCTGGTCTTTCAGCACTTAGTGCTTGACTAGCCATGGCCTAAGTGTGCCTCTCAAGACGTTGCAGCTCCGGGATCCGGACATTAAGAGCTGCGCTTTTATGGGCAATCCTGGTTTCCGTTTCTCAGGCACTGGCACGGCCATGACATGGCCCACCACCAGCTTGCTCTAGAGAGGGGTGGAAGAGTACAAGCTACGGCAGATTTGCGTAGCTAGAGTAGAGTGCATAGGTACACCTCCAAGTAGATCTATAGAGCAATCGGGAGTAATTAGTTCCCTGGCTATAAGGGAACCTCGATGTAAGGGAAATATGTAAGAAATCTTATAGTGAGGAGATTCGGGCCATCTCACCCATCTATCATATTCCTTTTTTTTTTACCTTTCCCCGAGATTTTGCTGATGTGAGGAGAGATGGGGAAGTGAAATTATTGACCGGGTTATGCACGCTCCTTATAGAAGTGTTGACTGACGATTCACACAGTGTGCAGATTGGATGTGCTATTTGTCCGCTCGGACCTCTTATGTAGAGAAACGTCAATAGCTGCATTGACTAGATGTAAAACGTGTTATGTAAAATGGTCCTCAACTACATGTGATCTAGCGCGGCTAGATGCTGGTCCTAGACGGGTAATGTACGTTAGCCAAGGCCATGCTCGTAACTGTAGAAATCCCAGGGGAAATTTATTTTAGGAGGGTTAAACATCGTAAAGCAGCCTTCCGAAATGTCGAGATTTCGGAATTTCCGTTTAAATATATACCCACCCGAAAAAAGAGGGTTATTGGTACCTGGTTATTGTGACTTGAATCTCGGGGATTCGGGAATTGTGGGGGAGGCCTACTAGAGTATAAGTTATGTGATGATCACCGATCGATAGACATTCTGAATACATAAACATGTACTCCATGTACCTACCAAATCAACGGTTCATCCGAATAAAACCCAACCGAGGGCTTTGTGTAGCAGTTTAACTTTGCCTCGGTTATGATAAACTCCTACTCTAAACATTCAATTCAAGGAGAACCGTACATAGAGGGTAGGTACTCCCTGCACATTTTAGCGTGTAAGTCCAGCGTGACGCGTCACGCCCAATCCTAGTGGGGATGTCGAAAACGGGTCGATCCGCTCCCGTTAGGGTACTAGCGTGCGCCAAGCGAGCAAAGAAACAGTCTAGAGGAACGCCCCTTTTCTCTAGCAAATTAGCCCAGTTGAGGTGTCTCGGAGGCACTGATTTTTCCTCAGAGCGATGCGCGAATATTGGGCGTACATGAGACATGATTACATGTATGTACTTAGGGCTTCGGATCTTTCACTTCCTACCACACTCGTCAAAGTGTAGATATTATCATATACCTATTCTAGCTCAAGCTGCTTGCAATTGAATCTTCGGAGCTCGTAAGCTCATACAGCATATTGATAAGTACCTGAGGCCCAGAACTAAGAATAAACCAGAGAGGTTATTTTCGTATTCGACCCAGCCGCCCTGTCTAGAGAGTATCGAAGGAAACCTACCGGAGATTGTGAATCACCATCTTTCAAGTTGGAAGTTGGATGGACTCGATGGTACCTATCTCTAGATCTGCTGCGTGACAAGATCTCGAGCGTGCCCACAAGGCTCGCGTTGGCGTGATGGTTCTTTTTTCTGGTGGATACTTTGTGTATGGCCCAGTTACAATTCCTGGTGAGTACACCTTTAAGTAATTCAAAAACCATTTCCCCCTCCGGTCTTCTTCCAACTTGGAACAAACACCATGCATGACAAACACATAGGGGACATCTCATCACCTAGCTAAGTAGCTAGAAGATGTTCGGGGGAAGCTACTGTCAGGATCTAGATCTTGTGTTACTTGCCTTCTGCAAGGCGCTGGGATACCACAACTGACTGACAGCGGTTCGGAGCGGGCGTTTGTCATGTGTGCTTTAAAGGGGGTCTAGAAAGAAACTGATCACTAATTCACAGCGCCTCCTAGATCGATCTTGTCATGACATTAACTTCAAAAAAAAAAGTCTTTATCTACAGAGGGTTTTTGTTCTTGATATGTTTGCCAACACAACAACAACAAAAGTCACAACAAAACATTAAAGTTGTTCGGGGTGGGTTACTCTTTCTTTGCGGGGGATCCGAAGGTTATAGTCGATCCTCTAGACGCCACGTGGGCAAGCTTCTTTTCTCTAACCATGTCTTCCAATTATCTATTGCTTGATGCGCTCGCTTCCTCTAGCTCGAGCTCGTCTAGATTTGCTGAGCGTGTAAAGTTGACCCTTACGAACTCTCCACCGATAGACGACATCGGCTGGGCTGGTTTTGATATGTCGATCACCGAGAATCGGGTATGGTAGGAATATTTCGGCGAGGTTACAATGTAGCCGCTACATTGCAACTAGTTAGCTAGCTAGTGCTCAAGTACATGTAGCTATCAAACGCCTTCCTTCCTAGAAATCTGTTTCTGCACAGGCCAATAATTATAGCTGTCTCTCCTATACCCATTTCTATGATTAGAATTTCGCAACACCATACTACGAACAGCGGGCAGGGATCAATCATCCACAGTACGTGCTCTACTCTTAGAAAGAACGAAAGAAAGTAACAACAATTTGTGTCTGAGAGCCAATCGCGCCGTGTCGATGATCTTTATTCTAGCCTGCAGCAAACTGGAGAAAGCGACGACCCCAGTCTTCGGCAAAGTCTATGTCTCTAGCACGTGCATTGCTTATAACTTCTTTGGCAGCATCTGTTTTAATGATATCCTCCGGAGATATACCGAACATGAACGATCGTCTAGATCTGTCATTCTTAGTATATAAGGGGTATGTGGCTATGTAGCAATGTGCAGGGATTCATAGCCTACAGCAGTGTGGGGCAGACTGACTGGCACTGGCACTGGACTTCACGGAGGCCAAGAATCATATTTTGCTGAGATGGCCAAGGAGAGATGAGCTCTCTTCAAAGTTGAACCTGCATGGTGCCTAGTTATGCAGGAGCAAGCAGAAGTTCTTCGACCAACCGTTGTTACACCATCTGTTGACGAACTGCATTATGTACCTACTTGCCGGTCAGAACCATCCCTGGCCCCAAAAGTTATTTTCCCATCTCAACGGCCTGTGAGATGAACCGGGATATTATATTCTGTTGTCAACAAAACCACATATCCGGGGATGCGGACATGATCCGGCAGTCTCTGTAAGGTACTCGAAACGTCCAATTGGCCCTTCTAGAATAGGAGGAAAGTATAGGGGTGTTTCTCCTCCTCCAGGGTGTACTCATGTAAATGTAAAGGTCAGTAGGTTATGAAACCTAGGTAGAAGGGAAAAAGATCCATATCTCGCTTGGTGTCTTGCGTAACCAATTAATCCCCGAGGAAGGTAACAATTCTCCTTTGGTGTTTGACCTTGAGCCTAGGCTACTTGGCTGGTTGGCTAGCTAGACGGATGGACGGACGTCGTTGTAGCCAGCAGCTCAACTTGATCAGCAGCGTCGGACAGGACGGACACGCTCGCTCGCACGCATGTACGGAAATTTCATGATGATCCACATAGAGGACGCCAGCCGCATTGCAACCCACCGTTGTGAACTAAAGAGTAGGAGCATGCTCACGAAGTAGTCTAGCTCAACGGAACAAATTTAAACTTCATGAGGCCGGAATTACTACAGTTGAGTCTCATCTCTCTCTAGCCCAGATCAGAGACCAACTTAACATACAACAACAGAAACCCAAACCCCCCTCCGCGGTAGCCCTTGAGATGGGTCACTCGGTATTTTTCGCTTTCCTTCGCGTGACAGGAAAGAGTTTAGGATCGGCCCCCAGGAACCAAAACGTACTGGTTGCAAAGTTGCGGTTGGGATACTTGAAGCGAAGTTTTGAACGGGGCCTGGATCAGCGCGTTGCTCCACACGCAGTTAGATACTTTTTTCTTTCGTCAAGTCTCACACATAACCTTTTTTATTTTCTTTTGCTCAATCGGCGTCTCTCTCTCTCTCTCTTTCTCTCTCTCTTGCCTGCCCTGCAGTGCCCACGCACAGGGAAGGGAGTATGTAGAGTAGAGGAGAGTGGGCACGGGTAAATATTACGGCACAATCTTGCTCTGGCCAAACCTATCTAGACGAAATGGGACAAGCACGGGTGCCAAAATTCGTCTCCTCACAAAACATGATACAGCCGCAGGAAGTGGCAAAGGTAAGTACATGTACATGTATGTACAATTGGGGAAGGAAAAAAAAAAAAGAAGAATAAGAAGTGCCCTGCAAAGTTAGTTATGTTACAGTGAGTTAGTTGGGTTATATGGGATGGAACAGACATGGTTAGGGGACGCATACTGCCTATCAATTCAATTCGTCCTCGTGTGTGAGTGTGTGTATGTAGGGAGGGGGGGGACATGGGGGAGGGTGCCAAATTACATACATATAGAATCTCCCCTCCGTTTAAGAACAGGCCCTGAGAAACGAGATAGCGCAGACACCTTTCCGAGTCAGCAACAGAAGTACTCCACATCTCGACCGAGAAAGAGTATTAGAACAAGCGGGCAACCCACATCAATCCCTGGGAAAATTAAGTGTGGATACCCAGCTTTGCAGTACATCTCTAGTCAGTCATATGCTGGCTTGAAATATAATTTGAGGAGGGAAAAAAGCGGCCGGCATCAACAACCTTTTCTTGCATTACAGCTGCCAGCCAGTCAACATATACAACCTGACCGTTGCAAAGTATATATTTATCATAGACGGTACAGATCAAGATGGCCAACGAAGCTGGGCACCTCGACCCCAACTACAGCAGCGAATCAAAGGGACCTATAGTCAATACAGTATGCACGATATTCATCGTTACAACGGCTATTGTTGTTGGGCTGCGGATGTTTTCGAGGTTATGGGTTGTTCGTGCCATGGGGATGGATGATGGTAAGCTCCTCCTTTTATATATAATTATCTTTACAAACATTTATCTCTACCTAATAAAGAAAAGAAAAATGCTAACGATGTATTTGTAGTTCTTATTTGCTTTGCCTCAGTGGGTTCCCACCAAACAAAAATCTCATGCTTTTTTTTTAAAGATATCAATGACTGATAAACCATCCAGTTATGTTCCTGGGGCTTCTCTATATGCGTTATCCTCAGTGTTAACAAAGGTCTCGGAAAGCACTTCACTGAGATCCCCCTTGAGGATCTCCCCTCCTACACCCGAGTGAGTTCTTCCCCAAAGCTAAAAGCTAAACACCACCACTAACATCCAAAAGATAGTCTGGGCCTCCTCTATGTTCTATAATGCCTGTCTCGGGTTTATCAAGACCTCAGCGCTAGCTCTTTACCTGCGTCTGACACCCTCACTGACCTTCCGCCGCATTGCACTGTTCATGATGTTCGTCGTGGCCTCGCAGGCCACCGCCAACGTCTGCTCCTGTATCTTCCAGTGCACGCCCATAAAGTTCTTGTGGGACCGCACACTGCCCGGCGGCCACTGCATCAACATCAATGCCTTCTACCTTGCTAATGCCGCACTTAACATCCTCACCGACTTCCTCACCTACACACTGCCCATGCCCATGCTGTGGAAGCTGCAGCTTCCAAGACGTCAAAAGATCGGTCTCGTGACGATCCTTGGTCTTGGTGGATTGTGAGTGCACTCGATATATATAATGGTTTTTATAGAGAAACGTCAGACTAACGATCGACAGTGCCTGTATCTCCTCCATCATTCGTATCACCTACGTCGCCCCCATGTTGACAGATGCCGACCCCAGTTGGGTGATTGCAGAGCCCATGTACTGGTCCGTGATCGAAATCAACATCGGAATCCTCGCAGCCTCCATCCCATCCTTCAAGATCCTCGTCAAGGAGTACTTCCCACGCTTGCTCGGGAGCGGATACAGCGGTCACGACCAGAGCGGGGGGGTCAGCGGTGGAATCAGCGTAGCGGCGGGCCCGCGCTTCAAGAAGGGCTACAGCGATCGCTCGTACTCAATGGACCGCATGAAGAGTGGGGCTATGAACACGACCGTCACATGCGGACATACGCAGCTGGGCTCTATGAGCGGGAGTCAGGAGCATATCATCATCCCCGACGGAATGATCGTGAGGACAACGGCAGTGGTGGTGGATGAGAGCCATAGCACGCACAGCGCTGGGGATAAGGATCTGGAAAGTCAAATTTCGGGACAGTCGAAGGGGAACTAGAAGGGGACCAATTAGAACGAGGGAGGATTGATGGCGGGTACCGCTTCTTCTTCCTCTACCAGATGTATTGTTATCAGGTTGGGTTGGGTTGGGTCTTTTTTTTTTCTGGGTTACTCGTTTCATTTGTTGGACTGTATACTCTGTTCTTTTGGTGTGGTTATCACTTTTTATTTTCTTCTTTTATTTTTACTTACCATTGATTTGACGGCGATACTGGGGCTTACGATTAACCGCTGATGGCTTGGAGAACACTTTTCTTTCTTTCTTTCTAATGCGTATATCTACTCTGTATTGTGCGATCTCGAGCACATTCCGGGGACGACCTGGATCGATCCACCGATCCACCCGGGCTACTGCTTTAATGTTTCCTATGTCTTTGCTCAATTTACTTCACGCTTTTACACTTCTTCACTGTATATATTCAACCTTTCTTCTAGAGTACTTAAAAAAAATCCTGTTCTATTAATCTATCTGACGACATCTTGCGCTCACTCGCGGCCCTTGCGTCCTCGTGGCCAGCCCAGTCCAATCCAACCAATTCCACATATGTACGTACATGTATATATGGCGCACTGAAACCATCTAACCCAATCGACAGCCCCCCTCCCCCCCTCCAATACCTTGGGAACTCCCGGTAAACAAGCAATCAAATATCAGGTCAGTACTCTACGGAGTCTTGAAAAATCAGCACAGGCCGTTTGAGCGCCGGCAAACGCCGTGTGTCTCGTACCTCCGATCCAGAAAATGGCACAGTTTATGCAAAGATCTCTTTCACCCATCGGTCCCCCCCCCTCCAGTGAGTGACACATACCCCGGGTTTTGGTTTTGGTTTTTTTTTTTCGCCGAGAGTGGGGAAGGGGGGGGGGGAGTAAAGAACATCCACGCAAAAACGATACGCCGTCCATTCCCAATCCAATCTGGCTCGTGGTGGGGGCCGAGTGACCGCCCGTGACGCCGACCACATGCCGATTTGGGAGGGACATCTGATGGATGATAAGCTAAGAAGCATTGGGGAGAAAAAAAAGGAAAGAAGGGACGCCACATTGGAATAAGCTACATACTAAAGTACTTACATGTACTTAGCTAAGGGACTTGGATACCTGGACTCCCGCACTTATCCCCGCGAGCGGCCCGCGCGAAGATGAAGCTAGCTGGCTAGCTGGAGAGGGGGAAAAAGGAAAGAGGGAAGAGGGAAAAAGGGAAAAGCGCAGTAACTACAATACCGGGGGCGGACCCTAAGCGCACATCACATACTCTCTAGGTAGGAGAACTAGAAGAAGAAGAAGAAGCGTGCCCTATTGTCTTTTCCGCTTTTTGTGGGCGTACTCGTTAATAAATATATTGTGTGCATAGGAATATATCTATATGAGCGTCTATTAAAAGATCGTCTCTCGTACTCATCTCTCTCTCTCTCTGGAAAGTGCCTCTCCTGCGCCTCAAACACTCTGCGCTACTGTCATTGGCAACCACCTTCTAGTCAGGGGGGGGGAAGGAAAAAAAAAAGAAGGAAGCCTGCATACATGTACCCTAGAAGTGCTGGGAGGTGGGTCGCGCCCAAATGGAACCAAGAACCGTTAATTGCATACAGTTGTACCTACATAATTCACCTTGCCTAGGTAGAGAGAGATTCGAATGCCGAAGTCCACCCCCACTACATACAACAACCTCTTCTTCCGAGATCACCACCCACGAGTGTCAGAAAGTCCGTTCACCAACAGCACACAGTCCCAATATTACGCACTTTACTAGGATGCCACATGGTAATATGGCCGATGACAGATGGACAGCTCGTGCACAACCATCGACTTTCTTTAGAGTACATGTAGGTACATGTAGAGCAGTTGTAGCGCAGGCAGGCAGAACGTCATTTACCGGGAGGAAAGCTTTTCCTCTAGTTTTCCCCTCTAAGGATACTCTACACAATACGGCAGGAGAACATGCAAGTGCCCTACCCTAAATGGCGGTGGAGAAATTTAAAGGGGCCGGAACCGCGGTACCGAGGTGGAAGGGAGGATGGTTCGGGCAGCCGGCCGTGAGAAGCGACATTGCTGAGCCGACTTTTGGCAGGCAGAGGTACATACATACATGTATGTAGAATCTATGTATCGGCATCTTATCCGTCCACTGGGAGAGCGTGACAGTACATGACAGTCAGCTAGGAGAGTAACTGATGAATGGACCCTACATAAAGGGATCCATTATGATCCACGTCGAGGGGTTAATTTCCTGGGCGGATCGGATATCACCTACAGACTCTGTGGGCTTTTATTGGCTAATTGACTCCTCTACAGAAAACTTAAGACAGGACCCTCCCCAGATAGAAGAAGAAAGAAAATCAGAAACAATTCGCCAAGCCACCACGCCTCCAGCGTTTCCTCCATCCCCCCGCCGCACATTCCAGTACTTCGGGTTCCACATTTAGTAACTGTAGCCAGCCATCCAGGCTTGCGCCCGCCGCCACGGGGAAGTCTGCAACAGTAGCTCAAGTTATCACTTAGCATTAGCCACACTTTGTTTTGACGTCTTTGTCTTTAATACCGTAGTTGAGTACTTTTTTTCCCCCTTCTCCTCAGCTCATCCAGGTACTCTCTACATTTAGGAAAGAGAGAAGGGGGGGGGGGAGAGGAGATGTATCTTGTCATTTCCCGATGTACCCATCAATGATCATATGCACTCATCAAGACATGCAGGTCCCTTCCCCTCCTTCTCCACCACCAATCCGCGCCGTCACATAACAATTCCGATATACACAAAGGTATATCCAGCGTTCTAGACCACGCTCACGGGTTACACAGTCGGGCCTGTATTCCTCGCGGGGTATATATTTTCTTAGGGATACATACTCTAGATTGATGACGGTGGTTGATGATAGGGCCTGGGCTGCGGTGTTGCTGTTGGTGTTATTGTGCCTAGAGCTAGAGAGACTAGGTACTTCTCTCTACGTGGGGGATCGCGAGAGAGAGAAAAACATCAACACCGACATGTCCTCATGACGCCCACCTATGTCGATCCTTTATCACGCAGCCACTGGAAAGCTTAACTTAGTCGCACTGCTCACGATCACAACCCTCGCTTCACCCGTATCGATCGAACAGAACAGCAGATCTGCATCAATACCAATAACGCGCGCTTGTCTCGGCCAATCAAGCGCGGGAAAACAGCCACAACAGAAACATTTGGATCTTGGTTATTACCAACCGACCAACTGACTGACTGACTAACGGAGGATGGACCACATTCAGGCCTGCGCGGCAGCAGCGAAATAGGGTGAGGTGAGGTTGGTGAGTGATACGCCATGATTGATCTCACAACATAAACCGGGGGTCCCTGGGTGATGGTTATGATTATGATTATGATGTGCTATCGGCTATCAATCATTTCAAACTAAACATAACTCTCGCGACTCAGATCCCGCGTGTCACGGTGTGGGCATCACCAACAGTCACGCTCGATAGACTGTCTGTCGGATATTAACTACTAGAATATAGCTCTATTATGAAAACATGTTTTCCACCCAGGGCCAATCAGTTGACGTGATCCTTCTACGACAAAGCGCGAATTCCCGGAATTGGCTACACGGCACTCTCTCTCTACCTATCTACCGACCCGTCCGCCGCGACCACGGGCAGACAAGACTCAGTAAAGCGAATAAGGGTTGCGGAAAAGTCCGGAATATCTATCCCGTGGGCCTTCCCCCCCCAACTGCCCTCTCCCCCACATCGGACTCCCGGGGCGGGACAGCTTAAAAGGAAGACTGATCCAGGATCAAGGAAGACAGTAAAACATATGTAGATACTACTATACTACCTGATTGATGCTCCTTGGTTGTCTGGAACATGAGTGATTCACCGTGACGGGCCACCCTTAACAGGTCCCGGAATTCCTATTTCGACTGTCTCTGTAAAACCTGTCTCTGTATGGCAGCGAACCCCCGGAACAAGCCAAAGGGAAATCCAGGATCATGGGAGTAATGTTCGGAGGGGACGTGGGGATCCACACCACCCTACCTGCCGACCTGCCGACCGACAGGCGACGACCGACCGACCGACCGACCGACCGACCGCCCGATCGGCTGTGCGCCAAAACTGTTTATTGCCTTACACATGTTTCGCCCGCCCATTTACCTACATACATGTAAGTACATGTACTTACATGATGTTTGTTTCTCGCCACTCCAACTTCCCTGCCAGCCCCGAGAACCCGAATCCCCGGAGACTGCCAATTGGCCATCCCAGTCCGTCACGGCGGATCACTCATCCTGGCCGGTACACAATAAGGGGGCCCAAAGCATCCCGACCGACAGTTCAGCTGTCGCAAAAGCACCCCCCTGAGATTCTGGGACACACTCCCCCCTTTTTTGCTTCTTTCTTTCTTTCTTTCTTTCTTCCTTTCTTCTTCCTCCAACCGAATCTTGGCTTACATCTAGAAAACCACCTTTTACGGCCGGGACCCCGACCCGAGAACTGTTTCTTCTGTTTCTGTTTCTGGGTACCGGCCGAGATTAGTAGGTTTTAACTCGCGGACAGAGCGCCCGAGCTTAACTCCGGATTTCTAGAATATTAAATAATGATTACGATAAAGTGTTCCAGAATCAGCCCATGGGACTGGGACATACATGTATTGTTTGACTCGGTGTGATGGGTGGGGCATGACATCTAGGATACATATTAGAGTACATACATGTATAAGAGTAGTATATTGTGCGTCGAGTCCAAGCTTGGAATCGGGTTCAGGTTTAGGATCGTGTCGTTGGGCATGCAAGACAGGTCGGATCGTTTGGTGAGGAAAAGATTGTTTCATTCCCGCCTTGGCCTACTTTGAAGAAAAAAACATAGATCTCATAGAAAGGAGAGAGAAAAAGAAATCATTTCGGACATGGGTTATCACGCGTCGTATAAGAGAGTGCAAATGAGCAAAAAAAAAAATTAGTAAAAAAGAAAAAGGCGCGAAACACCGAAAACAGAGACTACGTTAACCATAGAGCTATCACAAAGATCCTGGCAGGCAGACAAATAAAGGACCGTTCCCAAGCCATAGCTAGCTATTCCTCATAAAACCCATAAACCCCATGAAAAAAAGGAAAAAACCCGCGAAAGAAAAAAAAGGTCCTTAAAATACACACATCACCGTGCTAGACCAACTATCCGAAGATTTGGATCTTCTGCTTCTTAATCCTTGGGTACGTTCCTATCCCCGTACATAAAATTGTTAGCTGTCTACTCCCCAACTCCCGGTTTTCCAAAGATCAGGCTCACCAGCAATAACCAGCACACTCGCAACCACCACGCCCCAAGGCTTGAGATGGATAAACTTCTCACTATATCTCAACTTGCTCGCCAGGACGACATTGACCAGATACATCAACAGGATGACATAGCCGGACACGCGATGGTACTTGTACTAATAATCAGTCAAAAGCATTAGCCCATATCTTCAATCTTCATACACCTCCCATCATGTACTACGAACAATTGCCCTCGCATTATTCACACCCCCATAGAGACTTGGCACCCAATATTGCGTAAATCCAATTGATGCTATATTTAGAGTTAGTGTTAGTCTATTTATTATATATGTAAATACGAGAGAGGGAGCTAGTAATTACCCTGGATGAAGAGGAGTGAGTAGATGACGATTCCGACATAGGCGTGGATTGACTCAAAGTGCGGTACTATAGATCGGGGGGCGTTAGCTTGAATCCTCTGACCTGGAAGCTCTCTACCTTCCTCCCCCTTCTCTCGTTAAAACTTACGCCCAGTGTGCTGCTTGTGCCAGATAACGACGCCAAGCGCGGTAAAGAAGCTTACCAGGGCGAGCCCATTGAGGGCAGCGTGCGCGAGGGTGCCCTACAGGTCGTCCGTTAGTATTTAGGGTAGGCGGGGTGGGGCGGGGAACTGACTCTGCGCTTCTGAGCCGGCGTGTGAGTGGGTTGGAGGATGAGGATTGCTTGCAGGGAGAGGAGGACGCCGAGCTGGGAGATTGAGTTACATTGGGTTAGCTTTTTTGGTAGTCGGCGGGGTGGAGGGGGAGAGGGGTGCGCACAGAGTTGAGAAGTGGATGAAGGGCAAACACAATCCACTTGGATGTGAGCACTGCGCCCCAGACTGCCGCGATGAGCTGTGGAGTAGAAGACGAGTTAGGCATAATCAAAACCAACTGCTATCCCACATCTGGGTGCTTAGGAGTACTTACCATTACACCGCCGACCTGGGCAAGGGGTGCAGTGCCTATGATTGTTGTTTATCAGTTTCGGTTTCTCCCTTCCCCGGAGGGGAGTGTGGGGACTATGCATAGCATACCAGTGATCAAGTTACGGAATAGTGACCCATCCTCGCCCTGGGCTACGTCCCCAGGACGCCCGAGCAGGGGTTCCTGTTCGGTTGTTGCGGCCGAGCCGGACCGGTCTGTAGAGGCTGTTGTGGAGGAGTTAGTGGGGCCAGGAGTAGACCGAAAGGTGGGGTGGAGACGTACTCATTTCGGGGAATTGGTTGTTTGAGGGTTTGGCTTGCTTGTAGTGCTTATGGTGTAGCTATATGGATTGTCAGCAGGGGGATATCTATAGAAACGAGAGAAGCTAGATAGGAGTATGTAGCTAGGGAGATGTGTAACAGGCCGGGGTAGGTACATGCAGCTATGTAGGTATTCGGAGGGTAGGGCGAGGGAGGATAATATGGATTTAGAGTTCAAACCTAGTTAATTTCGATTAACGAGGTGAAACAGAACGGCGTATGTATGTAGGTGGTTAGTCTGTCTGGGGTTCAGAGTTCGGAGTTCGGAGTTCGGGGAGGATCCAAGAATTAGATGTTTGAGGCAGAGTTCTAAACCCACGATAGTCACGTAGTGTAGTGGATGAGGAGGATGATGTGGGCGGTAGTGGATGGTGGAGTAGAGTGGGAGTGGAGTGGGTGGAGAGACATGCTTAGAAATACTTACTATATGTAGAGGTTCCTAAAGTATGTAAGACGTGAGAAGGCAGCAGATGGGATGTTTGTGTGTCTCCAATGCAGATGATGCCATCGATCATAACTCGCCGATTGGCTGCGGCCAATCGATAGGACGCGTTTTCTAAGGCCATCCACCCATCCATTACCATGGATGGCCGTCATTAGCCGCGAGATTGATTCGAAGGCAACCATCAAACTCGAGCTCCCCCCAATTCTATTTATTACTACTTTACTTACCTGCTTAATTGACAACATGAAGAACGTTAATACTAGACTGGGCTGGGCTGAACAGTCAAGCACACACGTAAAATGCGTGAACATGTGAATACTTGCACATTTGTAAGTGTTACTAAGGTGCAAGACACGATTACGCAAGGGGAGCGATAACTAATCACCAATGACGAGATGTGAAATAGAATGAATGCATCTCCATCCCCATTTCCCCAGTTTCGTGTGCTGCTCAAACAACGCTTAATCAAAAGGGCCCACCTACTTACTCAAGGGTGGGTTGATGCGTATATTGTGGCTTCCCTTCCGAACCGGGAGGGAAGGAGTAGGTATGTAGTACTGCAGACATGAGGTTTCGCAAACTCATACCCACTCCCCCTCATCGCATGCTCGGATCAGTGGTATTATTTCGAAACCGGTTTGTGTTTAGCTCTCGGCTGAAGACTAGATACTTGTTACTAGACCATTCTCTACGAAAACCATTTCTAGCTGATGTGACATCTGGCCGGGGGGGAATAACGAGACGAAAAGGTGGTTCGACTGGTTGGGAGACACACGGAGAGACCTAAGCAAGATGCTCTAAAGTGGTATATCAAACAGGATTGACAAAGTGTCGACGGCCTGTGGCAGTCTCGTTATCAGTTGAAAAAAAGCCATACATTTAGTTCATGTGCCTCTCGATGCGCCCCGATGCGCCCCTTATACGGGAGAGCAATCTTTTCAGGGTGAATGGAACCATATTGTGTGTACATACATACGCGCCTGGCCGCGTACCTGCTGGGGCGTACCTACACGAAATAATGCACAGGATTGGGTGGGTATCTCGAGCATTTGAGAGACGGCCAGAAATATATATTCCATACTATAATTTCTAACGGAGAAAGAAACAGCCAAGATACTGTTATATTACATATATATATACCTGGCCGGGAAGCAATTAGGAGGTATATATCTCCGCCTGGATGGGGGTGGTGTCCTCCCTTTTGTCAAAAAGGCCCTTCATTAATTCATACCTTTTGCGTACAATCTGGCACATATAAGATCTTTCTTATCATCGCTGATCCGGCAGCTCTTCAAACATGATGAGATCCCGCACTACCAGCCACACCCGTTCGGGTTACAGGTGCATTTCCCCCCACCCTCGTACTAGAACTCGGAAATTAATACCGCAATATTTGAGTCCTGGTATCTAATATTGAAGTCGATAAGGTTCTCTAGCTCCACAACCCGTTTCTGGCAGTCTTAATATTATTGTGCACTATATGTACATGCATTTATAGTAATAATCCGGTCTTTAGTGGAACCATCCCTCCAATCGGAATATTATATCTCCTCTTGCGCGTTATGAACCAGTCCGAAGACCAAGTCTCACTGTCAATGATCATCATGCGCCAAGTGTCTGGGGTCCTAATCTCAAACTCCATTTCCCACGCCCCACCAACAACCCCGCCATATCACAACTAAAAAGAAGAATAACTTCAAACCTCAACTTCATCAATCCACCACCTCGCCCATCATGCCCATAATCGAGGAAATAGACGATCAAGCCGTCGATGCGGCCATCAACGAGCAAGTCGCCGGTCTCGACCTCAACGACCTCATCGCACAAGCCGCCGCCCGTCACGGCCATGCCCCCTCCACCACCACCCCCGGCACCGGCGCCATGGCCCCCGAACTCCCCGCCGCCATCGCCGGCGTCAAGAACATGACCACCGAAGAGTTCCTCAAAACCATGAACAAGATGCCCCTCTTCATGACGGAGCTCGACGAGACCAACGCCGACGGCACGGGCGAGAACATAGAGCTCGAAGCCCTCAAGGCCCTCGCCTACGAGGGCGAACCCCACGAGGTCGCGCAGAACTTCCGCAACCAGGGAAACGACAACTTCAAGGTCAAGCAGTACCGCGACGCCGCTGAGTTCTACACAAAGGCGCTCGCAGTCAAGTGCGGCGTCGCGGAGATCGAGACGGCCTGCCTGACCAACCGCGCAGCGTGTAACCTGGAGCTGAAGAACTACCGCAGGTGCATCACGGACTGCAAGCTGGCGCTGCAGATGGCCCCCGCGAACACCAAGGCCTGGTACCGCAGCGCAAGGGCGCTCTACGCGCTCGAGAAGCTCCCAGAGGCCCAGCAGTGCATCAGCGCGGGGCTCGAGACCGCGCCCGACAACGCCGCGCTCCTGCAGCTGCAGACCGAGATCGCGAAGAAGCAGAACCGCCTTGCGGAGATTGAGCGGGCGCGGAGGGAGCGGGAGGAGAAGGCGCTGCGGGAGGCGCAGACGCTGCGCGTGGCGCTGCTGGCCAGGAAGGTGCCGGTGAAGGTGACGCCGCAGCCGCCCGAGCTGGAGGATGCGACGATGCATCTGGAGGATCCGACGGACCCAAAGTCGACGCTGTGCTTCCCGACGGTGTTCCTGTATCCGCTGAGTTTGCAGTCGGACTTTGTGAAGGCGTTTCCGGAGAACAGCTCGATTGCGGAGCAGCTGTCCATGGTGCTGGCGGAGCCGTGTCCGTGGGATACAAAGAGAGAGTATTTCCCGGCGACGAAGGTTGATGCGTATATGGAGACGTCGACGGGTGGGCTGATCAAGGTGGGAAAGAAGGTGGCGCTATTTGAGACGCTGAGTAGTGGTAAGGTCACAGTGGTGGATCAGATATTGACTGTGATGTTAGTACCGAGGGCGAGGACGGACGAGTTCATTAAGGATTGGAAATTGAAGCACCCTACACCGGCGGCGAAGTAGGGAACTGCTGTTTTGTAAGATTTCTTGATGGGTGTTGGTGGTTTTTCTTTTCCCCTTCCTGTATTTAGAGCGTAATGGATAGATAAAATTGCATGGGCTTTCTGTATCACTTCATCTAATTGGCTCAGATCCACCGTATATTGAGGTCATAGCCTCTGGTCCAAGGGAGGTAAAAAAAAACTTACCGGGTTGCACAGTACTTAATTACCGTGAGTGAAAGAAAATATTAGAGGGAGTGGGTATGTCTATTAAGATTTTTGAACATACATGCACTTGAGGTACCTACATCTTTAGTAAGGTATAAGTGTACAAAAGTGACCCTTATAGGGCGTGTACTCTTATAGCCTGATGGGGGCGACTGGACTGTATAAGGGTTGGTAGTAATAGGCACGAGACAAGTTATCTCTCGAGACCATTAGCAAAACCAGACAAGGCCTGGGGGGCAACAAGACAAGACGAAACAAGGCTGGTCATAGATGTCTCAAACCATCTATAAGCCCTCCAACTAGGGTTAGGGTTTGGCAGAGACTACAATCGATTTTGCATCATGTGCATGTGCTCTTTCTGGCATCAATCTCAGGGTTGGCCACAAGGTCTCAAGACTAGGTGGGTCTTTGCCTCGAGAGTTTCGAGACCAGAGTGAGGGAAAAAGTACAGACGTCCCGTCTTGTCTCGTGCCCATCACGATATATGGGTACGCTCGGGACCGGAGGTACCCATATACATACATAGGGAGGTGTATGTATATGCATACAGTCGAATCTCGCTATAAGGGCGTCCCCTATAAGAATACAGTACGAGAAAATGGGGTGGGATCACTACTGTAGCAATATTGTAGTAGTGCGGTATTATCTATACCGTATGTTTTCCAAATACCGATTTATGACGGCATTGAGAGAAATAATGTAAGAGTACTTACATGTATGTACATGTATATTGTAAAGTATACCATCTAGCGTCTTCCGGTACAGCAGATTAGGACTACATGTAGTACCGAGCAGGAGGCTTCATTATCATGGCCTTCATCATCACCATCATCATTACTATTTAGTATTATAATAGTGGATCGCCAGCTTCGCCTTGTATTAGAAGCCACTAGCTAGCTAGCTATGCCTACATCACGAAAATCTATTTCTTCTAAAGTTTTTCCCGAGTTTGGGATTGACTGTTAGGTACAATCTACTGATAAATTGGTATCTGGTGATGTCCATATTTGAGATGTGCGCTTCAAGTTTAGGTGGAATTGGGGTTAGGTAATAAATGCTCCAAGCATTTCCTTGTATCCTGCAGTGAGTAAAACCCGTATTATATTATCTAGAATCATACTCTGGCCATTACTATATCCCTACCGCATTTTCTTGATTCCGGTATTCTTAAGAATAAACATTGACACTACATGTACATGTAGCACTGTAGCAGTACCATACTATGCTGTAATCGCCCTAGCGTAAGCGTACATCCACAAACGGGGGGCTCACAAAGTGTAGCGGCACAAATAAAAGCACCGTGGCGTGGCCTAGTGGTAATACACTGGGCTTCGTCATATGACCACAACCGGTTCAAACCCGGGTGGGAGCAGTGATGAGAATGCCCAACATGGTAGCGACGCTCTTGAGGGATGATACTCATTCACGTAAGTCTTTTGTTGCTGTGCAATTTTTTTGGTCCACGGTCCTTCTAGGCTTTATCGATGCAAATTCACCCCTCCTAGTATGAGGGTTAGGGCATTTTTGTAGTTTATATCACTCCGTAACTTGGTACATGTATACATACATGTATATGACCCATTCCTAGCCAACCATCATGCCATACTACATGCATTATTGTACTTAAGTATGTATCTGTAGTTCACTTTGGACGGGCCTAATATTCCCCCCTATGTACATGTACCCATGGTGTTGGAAAGTGGTGCACATTTTGACCAGACAACGCCCAAATACTTTATCACAATACAACAAAGTCGTACAGAACTTCTCTACCATACCTATGTACTAAGCATATACTTGATCTGCACACCCATATTCACCTTGAAACAGCCTGCTGTGGGGGTTGGTTCCCGTGTGGCTTTGAAACCACCGGATGTGCATCACTTCCCGACACCCTGGGTACGTGTAGTCACACTGATGTATCTACTGATAAATACTTGTAACAAGCTCCCCCCGGCCCTTCGCTCTCTAAAGGGGTAAGCTCCCTATAAGGGTACCGGTTTACGGTCCCGAGCGTACCCTTATAAGAAGCTTTCGCTGTAGTGATATGGAGGGGACCGGTCCCGTGACTGGAAGGGAGGTTGCTTCAAGTAAGATGTATGTATATAAAGAGACACATCGAATAATTATTGTCCCTAAACTTAAAGGGTAGTGCAAGTATTGATAGGAAGTATAGCCACTCCATAAAGGTGCCCATGATCCCGGTTTCGGAATTATGAAACACTCTGCTATATGGAACCGTACGTAGCGGGCCGTCAAAAACATCAGGCTTCATCGATGCATGCACCGCTGCTACGCTACATGTAGCTAGTGCGCACTGGGTAAACTTAAGCCACAAACACTTTGCAGAGTGGCTGTACTGCACGTCTATAATCCTTTATACATCCACCTCTAGCCTCCAACTTGATACTACTACATGTACATATAGTACCTCTTACTGCTAGCCAAGTAAGTATGGGAAACCGAGCAGACAGCACTGTGATACCAAATGACTACACCAAGCCGCCCACATTCGGGCTGGAACGCACATACATGCCGCATTTCATTTGTACCCTTCCTTATAGGGAGACTCGACTGTAACGGGGGGGGGGGGGGGGGACCTAGTATCAAGCACAAATGACTAAAGAGTAAGTACTATCACCCCCAAGTCCTTTTGGACCAACATCTTCCCGCGAGTCTTTTTCTCCGGCGGAGACAGGGACGTTTGGGGTCGCTCTTAAGCTTCTCCTTTGACCCACCTGCAGCTAGTAACATGACTGTGGGGGATATTTGGAGTTCCCAGTACTACCGTTAGTAGGGCGTACGTTGTTGCGGTCGAAGAGATAGAGAGATTGCCCTTATGGAAGGTACGCACCCCTATTGCAAGCTTTGGCTGTAAATCTAACCCCCACGCCGTGAACCTCTTTACTGTAAAACCGCCTTCTGTGGCTCCCCCTGTGCCTGTTACGTCTTGGCTAAATATCGCCGCACCACCGTGAGCGGAAGGAACCCAAAAGAAAGCGAGAGAGAGGGGGAAAAAAAAAAGGTCACATCTCCAGCGGGACAAAAGTAACAGCCAACGTGTCTGCTCGGTAAACCCTAAGAAGTAAGTACCATACACCCGCCCCGCGTGAACCGCTTTGCCGTGATTCTGTGCCCTCCCACGACCGCCCATCTTATCTACTCCAATGTCCCACACAGTAGATACAAGTACATAGCTAGATCTCCAACACCGTCTCGGCCTACCACGTCTCCGCTCTTGCTGCAGCGGGCGAAGCTAGGAATCGGAAGGAATGAAAGCACTACCTATATCAAGTACAGAGTCCGGTAGAAGTGGGTTTTCCGTGACCCGATAGCACATCCCATTGGCTCTTGAAAGGACTCTTGCTGTAAGAAACCCACTCTTTTAGTGCCGGCCGACCTTCGCGATGGTTCTAGTCTACCAGACTCTGCAAGACACCCCAAAGTACTAATCAGCTCAGCTATAAACAATCCAATCAAGAGGCTCAGCGGGGAACGGAGGGATGAAAAGGGAGTGGATGGTGGGGGATGGCGGGGTAGGTTCTGTGGGTCGATCATGAGATCTCACTCGCGATTGGTTTTATCTCAACGCAAGAAATTTAAAAGAAACACCCCTCCGGCCGTAGTCTCGTTCTCAGACATACATGTAGTCCTTTGCCCCCCCCGAAACCCCGGATGATACAATAATCCCCCACCAGAGAAACCCATGAACCCCTCCGAAAAAAGAAAAAAAAAAAAAGGATACTGCCCCAGCTACAGAGTGTTTAAAACGCACTATATTTACCGCCCAGTCCGTACACGCAAGTGGAGAAGAAGAAAAAAGAGAAGAAAACGCTGATACTACATGTATCGTTACACCACAACAACCCCCCGGCGAACTGCAACAGCGCCGCTTAATTGTGGGGTATATAGGGGGGGAGCAAGCTTAAGTAAATACATGCAAGTAGGTAAGCACATGTACATATGTAAACGCACCCCCCACGAGCGCGCCCCACCTCCCGCCCACCAGCGCAACCCGACGCGACGCGACCCGGTAGCACTACATGTACGCACCCCACCCACACCCACCCCTCACCGAGTGACGCCCCATGACGGCGCCCTCGCCAATCACACTCAATCACTCGCCCGCGGTTTAATGCCATTCTTTAATTTCTAACGCAAGATAGATACACCCCAACGAACGAGCAGAGAAAGAAAGAAGGAAAGGAATCGATGCCCCATGATGACGACGACGACGATGATGATGATGCAGTAATGTAATGTAAGGTAAGGTAAGGTAAGGCGAGTGTAATGAATGGGATGGATGGTACGGGGGAGGGCGGTAGATAAAGATGAGGTGAAGCGGTCAAGAGAAGGTGGGTAACGGTATGATGTGAGAGGAAGAAACAACGCAGGAAAGAGAAGAAGAAGGCCAGAAATCCAGGACGCAAGCAAGAAAGAAAAAAAAAGAAAAAAAACAGAAAAAAAAGACTGAAGAAAAAAAGTCAGGCAGCAGGATATATATGTATCCCCTCTGCCTACTACTACCTAAATTACAACTATTTCCCCCCCCTCCTATCCCCTCCTAACCTTCTTCCCCCCATCACCACCCCCCATCCCCGCCATCCCCGCGCTCCTCTTCTCCCCAGCGCCCTCCACCCCCGCGCCAGCCCCCGCACCACCGGCCCACCCCCACTCTTCCACCCCCCTCCTCATCGCCGCCAGATCCATCTCCGCATCTTCACTCCTGAGCCCTGGCGGCGGCGGCGCGATCCCCGCCTTATTGACATACGTCATGCCAATACCTGGGACGCCGCCCAGCACCAGGTTCTCAATCTCGCGACTCCTCGTCGCAACACCCTGGTACCCTCCGGCACCGCTGGCACCGCCCTCGTCGTCGTCGCCGCCAGCACCGCCGGAACCATCAGCGCCGCCCGCCCTCGCCTCTTCATCGCTGTCGTCGGCGTCCCCGTAGCTGGTGTGCTGCCGCTCCGTGAAATACCGCACTGTCGCAAGCGACGCCTGGTTGCCCGCGAGCTGCAGCTCCTTCTCCGTGAACAGCTTGTCGAAGCTGTACACGGGCGTGTACACCTGCCGCATGAGGTCCTCGCGCCGGCGGCGACTATCCGTGCTTGCGCTCGTCGTCGCCGCTACCGCCGATGATCCGGGCATGTCAGCCACCGACGACGCCGTAGCAATAGTCTCCGGCGGCGGTGGGGACATGGCCGATAGCAGGGAGAGGTCGTCCGCGGGTGGGAGGGTCCGTGTCGTGCGCTTCCGCTTCGACGAGGTGCTCGGCGGGTCAAAGTTGATTCCGACACCGAACGAGAGGAGCTCCTCGACCTCTCCCGCGCGGCGGCGGGGCTTCCGGGGCGCGTCGTCGGGCGTCTGCTGCTGCTGTTGCGGGTTGTTGCAGTTGTTGCCGTGGCCGTGGTTGTTGGTGGGTAGGCGGCGGGGAGAGCCGATTGACGGGGCGAGGCCGAACTGGGACGGGTGTAGGAGTAGCGCGTTGGTCTCGGTCAGGTCCGTGTAGGCGGACGTGGAGAGGGATGAGAGCGAGGAGAGGGTTGTGCTGCTGTTTGACTCCTTCTCGGCGGCCAGCTTCTTGAGCTGCGTTTTGAGGCGGGCCATGAGCCGTTGCTGGATCGTGCTGCTGAGGGATTTGTGTTCCTCGCGGGCGTGGACGATGCTGCGGGTGTGGTGGGCGACGAGGGAGAGCGATTTGTGCTGGTATTGGTTCTGGATGCGTTCCTGTTAGCTATGCACTTCCTCTCACTCCTTCCTCCCCCGGGGGTCAGAGGTCAACATACATACAGCAGCGTCAGCTGCGCATCCCTCTCCTCCATCCCCTGGTTCACCTTTTCCAGAAAGTCACCATACCACCTTCCCGCACCGCCGACGGCGCCCCCCTCCGGGAACCCCATCCCCGCGAGCGTCTCCTCGACCTCTCTGTGGATCGTGTCGCTGCTATCGTCCAGCGGTCGCATGTCGCGGCCCGAGGCGTCGCATTTCGTGATGAGCTGTATGTCGGCCGTGAGGGCGGCGAGCTGGGCGCGGTAGTGAGCGTCGCGGGCGCGGGGATTGGCCGGGTTGTGGAAGGAGGTGGTGAGCGTCGTGAGCTTCTCGCTGAGGGCGTGGCGGCGCTTGTCGCGTTTGCTTTGAGGGGCGTGGGGATGGGGGGTGGGGGAGAGGGAGGGGGAGTAGGGAAGGGGAAGCCATGGTGGGTGGGTGTGGAGACCCTGAGGGGGGAGGTCGATTGTGGTGGTGGTGGTGGTTGGGGAGTATGCTGGTGTGCTCTCTCTATCCCTCTTTCTTTAATTCCCTCACTCACTCTCTCACTCTCTCTCACTCTCTCTCTCTCTCTCCCTATCTCCTTCTCTCAGAGATCTAGGACAGGTCCGTAGATCTTTTCTGGTACTCTGTCTGTGTGTCTGTGTGCCCGTCGTGATCTCTCAGCTGTTGAAGGAAGAAGAGAAGACGAAGAAGACGAAGAAGAAGAAGAAAAGGTTGTTTGAGGAGTTGAAGTTGTCGTACCAAAATGAAGTCTCTAAGCGGAAGTCTAACACACACACACAGCCACAATCCCATTGTCAGGCACCCCTAACCCACCCACATCGCAACCAACCCCGGCCCTGGCACGACATTAGTTTAGTAAACAATTAAACATTATGTATGCCGGAGATATCTCGGAGACTTTTTTTTTTTTTATTTCTTAGCGCTCGAGTAGATGAGGGGTTGGGTAGTTGTAGAGATAGGGGAGGGAGGGGAGAGGGGGAATTGAACATGGTCGATTGCGATTAATGTTGATGTTATGAAGAGTTCAGTGGGCAAATGAGTGGGTGAGTGATGGGTGGTGATTCGCTGTGGGTTGGTATATTCAATCCCTCAGGAGGAGAAGACATGTAGATGCGCGTATACGTAGGTATCATCCACATTCGTATATAGAGATGTATGCGTCTATGGTTAATTCTGGTGACAGTTACAGATCAACAGATCAACAGACCGAGCAAACACTCCCCCTCCTCCCCCCTCCTCCTCCTCAAAACACAAAACAAGGAGTGATATGCAATTACAAGTACCTACACCACCCCCTCATTACGATATATCCCGCCCCCGGTACCAACTCCCGGCCGCAGCGAGTAACACGATCGAATCCGACCCCTGCCAGACGCCCGCCAACATTAAACACCCCGGCAGTCAGTGCTTGTAGATACATGTTTATAATCAAGTACATGTAAGTACCATGTATAATCCAAGACCTCTTGCTCTAACCCCTAACCCTCGACCATGGCAGCGTTGATTTCAAAGCATCGATTGCTGTCGGGGGAATAATTCGCGGGCTCGTCTCTCCCTTCTGAATGGCTCCTAGTGGATGAGCTATAACAGGGGCGAATTCATGAAGGCGCACTTACAAGAGCTGAAGTGTTTCTGGGACATTATGAGTATATAACCCCCTCCTCCTGCTCCATCTCTCCTCCTCCATCTCTCCTCCACACTACTACCACCACACACCACACACTACCACAATGTCCACCACCACCACCACCCCCTTCATAACCCTCTACTCCCACATCGCGGGCCCCAACCCGTGGAAAGTGGCCATCGTCCTCGACGAGCTCTCCCTCCCCTACACCACAATCTTCATCGGGATGGACGGCGACCAAAAAAAGTCCCCCTACATCGACCTATGCCCCAACGGACGCATGCCCACGCTCGTCGACCACTCCAACAACGACTTCACAATCTGGGAGTCCGGCGCCATCATCCTGTACCTCGTATCGCGGTACGACACGCCCCACCACCGCATCTCCTTCGCAGGCGCCATGCACGACGATCATCCCGCGCAGGCGCTGCAATGGCTCATGTTCCAGATGAGCGGTCCTCCCCCCCAGCCTCCCTTTTCTCCACCCAACAAGCAAGGCTAACACAGCACAGGCCAAGGCCCCTACTGGGGGCAAGCATATTGGTTTAGCCGGCACCACCCCGGCCCAAAGATCCCCAGCGCCATCCAGCGCTACACAAAGGAGATCCGCCGCGTGCTGGGCGTCATAGACCTTGCGCTCCGCCGCAGCGGGGAGGAGTGGCTGGTGGGCGGGCGGTGCTCGTTCGCGGATCTGAGCTTCGTGCCCTGGAACTGGGACCTTGACGAGACCTTTGCGGGTACGGCCGTCGACGGGTGGCGCGAGGAGCTGCCGTATGCGTCGGCGTGGGAACGTAGGCTGGCGCAGAGGGAGTCGGTCAGCCGGAATAAGGAGGTGAGGAGGGAGGCATTGAAGGGGAAGGAGGTGAAGGTGAAGGTGGATAATTAGGGGGGTTGTTTTTGGGGGATGTATTTAGGCTTTTTTTACATATATAAAACTGTATCCGTATATACCAGAAAACACTGAGGGGCCTACCGAGTGACAGTCTATGATCCGTATCTTCACGACCGATCACTCGGTCTATAAAAGTTTCTAAAACCGTGGGAAGAGAGGCAAAAGCGAGGACGAGGAAGAACCAAAAGGAGCATGAATACCTTTTTTTTTTCCTTCCAGCCAAAGCCGAAAGTTTACAATTAGATAAACGAAGTTCTTATTCATCTATTCATTCATTCATTTTTTTCTCCCCTTTTGGTGTTGTGTTGTAAAACATTCTTTATCGGCGGGCGCGCTAAATATGCGTTATTGGAAGCCCCCGCTAGAAGGCCGGTGGGAATATAACACTTGGGGTTTTACCGGTCCAAACACCAACCACACCGTGTGTTTGGCGGCCCCCGGCCCCGGGCGGGCAACAGAAAGGTCCTGCAGGCCTGGGGTTCACGTTCATATCATTCAAGCCGGGCCGGGGTGGAGAAATTTAACGAACATCTCTGGGTGATTGATACGCGCGCGATCCTTACTTTTGTGGCACAAGTGACCCTTTTCTTTTTCTTTTCTTTTTTTTTTTTTAAAAAAAAAATTCTATTCTTGTTGTGGTTGTGGTTGTGGTTGTGGATGGGGCTTCGTGGTGTGGGTGTACTGTACTGTACTGTACTGTACTGTACTTACTGCTGGTGGTGCTGGTACATGTAGGTACATGTACTTAGGTGGTAGCCTCTCGGAGCAGCAGCAAAACTACACGTACACGTACATGTACGTCTGTCTGGGCCTCCTCCCAAAGCTTAAGCCCGGGAAGATCTAGACAGAGGCGGGCGGCGCGGCGAGGAGCCAAAAGGAACATGTATCCCCCCTTCCTGCGCATGGGGCCGAAGCTTGGGTGTAAATACGTATACGGAGATCCATTTTTCTTCTCTACCTCGGCGACGCCCAGAGAGAGAAGAAAGAAGGAAAGAGGAGGACGGTTCCCATTGCAAGCCGAACAAACCCCCAGACTAAATATGTAATTTAACAGCTCAATGCCTCCCCAAAGTACAGTACCAGGAACCGGGGTGTCTTTGTACCGTAGTGCTACGGCAGTAGTGTAGTATTTGTTGGGATGCCGCATTGTCGAGATAATTCGGCATTGTTTTGGGGCTAGTGTATTTATGTGAGTTGTGGGGAGTTTCCACCAGAAGGCCGGTGGCCGAGTGGATATAACACTTGGGCTGCCGGTTCAAACACCGTGTGTTTGGCCCCGGCAACAGAAGGTCCTGGGTTCAAACCGGGGGTGGAGAACGTCTCTGGGTGATTCAAACGTGATCCCAGCTGAGTCAGTTACTTTTGTCCCGCTGGTGTACTGGGGGGATGTGACCTTTTTTCTTTTTCTTTTCCTTCTCTCTCTCTCTTCTTTTTCTTTCTATTTGCCGTAGAACTGCTGCGGCATTGTCGATAGTACTCTATGCCCGCCATGATATGATATGGTATTCGATCATCACGACTAGTACACATGTATAATCATCAACATGATAATAGCTTAGCTGCAGCCAGTTCCAGCCTACTGCCGGGGGTTTACATATGGTACCCGCAGCAAGCCTTACAGAGAGCCAGAGGAAGAGATTATTTTCCTAGAAAGTGTTCCCTAGATCCCTACCACCCGATGATAAGAAATCAAAATGAATTGTGGTCATGATAGATTCCATGATATGATGCTTCACGATACATTAACCTCTGTGGATATTCTTTCTGGGTTACATCCATAAGTATATTGACGCATGTACATCCATAAGTATATTGACGCATGTACATCCAAAAATTAAAGTAATATCGTAACAATACCGGCCGGCCTGCCATCCAAAATACCCCGCTGGTGATACCACTTGTTCCAGAATACGCCGCCAATGCTGCCGCCTACCAGAATACAGTATCTACTTAAATGCCGCCGATTTTGGTACTGTAAGTATGGGGGGCTAGCTTGTGCGAGTGTGCGGGGTGTATGTGTGTGTGTGTGTGTGTGTGTGTGTGTGTGTGTGGCTTCGGTCCTGGCGCCAAGACTCCTTTTTTTTTTCCCGCTGACTGCTTTTTTTTTTGTTCTCCTTCGTCTGGGTAACTGCTCCTAGGAGGAGAAAAGGCGGTGTGGTGTGGGGTACTAGCTGTACTGTAGGCAGAATTCTGCCCTACCAGACAGACAACTGCACCCTGTATGGGTGGGATGCGTTCAATTTGTAATATAATACGAGTGATAGATTATGACCTAGAACCCTTGCATCCTCTGTAGAGATTGGTGACACGATAAACTCTAGGTCTCCTGCTTCCACCAAGCCCACCCACGCAAACCCATCGCGACTTCAACTGCATGTAAGCATATAACACTAGACGACACCCAAATCGACACCTGTCAGCAGGCTTAACAAACTCAGATATCTAAAATACCGTGCCGGGATTAAGATCATGATCACATCACGTCGCTTCTACTCTACTTCTTTTACAGTCAAACACAAATCACTTGTACTAGCCCAAGAGTGGATGCTTGGGCCAATTCTTTTGCCATTAAACCGTTTCTATGAAAACCGTAAACTTTAAGCCTACATACATGTAAGCATGCGAGTGTTTTGGTCCAACGCTTCCCATAATGACAACTTCCATCGTTTTTGGAAAAACAAACGAGTCAAGCTCTCTTGACTAGAGCTTTCCACAAGAAAATCAGTAATATAATTGCAACCTCCTAGCTTCAAGCTCTTCAGATTACCAGCCAGAGTCCCAGGCTAGATCATAATCTTCCTCCGCTGATTTCGGTTTATCCTGTGCACAACAGGAATTTTTTGGTTGGTTAGCGCGTACTGCTCCCCACTGTCCCGAAAACCCCGGGTCCCCGATTAATCCAGGCGGCCATGCACTATTTCCGAGTCCAGTAGTCCCTAGAATTTTGTGGCGAGGGCGAATCTCATGTAGCTCTGGGGTGGTGGTTGAAGGGGGGCCGCAACCGCATTTGATGGTGGAATTAGGCCCTTCGCATTTACATGCTCCCTCTGATGTTCTGCATTTACAATTGATGTGGCATAATGCATCATCATCATTTGGCCCTTCCTTCATCGACTCGGGCCCTGTTTTCCACAACTCAAGAACTTTGCTAAGATCAACTGCCTTCCTGTCTCCTATTTTTGATTGGATCTTAGCGTTACGATATTCCTTCCGGATTGACTCTATCCACTCCTTTCTTAACGGATCTAGTGATTCCTTCTCTATCTGCGGCTGCTTGGCAACGATTTTGTCATGGATTGGGTTGGTCCTGGGTCTCCAATCTGAACTTGAATCCTTCGCCAAAGTACGCCAATCGTTCCCAGGCTCCGATGGGCGTGCGGGGGATAATCTACCTCTCTCCCAGCCATCAATATCTTTTGAAATGGTAGGTTCGCCCTCCCGCAAGACATCTCTGAAATTGACTGGACCCTTTTCATCAGGAATTTCTGTAGAACCTGCTTGGTCCGCCAGGTTCATTATCATAAGTGCCCTCTCCTGTGGAATGAGATAGTATCCGTCAAGCCAAAAAGATACATACAGTGATCTTTCACTGGTGCCGGGGTGGCTTATCAATGGAACTGCGTCGTGATAGTTTTTTGGGGAATAAGCTCGTGATTCTTCGTCTTTAAAAAAGCCTGCAGGCCCATTTTCGATATAAAACTCCTCCATTTCAGAGCCTGCAATGGCTAGCAGCTTCGCCGAAATAGTTCCGTAAGGATTACGGGGCTGCTGGACATGTTGAAACTTAATTTCGAATCCTGGATTTCGTTTAATGAATTTCTCATAGTAGTAAATGGCCACATCACGAATTGCTAGAGGGAACTCCCTTTCAAGAGATCGATCACGTTCTGTGGAAGCTTCCTCTTGCGACTTCTGCTCACGAGCTTTAATTTTTGAAAATTTAGAACTAAAGACGTCTTCGATTGCTGCGTTTGAGGTTCTGATAACCACAGAAGCAGGTTTCACGCTTCTATCAATCAAAGATGTTTCCACAATTTGCAGTGCCTTTAAGACACCTACTAAGATTGCACGTGCTTTCCGATAGTGTTCAAGGCGGCCCGTATCCCGGATATCACACTTACTTACCCCACTGAAGGAGTTAAAGATAGATCCAGTCTTGAAAAAGATTCCGCAGCCAACATTCCCTGTCTTAGGGTGGAGATGATCTTCAACATCGATAATGACCTCGTTCTGGTTGCTGATTCGGAGTTCAAAACTCCTGTATAGAGAAAGTGTTTTCGCCGGTCTGAATGTAAGCTCTTTCCTTTTGTCCAGCCGTGTTTCGAAAAATAAATGTGGATACCTAACCATAAAGTCCATACCAAGCAAACAAATCGGGTGGGGGAGGCTCAAGAGGGGTTGGATTAGATCTAGAATTATGGCACCATCAAGGTGGAACCTGTGTGCCTCATCTTTGGCATGCATGAGCACGAAGTCAAGTCTTACACTTGAACTATAGCCACATAACTCTTCATGTAGTCTCTGGTACTTTTTCTCGCAACCCTGTTTCTGCAGAGAACATTGGGTCTCCTTCACCTCCAACCGGTCAATCTCTCCTAAAAGACTCCCAACCTTCACTGGGATAACCGTGGTTGGAATTTCAGGGCAAAAGCAGAAGTGAACTTCCATGCCATTTTGCGGCAGCTTACTTTTGGTAAGTGGACGCGAGCAAGGAGACTTGGCTAACTTTTCGACGTCACTGGGAGATAGAAAACTCCCCATACATTTATATCCTCGTAAAGCGAGAGACTTGAGCGGCAAAATAACCTTTGTCTCACGAGTTCGGTTGGAGGTTGTTGGAGAAACCACATTGTTGATAAAAAAGTCCATGTCAAAACTCTTATTGCTTTGTTGATGAGTCTTATTCCCCATCGTTATCTGTAGGGTCTGATATCCAGATGTGTGGAGTTTTGTTAGTCTAGATTTTTTAACTGAATGGTAAAAACTGAAGGCGTCTTGTAAATAGCTCACTAATAGACAAGGCTCCTTTTTTGTCCAAGCAGCTTTCTGGAAGCTGTACACGATCAGGGCAGATCACAAGTAGTAATTCCGATGGTAAGGGATGAAGACGGTGGGTATTGTCAATGGTCAACTGATGGGAGAAAGAGAAGGGAGGGAGAGGAAGGAAGAGAGTTAAAAAGGACAGGACACGTAAAGAACGAAAGTTAAGATGCCAAGTATCGAAAGACGAGCGATGCTACGTATACTGATCTAAGAAGTACTTAATTAGGCCTCGGGTAATTTTTTAGTATCCCCATGAAACCCCCGTGTAGGAGTGGTGCATTTCCCGTCGGCGAGCGTTTGCTTACACAAATGTAGCGCGCACGCACTACATGATGTGCATTACATGAAGCACTCAGTACTTCTTCTTGAAGAAACATACCTTAACGCTCAAACGGGGAAATAATTTCTATTGCACCGAAAGTGCCCTATAAGGCCCATTTAGGGTAAAAGCTCATTACAAAAAACATTATTTCGGTATACAAGACTACTATAGGAGGCTAGTCGGGCGTTTTGAAAAAATATACATTATAACTAATGCTGTTAGCTGTCTGCTCGCCCACTTTGCTTGCAGCCTAGCCTACTTGCAGCCTGCCCGTCTGCAGCTTGTGAGAAAGCGAAAGCATTAAGGCGAAATATAAAATTTATCTTAAGGTGTGGAGCCAAAATATTTAGCTAATACTTTTTTTTTGATACTTGTACCTAATAGAGAAAAAGGCAAATATAGATATAGTAAGAAATTCGCTTTTTTTCTTCTTTTTTTTTTTTCACGATAATAGAAATCCCTGTTTTTCAAATTTTGAGTTCTTGGCGGGATTTTCACACCAAAAACTATCGCCAAGAACTAAATATTTAGATTCAGAGGTTGTCGGCCAAATCACTCTAATGGCTGCATGCAATTACTGATGTAAACAAAAAAAAAAATTCACTCTAATGTAGCGCTATCTTAAGCGAGTGATTACTTATGATTTGCACTCTTTTTTTGATTCAACTCATTAATTGCATTCAGCCTTAGTACCGAGTCTGCAGCCCGTGGCCATGCAGCCCCAGATGTCTACCGCGATAGAACTCTGAGAACGATCAAAATCCGTTCGTTCGTTATTCATCAGCTGGTCGGTCCATCCGCCCGCTCATCCATCCACCCATCCATTCATTTTTTTTCGGTGTCGTAAACAAGTCTTGAGTTATGGGGATTTTCCATCAGAAGGCCGGTGGCCCAGTGGATATAACACTTGGGTTGCTGGTCCAAACACCGTGTGTTTGGCCCCGGCAACAACAGAAGGTCCTGGGTTAATGCCATAATAACAATACTTTATCTAATAGTGAAATTACATACCCCCCAAACCTTCCAGCCGATATAAGGAACAGCGGCGGACTCTTACGTCTCTACAGCAGCTATGGTGGGCCTTCGGCACCCCCCTCTCCTCCACCCCAATAGATAGTACTTAAACGCTGGGCGCCCCACCAAAGAGATCCTATGGTCGTCTGTTCATTCGGGAGGAAATGCCATCAGGAATAAATACTTATGTATACTAGCTGGCTACACCTGGGTAAACAGCTGTCTACATGTATGTAGGTAGGGGGACAATCAACAAGTAGAATATATAAGTATGTATATACAGTGCCCCTATCCCACGACTACATGTACATACATGTACATATTGGTTGAGAAACGATAAATACGTCGGGAGGTTAAAGTATTAGTACAAAGCTACAAATACATAGAGAAGAAGCAAAAAACCAAAAAGGAAAATTGGTAATAATTTACTTAGTACCCCCATGAGAAAAACAAAATAACTGTCGTTCATAAGCAATCATCACTCCCCCTGTTATTTTTAATTTTCTTTTTTTGTACCGTAAGCCAATCCAGGCTATTTTCAATTGCCCTACACTCCATAACCAGAGAAAGAAGTTTACGAAGAAACCCAAAGCAAATGAAAGCTTAAAAGAAAAGAGAGAAAAATAACTCCTTAATCAAACCCCGAATATAAAATAAAAATTGGCTTAAAACACACAAAAAACAAACAAAAAACACAACTACAAAGGTCGTGGACTCCGAGTGGATTTACTGAGGAAGTTGATATTTCCAGCCACCCTGCTCAATCATCTTCCTTCTCGCCTCCATATCTGCCGCGATTTCGTCCGGGGTGAGTCTATCAGCGCCCGACCAATTCGCCGATGAGGTTCTTGCTCGGAACTTCTGTCTTCCATTCCCGTCCCGGAAGATGGCATCCATATCTAACCTAGCCATGGGACCGAAAACATCTTCAGGGTTAATACTCTGCTGGTTTTCCAGCATTGCACGAAGTTCAGGAGACTCAGCCCATTTAGGCACATGGAAATCGCTCTTCTGCGGGTAATCATCATCATCATCGTCAGAGTCGGTTTGAATGTCAGGAAGATCAATTAATTCCCCATTCTGGTATATTGGAGAGTCCTTGGCGCCAGCTGGAGTCTTGGTTGACTTAGCAGATTTAGATCCAGGTGTCTTGAAAGTAGATGGTGTGGTAGATGCGCTAGCAGTAGAAGGATCACCCCCGAACCGAATTTTCTCTTTGGAGAATTTAACGCTTTCGACCTGAGGCATTTGAGCTCCATGCTTGGCTGGTGGTCTCAGCATTGATGTTGGTGCCTGTGTATACCCATGGGCCATTGCACTCTTTGGCAACGTTTCCTTTTCCCCTATTAGCCATACTTTATTTTCACCGGATATTGTAAGAGCCCCCTTTACCTTTTTGGCGACTGATAGACGCTGAGGTGGTGCCATTTCAAACGGACGCTCTCCATGTTCATCATACTCTCCGGTCCTACGTCTCTTTGAATCTTGCTGATAGGATGACGGAGCTCCAGATTTGGTAGCCGCTTGTCTGTATGGCTGCTGCTCCTCAGCAGCATCTGGCTGGAAGGCGCGTTTTACTGCGGCCTTAGCAAGCACAGGCTTGGCGGCAGTCTTGAAATCCAACCTTCTTTCCGGTTCTTCGGAAGTTTGACGAAGCTATAAAATAAGATGGTCAACAAACTGTAAAAGATATAGTGAGAGGTAAGCTCGGAGTATATATACATTTGCCACGGCGGGAGTTCTAGCCAGTGTCTTTTGTGTAGATGCTGGTTTTTGTTTCGCTCTGCGTGCTTCATCATCCATCTTCCTCTGGTTTTCTAATTTACGACGTTCTATTTCTCGCTTTGCAGCAAGTTTCCGCTCTTTATCCTCTTGCTCCTGTACATGATATATTAGCACTACAACCCCACCCGAAAAGAAAAAGAAATGTAACATGCCTTCTTTAACTGACTGGCCGCCGCCGCCAAGGACTTCAGCGGCTTTGATGGTCCTCCTAGGTTAGAAGATCTAATGCTGGTATTGGATGCAGCTGAATTTAAGCTGTTTTGGCTTGTACTGGTTATTAAAGATGGATTCTCAAAGCTTTGTTTGAGTGCAGCTACCAATGTTGAAGTTGAGGGTGGCTGTGGTTTGTTTCGCTGGTTCTGCATCTCCCTCTGACTTGCAGTGCCTACACTTATAGAAACAGGCGGGGCCTTGAGCTTTGGATGATCCTTCATTGCTGATCCAGGGCGTTGAACAGGTTTGATATCTCTAGGCTTCTGGAACCGGATATTTCCTGTCTTTTGAAGGCGAGATGGAGGACGTTCCGGCTCGGCAGATGATCTGACAGCCGTACGGGTGTCGGCCTCGGAAGCGTTACCGTCTTCGTTATCCTCATCTTCCTCTTTATCCGTAGAATCGTCTGCGTTAGGGTAGCTAGCCGAGGTCTTCAGAGCATCTTCTTTCTTTTTCCTTAACTCTTCTTGTTGTCGTCTCTTGAGCTCCTCTTTCTCCTGTTTCAACTTTTCTTCCTGGAGTCTCTTGAACTCCTCCTTTTCCTTGCGCATCCTCTCCTCCTTCTGCTTCTGCTGTAACTCCTGTGCCTGACGTAGCCTCTCGAGACGTAGGCTTTCCTCCCTTTGCTTTCTAAGTTTTTCTTCCTGCTGTTTACGTTCCGTCTCTCTCTCTTCTCTTTCTCTGCGTTGTTCTTCCTTCGCCAATCGCAACTCCTCCTCCACCCGCCGTAGCATTTCTTCTTTTTCGCGAAGCATTTCCTCCCTCTCTAACCTCTCGGAATCTCTCTCCGCCCTACTCTTCTGAACCTTGACAACAAGCTGCTCGACCTCAGGGCTGTCTTCACGAGTATCCTTAGATGCTGAGCGCCTAGTGCGCTGTGGTTCCCTAGTGGGTTCTACAACTGCCGCTGGCGCATTGATACTCATCTGGCGCGCCTCATCCGGAGCCTCATTTACTGGGGTTTTAGAAGAAGACGACTTTCCGATATCTTTGGCCATCATCGCCTCAAGATCAGGGTACAGCTGCTCCATCGGTTTATTAGAGTCTTGTGAATCAATACTTTTTGGCTGTTCATGCGATTTCTGCCCTCCCTGCCAGCTCCTAGAAGCGGGGTTCATAGTCTCGATCTTAGCAGAGGTACTGGTTGCTGAGCTTTGGGGCGGCATCTCATCTTTATTAAATAGACTCGACGTGTGGGATTTAGCAGTCGATGTACCTTCGCCAGGCGGTTTAGCCACTGACGGAGCAGGGACTTTGATCCAATCTTCAGAGAATGATGCCTTGAGTGGCGAGAGCGGTAACTGTCTGACTGTCGCTGGCGATCGTAGATTAGGTGCACTCTCACTAGTGGTTATTGTTCGGACAGAAGTGGGCGAAGAGGGTGTGTTCTGCGGTGAGTGATGTTTCCATCTTGCTAATACTGGCTTCTCGGCTTCCTGTTGTTTAGAGGCAGCCGTCCCTTCAGTATGACTTTGACTTCTAGTCAAGGTCTGTTCTTTGTACGTAGCCTCTTCTTTCTGGCTCTGGGTTCTCGTCAACGTTTGTTTAGGCATTGGAATCCATTCTTCCTCATCTTTGGCAACACTTGCGTGGCTAGTGGCTGTAGTAGAAGAAAGTTGACCCTTCTCGCCTTCTGCAATTTTTGAAGCCGGTAAGCCTTGTGCTGGCTCTTTCTCAATTTGTGGTAGGTCGGGATATGTAACATTCGAACCCGATGAGGGGAACGAACGAGCCTCCCTAGCGGCATTGACCTTCCCAAGGTTGTGGATCTTGCCGCGGAGAATCTCTGTTTTGTTATGTAAAGCTACACCATTTGAAGTCTCCCCATTCGACTCTTCAGCTTCCAAGTCTGACTCTTCAGAGGTACCTTTTGACCTCTTTCGTGATCCATCACGAACAGCCTCACTCTTCCGCTTCAGGTTATTTGGTGTATCAGACGCCGGAACAACTTCCTTCTCGACAGCATCCTCCATTTCCACCACTTCGGTTTCTTTATTTGACTTTTCAATCCGCTCGATTTGTCTGCTGGAAGCCCCTAAGCTCTTACCATTTCCTTTGCGGTTCATCCAGCTGGCTCGGTTTGTACCATTGAGGCGAGCCTGTTCTACGTTGCTATCACGCGCGTGTTTTATTCCCAAGCTCTTCTTCTTGTTTGTCAATGGTTCTCTCGCGGGAAGAGGCGCAAAATTAAGAATACTCTTGCGGGCCATAGAGATTTCAGGCCCCGGTGATTCAGACGAACTAGAATTTGAGGAATCTTCATCTCCCGGTGTTTGAGGAGCAGTTGGTGAGTTATTGGTTGACTCGACAGTTTTTTCAGGGGAGGCCAACGGGGTCTGAGGCCTTATGGGCTCAACAGTAGGTATGGAAGGTTGATCGGTTGGTGGTGGTGGTGGTGGTGTAGATGAATTCTCACCTTTTTCTGCTAGCATCTCCTGTTGGGGTATGTTAGGCGGCGAGGATGGCGGCGGGGGTGGGTTCAGTTCGGTGTTTGCGGCTGGAGGTGAAGAACGTCGCGCGAGGCGGCCGGACCTCCGAGGTTCGGGTTCGTTTTTCTTTGCCGCTTTCTTTGGTAGAGTAACGGGCTTCACAGGAGATCTCTGTAGAAGGGCTGGTGAAGCGACTCTTATGGTATCTCCCGGTGACTCTGGTTTTGATGAGCCTAGGTCATTTTCTTCTGGCTCCTCCGGCTCCTCCTGACCCTCCTGCTCCTCCTGCTCCTCCTGACCCTCCTGACCCTCCTGCTCCTCCGGCACCGGCACCACTACCACCTCCTTCTCGGATTCATTATCATCTTGACCCTTCTGCTCCTGCTCCTGTTCCTGTTCCTGTTCCTGTTCCTCTCGCTCTTCCCGTTCCTCTCGTTCCTCTCGCTCCTCCTCCCGCTCCTCCGGTTCTTCTGGGGCAATGTGATAACTTGAACTTCGGTCCCCTGTTTGGATATCAATGGTAGGCTGTGAGACAAACGAATTGCGTCCTGATGCGGTTCCAGCTTGCTGCGGCTGTTGTGATTGAAAGTCGCTCCATACACCACTGTCAGCGAGACTTAACTGGCTATCTGCCTGTCTCAGGTCGAAAGAACCATCTTGAATAGGGTTTGTGGGCTTCTTCACTTTGGCATCTTGTAATACTCGTAAGGGTTTTGATGAGCTACGGGTGGGCGAAGTTTGCTTACTCGGTAGGGGAGCAACGGTGTAGAATGGATTGTCGCTTGAATTTTCATTGGCCAGCTGTTTGGGGGTCTAAAACGTTAGCGAGTGGCTATAGCCATATGTTGACCCCATCACTGGTAGCGGGGAGGGTTAGAAGTTTTAAGCACTGACCTCAGGTCCTGGCACCGCTGAACGGGCTTGTTTCCGCGCAGTCCTAGGAGTTTTCTGAGCACGTAATTTTCCCGGTGTCTTTAGAAGCTCGGCCACATCACTAAGCACAAGAAACGGCATTAGCGATCAATGTTTCACTTATTAGAAGACAAAGGAAGTTTTCTGTCAGCATACAGATTGTTTCTGTCAAAGATCTCAGCCATGTGTTCATTCAACCACTCAAGATCATTCCGAGCTGCAAACGCGAAATCCTCAATGTCCTGATCCCCAAGCTGCTGAACAGTGGAACGCTCATTTGCGATCCAGCTAACTGACCCAACGGACGGTTTTGCTGTTGAACGGCCAGCCATGTCGCCGACGATTGGAAGACTACCACTTGATACAGAAAACCCGAAGCTAAAATACTTCGGTTGCTTTCTTTCGCAATTACTCCACGGTGATGGAATATGGAATTTATTGGGGGGGGTTGATCAGATGGGGGTGGGAGATTGGGTATTTGGTGGTTGCTACAGTCGTTAACGTCGCCCCCGTCGTATGGAGAAGCGATTGTGCGTCGGTGTTGTTGTTAGGGTGGGGGGGGGGGAGAGGAAGGGATGAAGGCGAATATTGTTTTGTTGTGTCTGAAAACACGCTAGCAAACCACTTCTCGCGTCTTGGCTCTCGCGTCGGGCATCCTTAAACAAAGCTACTGCCAGCTACGTATACATACCTACTGCCACATGGGATCTACATAAACCCTCAGACCAGATCCTTTATGTCTCTTCCTTAGTACCAGTGATTTTCTTCGGCGCAATTGACCAAGCTACTACTAACTAATCCTCAATATGTGCAGTCCCCGTTATTACACGCCTAACTTGGCAAAGACGCGTAAAGGTTCTTCTCTCAAGAGCAATTACCTGCCGTTGCCATGGAGATCACCGAGACCCTACATGTATGTAGTCTAATACATTCACCTAACCCTTTGCATAATCTAGAATCTAAAGTTCCGAACTTTTGAACCCATATGAACCCTAATTGTTTACAAGAAGCCTTTTACCTCATATACCACAGCTGCTGATCCTTCTTTTCATCAGTCTTCCATGAGATGTCAACTTCAACCTCTCTAGAGTTCTTGTTACTCTTCCTGTAGGTAATTTCCCCTTCGATATTCTCGCCGGATTTCAACATTCCGCTTTTGTTTTCTATTAACAACACCCCCTGTCTCCAATGCGTAGGAGTCTTAAAGGGACCGGTAGTGAATGCAACGCCCTTATCTTTGGTTGCCTTCCAGGTCTCCGCTCTTGCATCCCCAGAAATATATTCCCCCCTTGAGGTGGTGAAATAGGTATCAAAGTAGATGACGAACGCATCCAAGCTCTCAATGTTATCCTTGACACTCAGGGAGAATTTGCTTGTAAATGACAGCTCAGAAGCCTTTATGGTGTGAAGAGGAAGATTGTAGAACACAGTCGGCTCAGATGCCAGAGATTTGGACTCGAGTGCATGAACGATAACATCCTCGCGAATCTTCTCCTTCATGGCCGTCATGGAGAAGCCGTAGACGTGGTTCCAGAAGTTGACATTCTCGTTGATATATTCCGAATCGTGCATCGCCGCGATCAAAAGCTTACACTCAGAGGGCACCATAAGGCCGTCTGGGGCGAGATATTTGTCACGGGCATATAGAACGGAATCCAACATGGCTTCGTATAGAAGAATATACCCCTATTAATTAAAATCAGCATGTCCTCCATTTTTAAGGGGGAAAAAACCAGTACCATCCACTCAGAGACGATGATGTCCACCTGCTTTACCGGCAAGACAACATCTTCTATCTTTCCATGCAGACAGGTGATAATTCCATCAAGGCTGTTCTCAAAGACATTCTGCCTCGCTTTATCAATAATGGCTGAGTTGTCTACAGCAATGACCTTCTTTGCACCAGCCTTGGCACAAAACATAGAAAGCACGCCGGTACCACACCCGACATCAAGCACAACCTACTTAGGATTAACAACTATCCATTAACTTTTTTTATCTTTATTTTTACTAAAAGGAATTCTCACCTTATCTTTAAACAGATCCTTGTTCTCGTAAATGAAATCCCTGTACGCGTCTGTTCTCACGGTATCCTTCAACATGGTCTCATGGATGTCATTACCAGCATACGAGTGGAAATAATGGCTGTCGTCATCCCGCTTCACTTCGTCCTTTTCCGGCTCAACAAGTTGTGCCTCAAAGCTCTTGTTTACAGCATTTTTATATTCCATAAACTGCTGCGAGAGACTGGCTAATCGAAGCTCCAACTCTTTGACCTTCTCTGCATCAGTAGTTGCGCCCTTCTCTTCTGTTCCCAAATCTAACTCTGGATCGTCTAGACTGAAGAGAAGGGTGTCATCCTCTAAAACTGGCTGCAGGAACTTGTCGTCGTCTAGGAATTCCTTAGAAGTGAAGTCGGGAATGCGCGAGGCCTTAGTCTCGTTTCTGATGTAATTTACTAGTTTAATTGTTCCGTAAAAATCCAACGCTAATCCAGCACAACCAAATCAGTAATTGATATAAGCCCAAACATAACACAAACAACCATACCCAACTGGTTCCTTGTCTTCACAAAATCGAACCCGTGCGACTCTTTGCAATGTTCAAACAATTTATTAGGCGCCAGGAATGTGTTTGGGCAGAACAAACAAACGACAGGGGATTCCTCCTCGTTATCGGGCTCTGCATCTTCCCATCCCTCCTCGTTTTCGGACTCCACATCCTCTGGAATTGGTTCGCTAGTTGACTTTTCGGAAGCCATTTTGAGGAGAAAAATGTCAAATAGAATTGGGGCGTCACTCAAGATTATTTTTTTATGCGGGGTACCAAGCAGCTGTTAGTGGGGCAGAAGAGGGCCGGGTAATGCATCTTTGCAAGCGAGTGATGACATATGAATTCACCTTATGCTCAACGGACCGGGTCTATGAAGCTTGTACATGTAAGTACACTACACTAGCCCTATTAGATCTACATACTAGTAGCAGGGCAGAGGCTGTAAATAAAGCAATCTCTTTGGAGTATAGGGAGTTATAAAGGCCTTCCTGTAATCTAATCGCACTGCATGATCACGAGTGCACAGAGGTAGAGTATTGGAGAGCATCTTCTTACAACGACAAGTCGCCGCTGCATAACAACGTAAGTACATTAATTCCCAGTACCAAGTACCCCATGTAGCACATGCACGAGATACATGTATTCACTAAGGTCTTGTGCACGTTTGAGCAACATGCTCATCACACTCAGTAAACTCCGGAACTCTAACTGAGTGAAGAACGATGCATGACATCTGTCCAAGTAAAGGACACAAGCACCCACCTATACCATGAGACCTCCATCTCCTAATATTTTAGTTCAATAAATGCTTGTCATCCCCACCCCTACTATTATTATGATGATGACTGAAACATGACTAAGCATATAACTACACGTAACGGAAATTAAAGGTACCTACGTCATAGTTTGGTTGATCTACTTAATATCTGCAGCTACTCAAGTACTTATGTAGTTACTTGACTGTCTCTTCACAACGAGAACCTAATAGGCAACACCTAAGGTTGAACGGTCAATAATCAGCAGGCCCAAATGTTTGTTTTGGTACGTTGCCTGAGCCGTAGGTAACGAGGCTGAGACATTTCTGATAGCGTAGTAGCGAATCCCTATGCCGCGTATGCCGAACATCGTATCACTGTCTTATATCTTGATTGGAGGCGGGATGATATTCCACAATGCCGTGTGTACATGTATGTGGCCTCTTATGGCGGCCCAGTGTGCACATACTTAGCTTCTAGGAACAAGCCTGTACACTGTGGAGAACTCAAAGCACATGGGGTACACATACGTCCCGAAGACACGGCTCGTCCAAGGTATCACCTGGAAGCGGCTTCAGAGGCCCACCTACCATTTGTTGGTTTCCCCCCGAGTCAGTGCGTCCGCAGATGTCTCAGGGGGGAAGTGCGACTACATAATACACTTGGTATCACGAAAGTTCTGGATTTGATATCTATCCCTTATTTATATAAAGTGCAAGTCCTCACCCACCCAAAGATCCCTCCACTACCACCACTACCACTGTTACAACTGTGCAGCATCCACCCCTGAAATGTCTACCAGATCAAGAGTACCTGCCGAATCACTCCGCGAACAACGCAGCTCTCCCGACCTAACTGGTATCGGCCGAGCGTTCGAAAACGCAATTGAACACATCAATAACGAGAGCCATTCCAATTTACAAGCGGAGGCTCGCTCATGGCTTATCGCAACCGCCCATCAGATCATGAAAGAGCTTAAATACGAACTCCGAAAGCTCCAGATCAATCGAGACACACCGACACTTCTTCCAAGATACGCCTACGACCCCACTGCGTCATTACTCCTATCTAGCGACGATGTACCACCGTCATTGTACGCATTCAGCGGGCAGTTCATCGATTATATAACCCAGCTACTCATGGCATGCGGTTTCCACGCGAAAATATACTTGGTTGACCCTGCATCGCTTGGAAACTGGGCGATCTCGAGCCCCGCATACATTAGAATCGAGATTACCTTCCCACATGTGTACAACAGAAGCGAAGCTGGTAATGGGAGAATTGTGGCATTTGATGTTGACGAAAACTTCAACCGAGATTTCTTTGGAAGTATGAGTACCTTGAGTACTTGAAGGCCGGGACTATTTATATGGGTCTATTATTAATATTAATTTTAATTCATGTTGCATGTCAGAATCCAAATAGTATGTTGGGGATCATGTATATTTAGTTTTTTTCTATTGACCGAGAATTGTGGCCAAGAAATATTTGTACATGTAGGGATCTCGCTGAGCTTACTTGCGCGTCGTATCGTATGGCACGTGATGTTCAGGATGCTTCGCGAGGCTGCCATCCTTGACCTGGCTGGCTGCCTTGCAGCTTCAGCGACAACCTGGCATGGGCCGCTGTCCACGCGTGTACGAGAGAGCTGCAGCATCTCGCCAGCAACCCCAAGTGAGCAAGACAGAGAATGAGAAATAAAATAAAAGCGGGGAACAATAGCGTTGGAAAGCCGGAGAGTGGCCGAATGAAGAAATGATGGTCGTACCATGTGCTGTTTTGTGGGTGAATTGTCAAAAAGGCAGGGTGGTCTAGGACGTCAATCAAACAGAATACGCTCGGGAAACAAAAACCTCAGCAAAGGAAACCACCCAAGGGAGGTTTCTTTGGTACATTTCTCTGTAGTTACCCGGCACCTTCTCCACCCCCCGAGACTCCGGACCGGGACCAAACCCAGTTCCCCCAGATGAGAAACCTTTCCTGAAAATTACTTCAAAGAAGCCTTCCCATCCCAAATTCTATATTATCCCTTTCCCCCTTCATCCGCCCTTCCTTTCTCTGTTACCTCACGCTACATAACGCTTAAAAGCTCCTGCGCCGCGCTTGTGTCTCTCCTTTTCCCACGACAGACTCTCATCTTCATTCCTTCCCTCACTTTTCTCTACAAATCTCGCGAAACAGCTTTAGGCAGATTGTTTTGGCCAAGCTTAACTTTTTTTGTAATTAACTATGGAAACAAACGGTGTATCTGCAGGGAAACGGAAGCACGGTGGATCGCCGCCACCAGACCGCCCGACAAAGCACCTCCGAGAAGAGTCATTTGATATCGATGAGGACGATGTCATGCCAGGGGAGGATGGCAGTTTCATTGTTGAGGCCAGCAGGATGCTACCCCCAACCGCTGCGACGCACGACTCAGCGGAATGGCAGAGGACCATCGAGAGTGTAGTTCGCAACGTTGTGTCGATCCGGTTCTGTCAGACATGCTCCTTTGATACCGACTCTGCGATTACAAGCGAAGCTACGGGGTTTGTTGTGGATGCTGAAAAGGGTTACATCCTGACAAACAGACACGTTGTTTGCTCGGGTCCATTCTCGGGATACTGCGTTTTTGACAACCATGAAGAGGCAAGCTGCGCAAATCTCCACACAACTCAAAAATGCGCTATTTTCTAATGGACGAGGGGGATGTAGTGCGACGTCTTTCCAGTGTATCGCGATCCTATCCATGATTTTGGTATCTTACGGTTCGACCCGAAGGCCATCAAGTACATGCCCGTTGCCGCACTTGAGCTAAGGCCAGATCTTGCGCGTAAGACCAACAGAACAGAGGCCCCCATGGGGTAACCACGCTAACCTTTTACCAGACGTTGGTGCGGAAATCAGAGTTGTTGGTAACGATGCTGGGGAAAAGCTCAGTATCTTATCAGGAGTCATCAGTAGAGTAGACAGAAATGCACCCGATTATGGGGATGGGTACAACGACTTCAGTGAGTAAATCCATACGGTTACTGCGCCTATGTCTAATAGTTTGGCCAGATACAAACTACATTCAGGCAGCTGCCTCTGCCAGTGGGGGAAGTTCTGGCAGTCCTGTAGTCAACGTGGATGGTTATGCTGTTGCTCTGCAGGCTGGAGGTAGCACTGAAGCTGCGACCGATTATTTCCTGCCCCTTGACAGGCCTCTTCGAGCGCTCAGGTGCATTCAAACGGGCCAGCCAGTAACCCGTGGAACCATTCAGACACAGTGGCTGTTGAAGCCTTTCGACGAATGCCGAAGGGTAGGGCTTACTGCAGAGTGGGAGGCTGCTGTGAGAAAAGGATTTCCAAAGGAGATCGGCATGTTAGTCGCTGAAATTGTTCTCCCAGAGGGCCCTGCTCATAATCTTATCGAAGTAATTAAAATCCAATTGAAACATCGCGAACCAGTATCTCTCGTTGAAACAAAAATTTCTGACGTTTACCGATATATATATAGGAAGGTGATATCTTGATCAAACTTAATGGAGAATTGATCACCAAGTTTGTCCAGTTGGACAATATTTTGGATAGCTCCGTTGCCCAAAAAGTCAAGCTGCTGGTCCAGCGTGGTGGGCAAGACATGGAAGTTGAAATTGAGGTTGGCAACTTGCATGACATTACACCGGATCGGTTTGTAACTGTTTGTGGAGCTGCCTTCCACGATCTTTCGTACCAGTTGGCCAGGTTATATGCTATCGCCGTAAAGGGGGTGTATGTATGCGAACCGGCCGGCTCATTCAGGTTCGATGGAATGGACAAGGGTTGGATCATTGAGTCAGTAGGCAACAAGAAATGCTACAACCTTAATGCTTTCATCGATATAATGAAGAGTATACCAGGTATGTCCCCTCCAAAAAAAAACCCATACTCGAGATATTGATGCTTAAAACTATCTAGACCGTGCCCGAGTGGTGGTGACTTATCGTCACCTCCGTGATTTGCATACTATGCATACTTCGATATTGTACATTGACCGACACTGGAGTACAAAAATGAGAATGGCGATCAGAAATGGTAAGTATTTGTTAATCAAATGGTGTCCCAGCCACTAATTACTCCCCCATCATATAGACACTACGGGACTATGGGATTTCTCTGACATTGGAGATCCTCTGCCTCCGGTGGACCTTGTGCCCCGATCCGCCCAGTTTATCCGATTAGATAATGTGAGCTATTCAGCAGCAACTGATTTGATCCGCAGCTTTGTTCGGATATCATGCACAATGCCCATCAAACTCGACGGTTTCCCAAGGGCCAGGAAAACGGGGTTTGGTTTAGTTGTCGATGCTGGTCTAGGGCTCGTTGTAGTTTCCAGGGCAGTCGTGCCCTATGATTTGTGTGACATTTCTATCACTGTCGCCGAATCTATCATTGTCCCCGGAAAAGTTCTTTTCATGCACCCACTGCAGAATTATGCTGTGGTGCAATACGATCCAAAACTTGTCGACGCACCCGTGCAATCTGCAAAGTTAAGCACTGAACACGTCAAGCAAGGTTCCCCTACTATCTTTTTGGGTTTTAATCAGAACCTGAGGGTTGTGGTTGCCAAAACCTCAGTCACGGATATTACCACCGTCGCTGTTCCTGCTAACTCATCTGCCCCCCGATACCGCGCTATCAACGTCGATGCTATCACAGTTGATACCTCCCTCAGCGGCCAGTGTGGTAGTGGTGTACTTGCAGATGAGGACGGTACCGTCCAGGCTTTGTGGCTTACCTACCTTGGTGAGCGGACCCACAACAACAAAGACGTTGAGTATCACCTCGGATTAGCCACCCCATCATTGCTTCCTGTGATTCGTCAGCTCCAGGCTGGTGTAATTCCCAAGCTGCGGATGCTGAACGTTGAGCTTCACCTCGTACAAATGAGCCAAGTTCGGATTATGGGAGTGAGCGACGATTGGATTCGCAAAGTCGAAGAAGATAACCCAGAACGGCACCAGCTCTTCATGGTCCGCAAGGTTGAATGCGGATACTCACAGACCCTTGAAGAAGGTGATGTGATCTTGACCATCAACGGGAAGGTTATGACAAGGATCACAGAGTTGGATGTCATGTATGACCACGACTTTTTGGACATGGTTGTTGTCCGGAACTGCCAAGAAATGACCTTGAAAGTTCCTACTGTACCTACAGAGGACTTGGAGACAGACCGTGCTGTAATTTTTTGTGGTGCTGTATTACACCGGCCACACCATGCCGTTAGGCAGCAGATCAGCACGTTGCATTCAGAGATTTATGTCTCCGCGCGGACGAGAGGAAGCCCTGCATATCAATACCAGCTAGTACCGACCAACTTCATTGTTGCGGTAAACGGAGTCAAGACGCAAGACTTGACATCATTCTTGACGGAGGTCTCAAAGATCCCCGACAACACCTATTTCCGACTAAGGGTCATCACCTTTGACAACATACCGTTCGTCATCACTATCAAGAAGAATGAGCACTACGTAAGTCCCCCCCCACCCACAAACGTTCCCCAAAAAGCAAATTGCTGACCTACCCCTCAAAGTTCCCCACCATGGAGTTCATCAAGGACCCCGCCGAGCCCTGCGGCTGGCGGAGACAGACTTACGAGGGGACCTCCGCACACGCAGGTACGCAGCCACTCCCTAGCACAGCCTCCTCTTCCTCCTCTACCACGCAAATACTCGGGCTCTAATAAAGAATCCGATGCGATGTGTTTAGGTCTCACCTCAAGTATCCTCGCCGAGAGTATGCCAAACGATCCCTATGAAAACGATGACGGTGACTGTGAAGCTGACGATGGTGGTGGGCATCTAGACATGGAAGAAGTTGGTGGCTGCGAGTGAATTGAGAAAAGAAAATGAAAAACTAAAATTCGGCTGAAATATTACGGTTTTTTTTTTGTTCTTCTTCCCGATCTGCAGATTTATCCCCCGCCGATATAAGCTACCCGTTTCAGAGTCTTAACCCCCTTGTTTTGTTTTTATTACTACTATTTCTTTATTTCAGCTTTGGGAATTTGGAGGGGGCTGTGGAGGGTGGGGGGCTGTGGAATTAATTGTACAATTTTCTTGTTTGTTCGGGCGGTACTTACAATAGAAGGGCTTTCTATCTTCATTTTTTCATTTTTTCATTTTTTCAATTTTTTCTTTTCATATATATTCTTCCCCCGCGATGCTTTATTACTGTGTAAGAGTGTCAAGAGAAAAGAAGAAGAGGAAGAGAGGAAGGGAAAGGAATGGGATGGGATGGGATGGGGTTCTCTTTTGGTTTTTAAAATTTTTTCCCCCCCCCCCCCCCCCCTTCCTCCCCTGATTGACTGTGGTACGGGAAATGTAGTAAGTATGTACGTGTAATAAGCAAAAAAATACTGCGTGCGCCCAGGTGGCTCTCACAACCGACCCCTCTGCTCCTGGCAACAAAAAAAATACCAAGTACCCTAGCTAGTACCAATAACAATAACTCGTAACCCTGATTGATACTAATCTACTGTGCCAATGTATTTCATATATAACTATCCTGGAGCCCCCCGGCCCGGGGGGGATTGTTGGATAAAAGTCCTACGATACGACGAAGCAAAATAATCTGCAAGTGACATTTATTTTTATCATCTATATACACCCCGCCCTATTCCTATAGTCACTGCTATTTCAATCTCTTCAATAAAAAAAGGGTTTAAAAAAAAAGAAACACTAAAGACTATATACCCCTCTCACCCAAATCACCACCCATCACTCGGCCTAACCACCAACACCGCCCCACTCCCGGGCCTACTCACCACCACCGCACCCTCCACCTTCTCCGCTGCAATTCCCGGAAATCTCTTCTCATAGTACTCCTTCCTCCACGCCTCCTTGACTGCCTCCACCTTATCCAGCGGCACCAGATGGACGCTGCATCCGCCCCACCCCGCGCCTGTTGGGCGTGATCCATAGGCGCCTGCGCCGCGCGCAAGCGCGCACAGCTCGTCGAGTTCCGGGCACGAGCAGGTGTACAGGTCCCTACAGCTCTCGTGGGACTCGTTCATCAGTGCCCCGAGCCGTGCTAGGATGTCGTCGGCGGTGCCGGGGGAGGCGAGGAGGTCGCGGAAGCGCGCGACGCGCAAGGCTTCGGCGAAGACGTGGATGGTGCGGTTGCGGAGCTGGAAGCGCTCGGCACGGATGGGGAAGCGGGTCATGTACCTTGTCGTGAGGTCCTCGACGGTGGTGTCGAGGATTGCGGCCACCTCTTCGCGGGTGTAGCCGGATTCTTGTGTTAATGTTGCCTTGGCGATTTCAATGATGTCCTCGAGCTGTCCTGCGAGGGAGGAGGGGGCGGGGGCGGAGGAGGAGGCGTAGTAGGTGTCGAGGAGGCCCCTGAGGGAGGAGCCGAGGGGGCCGGAGTCGGAGGGGAGGGCGGGGAGTGCGAGTTTCTTGGCGAGGATCTGGGCGGCGAGGGTGCACTCGACAACACGGAGGTTGTAGTTGACTGGGCCGGTGGTGTGCTTGTCGGCGGTGACAAGCGTGTCGGCGATAACGAAGGTCAGTTCGGGGGAGGTGGTTGGGAAAGCGGTGGGCTGGGCGGTGAGGGTCGGGTGGAAGCTGATATATAGGGCAGAGCCGGCCTGGCCGAGGACAGAGGCAGACTGGTCCATTCTTTATACATAGTCGGGGCTGTCAGTTTTCGTTGACAGGAATATCTAATGGGACGGACAGATTTAGCACTCACCCGCCGGAATTGACACCGACATATCTCTCCGCCACGATTGCCAAGTTCACCAACTCCTTCTTATCCACCTTCTTCTCCCCCATCGCGACCAGCGCCGCCAACGCGCTCGCACAGGTGAACGCCGCACTGCTGCTAAGTCCCGCGCCGGAGGGGACTGTCCCGTCTGCAAGGATCTCCATCCCGACCTGTGGGACCACGGCGCCTTTCTTGCGGAGCAGCTCTATCGCGCCGCGCAGGCCGGACTTGAAGTAGTTGCTCCACTCGAGCTGGGTGGCGTCGATCTCGAGGTCTCCCGCCTGCGGAATCTCAAACTCGCGGATGGGAAACTTTGGCAGCACGTTTGCAAGCTTGACGGTGCTGGAGTTTGGGACGAGACGCACGGCGAGGAGGAAGTCGGCCGTGACAGCCATAGGGATCACGGGGAAGAGCATGTAGTCGATGTGCTAGATATACGGCACCATTATGTATTTTAGTTTTTGTGGTTTCGAGTGATAATTGGTGGATTTGAGATGGGGTGTGTGTGTGTGTGTATGGGAGTAAAAAAGTGAATGGACTAACCTCGCCAATGATATTCACCCGTCCAGGACTCCTCGAGACGTAGTCTGCCGGTGCACCATAGACCTCCTCGAACTTTGCGAGGAGATGCTCCCAGCGTTGCTTCTGTGACTCTTGCAGATCCTCCGGGTAGATCTCTGCTACACTGAGCACTTCGGGGACGGCTTCACTCATTGTGGTTGTGTGGTAGTTGATGGTGATGATAGTAGTGATGATAGTGTAATGATAGTGGTGATGATAGTGGTGGTGATGTTGATGATGATGGTGATGGTTCAGTCTTCCTTCCTGTTGATCTCCTGCTCCACATGGCGGGCTGCAGCTTTATGTCAATGTGGGGTTATGGAGGAGGAGTGGGGAGGAGCGGAGGAATGAAATTGTGGTGCCGGGGGCCCGAAAGCGGGGGAGGGGATAATTTGAGGATACATAACCCGGATAAAGTCTCTGGGCGTAATGGCCGGGATATGCCGGTGCAGGTCCCTGAGGCATTTCAATGGCTGCTACATACATGTGCAAAGTAGATGATATGTTTTTCGATCGCCGGAGGGAACGAAACGAATCGAATAATGGACGAGATGGATGAGGGTGAGGATTTAATTCCCGCGATACATACCACAACTACATGTACTTAAGTCTTCAAATCTAGTGAAACACTAGAGCACATAACATCCACACTCCATAGCAGCCCAGGTTCGCTTCTAGCGGTATGAATACCAGTGTATATCTACTGTATCTACTTTAGTAGGTACATAGGTACATGTATATATATCGGAAATATAGGATAAAACGGAACCAACCAATTGTTACTTATGCGTCGCCACATATAAGAAGTAATTGATCCAGTCGCTCAATTGAGCCGGGTCGACAGTAAGTACATATAAGTACATGTATGTATATAGTAGGAAATAGTAAGAAGATCCCAAGTAATTAATATATAATATTTAAGCACCAGGCTCACCAATCAAATGGGGGCCGAGTATTACTTAGTATGTGGTTGTATTAATTCGGTAGCCAGTCTACTCAATTAAAATGCCGCTGACTTAATATTCTACCACCAAATGATACTTAATTGGGGTTGATCGGCGGCATTTTAATTCTGGCACGGCCATGAGTACAGCACCGGGTGCATACTCTCAACGGCCCCCCTTTGCGCTTACCCTGCCTGCAGTTCAGTGCTAGCATAGATAGCAACCAGGCCGCCCCACCGAAATCCTAACATCAAGGAGGTATGGAGCTGGAAACCCTACGGCTCGACTGAATGGTCCCGTGAACTGAATTGAATCACAGGGGAATAAAAGGTTTAACTAGGGCCTTCTACATTATTGGAGGTGGGACTTGGTATCCAAATTTAATAACTCGCGGTCGCAAGGTGGTAACCCCTAGGCCCTAGTATATACATACATGTAGTGAGTACATGATCTGTGACCTATCACATCATGTACAAGTACGCATTTATATTAGAACAGCTCATCTTTGACTTGACACCTGCAATTGGACTCTAAGAGCAGCTCCATCAGTAAGTAAGTACTTGTAGCTACTATGTACCTCCCAAAGAGAGAAAAAGAAACAAAAAACAAAAAAACAAAAAAACACTCGTACCCTTTGTCTAAACAGTATAATTGTAAAGGATTATATCGGTCGGTCATGGGCAGAGACGAATTATTATGGCCTGGAATACTTAGGCGTTCAGCAAAAGGTTGTGAAAAATTGCCCCCAGTTTTCGCAACCTTTTACTAAACGCCCAACACAACTATATATATATGCGGCCTCCGGCCGCATTCCACTTGTATTCTTATATCCTCACGTTAGTAATGTGCTCATTTAATTGGGCCCCCCCACATTCTTAAAGGGAGAGAGTGTGTGGTTGTCAATGATCGATGTCAGTCAGGCCACTATCGACGATAAGCCCCACAGCAACAGCCTAAAAGAATTTTTCTCTTCTTCTTTGACAGAGCTTGAGTCACCACAAAGCTCTCCCCTCCCCATATATAATTACAACTTTATCTCAATCATACCACGAATTCCTCCCACAAGAGAAACCATCGTGTACTCAAAATGACTATCAGCACTTCACCATTCAATCTCGATACATGTGCTCGTCCCAATATTCTCAAATTAGTCCCTTATAGATGTGCGCGCGAGTAAGCTCCCCCCCCCTCTCCAATCACCCCCGCAACACAAAAAAGAAATCTAGCTAACAACTCAATTCCCAGCGACTACAAAGATGACGGTATCAACATTCTCCTCGACGCCAACGAGAACGCCTACGGCCCCTCCCTCCCCCTGACTGACTCCTCCTCCACCGAGACCGCCAGCCTCCACCGCTACCCCGACCCCTACCAAGGTCTCCTCAAGAGTGCTTTCTGCGCCCTCCGCAACACAAACCCCACCAAACCACTCACCCCCGAGAACCTCTTCCTCGGTGTCGGTAGCGATGAGGTAATTGACGCCCTCCTCCGATGCTTCTGCACCCCCGGCAAGGACAAGATCCTCACCTGTCCGCCCACCTACGGCATGTACTCCGTCTCCGCAGAGGTAAACGACATTGAGGTTGTCAAGGTCGACCTCAATCTTGAGAGTGGCAACTTCGAGCTCCGCACCGATGCCATCAACGAGGTCCTGTCGCAGGACGCAAATATCAAGCTCGTCTATATCTGCTCCCCCGGAAACCCCACCAGCGCATTGTTGGATCCCGAGTCTATAAAGAAGGTCCTATCCCACCCGACGTGGAATGGTGTTTTGGTGATAGACGAGGCCTACATAGACTTTGCGCCGGAGGGCAGCTCCCTTGCACCATGGGTCGTCGACTACCCAAACCTTGTCGTCATGCAGACGCTCAGCAAAGCGTTTGGGCTGGCCGGAATCAGGGTCGGGGCCGGCTTCACGTCTACACCGATTGCACGACTTCTCAACAACCTGAAAGCACCATACACCATCTCCACGCCCACATCATCACTTGCTTACACCGCGCTCTCGGAGGCAGGGCTTGCCGTCAAGAACGGAAATGTTAGCAAGATTCTCGAGCAGAGGACTCGACTTCTCAAAGAGCTGCCTACAGTCCCAGGCGTTGGTGGTTTCCGCGGGGGGTCCGAGGCGAACTTTATTCTGATGGTGATTCTCGACGGACCAGGCGGGAAGCCGTCAAATGATGTGGCGCTGGCGGCGTATAAAGGGCTTGCGGAGACTCGTGGAGTTGTGGTGCGGTTCAGGGGCGGTGAGCGTGGATGCCTTGGGTGTTTAAGGGTGACGGTAGGTACAGAAGAGGAAAATACAAGGCTGCTGGTAAGGTTGAGGGAAATCCTCGAGAGCATCTATAGTTCAAAGAGCACGTAAGCGTAGGCCTTAGGACTTTATACCGTTTATTTTGTTCACTCTAGAATAGAATATATAGTTGAGATAAAAACGTACCATCTGCCTCTGGTTCAAAGCGTAAGTGAGAGTGTGAGTAAGTCCATTACTCCCCTTGCGTGCCTCCTCCGTACGAGGCCTTTAGCGAAGTGGGCTTCATATGAAGAGTCGTTTCAATATTTTGAGTAGGAGTGGTCTCTCTACTGCTAGGGCAGATAAAGTTGCTATTCATAACACACAGAGAGACAGCTGTGTTATATGATGTAATCAGACAAGAGACGAAGGGACATACATGTAGTCCTTTTAAAGATGAAACGGCCAATTTAACACCTATCCCCGGTAGACACAGCAAGAAAAAGTACACAACGGCAGTATGATGGAGGAGACAGTACCGAACGGTACACCTGATAGGCTCATAGAGTCAAAACCCTCCAGGTGAAGCTTAGATTGTATCGCCATAGCCTTCGGGCTGCATGCGATTAATGATGTAAACAAAAAAAAAAAAACGGTACACCTGATCCTGCTGCAAACACTTTTCCTCAAATCATGGCCCAGTCAGCATAAGACCAAAAAGAACGGATAATATCGATCATATTCTAAACAATCTACAAGCCGACACTACGTACCTCAAAACCCCTACAAAACCCCTGTAGCAAAGCCTAGTCAACGAGCGCCGCATACCGTTATGAGATATACTTAACTACATAACTATATCCATTAACAACTTCCTGGGAGCTATGTGTGGGCCGGCAGCACAGCCATGAGAAGGAGTTACGATACAGAGGGGGGATTAAAAGAACTCAGAGCAGCAAAAGAGGATCGCAGCGCGGGCTCTCCTTTTTTACCCAGTCACACAGTCTTTCGACCAAGCCTGGGAGGTGGCTCGAACCAGTGCTCTTGTCACTGATTTGAGCTGACCTCGGCCCCTCTGGGCGACACCATAGCCCTTAGGCTACAATGGCAGATGGTATAGTCTTCTTTAGTGTTAATTTTTGGCACAGCATCTGGCCGTGCCCAGTGGGTGGGTATCGGAAGGCTGCAGGGTGGATTAGCATAAGTTTACATACCACATTGTAAGCTATCCGTGCCGGAGCTTGCACGTACACTCATCATCATGTCCCGTTAAATCCCACATGCCAAGTAGATAACCAGTCCCACGGTTATGGTTCATCTCCCGACGATCCTCGTTCGACCACAGAGCAGTGAAAGTAAGAGTTTTAAACCTGTGCCTTGCAAATATGCTTGATAAACACCCCTCTCCCATATTCTTGTTTTAACCCAACAAGGACCAAGCGAGTGAATCAATCGATCAATCGATCAATCGACCAATCAGGTCGGAACGAGTGATTGGGTGAGGCCGAGTGATTGGCCGTGACCAATCCCTCCTCTACCCCCTGCGACGGCCTAATATTCACAAGGAGATATAATAGATGAATGAGAAATAAGAGGGCTAAATTCTCACAGGCAAAAAATACTGTAATTTACCTTACCGCCAAATTCCATAACCACATACGCCTGTGCCGGAAGCTTATCGGGAGCACAAATCTTTAGTAATATAGGCCTTAGAGAATGGAAATTCCCATCCTATTCGAGATGTCAAGATGTCCTTGTATACCTACTGGGGAAATGTAACCAGAAATATTTAGTCTGGCAGTCCCGAAGCCCCCGATCTAACACAACGCACACAACAAGTCCCTGATTCTTTTAAAAGGCTTCTGTGTGATAGTAGATCCATAGATTTGATACCCAGATGACTGGTCTCTGATAAAGGAATTTGATACGAGTCGGTACCTGGAGCCCATATTTCTAGCCATTCCAGATCTCACTAACTCTCGGGCTTTTTTTGGCCACTGACTGGCTTATTATGATATATAATTCCCAGTTCCCCAACCCAAATCAGGTTGAGATGTATCCGGTATGTATATGGTGTTTAGTAAGAAACTTCATATGCCCAAAGCTGTTACTGTAAGGGGAGCTTTCTAAAGTATGGGGTTTCCATGAGCCCGCCCAATTTGCCTGCAATTGATCCTTGGACTAATTTAGGGTAGTCTCTCCACTCAACGACTTAAGCTAAATGTAGCTCTAGCTCAACCGCTCCATGGAATAAGGGCGCAATCATGGCTGTGAAGAGGAGAGATACAATCCATCATACACAATTTTCCTGCAGAAGTGCAGAAACGGGCTTAGCATATGGACTTTCTTGAAATAACTGCATTTGGAAGAAATATATCTTGCACCCCGATCATTGAATCGACTGAGCCACATCACGGAACTCAGCTAAAATTTAGTTCCAAACTAGCCAAATTGGCTCAACTGCAGAGCTCGGCGTCATCCGAGCCGGTTCTCTGCCAACGCGACTCAGAACCGGTCAGAACCCAACCATCTAGTCCGTGGGACGGAACTAGCAGAAACCTCCAGTTTTCCCCGACCAATAAATGTCACACTGCAGCCCTCGTGTATCTCCGGTGGCCCGCTATGTTACAGATCGAAAGGCAATTGACGCGACTTTCACAGTCCCTGCACAACGCCCCATGGGGTGCACATGTCACAATCTTCAGCCATATTCAGCTCAAGAGAAATGCCACGAGCGGAGCCGAAACCCGACGTTGACGTAGACACGGACATGGAATAGGTCGCCGAGCACCTTCGGGCAGCATAGAGCCATTGAGCATGTAGTGAGCACGGGTTTGCTCCTTCTTTCGGATGATTTGAGTTGATTTCATGCAATTCCGTACAGCTGTTGGAGTGATACGAAGCTTTTTAGGGGAGTTTGACCGCGTCTTTGTGGGACGGGCATGGGTGGGGGTATAATGTGGGAGGAGTACCAGTGTAAGGTGGGCATGTTGGGCCCTAGAACACGAGATGGTAAAGATCCAGGGGGGGGGGGGGGGGTTCTACTGTACTCGGCGATATAAGTCTCTGCAGCCAAACAGGCCACCTCATCAAAATCTATCTGTTCTGTCAGTTCCCCGCCAACTCTGGCATTATCAATCGAGCCACCACCACCAGAGCACCAGAGTGCAGGAGGGATAAGGAAATATGGATTTCACCAGGAAACGGCCAGACTATTTAGTATATATAAACAGGAAAAAGAAATGTAAGATCCTAAGGAGTCTGCAAGCTCAAAAGTGCCATTAATTACATGTGTCATCTTCGCAAGTTGTTCTAGTGGCACGAGTGATGGTCTGTGACTACAATCCCAATAATAGATATCATCTTTATTTTCCATGCTGTCGATTCCGAGAGATGGACTGCATGAAGCAACGTACATATGAAGTATGTATGCATGTCTCACTAAGGCTTAAAGTAGGGGAGAACTAACATTAACTGTATTAATGCCTTCAGCTCCGGTTGAGACAATTGTAAAAAAAGCAAACACCCTGTTCTAAGATCTAAGGTAATCCCAAACCAGACTACCGATATTTCATGTTGTTACTCACTGATTCCCGGGCCCAGACTTTTCCTACACGTCTTCCGCACTATTAATTATTATTAGCTCCCACGCCACCACTACCACCACTACCGGCACCATTTCTCTCGTACTCCTCATCGTCAAATTCCTCATCTGCAGGCTCAACCTCCAATGGCCTCATCGCAGCCCTCTTCCAGAATTTCAGAGTGTTGAGCCCCACCAAAACCCTATCCCCCGGTCCCGATGTTGCAGCCTTAACCAGCGCCTTATGAAACTCCTGCGCTTCCTGCTCCAACCCAAGAACCCTGAGACACCTGATAATCCTCGTAATTCTCAGATGATTGTGATTGAAGCGGCACAACCAGAACCTCGCTTTTCGCTGAAAGTCGATTCCGGGCGCCTCCCTGATCTCGAACCCGCAGGCGGCAGTGGTGGTCGCCTTAAACCCGTAAAAATCCAACATGCGCGCCAGACTCTCCCGCATTCGCTCGCGGAGCTCTGGGCGTGTCCGGAATGCCTCTGCAGTACGCTGGTCGATGCGTGGAGCACTTCTGTTGAAGGGGGAAACTTCGGGTAAAGGGAATAACCACTGGATATAGTCATGGTGGTACTCTAGATCGCGGTCAGGAAAGCGAAGGATCTCAGATAGAGTGCGGTTCTCCGAGTCAGTACCGCCATTGGGGTGTGTGTAAAAGCTTATCAGCCGGTTGGTGATGGGAACAGTTAGGGCGTTCGGAAGAGGGCCGCTGGACCCCGAGTCAGCTCCAACTTGAGTAACAGTACTATCTTCTTGGCATTGATCTTCTTCTGAGTTGGCACCACTTCTTGTACCCCCCTCAACAGAAGCAACGGCAGCGGAATCACTTTTGATGTTGCCTGCTGAAGCTGAAGAGGAATTGATGGCTGCTACAGTGGAAGCTCGGTTTGTAGTGACTATAGGTGTCAAGCCGGCGAGAAAGCTTTTTGGAGGGTCAGCTTTTTTGGTTGGTGCTTTGCTGATACGTCCCAACCTCATACTGAATTTCGATGTCATTATGTATGTTGGTGTATGAGATTACGATTGAGGTAATTGATGAAAGAAGAATGAAATGGTGGTGGTGGTAAGCGAGATGGATCGAATTGAGTATCCCTTCTGCAGCAGGGGAAGCTTGAGCTTGGGATTGACGAAGTTGAAGCTTGGACCAGGATTTTCGAATGGGGCACAGACGCCTGTGGGCTAGGGTTCATATTCTAGATCACGTGCATATATTATAAGAATTGACAAGTAGATATACTCAGAGTTAAATACATGTAATTATATTTTCTTGGCAACCCCGTTTATACCGGTTTATCCAAAATATCATTATTGGTAAATAAAAAATAAAAAAAAAATCTCCTATCTACTGCTGTACCGGGTGCTTTTATGAAGTAAACCCTCGGGTCGGATTCTTGCACCCCCCCAACTAGGGAAAGGAGGGGGGGGGGGGGGGGGGGGCAAGTCCAGTTTCCCAGGTTCACACAGTAATCCTAGTCAAAACACCCTATGTATCATCTCCCTTCGCTTGCTCTCCCGTCCATCAGTTCATCTTACGGTCCATGCGTCGTCGTCGTCGTCTTCGTTTCATCGTCGGCTGCTACAATACTGCATCCCCCCCCCCCTCTTCCCCCCCACCTCCCTCCTAGCTGAGGCCTCCCCCAGTCTGCCAGCCAACGGCTCCAGCGGAACACAGCATCTCAAAATATACCCTATATACCTCTACCTAGCCGTACAAAAGAAAATTTCAAGTAAGAGAAACTGCACAAAACGGAATTAACCGCGCATGTGTAGCTACTGACAAGGGCGCATCCACGGTACCGACCGTTATCCACTGGCGTGGGTGGATAACAGAAAGACGACACCTGAGGCCGGGTAATTCAGCGGGAAATAACGTGATGATCCGTGACAAGGATCGCGCGCGGCTGAAAATAAATATCTCCTCGTTTGCAGCGAGGAAAATCCGCCTTTAGGGCTCACAACTAAATTGAGTGTGTATCACTCGCCAGAAGGTTTATGACCACTCAGAAGATTTTCCGGGACACTGAGACTCTGTGACGAGCGCCCAGGAGGACCTTGAAGTAATACATACACAGTCCGTGCCAAGTGTCAACAGCGAAAAGAAAAAAAAAAAAAAAAAGGGCAGAGTAACATACAACCCCCCCCCCCCCCCCTCCCCATGAAGCACTATCCCTTCAATCTCAAAGTCATGAAACAATTGTACTTCCCAGTCCAGTATGGCACAGGATACATGCCTCTAGCCCAAGGCAGAACAAAGTAATGACAGACAGAATAGGTAAGGGTAAAGAGCTCGCTCCCGAGAGATTCGAACGCAATTGGAAATTGAAGGGATCCTTTGCCTGCATGCAGCGTCCAAGTACTCTAGAGTAATCTAGAGTAAAATATGCACACATACAGCTGTACATGTACTCTATGTATGTACCTAGGTAGCGGTAGCGCAGAGAACCTGGTACAGGCGGAGATACGCCCCCCCGTAAGTAGCGAAAGGAGCAGAGGGTACCTTTGTGGACCTGTGTCGCACCGCCGGCGCCGCACTTGAGCATTTTCATCCTTCTCTCGAACTTCCTTCTCATGCACCCCTGCACTGCACTGCAGCGCAATAAGGATAGGACCAATTCTCTCACTCGAGAACCTTCTACCCAAAGTACCTACGCCTGGTACTTCATCCCTATGCTAGCTACCTAGGAGCAGAGTAAGTACTGTACATAGCTAGCAGCCAGTCGGTACGGGTACCTCCGGGGGTAATATCATCGCATGGGATCGGAATCGAGGACCAACGATTCGCGCTGACCGACACCGAAAAGCTCGCGAGCGGAATTGTATGCCGTCTGCTCTAGGGGGAAGGCAGAGGTAGAGAGTATTGCACGACAGGTAGGTACATGTACATGGGTGGAATTACAGCACGTATTGGGCGTACGGTAAATACCTACAATCCAGACATGTTTGATAGTCACCGCTTCTCTGTCCAATCCCTAATTAGAAAGAAGCCTTAGACAACAGATCTAGGCTGCCTGATCAGGATAGCTGGGTGTGGATAGAATCAGATACCACAAATGCACAATAGTCAAATCCAGGGATGATCCGCTTTTAGGATTTCCTCTATCGGTACTGAAATCTCAGTTAGCCAAGAATTTAAAAAAAAATAAAAAAGCAATCATAGCAGAGAAGATCCTTTAACCCAAACTGCACATGATTATGCGTAGTCAATCTTCTCCTAGGTTTTGAAAAAACATCACAAAACAAACCAAAAGGGAAACAAAAACAAACCTTTTAGGACCAGTTCCATGAGTATGAAAAAACCTCGGCGGGTCGGGATTGTCCTACGCTAAGTTACAAACATGTCGAAAAAAATATTCCAGGCACGTGTCTGTTAATCTGTAGAGTGTCAATGACCGAAAAACCAATATTTTCCCCACGCAAAAAAAGAACAAATGGTTTTTTTTTCCCTTGTCTGTTTTGCGTCCCCGCTCACACCATTTGATACTTCCTACAAAGGATGAATATACATATATATAATTTGTTTTTCAATGTTGCCACAAATCCGGGCCAAACAAAAACTCCCTCTCTCCAGATTTCCGTTTTTCTCTACTCTTTCGATCTTACGTTTTTTACTAGTGCTGGATATATCAATCCGCCACATGTTCCCATAAAAATGCATCCGAGATATTGTATAAGAAATAAAAAAAAATGAAGTGAAGTCAAGCGAAAATGAATATAAAAAGAAATTGGATATAAACGGGTGGAAAAAATGCAGGATCACACCAGGTAACAATAAGCAGAACAGATAAAAGTAGACTCAGCCCTCTCCACGCCTAGTCATTAGCAGCTTCGGGCGATTACCCTTTGCTGTCAATGAGACAAGGAAGGATTTCTGGCTACCAAGTGAAAGGGGTGATGATAAGCAAATAATCGAGAGGAAAGAAAGTCGCCCCCAAAACCTTGTTACCCTAAATATATAAACAGAAGAATTGAAAATATTTGTGAAATAAACAATATTGTTACAGAAAAGAGAATGCAAACCCAGCGAAAGTGGAGGCAGTCTATGTGCCAAGAAAAAGAAAACCCAGCCTGAGCTGTAACGATACAATCTTTGTCAGGAAAGCTTCATCACTTCATCAATGTAACCAACGCAAAGGAATATAAAAAAGAAAGAAAAAGATCAATCGTATTGTTTCAACCCCTCCCATTCCCACTTTTGCTGTCCCTGCCGCCATCTGAGGATGGAGGTGGGGGATGGGGAGGGGCATATGTCCCTCCGAAGCTGGGGCCAGGGCCGGCCGAGTATGGCCTTCCTTGTGGCTGAGGAGGCACTGACGGTGGCCGCTGTTGATCCTGCCTTTGTTCATGTCCCCGCTGCTCCTGTCTCTGCTGCTCCTGCCTCTGCTGGTCCTGCCTCTGTTGATCATCTTGTCTTTGTTGCTCTTGCCGTAAATGCTCTTGTTCGCGTGGATGAGGTCCTCCGTTTCCTCCATTACCACCACTACTGACACCGTCGCCTGCTGATGACACTGGAGGCAGTTGTGGACCTGATTCGGGTAGTGGCGATCCTCCGATTGATCGCCGGTGACGCGTTGGGGCAGCCCTGTTGTAAGGTTCATACCCCCTTCCGGTGGATCCTACTGTCTCGCTCCGATGTCTCGAGTGTCCGCGCCTTGTCCGACTGGGTGTGGTCGCCGCAGACAAAGGGGTTTGGTGGAATGAGGGTGGAGAAAAGGGTGTTGAAGGTGTTTGCTGTTGCGAAGATGGAGCATTCCCATGCTTTCGCTTTTTGGGGGAACTCGCATAGTCAGAACCCGTGAGTTGGTTTGAAGGTGGTTGGTGAGCGAATGGGGATTGCAATTGCGCTTGCGGTGAAGAAGTCTTGACCGGCGTTGTCATACTGGTAGCTTGACTGTTTGGCGGAACATAGTGGTGAAAGAATATAGCAGCTTCTTGTTGAGCTGGTTGAGTTGCTTGAGTGGGGTGTCCCTGGGCCACTGTCTGCATTGGACCATGAGGGACACCAATCGGGGTTCCAACGATTTGCCCCGGGAGTAGAGGAGGCTGCTGAGAATGAGGGTGCATATCCTTAGTGTTGATCTGTGGTGGCCGCGGTGGTTGCTGCGCAGGGCCGTTTCTTGAAGCCAGATAGGGAGGAATATAGCCCGCCGGTGGGGCACCCTGAGGTTGAACTCCTGCTCCTGGAGGCGGACCCATATGCGGTTGTACAGGCGGGCCCTGTGGAAAAGAATCTGCTATAGTGCGTGTTTCTCTCCGTATTTTGCGGTCAGGAACTGGAGAATTAATCGGTGGCATGGAATGTACTTGCTGGGACTGCTGCTGCTGCTGTTGCTGTTGCTGCTGTTGCTGTTGCTGTTGCTGTTGCTGTTGCTGTTGCTGTTGCTGTTGGTGTTGGTGTTGCTGGGCCATCTGGTGCTGTTGTTGAATTTGGCCGGTCATCATTTGAGCATAATGATCATTAAACCATTCTCCAGCAACGCTCTTAAGGGCACCTCCAACAAACATCATCGGTATTATCTGTGGCGGTATCCCCATCCGGTGAGCTTCCCTTAAAAACTCCAACTCCAGTTTCTTGAAATCCACTCGAAACTGTTCCTGCTTTGTCCGCTCCTCCTCTACCTTCAGGCGGTCTTCTTCGATTCTTAGTTGGATCCGAGCACTGTCCTCGGAGTTCTGCCATTGGTGAGGCATATTTTCAAGTAAATTCGAAGTCTGTTGAGTAGGTAATGGAATCATGGCCGCAGGTAGCGGCAGCCCTCGGTGTGGGGTCATAGAAAGGATGTCAAATAGGCCCTCCGGTGAGCTTTTGGATGCCCGCGTGGCCGCTATGAAAGGTGTTTTCTGAGAGAGGGACGGATTCGAAAACTACCACTGAAAGTCCGAAGCATCGACAGCCGGGTTACCTAGACATTGGAAATGAGGTTAGCGTCACAGTAGTATTTGTTGGTGCCTCAAACTAGGCCTGCAAGCTTATGGTAGGCGGACGTAATATGCAGTGGGGGAGGGGATGCCAGGGACCCACTTTGGGGCAGATTCTAAAATGTAATCGGAAAGAGCTGAACTTTATGAATGTAAAACAAAAAAGAGAAACACACGCCATACACAAGCACGATAACCATACAGGATGGCGGTGGATAGATACAGGCACGGACATACACTCTCTGATATACCCTCACTTTCAGTACTCACAGGGAAATAACGATATATGGCCGGTGGGCATGCACTGGGAGTAGACACAGCAACACCTTTTAGGAGCAAGCAGTAACTGGCAGCGATGGTGGCAGAAGTAGCAGTAGTAGTAGTAGCAGCAGTGCTAGTAGTAGCAGCAGTGCTAGTAGTAGCAGTAGCAGTAGTAGTAGCAGTAGTAGTAGTAGTAAAGGTGTGGCAGTAGTAGCACTGATAGTGTTTGTGGCGGGGAAAGGCCTCAGGTGAACGCGCGAGTTTCCAGCCGCAATCCAGTACTGTATTCTACGCACGCATGCAAAGTAGGTCGCAGCAGAAGTAGAAGCAGGTATTCTAATGCGCGTACGTCTATCTGCCTGTAGGGGAGGGACCAGGAGCTCTGGCTACCAACACCCTGACGAAACCCAAAGGGTAGAAAATACCAACCTTGAAATGTAGTGGGGGTAGCGGCTGCAAACGGGACAGGCGTATCGTTGATGTTGCTGGGTAGCTGAGGACACGCAGGATGTATAGATGCCAGCAGTCCCAGACGGCCCTGTAGAAATCGTTTCGTCGTGCTTGTAGTTGAGCAATTGATTGCTGACTGCGATAACGTCGTTGGAAAGAGAGATTCACTTCCCACTTCACCACTTCCTGCGAAATAAAAAAGGTACCAGCGGGAACCTTCAAATCAAAGCGATTGTAAACAAAGGAATGATGTGAGGGGGGTATTATGGGGGGGAAAAAACCCCTCCTCAAAGATTCATAGATAATAAAAAAAAAATAACAGAGAAAATAAAACCTCGTGAATTGAAGGAGTGAATGAGGAATGTAGGAGAGAAGAGAACAAACACCCAGAAACCCAGTAGAGTCGCTGCTAATTTCTCTCAAAATGGATAGTAAAAAAAAATACTAAAGGAAAATTAAGGAGAGCCTGAGAGAAAAGGTTTTTTTTTTTTTTTTGGAAGACTGAAAGAAGCGTGGCCTGCGCGTGGGAAACATGGATGGAGTGGTGGCTGCGAGCCTGCGACGTCGTTTGTTCGACAAAAAAAAGCAAATCAACGGCTGGCGGTGCACTTGGTTGGCAAGCACGGATGCACTCTGTGTGTCTCTTTTCGTCTGAGACATCGTTTTCGCGGTCCACCACTTTTTTGCAGCCTCACCGAGCCGCTAACCTTCCTTCGGGATGGCTCAGATCAGTGGATTACCTGCCAGTTTATCCTCCCAACGAACCCACTCCACGATATTAGTGGGATCTGATACGATATTCTCCCGATAAAATCGGTGGTACATATATCAAAAACATTGCTACCGAATACGGTGAGCACCAAGTATCTAGAAACGAGAGTGATTAATTGGGTGTCGCGGTCCGAAGAAGTCGGAGTAGAGTAGACGGCTCCTGCACGGGGTGTGAACTTGAAACTCTTGGGCAGCTTGTAATGAATACAGGATCGCGCCACGGCGAGGGCTGAAGAAACGAATTTCGGTACAAAGCGAAGTTTCACAACAGGTGGAGTCTACAGTGAGGCTGGTGCAGGGCTTACCTACCATTATCGTATGTACCCTTTACTTCTTATTTGCCGGTGATATCGAATTAGATATCGAATACTACTTCTATTGCAGTTTACCCAATCTAATATAGGCCAGAAGCTATAGGCGATATTGATAACTGGCAAGAGAGACCGAGATCGATAACCACTATAAGCTCCCAAGTGACGACAAATGAAGCGTCTTAGCCCTACCGGGAACATACGGAATGGGAAGCAGAAGGCATGCGCACCTACGCGCAAGAAGAAGAGTAAGTACATTTATTTACCTTCATATCCATGAACCTACTCTACCCACTGCAGTTATTAGAGGAGAGAGGCTTCTTTTGGGGCCAGAATCTGCACACAGCAGCCTAGCCACTGGCCCATTGAGCAAGGACAGATTGCACGAAAATAAGCATGCATCGGGGGACATAATCCGACAAGATTACCTAGGAGTGCTCCGCATACACTGATCTGAGTGTACCAACTACTGCTGTGTGTTCAAGGTTGCCTTTGACGTCTGGAGTAGCAAAAGGTAAAGCGGGTTCCTCCTAATTTCCAGTTCGGGACTACTTCGCAGTAAAACTACATGTACTAGGTCCAGGGTCTGGAGATAAAACGTGTACCTACTTGCGACTACACACAACGAGTCAGACCTATCAAGCACCCTCTCCCGGTTCAACTTGAAATCCCACCGACTCGCCATGGATCAACAGATCGGAACTAATTACCCCATCAGTTGATTTGTGTTTCATCTTTCAGGGTGCGTCCAACGTCCACGAAGATCATGAGGGGAGACCCGACCCGAAACGACGGACCTTGGCATCCATTGGACTGCGAAAGTCAGCTCAAGCGATGAGAGCCTACTGACTGCCCTTTTGGGGCCAGAAACACGTGCTTTATAATATTTGTCCCAGCACGCTTCTGTCCATCTTGAGTTTGTTTCCTGTTTATAGTGAATCACTTCCACCATTCTTGTGCCACCTGTCGCCCAAACTAGCCTATATATGTCATTTTTTTCACGCGTTCATCAAATTTTGTCTGTTCCGAGCATCCCTGACGAAAATTTCAGGTAATTACCCTCACTATTCCTTATGGCTGCTTCCTCAATGGGCCATCCATTTATCTTTAGGGTTCATCAAGATTGGCGGGCCCCCAAAAGCACGTTTTTCTACATTCAATTTCTAAGTTTGCTCTTTACATGGTAACCTTAAAGAAATCAGGTTCTGTACCCCGCTTTGCGGTTTATTCACCGGTACCGGACTAGACTGGAATGTTTTTTTTTCGGCGCTATTTTGTTATTTTGGGACGAATACACCTCAGGACAGGATTTGTGTGTATGCACATATTATGCAATTTATGCTCGCGAATGTGTTAAACACGCCACTCTCTGACCTTAACTAGTGGATAAGGAAGATCAAGTTCTATCACCCGTATTCCGTACTGACATTTCCGAGCGGACGTAATGAGCGACCCGCACCAACACCTAATCCCCAGTGAGAATCTTGAATTTTTTTTTTTTAAAGTGCAATTTTTCGAGCTCCTTTGGCTCGTCTAACATTACATAAATCAAAATTTGAATCTCCGGGTGAGATTACTAAATTACCAAGCGTCAGGTGAGACCATCGTGCATTCCACTGGACCTGAAATTGATATGCGTATTTATGCAGGATTCCGATATTTCAAGTCTAGCTAATATACTCTCGGTGGCAGTGTATTACCTGAAGAGGCGGCTAGAATTACCCTGGCCCAGCATGTGCCCCCCAGATTGACAGGCAATGCGAGACATCGAGTGGCGAGTGATAATGCATGACGGGTGCCTTTTGCATTTGTCCCGTCCCAAACGATACCTAATAGAGTATATTGCCTGGAGTGATAGCTTGACATAAAGCTATATACCCCTCACCTCTTTCTACCTTTTGCAATATTTATCTTTTTGGAAACGCACCTCGTCCTTGCGTTCTTGGCATACATTTTCCACCCGCTTCAAGTGTCGATTCGTGGCGGTTTGATTAGAGACCAGAGTTGCTTCAGAGTTGTCCAATGGCTTACTAAAAACTGCAGCTAAAGGCCTCAGATTTGTACAGTCCAATGATAAACACCAAAAGAGTCATACTAAAAAATTACTCGGTAGACTTCGTGAAATCATTTCCCCGAAACAGCATCAATCTCATCCACTCTGCATACGAAGGCAAGATCAGCGACGCCGCATTGCGCAGTCCATCTCGGTTCCCCCACAAACCATTCGTTCATCCCCGCTCCTTCAGGCGAGCTCCGCGGCCGCATACTGGTTGCTTGGGAAACGCTAGTCCTAAAGAGCTTGATGACTAATATGAATGATGGGTTTTTGTATGTACTTTAACGCCGGAACGGATATTCCTATCAGCCTTAGTCAAAAGTTAGTCTAATAAAGACCTTATAGATTTTTTTTGAACCTGATATATTCCTTAAATCATACTTATACAATACATAAAAAGGCTTGAAAAAAATGTATAAGGTCTTTATTAGACTAACTTTTGGCTAAGCCCTCGCTAAAGCTGAAATCAGGCCCATAGGAATATCCGATCGGGCGTTAAAGTATGTAGATTATGTTTATTTCCCTTCGACAGCCGATATGTTAATAAAATTTGCTGTTCACCGTGGTTTAGGTCAATTTAATTTAGGGTACTGGATTTAAAATGTCATTAATGTCGCCAGTGTCGACAAGCGCCGTTAATATGCAGCACCGTTCCGGTGGTAAAGCCCTCAATTAGTCTGAACCACTAAATGGGGAATTGAGTTTAGATCTTAACCAAGGTTCTAAGTCAAGGAGCTTGAGTATGGATCTACCACATGAGAAAGAGAGTCGAATCGTTCAGAATAAGAAGATTGTGGTTCACGTAAATGCCAATATTTTCGATGCCGAAGCCACAAAAGCCACAAATTCATATTGCATAAATATGGACGAATATATCAGCCTTTTCCTTGATATCTCAAGCCTCGCGTCCTCCTTTGAATTTTGACCTGGGTGCAAGGACATTTTTTTGTGCCCGTGGATGCAGGGAATCCCGGCTGGGTAAAATGGGTGTAAAGGACTTCGATCATACAGATTTGGGGATATATGTAGCTCTTGGGTAGCTGAAATCATTATAACATTTCCTGGTCTAAATTCCTTGTGTCGAATAAGCATTCCTTCTACATGCCCGGGACTTACTTAAGTGCATACTGCAAGGCTCTATTCTATATATATACTTATATATATAACCGTATGTACTTATCCTTGAGCCTTGACTTACAGAGCGGAAGTTCCTAATTTTAAGGCGCATGGCACTTTAACGGGCACCGCTCGCTAGATAAACGGCAGTGAGTAATTAAGCGCTGAGATATGAAGGGTGGCTACTTATGTCGAATCGGGGGGGTGAGCATCTTCAGCCACAACCTAAAGTGAATACATATAGCATAGAAAACATATATTAGGCCCTTTGCGCAAAAGACTCTAAAGTCTTTTTCTACTTGTGTGATTGGTTAATGGGAGGTAAGAACCAATCAGGTTACCGGGAAAAGACTCTAGAGTCTTTTGCGCAAAGGGCCATCATAGCTAAATGTATGTTATCTTTCCGCTGTGGCTGCAATTGTCAGAGTTAGCGGTCGGATCTACAAAATCTGACTATGAAACACAGCAAAATGTACGCACGTGGTTAGGGTGCGGGCGATATGCCGGCATTTCAGCCTGTTTAACAACAACATATCCCATTCCTTTGAAGCTTTGACCATTAGATGACCGCCTATCGGGTGTCACTAGCCAGCAAATCCCGAATATCTATGGGATATGTTGCTTTACATGTCCGAATTGAGTCAGTAGGATCTCTTGGTCCCAATCTTCACACCATACATACATTGTGGCGCCGGTATCAGATGTGTAGTGGCTAAGAGTCATGCATGCAACTTCTAAGGTCCATATAGAACTGCACCAACTACTAGACATCGACTAACGAGTGACACCTGGTGATATCACCTTTTTGTCAATGCCATGCAAATCTGAACCCAGACAACTCGGAAGTGGGTGGGACCTTTGCCAAGCGAGCAGGCGAGCTGCTGCCGTAGATAAGGGGGGTTACTGCGTACCCGGACAATGAATCGAGTGACGGTTGAAGGGGAAAAGCAAAAACCGTTATGGCATTGGCGCTGTCTCAGGAGGAAAAAGTTTTTGCGGAAGCAAAAACGCTTTTAGGCTAGAGAGTGGGGGATTCCTTGCGCCATCCCGCATTTATTGGGGGCCGGATACACAGAGATTTTCTTGTTCTCAGCCACTGTGGTACGGTACACAGGAATTTGTTGACGACCAGGGATCCCTCCTACTCTACTCATCACCCGTGATTGTGTTTACACTTTATAATTTAGACATCACGAGCTGAAAGTCTACTAGAATACCCTTTCCGTATCATACTTTAGTTCGAACTGATAGGAGCGTGCTCAAACAGGTCTACGAATTCTAGAGCGGCTAACCTAAGCTCAATTTCATTGATTTTCTGTGGTTTGACTAGAGTGCTAATCTCAATGTCTGCAACTACTACAGTGCGTAAGTATATCCACGACTTCCCATATGTGTAGAACCCCTTAAATTAGCAATCACAGCCATAACTGATGCTTCTCTTCTAGGCCAGAAAGTTAGAATTGAACAAGATACTCGATTAGTCGAATACTGAACCACAGATACCGACACCACAACTTGCTTTTAGTTTGAGTGATCACGAGAGTCAACCCAACTGCAGCAAGGGCAGCAAGGCAGAACCATTGAGAAGATGAGGGGATTTGGGGGGGAGGGGGGGGGGATTACATATGCATAAGGTGTACGATTTATTGAATTTGAAACGAGAAGCCCCTCGACGAACGATATCAAAGATGCACAGGAGTCCAGGACAGGATCCAACCCCGGGCCACAAGAAGAATATACGCCTGTACAACCCTGCCCACGTTTCCGCGGCGTAACGTGGGTTATGTAGGTAGGTATGCTCGCGTCTGTTGCGTATAAAAATACGTCCCTTCCCCTCCTTCACCCCACTGAGCTCTTCCGCGGTTACAATGTTACAGAAGGACATGAGACTAATCCTTCAATTTTTTCCCGCCGCCAATGTTTCTGCAGATTAATAGAGGAGTGTGCGGCCCCCGAAAAAAGTTCACAAGGGGGGTGATTTTTACGGAAAGCGGGGCGGCATCATGTACCCATCAAGCAAGCAAGCAAGCAGACGGCCATGATTCAGAATTCCGGAAAAGAACAAGCATGCAACTAACTACCGGCCTTTCAATCGAGAACGCAACTTCCATGAGGAGGCCCAAGAGGGACCCTAGAACATGATAGAAACCTTTCCCAGTGCTATGACCAACATTTCCCATAGCTGGTTGCCAACTTAAGACTCCCCAAAGACATTTCTCCCATGGATGGCAGGCTGGATGCACACATATGTACGGCCTTGTGCATTGTCAATGGTCAGAAATGCACTTTTCTTTTCAGTCAAATTGTCGAGAATGTAGGCAAGGTGAGTACGGAGGGAAGAAACTACCGAAACGCCCACTCGCAAAGAAAAAAGACACACACACGCACACACTCATTCACTCATCCCACATGTGCATATCACATGCGAGCTTTCTGAAAACAACCATCATCCCTCCAGGGAAAGTAAAGCAAGCAAGCAACCCCACCATGATGCCGCCCTATCACAACGGTGTGATGCTTTCCCTTTTCGATCGAGGTCTGCACACACAAATCCAAGGCTGTCATGCAGAACTTAGCTTGGCCGAAGCTGTCAGCTCGCCTGGAATTAACATGGGTAATCATCGACCATGCCATGCCATCCGACCATCCAGGCCAGCAGCTTCTTCCTTGCTGCAGCTACGCGGTGCTTGCGTAATTCGACCTCTGTTCTCCCTTCGGCGGGTAGATTATTTAGGCCCTGCCCGGTCTTCTTGCTGTTCCCCAGGGCACTCATTAAGCTTCCGGGGGGGCGGGGGGAGAGGATGAGGGTAGCTTAAGGAAGCTGGCTAGCATTTTGATTTCCGGTTTTTTGCTTTTTTTCTCATGTGTAAACGGCTATCTTCTGTTTTGTTTTATCTATTAAATTAATATTAAGAGAATTAAACATTAGTGCGATCGAATAAGGTTGGACCGGAGAAAGTTGAAGGAGAATCAGTCAGTTCCCTGGGTGCGTGTTTCGACTATGTGTGTATATGTACAATACAGCCCAGCCCAGCATAACCTAGAGCTATCTCTACCTGGCTTAACGTCCGGGGGGGGAAAGCCCACCAACCAAATATCCTGCAGCAATCAAGAAAGTGAGTGACTGGGTGAGGAACAGAGTATAAATCGGGACGTAGGAATGTAAATACAGATGGAGATAGAGAGTGAGAGAGCATATCATAAGTTTTGGATGACGAATAGTACATAAACTCATCAAGAAAAAGGAAAGGGCTACACGCACAAAAAAAAAAAAAAAAAAAAAAAGAGAAGCACCCACCTCCTCCTCCTAACCAAGCCTGACAACGGCCATGATTTACCTTACCTTGCCTTGTTCGATCCGGTCAGGCAATATATACCACTGCATATGTAGATGTCAAGCCCGAAAGAAGTGAGAAGGAGAAGAATATATATATAAGCCCATTCATAATATATAATTTGAAGGAAAGAAAAGAAAGGGAAAAAACAGGGGAAAAAACCCCCCTCCCTTTAGTAGAAAATAAACAAAAAAACACCCAAGTTCGGAACTGCAAAGCGTATGTAGAAGTCTAAGCCAAAGTATAAAGGAAAGAGAAGGAAAAAAACGGAAAGGGAGACGGCTGTATGAATGAGTACGAGCAGCTCCCGATTAGAAAGGGCAGTCGGGGGGGAAAACCGAGAGGAGGAGGAAAAAAAATCAAAACAGCAAAACCAAAACAGAAACAGAAGGGAAAAAAAGAAAAGAAAAAAGATGCAATGCAATGCCTAGTCCTTTACCCCCGTGAACAAATAAAAAAAGCGCGAGATCAGAGAGAGAGAGTGAGAGAGCGTGAGGTGATCAAAAGGGAAAAAAAAAAGTGAAAGTGAAACTTTTAGCAAGGGGGGCCGGGCGGGCAGGCAGTGCGGCCAATGATAGTGATTGTAGCAAAAAGAAATAACAAGCGCAGAGCAGGCTCCTCGATACTGTCGAGGTTCAAAAAAAGCAAAATCAGCACACAAAACGAAATTCAAGGATGGGAGGGAAGAAGGGTTTCGATCCGGTGCGACGGAACATGTACTGTAGGTACTGATTGATTATCATCATAATCCCCCACCAATGTAATCCCCCACCACCCTCCAATTGAAACCAGCCTTAGACCCAATCCCAGATACAGTAATGTGATTCGGTAGGTTTAGCCACCGCCACCACCGAACCATCCCCCAAACAACAACAACGGTAACGGGCGACCCGCCACAACCTTCAAATCCCCAAACCTGTGCCTTATAAAAACCAGAAAAACCGAAAGTGTAGTAATAGTAAATAAACTCCGGGGTCCCCTTCCAATTCCCAAAACAATAACAAATGAAAGAATAGGAAAGAAATATAATTCTGCAGATGAAAATGTGCATCAAATGGGTTCCATTAAGAGTAAGTAAGTATTGGATGCCGTTAATAAACGAATCTTCCAAAAGGGTTTTAAAAAAAAAAGGAAAATGTGTTGTACAAAGAAAAAAGAGAGGGCAATGAGAGAAAGAAAAAAGAAAGCAAGAAGAAGGAGAAGATTATTGCCAGGTGTCGATGCTAGAAGCCAGTGAGTGAGCTCCGACAAACCAGAAAGAGAAGTGCGGATCCCTGAACAAACTCGTACAGGGTTATTCGAGTTGTAGCAAACAGATATGCAGGTAAGAAGCCTTCCTTTCTGAAGCGTCAGCTGCTGCACCTTTCCCCCTCCCCCAGCCAACCAGCAAAAAACCGAATTTCCCCCAACCTTTTACCCCACCCATTAAGAGAAGAGACTAGATTGTGGTCTTGACTGCCGTCGTATTCCATGCTCTAAACGGTCTCTTCTCCAATTAGTCACGGGGAATGATCAGAAGCAACCCAACCAACCCTCCTTCATGCAAGATTAAACCCCTCCCACCTCATTCCTCGGAGAACCAGTCATCCAATACACAGCTTCTGCTATGATGTTCCCAAACTGGCCCTTCCTGGAAGATGATGATGAGCCCCACCGGCGGCCCCTCCTCCCCCGCCACGTCGTCTCTTCCTCATCTTCCACTCTGACTTTGCGACCTTCATGAGCAGCTCCTCGTCCTTAACTGGAATCCAGCTAGTCAGGACCTTCATGGCACCCTCGAAATCACTTCGGACAACAATGTCCTTCATCGAGTCAATCAGCGCGGCGCTTGTCGCATGCAGAATGTCAAGGGTTCCACCGAACCCCTCATCCGCCGAGAGTGCACTTTCTCCTCCGGGCGCAACTGGAGGTGCTGTTCCGAGTGGCGAGGATACCAATTTCGATTCGGAGATTACATCTGGATCTCCCAAAAGCATGAATACATCCCAGACACGAAGCTGGGCTGGAAATGGCATGCTGTAGTTGAACAAAGTCAGGTACCATCGGGTGCCGTAGGTGGTGGGACCGATGCCTAGGTGGTTCTACATTTCAAAAGGAAAATTAGCATGCATTTCCTTTGCCACGTTCCCGGCCTCTAATGTAACGCTATTACGCGAGCTGAGGAAACCTGGTGAGCAGACTAAAGCCTAACTCGAAAGGGTTGATAGCACTGATCGGGGCTAAAGTCCGGCAATACGAGATTATGCTTCCAGGCCACCATTTGGAGTCGCTGGTAGTTGCCATTTGTAGCACCTTCCGCTGACAACAAACATATTCCTGGCATAATACGGACCTTACGCAAACAATGCCAGTTCCATTTCCTAGGAACATGGTTGGCCGAGATTGTCTGCACCAACTATGTTTCCAGGAAACGGAACTGGCACTGATTTGTAAAGCACCCCACAAGTGCCATTTCTGGTGTGATCCCCGAAGCTCACCCGGTTTCCCCAGCCCCCTCCCCCACCCCTCAAGAAGCAGCAGATTTCTGACTGTACTCACAAGCTTTCTCGACACAGTACCCCCGCGGATCCACCCGCTCTCGAACTCCTCCAGCGCAGTCATGAGTCCCCCAAAGCCGGCCTGGTATAGCTTCTCTAACCCCCTTAGCTCGAACATGCGGATGAGTATCACAAAGGCCGTCTCCTCGTCATAATAACACAGTAGCGTCGCCGCCAGGCTCGCCATGCCCTGCACGTACCCCATCGCGGGGAAATACAGCGACAGTGCGTGCAGCACCCGGAAGAGCAGCCGTTGCCCGCCCCGGTACCGCCGCCGGAACATGATGTGCGAGTTGATGGTGCGCGGGACGTCGAGGTCGATCTGGACGTCGTCGGCGGAGGGTCGAGTGATGAATTCCTGTGTATGTAGTGTTAGTTGTGGGGTCTTGGAAATACAATTACAGTTTTTTTTTTTTATTATTATTGTAGATGGGCTTTCTTGGAACGGTTTGGCCCTGATTTCTAGATGTATATCCCCTGGTTCATACTTTTTCTGCGGAAGCTTCACATCACTGGATCTATAATAGCGGATTGGCTACTCAAGTGTACACCAGAATCCAGAAATCATAAATCCAGCGATGTAGCGTAAAATCGCTTTTGGGGCAAAGGCGAGCCTAGGTGGAAAAACCAGCCACTAAATTGGCTAAATATAAGCCTGAGCGCCATTTCTTTTTCTACCAAGGGGCCCTGTTTGTCGTTCATCTGATATATTCTTTTTGTTTTGTTGACCCAAAAGTGACTGGGCCGATCATTTCCCCTCTGTTTTCCGAAATGTGGCCAAACCGTTTCCCCAAACCCAAAGAGCCAAAGACCCATACTATAAAAGAAAAACAAAAACCAAAAAAAATCAAGAAAGGGCCTACAAACCGCATACATTTCCACGAGCTCCCCATCCCCCCTCCCGATGCCCCTCCTCTTCCTACTCGCCGTCAAAAACGCATGCCATGCTGCGGCCCTCCAACAATCCGGAATACCCTTCCACGTCCTACTTATGAGCTTCGCATCACCCGTGACAAACCCCCACTCGCACCCCCCGCCCTTGCCACCCTCGTCCCCGCGCTCACTCATCTTCCTTATCACTGCCATCTCGCGCCACTTCTTAGCGCGGTTATTCTCCTTCTCACGCATGAGCGCCGTTGTGCCGGGGAGCGGCGAGCGCAGCATCTCCGGCGCTGAGTGGCTGAACGGTGAGATGCGGAGGTGGAGGTGGTGGCTCCGTTTCTGGGGGGTTGTGGAGTGGAGGTGCAGTGCGGTAGAGACGCGGCGTGGGGGTGTGAAGACACGGGGAGTGGGGGGGACGGTGCCGGCAGGGGCGGAGTGGCGGGTGTTTGTCGTGTAGATAAAGCCGTATCTGGTGGTATGTTAGAATTTATATAATTTATATACGTCTTTTCTCGAAGTTCGAAGTCACGTGATACAGGATCGAGTGATAGCTCGAGATTGAGAAAACAAAATATAAAAACCGAAACCCCGGGAAACATGCACCCCCACACCATGCCACGCTTGCCAAAGCCGAGAAAGGCCATAGAATCAAAACAAACAAAGCAGGGGTTTCAACAAACCTATCCACATCGCTCCCATTCAGGTCCTCCCAATCCTCGGCTCCCCCGGCCCTCAAATGGATACTCCTCTCCATCTCCCGCTTTTCCTCAGCTGCTTCCTCCTCCTCGATCGCGGCGGCTTCTAATGCCTCTTTTATTCTCTGCTCTTCAGAATCTTCGTCCTCCTCCTCTTCGGCGAACCGTTCGTCCCCACTGCCCACGAACGAATTCCGCGATACACGGCTCGTGCGCTTTCCCCCTTCCTCCATAATACTACTGACACGCTTCGAGAACTGGCTCCCGGCATCGCTACCGCCAACGCCAGAGTCGTAGAGCGACCGTACCTTGAGACTGAGGACCTCGTCCTCAGGCGAGCATATTGACGGCGCAATCTGTGAGCGAATACTCTTACTGTCAGCACCGTTGCGCGTTGGCGGCAGCGGGGCTTCTACAATAGCGATACGGGCGCGACGGGTATGCGGTGGCGGAGATGTCGAGCTAGTTGTTGAAGCTGCGGTAGGCGGGCGCTGCGTTATTGACGGGCGGGGTGGCAGGGGTGTGTCCGTGTCTGCGGGGCCTGGGTCAGACATTGCGATTCCCGGGAGAGGTTCGGCGATTGCGAGGCCGGGTATTATATCTGTGGGGTCAGCAATTGCGATCCCTGGTAGTGGTTCTGTTATCGTTGTTGTTATTACGTGCTCGGTCTCTGCTGCTAGGACCACTGGCGCAACTTCCAGCCACACGGGTTCCCCCTCTATCCCTGCTGTGCCCGTGGTGTGAGTTATAACATCGGCTGGGTGGTAGAGGTCCTGGGGTTCGGGTGGGGCGGTCTGCGAGCGCGGTGTGTGCGGGCGGGAGAAGTTTGGAATGGTCTCGTTTGATCGACGGGGGACACTGCCGGTAGCTTGGGAGCTCAGAGTATTGCTAGTGCCAGCCATTGTAGCGGCGGGCGGGGGCGAGACCGGCGAATCAGTGTTGCTGCTAGATTCTGTCAAGTAGTAGAATAGTTGAGGTAGTTGTAGCTGTTCCCTTGGGCGGGGTTTGGGGGTGGTTAAGGCGGTTGCAGTCCGTTTGCCCGGGTAAACGAGGTTTAATGTTGGATGTAAGGTACTACGTAGTGTTGCACGTTGGCTGTAGTTTAACTTAGGTGACAGTAGATTGTTTTAACGACTTCTTGGTCTTTTAATTCTGAAGCCTTTGAATCGAAAGAGGCTTTAAGACCAGTATTTTGGAGCCCACTGCCACAGTTCACCGGATTACACTGGCGGTGTTGCTGATGGGGTTGGTGATGGTTAGTGGTGGTGGGCTGTTCAGTTGCCGGTGTTGCAGTTGCAGCAGCATCAGCAGGAGCAGCAGCAGCAGGTGCGGTGAAGCTGTGGTTGTGGTGTGGTGGTGTGGTAGGTGAGTGGTTGAGGTGATGGGGGGCGGTGGTGGTGGTGGTGGTGGGTGAGTGATGATGATGTAGGGTAGAAGGGACGAAATGCAAGGTCGACTGACTGGTCCACACAGACAATTAGTATGGGGGGGAGTGAGAGAGAAAGAGAGGGAGAGAGAGGGAGTAAGCAAAAATCACCGGCAGTTCCAGTTGCAGCAGCAGCAGCAGCAGCACCCCAGGAACACACAGCAGTAGCATGCAGTACCTATGCAGTATGCGGTGTGAGACCCTTTCTTTGGACTCAAGATCAGTTTGTACGTTATGTTATGTATGTATGTTATGTATGGCCTATTTGTATTTATGTCTGTCTGCCTGTCTGTCTGCCTTCCCCAGCTTCTTGATCTTGATCTTATTTCGATCCTAGACCTCTTCACTGCCTGTGCAGTTAACGACGTTGGGGGGAAGATAGAGAGAAAGAGAGAGAGGGAGAGAGAGAGTACCCTTAACTCAAATATTATCCCTTATCACCCTATCGGCACCGATGTGTGTACCACCAGCAAAAGCATCACAAGAAGAAGAAAATTAGGACTCTTAATTCACCCCAATAAACCCCCCCAAGGAAAATATTCCCAACCTCTTGGGTACGAACAGGCCTCGTCCCCTCCTCTTTCTCTTCCTCCTCCTCCTTTCTAGAGCACAGGCAATTTAAAAAAGAAGCCACTTTAGGACGGCCTGTCTACCCGCATCTGGACTGCCGAGAGTTCTGGATCATCATTCAGCCGTGGGTGAGACAAATCCAAGAGAAGAGAAGAGGAGGAGTAGGAAAGGGAAAGGGAAAGGGAAAAAGGAAAAGTGGAGAGGGGTGCGTTTCCCCGGACTTGCGTGCGGCCTGCAGAGAATTCGAGTACTTCATAAGTACTTAACTACATACACCATCTAGTACACACATGATGTATACCCTAGAGTTTCGTGATAACCTTACCCTACGTGCCCTATATCCTCTAGTTTTTTATGGTTCGTTTCCTCTTTTCCCCTTCTCTTCCCCTTCCCTCCCTTCCCTCTCTCTCAGTCTGCCCCCTCCCTTCCCTTCCGCACAAACACTCGCTAGTCCACCCTCCTGGACTACAGCCCCAACCCAACCCAACAACACCCCAGCAGATCCCAAAATCCCCTCGACCAATCATCGCCCAACCACGATATCCCTACCGACACTTACAGCGGTCGATCTTTGTCTCAGGGCGGCGAATGTTCTTTGTGGCTTCCGAAGGAAGGGGGGAACATCGCTTTTTTTTTTTTTTCCTTCTTCGTCTTTTAAAATAGAACAGGGCTGATCGATCGATCGATTGGATAAAGGTTATGTAGGGAAAGGAGGCTTAAATCCGTACCTACATAACATGCCCTACATCTCTTGGTACGTACACTGTAGAAGAGGATTGGACGGCACAAGAGAGAAAGAGAGATGCTCTTACTCAGTTCAAATATGCAATACCACGAACCCCACCCGGCATACATGTACATGTACATGTACATACCATACACCTCACCCCAAGGATATCTCGGCAAGCTGCTGACATCACAAAGCTTGATCTCAACATCAATAGAGTAAAGTTAAATTAACTGAGTACTCTACCAACACCAAAAGTGGAAGCTACATTATAGTATGCCTAAGGCATTGTCACTCATGTCCGACCGCTTGCTGATGCTTACGACTGACCGGATAGAATCCGCGCGTTCTCTCCCCGGGCGCGCGGTGGGGCGGTGGGAAAGAGCACAAAGCAAAAAAAAAAAAAAAAGCAAGGCTGGAAGCACATGGGTTAGGTTTTTGCGAGCCCGAGTGAGGTGATGTGATCAACAGTCTGCCTATGATGTACGCCTAAGTCTAACAAGGCGACAAACTGTGTTTACGTAGGCGAAGTGCAGGTTTTATCATTAGGATCAAGGATGGTATAGTGTCTGTATGCAACTAGCAGAAAACGGAAATATAGGTTTTATGTACCCTAAATGTTATCGGTTCCCATACAACCAACTGCCTTGATATGAATGTTTTTTTCTTTCGAGGCTCTTGTGGGGTGGGGGGTCGAGAATACTGGGCGCCCGTGAGGAGGAGTTCTCGCCCTCGTTCTATACCAACATTAACTCATCATCCAAATCCCAACAACCCTGCCTCACCCAAAGACTCGAGTGAAACTTCACAACCTAGGGAGCATCAAGCTTAGACCCAGCAGAGCCCAGGGGTACGCAAACACCCCACCCACTAGGTAACCTTCTGTACATGTACCATCCATCCCCTGTGTTTCCTTTCTACGCATACAGAGTGCGCAAAACACCCCTTTCCCAAGCAGCCTTCCTAGGCTAGCCACTAGAGAGAATCGGGCCGTGCTCAGTACTCTAGCTATAGCTAGAGCAGAGTGGGGTGTAAAGCTCCGGGGCTAGCTGAGCCAAAAATATAGTATCGATGGGTAGCTGCCTATGGAGGAATGTAGGTACGAGGCATCAAGAAGGTTTTTTTCCTTCTCTTTTTTTTTTCGTTTCATAGTAAGAGGTGCCATGGTAGAGTACATACACGCTTGAGCTCTGTAGGCAGTACATTATAGACCAGAGGAGGAGGGAGACAAGGGGTATCGAGCCTCCATGCATGAAAAGCAGGGTTAGGGGACTGGGCTGGAACCAGCTTGGCGCGGCGGTGCTGTTTAAGATTCCCGAGCTGGCCTGAGCATGGGGCTTGGGCGGTATTATTGGTAATCATTTGGTAAGAGGGGCCGGGGAGGCTGGGTGGGGTGTTGGGTTGTGGATACTGTACTGCGGGTACTGATATCGGTATATAGAGTGTACTACTATTAATTAAAGACATACAGCTTCCCACAATATCTACTGGCGGTAAATTACGAATGGTGTGTTTTTCTATCTTCTGTTAGATTAACAGTTAGCACCAACCTCCCATGGCCAGTGTTCAATGACTTCACCATTCTCGACAACGTTTTAATTCCGAGGATATCATATATCCTCCCGTATCCTAGTGGGTTTAGTAGCTTATATATACTCACGTATTAATTAAGTCCTGAGAATTCTTGGTAGCAACGCGCTCACAAAATTTCTCAGGACTTAATTAACGCGCGAGTATGTAGTTAGCAAAAGAAACCATAATCTAAAACCATGGCGCAATCTTAATCTCTCGACAAGTACGTCGATCCTCTAATCATCAATTAAGGACTTTAGTTGATCAGAACAGATAGAGTGCGTCCGGCCCGCGCCGATAACATTATCGAAACCATGGTAGTAAATTGCTATTCGCAATTCCTCTTAGCTGGGACGGATACGAAATTATGCTACATGTTTATGATCTGCTCGGGGGCCAGTGTATTAATTATATGTATGTAAGTACATGTATAAAGTAAGAACACACGCGCGCCAACAGGTTGGACAACATGGGCGTTATCCATCATTATCAAAACGGCGAGCATAAAAAGACTGCGAAGCCAGCTTTTCCGGCCGCTAAGATTCCTTTCACGGCTTGTGATACCCGATGAATTGCTCTCCTACATATTATTACACCCCTGACGAACATGTACTTGATCATGATATAACGGAGCCTACCAGCCAGCAGATCGACTCGACTACATGGCGCACAACTAGCCAGAGAGCAGCCTATGGAACCGTGGTATCTTATCTTTAACCCTTGGTTTATACATGCTTTGTGGGGGTCGGGCAGTACATTATAATAAGACAGCCATAAGTAAGTATCGATCGATCGGAAGCGTATTAATCCGCTCATGAGGTTTTTAATAAATTCGACTTCTGGCGGGGCGGCATTGCAAAATTTTGAAACGAGAGCGGATCAGAGTTCGACCCAAAGAATTCGGCTGATCTAGCATACCATTTAGTTCACTGCTGCGTCTTCACAATGCCAGTCTGATAAGCTGAGCTATCCACGCCTCTTATCCTTTATCATATGCAGATCATCTTATCGATCGCTTTGCTTATTTTCTAGTACTGGCCTTTTTTACTAGAGTACAGAGGGCTGCATCATGCACAACCACTTTAATTTAGGCAGCTCGGGTCAACGGTTGAAGCGCGTTTTTCTCCCCTTACTTCTTGGCAGTGTTCTTTTTCCTACGTACTGGGTGTTACAGTTTTGGGGGTGGCTTAGATACTGAAATATTCCACCCAACAGCCACTACTTAGTGGGTGAGGATTCGCGTACTAGTGCTCAAGTCGTTCCCGGCTCAGGTCTGTCCCTAAGCCTCTCTAGGCAGTAATGTACCATTGCGAAAGCTAGAGCTGTAGCCTCAGAAGTAAAATAGAATATCTTCCCTCCGCTTCGACGCTACAGAGAGATCAGAACGTATCCGCTGGGTTATCGAATCACTGCGCGTGTTATAGTTATATATTCACCAACAATCACTCGACATAGGTGGGAAGCAAGCTGCATGGAACTAATTACAGGGCCGACAAGGAAAATGGGGAGTGTTAATAAGCGACTTTTGCAGAATCCTGAAGAAACAAGCCTCGGTGTGAACCTTTGCACGTCCATATCAATCATCACTGCAGTACTGGGGAGGTGGGTGCATCACACAAAATCACTCGCACCGATCGTCTCGATCACACCCAATTGCAAGCGATCGTTGGGATTGGTTGCTTCGAGGCACTGGGATGTATCAGGACATCATCCCTTGATTGAACTTTGCCGTATGCAGTTCCGTACCTGTTGGACGTGAGTCGTGAGCTGGTAAATTCGTGGTAGTGCCACTGTGATGCGCCGGTTTCTTATGCTCAGAGACCAGGCTGTTGACAACTAATAAGTAGCTTATAAGTCGCATATTAACAACCGGCTCTGTCCACAAAACCCTCCGAGGCGAGAAAAAGACAGATCTCTGGTACGTGGGATCTCTACATCATAAGGCTCATATATATTCTTTCGTGTGTAATGACGCAAAGCAGATAATTGCCCTAATAGTACGGGGCCCATTAATAGAGTGATGTTTGCTTGTTGAGAGTTTAAGACCTGTATGTGCTTCAAACAAATCAAGTGTTTAAATTGACATGGTTTAGGTCCTGTCAGGGCTAACTTGGGGGGGGGGGGGGGTGTTAGAGCGATAACAAGCTACATAATAACAGTATGGCCACTAAAACCTTGAGTAGCCCGAATCGAGCACAAGAACTTTCCCGAACCTGCACACATATTATGACGCAATCTATGTAATTACAATCGCGCACCGGAGATAGAGGATACGTAGTCTCAGTGACATAAGCACTGGTGGCGTGTACACCCACCCTACCCACCTAAAAACCCAAAAAAAACCCTCCTACCATCTGCCATTGTAGCTCAACGGCTATGGTGTCGCCCAGAGGGGCCGAGGTTTGCCAACGAAGCTTCCTATCAAAGGTTGCTAGTTCGAGCCACCTCCCAGGCTTGGTCGAAAGACTGTGTGACTGGGTTTAGGTGGGGTTTCAACCCCCCTTTTGCTGGCCTTGAGGTTTGGAACTGGTTGGTGGTCGTAATTTTTTTTTTTGCATTCTAGATCTAGTGATCGGTCTCTAAATCATTATAATTATCATTATCTTGTTGTTTCCAGCTCTTTATCTTTATCTCTTGAAGCGCATGTACACCATGCGAACTGAAACGACATTTGTACTCATGGGCGGTCACTCGTCCAATTGATGCGACTCGAATCGATTTACTGATTAATTGATTCACTAAGCACATACATGTACTTCTACATCTTTCCGACTACATGTACGATTCAAATAAATGCGATCTGTGTGCGTGTCAGTTTCCAGTATTTACAGTAGCGAGCCCTTATAAAAAAATATCTGGCCACATGCCTATTTTAATAACTCTTGGCATACCCAAAGTCCCCTAAACTTCCACAGCTACCATTAGGCACTCTAATGGCCACACAGCCTCTAATATATCAGTTAGTTACTTATGTATTCGTGATATCCTCTGATGGCGCCAAGTCGTGGGGCGTCAGGTCGGCGGGGTGCGATCGAGTGATATTGTATGATACATATCGGTTACGTAGTATACTTGTTTGGGATCATGGTTAATTCCTTTGAGGAGCTAGAAATTCGAACCCCCCCACGATCAGCCCGTAGACGCAGGGCAAATATATTTACTAGGATCGTTTCCAGCCCTCCTACGGGGAACAGCAGTGGATGGTGTTGTAATGATGTAGTTCTTGAACACTGACCACCGTCACGGCAACACAGCTTTTCCAGTTATATCTCAACTCTTGTCGGAGAACGATGAATCTATCCAGGACTGAATGGTACATGTATACTACTATAAAGAGCCCTAGCTTGTGCTTCGAAGTATACCTACATGTATATATGTTTACCAAATACTCTGAGGACTCCGGCTTTGAAAACTAGGATTTTCTGACTTAATCTGAGGGTAACCCTCAATGTTTAAATGATTTCTTTACAAGACATTTAGGTGACATTTCTGGTGATTAACCTGTGTATTATAAATTCTCATGTGTTATGCCTTAAAGTTTGGGGTTATCTAGGAATTTGAAAGGGGGGTGGTTTCAATGTTATAAGTATGTCCAGGCGCCGTACTTACATATACATATAGCAGGAAGTATCCTCTATTCGATTAAATTCTAAAATACATCCAGGCTACCACAATAATCACTACTTACGAAAAGTAATGTTACGCCCTAGATTTAATAATATCCGCCGCTTTCTCCGCGACCGCATACACAGTACTCGACAGATGCGTTGCCGGAATCAGCGGCATCACACTCGCATCTACAATGCTGAGCCCGCTCACACCATAGACCCTCAACTTCGGGTCCACTACGCCGCCATGCTCTCTCCTCATCATCGGGCACGTACAACTTGGGTGCGCCAAAGTCGGCACCGCATTTTCCCTCACGGCCGCCTTGATATCCGCATCTGATCTCACCGTTTCGGGGCTCGGGTTCGTGATGACTGGGCCCAGTTCCTGCAGCGCTGGCATCCCGACGAGGCGGCGGAGGGTCTTGATCGTGTCGACAAAGATCTCGATATCGGCGGGGTCGGAGAAGATGCGGTAGTCGACGACGGGGTTTGTGAAGGGGTCGGTGGAGTTTATGGTGATGGTGCCACGGCTAAAGGGCTTTTGGAGGGAGGCGAGCATGCCTGGGAGGGCGCTGAAGGCGTTTTCGTTGACGGCGACACGGCCAGCGGCCATGGAAGTGGTGAGGAGGGTGCGCTGGAGTTTGTAGCCAGCTGTCACAGTGGCGTCGGTGTTGGCCGGGAGGTAAGCGGAGGGGTCCTGCCGCCGGATGAGGTTGAGAAGGGAGGTCACCCGTGTTTTGTTGGCAATGTCCGGTAGGGTTAAAAAGGCGCCGGCTGTGCCGAAGCCATTCGAGTATGGCCCTGTGGAGCGAGTGAGTGATTGTGATCCACAGAGATTCAAGGATTTCAGGGTTTCTGTGCACTGATAACCGTTGTCTGGCATCTGAATTCCCCCCTAAAAGAAACTTACCTGTAAGATTATATTTATACAGTGCCAACATCTCCGCCGCGTAAGTAGCATTTGACATGTTAGCCGGACTCGGGTTCATATCATTTATGACTGCAATATCGGAGGCATTAGCAATTTCCTAGGTTTCAAATTTCAAGAGCGGCGTTCACACACATGTTCCAGCAGTATAGTACGTCGGATGATCCTGGAAGTTTGCCCCCACCCCCGGCAAATCAACCACGACCGGAATCCCAAGGCTCTTCAAGAGCGCCTTAGGCCCGATACCGGACAGCTGCAGGATCTGCGGAGTATGCCCTGACCCTGCGGCAAGAATAATCTCCTTCTTTGCCGATACGGTGGTAGCTGAGGAGTTTGATGAGGCCGCAAACTTGTTCTCATATTCAGTTTTCGGTACTCAACAAACAGGCCTAGATTTCATAATACCATAACAGCAGAAGCTTTTTTGCCCTTTATTACTATCTTGGTGACGGTTTGGCCGGTCAGGAGATGAAGGTTTGGGCGACTCTTAACAGGCTCATAGTGCGCAGTTCTGGCGTAGGACCGGGTGCGGGTGACTGGGTCAACTGAATTAGAGAAGAAGAACGCGCCAAGTGCGTTCCCATTTGTGCCATCTCTTGAATATGGTATTCCGAGCTGCTTCCAAGCTTTAAAAACAAATTCTTAAAAAGAAGAGGAATATCAGTTATCAGTTGTCAAACGAGACTACAAGGAGCCTACGAATCGTTAAGAGTTATGAGGTCAACTTACTCATCGCAGGGTAGTAGTAAGTCGGCATTGAAGATTTGACAGGTCCCTTGAACCCGTGCGCGGAAGGATCATACTCAGTCCCCCACTCCTTCGAAATCTCAGGCGGCGAGGGTGTAAAGGTCTCGCTCTAACAAATACGTTAATTATGATCGCCCTAGCTAATAGGCTCGCCTCAATTGGGTCAAATTTCAACAGGTGGGCACATACCTTCTTGAAATACGGAAGCAGACCCTCCCACCCCCATCCTGGGTTCCCCAGTGCCTCCCACAGATCATAGTCACCCTTTGAGCCCCGATCAAAAGCTTGACCGTTTACTACAGTCCCGCCGCCAACAACGTGCGCAGCGAGGAAACTATAGGTACGATTGTTTATTCCTCCCTGGGGCTCGCAGGTTATGTTGTACATGTACTTTTTCCCGGTAGTACCTGCGAGCCCCGGAACTAGGACACCGTCCTCTTGGTCGTCGCTATGGGAGTCAGCGTTTTAGCATGAGGGACAGGATCAGATCGTTCTGTGAGCGCGCATATATTGGAACTTACAGGTTCCCGGCTTCGATAATGAGAACGCTTTCTGTTTTATATGATTAGCCAATTGGTACTAAATTGCAGCTATATGAATATAGGTATTTAGGTGCCTTACTATTTGGGTTTTCAGTCAATCTGTCCGCAACAGTAAGTCCACTTGTACCACCCCCGACCACAATGTAGTCGTAGGCCGCAAGAAGTCCTACATCGCGTCCAACGATATTCAGGGACGCATGCGCAGCTAAACCTACTGATATGAGCGAAATAGTAGCCAGTAAGCTGGTAGTCCGGTACAATTGAGCCATTGTAACTAGGTTCCTTTGTCTTCGGGTGGTGAAAGAGGTGTGAGAACAAAAACCAGGACCCCTATGTTAATCGATTGAAATTCAGGGCCATTTATAACATTATAACTCTGTCACGGGCCCCGTGCACATCCGCCTGATTGAATTCATCCCTGAATTCCTTCCATTTGAGAGTTATTAGGATAAATCTGTTGGAGTTTTATTCAGGGACCTTTCCCAGGTTCATGAAAGCTTGATAGTAAATAACTAGCCAAAATGGGATTGAAATTGATTAAAGCGACTACTAGTAGGCCGATTATGGCATTACTACCAGCATCTGCGCCGCGCTGATAAATCCGAGAAGCACATTTTGTGCTCCACCGTATAATCTTGCCGCTACTAATTTGATGCCATGAATTGATATCGCTTAAATAAAAGTTCATGTAGTACTCGGTTAGTCAATGTCCCTGTAATCCTCCTGATCGACAGGTAGCCTAGAGGAGCCTTTTATTGGAGGCCATTCGTGCTGGTACGTGCCGTACACGGGAGGTAGTAGGGGGGTTTTGTGGGGAAAGACCCTTTGTATAAAATATGGCCTAATTAATGCCCAGCTCCCATCATGACTCTTGAAGCTTGGGAGTTATCTTTCCTGATTCTAGCAACATATACGCGGGCGCCGCAAGGAGCTAGCTGTCCAGTAGTTTTTGTATGCTAGGAGAGGGCAAGCTACAAAGTTTTTCTTGAACGTAGCTGTTGAGTTGCTGTATGTATGAATGGTTGAAAGGTAATAGTGATTGAGTCCAGGTAGGCTTGGTTTGGTCTCGTACCCATCCCCTGCAGCTGGAAAGGCAGGGTTTAACTAAAACACGGGATAACCGGTCAATTACAGAATACATGTAGATATAATAACCGGGTTAAGAGTTATGTAAGTACATGTAGTACAAAGACAAGTTATAAAGGCCCCGCAATTACATGTATTATACTCTAACATACATGTAATCCAATAATTTTATGGGTTGATAGGGTGTGTACTCTACTTACATGTACTCATATTACCAGATTTATGACCGGTGACATGCGTAGGTAGGTACATAAGTACCTACACCTAGTGTATGTATTAACTCTATTCTTAGCCAGGGCCTCAGAACGTGATCCTCGCTAATCTAAGGAGAATCTGATGTGGTTGTTACTCTATGATGGGGACGTATCGGCAGGTTGCGTTGTTCCCATGGACTGCATGGCTCAACCTGAAGGAAATCCAATGGATCAAGCAAGATGGGGTTGAAGCTCTAGATGTCGTCAAGTTTCAGGTAACTGAGATTGCATACATATACTTACATGCAGTTACATGTCGCGAGTTTAAGCGTTAGGCTCTGTCCGCTACTTATAATAATCACAAAACATCACTCGATTTGGTTTACTCTAGGTGACTCGGATAAGTCATCTAGAACTCCCTTCATACATGTAGTTATTGTTCAATATGCGCATACATACACGGTGGGAATCGGTCGTTCCTTGTTCCTAGATAGTCATAAATTATGCTCGGTTTAAAGTTCATTCATCCCGAACTTTTGCGCACCTTAGATGGTTTATAAGGCTCCTCATGACCTAAAAGCCATCAGTGACCCCGAGTATTGTGTATACAACGAGAGGAGGGATCTTGATCATTGCACTGTACCACCGTTGTTCTCGACCCTTGGCGTCTCGCATATAGTTCCTTGCGTCATAGCGGTACGGAAATGCGCAGATGAGATCCGGATGGATAGTCGGGGTTCGTACTTTGAAAAAAAGGAAATATATATAAATCAATCAATAAATTTGTAGGTACTCTATAGACTAGCAAAGCCTAACCAGTATGTCGTATTCGCAGGGAGAATGTTTAGAGCTACACACATTCTATGCGCAAAAAATAATGGGCGCCATTGTGCTCAAGAGATAAGGAAAGGTTCGTTTTGAAGGCCGCCGTTTTAGCTAAACCTCTACAAAATTCGAAACCTCGACGCACCGACCCGATGGATTGGATGGTGTTCGTAATGCGCTCCGAAAGAGGCATCTGGCCAGGATGTTGACTGGAATTCAGAACAACCCGAAGCTCCTTTTTACCCCTCGTACAATCATCTGGAAGCTGCAGATGTCTTGGCATCCTGGAGCTTTTTGCCAATGCCATTGAAACACCACCAGAATACCTCAGAGACAGACGATGAGCCTTGGATCTGATATCTGATAGGTACTAATCTTGATAGGTCTTTTGTTGCATAGGAAAAAAAGGTTGGTAAAGTATTACTCCGGCCTACGAGGAAGCTCCCCCCTCACACCCCCACTACCAGCCATCGGTAGGCAAACACTGACACAACCATAGCCACAGCCATCTTTCTACATCATCTTGCGACGAATATACGCATATACGCAGCCCCCGTATTACAGGACACACTACAATATCCTCAGCCCTCGTTTTTTTTTTTTTTTTGTTATATCTACTCTTCTCCCCCACCTCCCCCCTAATGGACCTAGGTGACCCGCTCAAAGGCTTCGAGCTTCCCCCCAAAGTCCCTAGAGTACTCCCCGCAGATCTTCCAACGTCATTAGACGACCGACGGAGAACTCCTCCCCTCACTACCGAGACCGAAGTCTACGACGCCTGGCAAGGTGGTATGGCATCCTCCGATTCGAAACTCTCCCCGTACTCTCGGGACTTTTATCTCCCGCCCCAGCACTATCACAATCCCTATGATCAAGATGATTTTTATTCCTCTTTCACTCCCCCCTCTTCTTCTGCTTCCTCATCTCCTGGCGACTCCAGACGCAAACCTAGGAATATAATGGTGACCAATAGTACTGACGGAGCGTTGATGCCCCATCTTCGGTTTACAGGTGAGCCTCAATTCATCACCGCGCCGGTGCCTGCTAGGTTAAACTTCAACCTCGATCCCGACTTTCACGATGAAGACGATGACGTCAAGGGAATCGCGGACAGCGATACACGCCTAGTCTCTATGTTGGCCGCCCAGGCTGCCTTCAATGATGGGTCGGGCTTAGAGGATGAGGATGAGATTGCCGAAAATCCCAAGTTGTCAGACAAGGAGAAAATGGAGCATCTACAGCGTGCGCTCAACATGGCGGCTAGCAACGGGGACGAGGAAAAGTGCCGGAGAATACTAGAAGGAAAAGGGAGAAAATACATTGATGTTAACGCGCCGGATGAGGAGGGAACTAGCCCGCTAATATACGCGAGCTGCTTCGTAAGTCATGTTTTTCTAGTTTTCTACTCAACGCCGGTAGGGGGTATCTTGGCTGAATTTGGGGTGGAATTTGCGATAGGGACATGAAGATGTTGTCTCTGCGCTTTTGGACGCTGGTGCAAATGTAGACCAACAGGACAGGCACCAGTGGAGCTCATTGATGTGGGCCATGACAAATCGCCATAAGGGGATAGCAAAGCTATTGTTAGACCATGGAGCATCGGGAGAGATCAAGAGCTCTTCAGGAAGGACTGCGTTTGATTTTATGCCCCCAAATAGCGAGCTTTCGGACTACTTGCACGAGAGCGGGTATATTGGTTCGGCGGGGGTCGGTGATGATTTCTACGACACAGGCTTGGCGCAGGACAGGTTTGAAGAGGAGATGGCGGAGAATGAGCTCAAGAGACGGATGATGATGGAAAGTGCGATAAATCTAGAGGTAGATTTATCAAGTTTAGGACTGGACGAGCAGCAAGAGGTGAGTGCGGGTATCTGTTTATATGCCGGAGGGTGTGATTCCTGACGTACGACAGCTACCCGAATCAGAAGAAGAAGAGGAAGGGCAAGAATTTGTGTGGGATAGATGCTTGAATGATCAAATGTTTGTGTTTCAAGAGCATGAGCTAGATCGAGTGCTTGAGGTTGTAATCACCAATATGCTACCGCAACGATCACCTAGTCAAAAGCCAGTACCTGCGAATGTACTTTTTCTGGCCGCTCGGTATGCCCATTATCATAGTTCCCAGGAACTTCTCTCTCGGTTACTTCTCTCGGCAACGGAAAGGATCAATAATGTAGTTGAGCGGCATCAATGGGACATGACGATCCTTGCATTCTGGATCTCTAATGCAACCCTACTCCTTCATTATCTCAAGAAAGATGCCGGTCTCGTAGGCGCAACAATAAGTTTTCAACAGAATCTCTCGGAGCTGATCAACGAGATCTTTATCCTCATCATCCGGGATGCCGAGCGGAGGATGGATAGGGTCCTTGATCAGGCCATGCTTGACCACGAAACCATCCCTGGGTTTGAAGACGTTCATTTCCAGAACGAATGGCGGTTATTTAAGACTAAAAAGAAATCCCCCGAGCCAGCAGGAGAACGGCGGTTCCGTCCTCCATCCCCAAAACAGCGCGCAAAGCCGAGTCCAAGAAATATAACATCTTTACTCTCATCAACATTGTTTGTATTGGACTTGTATGACATTCATTCAGTAATCATTTCCCAGGTTCTTAGCCAGCTTTTCTATTGGCTTGGTGCAGAACTTTTTAATCGCATCATGTCAAACCGTAAATACCTTGCCCGAACGAAAGCGATGCAGATTCGTCTCAATGTCTCCACACTTGAGGATTGGGCACGAGCAAATAATAGACAACCCGAACATTACGAATCCGGGGCATTGACAACAAGCGGCGAGAATACCATCGAAGCTGCCCGACGGCATTTGGTACCAGTTGTCCAACTACTCCAGTGGCTACAATGCTTCACCTCCCTGGGCGAAGATCCTAGTGCATTGCAGTCCACAACACAGCAATTTACTCGACTCAACCCACAGCAGCTTCTACACGCGACCAAGAACTATAGGCCTGAAGTTGGTGAAAAAACACTGAACCGGGAAGGAATGAAATATCTTCTCGATCTTAACGTGTCGTTTTTTGATTCTAAGGCACGCCGAAAATCCCGTAGTGTGTCTATATCAACATCCAATACACCTGCAGGTGGCCGCTCGGTAACACAAACTCCCACTACCCCTACGGGCTCCCGTTCAAGTACTACGCTTTCCCCGTCGAAAACCCCACCTTTTATCACGGCTACATCCCCTGGCGGTCTCCATACATCTGAGCCAGTAGACGAAGAAGAAGATAACAACGCGCCTGAAAATCTTCTCCTCGACCCTGCACTCATGCTACCTTTCTCGCTGCCAACGAGTACAGATATGTTATTAAGCTACGGCGCAGGACTAGGCGGCACAAACAGAGAACGAGAGAAAAAGTATCAACCCAGCGTCCCACCAGAGTTTCTGGCCAAACTAGATTTTGGGCAAGGAAGGGGTAACAGTGTCAACAATTTTGGTGGGGGTTGGGATGATGAGGATTAACAGGTTGACAACGAAAAGCGGCATAGTTAGTGGTGTAGAGGCAATTGGTGCTGGCGGGAGAAAAAAATGGCTAGTTTCTTGTCCTTATTTTGAACTTTTTCCCACCTGGTATTCTTTCACATATTTCGGTGGGGCGGAGAAATAGGAATCGAATTGATTTAATCAACGCAGTGGGTTTTCTATCTTTATTTTTTTATTTTCGTTTTCATGGGATTTTCGTCGCTTTTTTTCCCCCTCCTTTCTTTCTTTTTATTTGTCACAGGAACGTTTTATATTTTCTTTGTTTTTAGTTTGGGTGTGGTTGGATATGCAATTATCAACATATAGATGCCAGCACTAAGCACATGCCGACTTTTGTAAGGCGAGTGACCGGCTGTGACAGTGGCTAATGATCTCCGAAGGTAAAGCAACTGAAGTTGGGAGATACTTATCTCGCCGAGCTCGTGAGACTTTGTGAATTAGAAAGGGATACCTACTATCCTGTCATTTGTACATCCTATAAGAGGCAAGAGAGGTTATAATAGAGATCCGAAGATAGAGCGACCTGGTTGGTCCACGACCACAATCCAATATTAACAGATATAAGAATGCGACCGGGTCCAATGCTGTTCTGCCTAGAACGGGGCCTCCGTACTAAAGTCTGAATAAATTACGTTTCTTGTGGAAACCCAACCACCGCCCTAACCCCATCCTCGCCCTCATCCTCATCCTCATCCTCACCCATACTCCTCATCCCAACCCTCTATAGCAATACTATCGACCCCACCGGATTTTCGCGCTATCTCACCCTGCTGAGAATATTTCAACATAAGTCTGGGTGCCAAAGAGTAGCATACACCTATCCCTTAAGTTGTCAGTAAAATGCTGACCCCCCAGGAAAAGCAAAAGTTGCTACATAGCAGATCTCCCTTATCAAATAATTGATCCCTCATACAAACCCCAGCCCTCTATTATAGGAAGGGGGGTCAGATTGGCAGCTTAAGGGATTACCATACACCCGAGAGGATATCCGCCAGGAGCTAGAACGAATATATCTGCTGGAACCGGACTCATAAAGTGCCTCCCGCTGATCTGCGTGGGATTGGCCGGCTGGTAGACTAGTTCATCCCAGGGGAAGGTACCAGGTATCGGGGTTTCCAGGGTTGTCCCTGAGGGGCTGTTAGCGACCCGCCTGCTCATCCTACCAACTTGAATCAAGCGCCGTAGTGGGCGGTGGATCGAAATGAGATACGAAAACCGCCGTGAGTGACTTGGGGATCAGAACGATGCTTGGGGGGGTCTGGAGGTCGCGCATTTGCTAACGCTGCAGACAAACATAGAACCCCAACCCTGGCGGGGAAAATGTGTAGGCGGAAACAAAAGGCTCGGTTTGGAAGCTTTGTTGCTCTTCATACATCATAGGACTTCGATCTCTCCTTCACTCCCTTCACAAATCCACGCATGTCCACCACAACCACCACTCAAATTACCGCGATAATACATGTATGCAACTCATCGATGATTATTAAAACATTAGCGAAAGGTAGCATACCTGAGTTGATTTACCCATGATGTAGCTAGTGGCTTACCGTGCAGAAGAAGCACACTGGAAAATCTATAGTGGGAGATAGTCACAGCCCTAGGGTAACTCGGCAACGTAGGTACATATCTCGGTTGAGTCACTATGTATCACTCGATTCCGACGTATCCTTACCATAACACCGGCTCAAATGGCCAGGAATGACTTCTTCTTCTTTCATTACGCATGATTACAGCCCGGGTAATAATTTCTTCCATGTAGATCTACCGTTGTCCTCATGAAGATCGAACGTGTTTGATAATCCTCCCCCTATGTGCCAACCCCCGCCATAAAAGGCAAGGAGAGATGTTCATCTCGTTTAGATAACTACGCAATTTTTGCACGTGCAGGTACGGTCGGGACTCGGGACGGTTTTTGGAACGGGTGCCTTAAAAGGGCAAACCTACACAAACGCCCTATCGCCCAACCCTCCACCGCTCTAATCTCTGAGTGGAAATCATCAACAATACATATCTGGCCTTGACAGGGATTCTCTTCGCCAAGTATAAATAAAAATAAAAAAAAAGGAGGGAGGTAGAGATTACTAATCCAGTAATTGACATCCATTTACAGTTGTGTGGGTGTGTGTTTAGTCAGAAAAAGCTTAGTCTGCCACCCACGTGGAGATCAGAAGAAGGATCGTGAGGGTTAGGGTTTTTTCATGCGGGAGGCTAAACTTTGACAGCGGCGGGCGGCTGCAAAACGTTTTTTGTTGGTAGGGCTGGCGCCTAAGCACGATAAACCGGGCGAGTGATAAGGAATGATCCGCTTCTGCATGCTGATAACCAACGACACTTCAGGGCAAAGCCAAATTCAATTCATTTTTATTCTAGCTAAAAACAAAAAACAAAAAAACAAAAAAAAAGTCCTGAAGAAAATTTACTCGTCCTTCTCGTCCGCCCAGACATTGTAGCCAAAGGTATCCTTCATGTTTACGAATCTTGTATGCCTTCCCTCCGCGACAGCGTTGATTGCCTGGAAGTCCTCTTCGCCCATGTCGTAGTCTTCGAAGTTGCTGATAATTCGTGTGGGGTTGGAGCTCTTGGGGAGGACACAGTATCCCCTCTTGACACCCCACGAGATCAGGGTCTGCGCCAGCGTGTGGCCCGTTTTCTCAGCGACGGCGTTAAGGATCTTGTTCTCGGAAACCTTCTCGCCTGTCGAGGGGACCTGGTTCTGGGATCCAAGTGGCGAGTAGGCAATAGGGAGGATGTTTTTCTCCTTGCAGTACTGGATGAGCTCTTCGTTGGGCAGGAAGGGGTGGATCTCTATCTGGTTTGCGTGAGGCTTGACCTTTGCAAAGCCAAGGAGCTGCTCGAGTCCTGGGATGGTCCAGTTGCTGACACCGATAGCTTTGGCTTTGCCTGTAGCATAGAGCTCCTCCATGGCCCTCCATGTGGGCTCCGGGTTTTCGGTGAGGCCTTGCTTGATCACATACTGGAGAGGTAAAGGAATTATTAATTATCTGTTTAGTTTAATGATAGCAGGGTTAATCATCATACCTTGCCATCAGGCCCAATCTTGGGGTTGTAGTCGTCGGTCCGCTCTGCGGCAATGGGCCAGTGGACAAGGAACAGGTCGACATAATCAAGCCTGAGCTTCTTCAAGGAGTCCTCCATTGACCACTTCACTTCCTCCGGCTCATGCAGGTGGTTCCACACTTTAGTGACGACAAAGATTTCCTCACGCTTGACGGCCCCGTTGCTTTCCTTGAGGAAGTCGTGAATTGCATCGCCAATTTCCCCCTCGTTCTGATAGAACCAGGCACAATCGAGATGTCTGTAGGTCCGGTATCAGTTTTTGATGATTGAAGTACATACTCGAAGAGAGATTTGATGATTACCTATACCCAGTTTTCAATGCTGTGATGCAAGCTTTGTAGGACTCGCCCTTTGAGCCTTCGTTGGCGAAGGTTCCGAATCCGACAGCAGGAATCTTTGCTCCTGTAGGTAGGGTGAATGTTCTTCCCAAAGACATGATGACTGGTGGTGTTGTTCTTGAAGAGAGGCTTGTGCTTGTGTAAAGAGGTAGAAATTGTGAAAAAAGGATGTTTAGAAATTTAGACTTGTATATTTCTGGGTCTTGCAATCTATCTTTTTTCTTTTCAGAAGGTGAGATGATCCTTCTATCAGTCGGCCCACAGCGCTCTATTACTTATGTATCTACTTTGATACTATACCCTCTTGAACAGAACAAAAACTACATTCTCCCGATGAAGAGTACCCGCACTGATGTCATCGAATAAATTTCCCTCGAGACTGTCTTTCAGCGCGCAGATCTGGGCGGTAGAAGATTACTAGCATCTAGCACAGCATCCTTTCACCTCTCTCTCCCTTCACTTCTAAATCGCCGTGCATGTTTCGCCAGGGTTGTTCCGCCTCCAAACCTACGGATTCATCGACAAGTTAACCGAAAAGGCCGTATTCCAGCCGCCTATGCAGGTTCATCTCTGCCGATCTTCCTTCGGAAGGGGCTCGAATTTTTTGGATCCATGCTCGACTACCCCCGAAAATGACAACGAGTGTCGGAAGGGGTCTAGAGAAGGCTCCGACCGAGGGAATTTCATTGCCTGGTTTCGCTGCCGGCCTTACGTCCGATGAAATGGTTAACCCTCCTCCACCCTACCTTTCAGGAGTGCCGAAAGTATGACGCAATGCCAACGCGCTCCTGGCGCCCCTCCGGCCGCCTCCGTGCAGGCGCGACTAAGGTTTAGCTGCATTAAGTTTTTCCGAGAACGTACCAGCCCGAGACATCTCTGACGTCCACCCGCCGCTTGATGCTGGGAACAAGGATGTCACTATCAGTACTCGACAACGCTAAAAGAGATCCATAGTATTCAATCAGTCAACTTCATCGAAGGCCCTCATGTTTGGTTTTTTATGTAGTATCCGTCTATTCCAGAACTCTTTGTTGGTCAATTACATGTAGCAATTGAATTCCTCAAAGACGTAGGAACCCAAAAGGATTTTGTGGATGGTTACAAAAAGAAAAGAAAAGAAAAGAAAAGTCATTCTAGGCCTTCTTCTTTTTCTTCTTCTTCTTCTTTTCTTTCTTTGGCCTTCTATAGTTAATTCAGTCCTTCCACTTGTTGACCAATGAAGCTCCGGTTAACCCCTGTTGTTTTTGAGCGGATTGAATAGAGTCCAAAACGTGAGGACTATTAATCAATGATTAATTCTCAGACCATCAACATACCTGGTTGATAAACGCTTTAGGCGTGATCGAAGCTAGAGAAATTCCCCTGCAACTAATATACGCAGGGCAAAAAACGAAGATAACATTATACTACTCTGAGAAATATGTGATCAAATTATACAGATAATCCTCAATTGCCAATGAGAAAATTGAAGAAGTTATCGACTCAAGTGAACTGACAGCTTGTGAGTAAACAAGAAATTGAACCTGTACTTATCTGCAGATCTCTCTGCCCGTATTCTTTTCATTGAGTCTTTAATCTCTTTCTTTCTTAGCACCATCTTAGTAGGAGAACCCCTTCCCCAACCTTTCCCATTCCTTTTCATAACATAACCTAACTTGTATACTCGCTCATCGGTAATTACACCATCGATAGATTGGCCTAGGTACTGTAGCCGAATGAAAGGATCATTTTCAAAACCCTCTTGTAACAAGCATGTACACTGTTGTACGGCACCCGCTTCCCGGAAACTTTAGACCCATTAAGCAACTATATCCAAACTTGGCGATTGAAGGGTTTCGAGAAGGAGTTAGTGTCCATTTCGAACATTCGATGATCAAGGCCGGGCGTAAGGAGTGGTAACATAAATACCATATCATCTCTCCCCCCAAGTCCCTCTCAAAATCATCTCAAACCCACTACACACTACACTCACTACACAACAACATATTTTATTTGATACTCAATTATTTAAATCTTATTACCGCAATTTCAATATGACTACCTCCAACATGTCCAGCGTCGAGAACACCAACGGTACTTCAAGGAAGGCGTAAGAATTCCTCGAATATAATTTCTTAACACGTTGACACCATGTTTCTAACCTTTTCAGTGACCCGAAACTCCCCGTTCCTGGATCTCAAAACTCTGAAGTCATCGAAATTGAAGCCACTCGCTCTGCCCTCGGAGAATCCGAAAAGTTGATGCACCCGCTCTCGATTGTCCCCTCCCAACGAGAACGCCGCGGATCAAGAAACTCATTCGGAGCCTCCCTTCCCATCCCACGGGTCAAGCGCCAATCCCACTTCCGCCCTGGCCTTCCCGCCTCAATACCCTCCTTTGATATTCTTGCCGCTAAGGCTCAAGATCTCGCCCAGGAGAAAGTCTCAGCAGCCAAGAACGTTGCCTTCATCTTCGATATCGATGGTGTCCTCGTTCACGGTGACCGTGTCATCCCCGAGGGGGCAAAGACCCTCGAAATTCTGAATGGCCAGAACGAGCTCGGCCTCAAGATTCCTCACATCTTCTTGACTAATGGCTCCGGAAAGCCCGAGGCGGAGCGTTGTGCCCAGCTCAGCAAGATCTTGAACTCGCCCATCTCCACCAACCAGTTCATCCAGTCTCACACTCCCATGTCTGCCTTGGCAGAGTACTACAACACTGTTTTAGTAGTGGGTGGCGAGGGCTACCGTTGCCGAGAGGTTGCCGAGCAATATGGCTTCAAGGACGTTGTGGTTCCTAATGACATTGTCGCCTGGGACGAGAGCATTGCCCCATACCGAACCTTTGGAACATGGGAGAGGGCTTCTGCACGCCCCAGAGATTTCGCGAATCACAACATTGATGCTATCCTTGTCTTCTCTGATTCAAGAGATTACGCCACAGATGCACAGATCATCATGGATCTCCTGCAGTCCGAGAATGGTCGTCTCGGCACCAAGGCCAAGGACCCTGTCAGCCAGCGTATCCCTATCTACTTCTCACATGGTCAGTAATCCTTAAGATATTTACACAATTCATGAATAGTTATATTAACATCACCTGTAGGCGATCTCCTCTGCCCAACTGAGCACAAATATCCCCGTATGTCCCAGGGTACCTTCCGTCTCGCACTCGAGGCCATGTACAAAGCCATCACCGGCGTTGAGCTCGAACGTACCATTTACGGCAAGCCTGAGAGGGCTACTTACACTTACGCCGACGAGTGCCTCACCTCCTGGATGGAGGAGATCCACTCTGAGAAGGTTCTCCCCCAGAATGTCTACATGATTGGAGACAATCCGCAGTCCGACATCATTGGTGGAAACCTTTACGGCTGGAACACCTGTCTGGTCAAAACCGGTGTGCACCAGGGCAACGAGAACGACAAGGAAAACCCAGCGAGCATGGGTGTATTTGAGAACGTCCTGCACGCTGTTGTAACCGTCATGAGAAAGGAGCTGGGTGATGACTTCAAGTTCCAGTTTGACATGGAGAACCCCGTACTGGCTGGTGCCGGTGTCTCCGCCATTGAATAGATGATGTTTCCTTATTCTTCTCTTTCTCCTTTCTCTTTCTTGGGAGCCATAATGGTTAAGGGAAGTCTTTTATTCGGGCGTTATCATATCCGTTTTGTTTTGTTACGTTCTGGTCGTGTTTTTTCTTTTCGGGAAAGCAAGGGTTATTTATCTATGGGGCTAGGTCTAGCTTGGCAACTAGAGGCAAAACTGGGAGCTTTTTGTTTTTCTTTTCTATTATTTAGTACTTTAGACTTTTTTTCTTTCTGTTCAATAGTCATAGCTACAGGCCATAGCCGTAGTTATTCAATTACAACCACAACTTAAAATTCTCATTTGACATTTCAACCGCACTTTGTCGGGAGAGGGAGGGGCAATTGTTTCATCCCGAGACCCTACCTTCTTTTGGGATTCAGTCGATGAAAGGCGGCTGCTAGTGCTTGTAGATCAGATCCCGCATCTCATTTCCCTGCACAACTAGCTGGGGTTATGGGTGTAATTGTGGGCCAGGTCGCATAATTCCGAGTGATGCATCATGATCGAACTTTTTTTTCTTTACCCACCGACTCAATAGAACTCTGGCAGCCTCTGATAAAACCATCCTTGGACAATATATATGTGGCCTTCGTGATCTGCCAACCAGGAGGTAGATACATACATCATGTAATAACGTATATGTAGGGATTATTACATGTATGTATTCATCACATTGGGTTCTTGCCAAGAACAGAAGTTTGGTTTGACATGTGAACAGGGGCTGGTCTTGGCAACAGTTATGTAAGGGATCTTATGAAAGGTAATTCTTTTCACATATTCTAGTTTGATATAGGAAGGAATTTTACTGCTCGGTTCGATCTATATATAGCTTTTGGGATAACATTTGTGCAATATATATGTTTGAAGGGTATAGATCTAGAATCTAAAATAAAAAGGTATATATAAAGATTCCTTGACCCCTCCAAGCCGCCCGCCCAAAAAAAAAAGAACCAGTAAGAAAATGTAGTAACCTACTCCTAGTTCCTCCTCTCAACGTCTCCATAGGCTGGGGGTTGCGAGAAAAGCGCCTTGCCTTCAACAAGGCTCCTCTCAGTATTGGCACGACTGTTGACAAAGTCAGGGTAGTTCAAGGTAAGCTCAGTTGCACCATG